>CM057461.1:160346995-161568662 GCA_030035585.1 Dugong dugon | reverse complement strand
ATCTTTCCCCCTTGGAGGGGCTGGTGGGTTCAAACCACCGACCTTTTTGGTTAGCAGCTGAGTCCTTTAACCACTGTGTCACCAGGGCTCCTAATCATGTGGATAAAGCATTCTAGATAGGAGAAGAGCAGGTACAAGAATCTGAGATGGGAACAAGCTCTGCATGTTGAATATGTGAGTAGAAGGCAAATGTGGCTGGATCACAAAGAACAAGAAAAAAAAGAGTACAGAAGGAGGTAGAAAGCAGCCAGAGTAGAGGCTTGGAAAATTTCCTAATCTTTAGTAAAGATCTGAAACTTAGTGTATATGTGGTACAGCAAATGCAAAAATGTCCCCAAATTTTCCAACTTTTCTGTATTTATGCCCTTCACGAAGTAAATTTCCATCTGCTTCCATCAAGAGATCAAAATCTATTTTGCCACCCTTTGATTCTGGGCTGGCCTTGTGACTTGCTTGGCTAACAGAATGTGGTGGAAATAATGGCATGCTAGTTCCAAACCTTAACCAAAAGGTTGGCAGTTCAAATCCACCAGGCGCTCCTTGGAAACTCTATGGGGCAGTTGTACTCTGTCCTATAGGGTCACTAGGAGTTGGAATCAACTCGACGGCAATGGGTTACTTCCAAACCTAAGCCTCAAGGGACGTTATACACTTCTACTCACTCTCTTGAGGACTCCAGACACTACCATGAGGACAAACCTGAAGTGACCTGCTGGATGATGACAGACATGAGGTCAACTCACCTCTGTCACCCCAGTCAACAGCAACCAACTACTTGATATGTGAGTGAAGCTATTCTAGATCACAAGCCTCCAGCTGGCTTGCCGGTTAACTTCAGGCATATGAGACTCAAGCTAAGATCAGCTAAGCATAGGCCAGATAGGCAGAGCTGCCCAGCTGACCTGTAGATGCATAAGAACCAATAAATGGTTGTTGTTTTAACCACTAAGGTCAGGAGTTGTTATTATGCAACTGTAGATCCCTCATACTGTATGAGGAACCATTGGGTAGTTTTAAGTAGGGTAGTGGTATGATGTGATTGTTGTTGTCGTTAGTTACCATTCAGTCAACTCCGACTCATGGCAAACCCATGTATAACAGAATGAAACATTGCCTCGTCCTGTGCTGTCTACATGATCATTGGTATGCTTCAGTCCATTGTTGTGGCTATTGGGTAAATCCATCTCATTGAGAGTTTCCCTCATTTTCACTGACCCTCTAGTTCACCAACGTGTTGTCCTTTTCTAGTGATTGGTCTTTCTTGATGATGTGTCCAAAGCAAGTGAGCCAAAGTCTTGCCATTTTGCTTCTAGAAGTGTCTAGAAGTGTTTAGAAGCATGGATGATCTGATTAGGATAGTCGTAAAGATCATTCTGACTGCTATGTAGAGGTAGGGAGACCACGTAGGAGACTGATACAGTCATCCAGGACAAATATGAT
This sequence comes from Dugong dugon, assembly GCA_030035585.1. Taxonomy (NCBI): domain Eukaryota; kingdom Metazoa; phylum Chordata; class Mammalia; order Sirenia; family Dugongidae; genus Dugong; species Dugong dugon. The sequence continues at coordinate 161,567,222 of CM057461.1, read as the reverse complement.
TAGCTTGGACTAGGGTACAGGTTTGGCAAGTTTACTTAATATAGGGAAGGTTAATACTTACTGTTTATATAAGGTCAATGTCTCACTTACTTTGATTTCTGATTAACTCTCTCTTGTGTGGATGTCATCCTCCAGATGACTCAGGTTATAGATAGAGCTGTTTGTTTCTGACATTTGAATATTGTTCCTGTTCTTTGAATCATTTGTTCATTGCTGTATATACAGCCCTTTCACATAGTGAGTTCTCAATAAATATTTGTTGAATTAAAAAATTAATGATGTGTCATGCTCCAACAAAGATCACTATTGTCATTAAATGTTTGATAGCTTCATCACAAATATCACATAACTTCACGGAACTGTTCTATGTTTCAGTTTCCCTATCTGTAAAATAAAATGACTGGACTACAGGTATGTCATGAAAAGCACCTTCTGCATCCAAAATTCAGATTATATTAATTTTCTTCTGTTACGGTGATTACCAGGATTGCTTTTGGATATGCCAGTGTCAGGATTGATCACTGCCATGCACAGATAAAAGAAAATAATTATGGTACTTTCTCCAAAAGTGGCCCTTTTAATCCAAAATCTAGAACCAATTGAAATCTATTCTTTTTTTTTTTAATATATATTTTATTGTACTTCAGGTGAAAGCTTACAGAGCAAATAGTTTCTCATGAAATAGTAGTACACATGTTGTTTTTTTTTTGACATTGGTTAACAACCCCACAACGTATTAAGCCTCTAAATTCTCAACCTTTTTTTTTGATGAAAATTACAGATGGCCAAAGATACACCGTTTCAAAATTTTCTACATTCACAGTTCAGTGACATTGACTACGCTCTTCCAATTGTGCTGTTATTCTCACTTAAGATGAAGGCTTACAGAACAAAATAGTTTTTCATTTAACAGTTACTACACATGTTGCCCTATGACAATGGTTAACAATCTCACAGCACATCAAGAATATCCTTACTCCACCTTGTGTTCCCTATCACCAGGGGGCTTCCTTGTCCCCTTCTGTCTTCTGGACCTTGTCAGTGGACTATTGTACCTCTTTAGTCTCATTTGTTTATTTATTTATTTATTTATTTATTGAAATCTATTCTTAAAATATTTTTCATGTAAGCCAGTTGAAAGAGCAATTAGGCAGAATCATTAGCATTACAGAATTTGTATTTTGAATGCCATGTATATTACATTCTCTGAATATCTCAAGTACTTTTGAGAGACAGGTGATAAACAAAAATGGAAACTCATCAATTCAATTGTATATTATATATCCACTAAAATGATAGTTATGACCACTATATCACGATTTTAGAAGTTGCTGATGTGCACTGACACGGATAAAATAATTACAGTACTATATACATAAGCACTTACATTGTCCTAAGGCTTTATGATCTACAGAAACCCAATTAGGTGGACAATAGCATTGTACCAATTTTACAGATAAGAAAACTGAGGCACAAATTTCTGAGATGCAAATGGGCTAAGTAGTTTACTCAAGGTCACACAGCTGGTAACAAATCCCTACTTTTCAACACAGTATTGGATGTCTTAGGCAATATAATTAAAATAAGAAGAGGAAGAGAGAGTTACAATTATGGAAAGATTCAAACTTATTTGTAGGTGAAATGATAACCCACTTAGAAGATTTGACTCACCTATAAATCCTTCATAATGAGAGAGTAAGGTAAGAAATCAAGCGCTTTCTTTCATTCCAGTAAAAACAATCATGGAATATAATGCAAAATATATTCTGTTTAAAATAGCAACCTAAACTATGAAATAGAAATCAAGTCAACAAGAAGCATGTATAAAGGGTGTATAGCTGGGCTTCAAAGTTTTGTATATGGCTCTGGAGGCCAAGATCTTGATTTCGTAGGCAGAAGATGGGCCCTAGAGCCCAAAGTCCCATAGGTCTTTTTTATTCTACCAACGAGTGCAAAGCTAATTGAAGAGCTTCTGTGTAATAATTCAATAACTAAAAACTTATGTCACAGGAAGCTGTTATCATCACCCAACTTATTTCTAAATTGGATTATTATAATATGACTGGTGTATGAGACAAACAACGTTGGTTTATGATGTTAGCAATTCTAGAATTTATCTCAGGTGCTGTTCTTTGATTGGAAGACTTTATTCTGAAGATTTCAAGCCACTCAGTGAAATGAATGCCATGACCTATAAGAAATGCCTGCCACAAGTGAGGATATGGGAATGTACATTCAAAACTGATTGTGAGGTGGGCCATCAATGTTCAATGAAGATCTTGGTTATCAATTTGAAACATCTGTCCATGTATCTATGCATTCATCCATCTATTCATTCATACATTTAAAGAACTCATTCAAATATTTTCAACACTTTGCTGAGTGTTTGGGAAGAGTAGAGATATAAAGATGAATAATGTACCAATTCAAGTTGTAATTTGATGAGAATTGTCCATGGACCTCTACCTCTTCACTTGTAGATAGCCAAAATTTATATTGTTACATATAATACTAGATAATATCTAGAGGGTCCAATAATTTATTGCTTTAAATAAATACTTACTGAAATTAAATGAAAAAGACTGCTATGATTCTAGACAAAATGGTCCCGTTTCTAGGTGATTCTGTACAAGAGAACATTCAGGGTGGTGGAAGTTTCCATGCCAAGGGCCCTTAGAAAGTCTTCCTAAAAGAATCATAAACTTAGTCCCTATGAGTTTTAGCCTTAATCTCTTTGCTTCCCCCAGAACTCTATCACTACCCTCCTTACTTTGCTCTATTCAAAACGGCAGAGTGCTCAAAACATGTGGCAATTTTGTAATGTTCATTTCATGAGAACTTTGAATCCCAAGGCTGCTAGTTAAGTTTGTTTCGAGGATTGCTGTCACTACCATGAGGATGGTCATTAGTGCCCCATGGCTTAGCAGTGGCTATCACAATTGTGAGGCCCAGTGAGGAACAGAAGAAACCTACTGGAAGATGGACTTCTTTGAAAATAGCCTACCAACCAGGCCATGTGGCAGCCTCTTCAGCCCATCAAAGCGCTCCTGGAACAGGTTCAGGGAGAATTGATTGCAAGCTATGCCTGGCTGCCTCCACTTCTCATTTCAGCAACACTGGGCATATTTTTTAAACTCTTCTGAGCATAATAACAGACAAGAAACTCTGTAATGCAAGGCTATAATTCCCCTGAGGGGTGCTGGCGGTGGCATGTACCACGAAGTCAGAATCTGAGTGGTTTGTCACCAGAACCCCCAGGGTAGAATTATAGCCTCATACACTTCTTGCTTATTTTCTTTAATATGTAGAAGTCACTTTGCCACTCTCCTCTTCTCCTCTGTAGTTCTTGTCCCTGCTTTCCTGGTCATCAAAGAAAACTTTATCACATAATGTTTTGATAATTTCTTATATCATTAGCACTTCACAGGACATGTTTCTGCTTTCTTCCCTTATTCCTCTCAGATGTTTGCTGCTGCAGGGTCAGGTTACCCAAAAGGGTCATTAGATCTGAGTCCTGGAGGTAGTGACAACAGAGCCACTTGCAGCTTTGCTTATGAAGGAGGTTAACTTCAGATGAAATCAGACAAGCAATGACAGAGTCAGGCTGAGGCTTCGGGAGGGCTGTAAGGAAAAGCTGACAGAGCAAAGAAGGACAAGATCCAAACATGGAAAGAACTTCCTTAAAGAATTGGTGACTCTGCTATATATATATATATATATATATATATATATATATATATATATATATACACACACACACACACACACACACACACACACACACACATATATTCATGTATATGTATATATACATATATATACACACATATTTGTATATATTATAAACATAAATATAAATATAAAATAGTATACATAAATATGAATATATACACACACATACATGTATATATTATAAACACAAATATAAACAAATATATTTATGAGTGCAGGAGCCCTGGTGGTGCAGTGGTTAAAGCATTCGGCTGCTAACCAAAAAGTTGGCCGTTCAAACCCACCAGCCACTCCACCGGAGAAAGATGTGACAGTCAGCTTCTGTAAAGATTTATATCCTTGGAAATCCAATGGGGCAGTTCTACTCTGTCCTAGAGGGTCCCTTTGAGTCAGAACTGACTTGACAGCACCGAGTTTGGCCTGGGTTTATGAGTGCTTACTTTAACCAAAAAAATCCCAATGTCCTATATGGTCCAACTTGTGCATTGTGTCTGATTTTAAAGAAATAGCAGTCTAACTCTGGAAAGCTTAATGAGGAACATCTATCTTTACTGTAAATTTCTCCAAAGTGAGAATCCTGGGGTTTAACCCATTGGATACCTAGAGTTTCTAATTGATTACTCTTTTGAAAAGTCTCTCTCATCCATATTGGGTCCCTTCACTATTCATTTTCTCATTTTCTGTGCTTCTGTACTGTTTGTATCCTGGGTTCCTGTGTAGGATATTCCCTCCGGCTGTACCCACTTCCTAGAAATTTTAGTTTATCTTTTATTCTAATGCTTTTCTGGAAAGAATTAGCATTCTGGGCTCTGGAATTCTGGTGATTAAAATTTTCTATCTTGTATGTTTTACTAAACGTCAGGCACTGGGTTAGTTCACTGATGTTTTGTAATAGCCCATGAGGGTTATGTACAGTTGATATTCCCGTCTTATACTTGCAGACACTGAAGTTTTTGTTGTGTTAAGTAATTTTCCCAAGATCACAGCGCTAGTGAGTACCAGAGTGGAGATTTGAACTCAGGACTTCTGCCTTAAAATCTGGACTACACAACCTTCCAGGAGGGATAAAAAGGAAAGAGAGACAAGGCAGGGTTTATCTGAGGTGTTAGCAGTTGAAGATGAGTGCAGAGATTAGGCGTCCACTTAGAATGGAACCCACAAGGCCCTTTAACCTAATTTTCCGCTTGCATTTTACACTCCTTTCTCTCCTTGAAGCCGGAAGTTGTGTTCTCCTGTATAAGAATCTCCTCCATAAAACACAGGCCATATTATTCCTTGATTCTGATGTTAAGATTTGCCTAACTTCAATAGCCACTTCCAGTGGACTTTTTCTTTATTATCTTAACTAGAGAACCATGTTGAACACATCTTTTATTTTTTTCTTTCTAATGTGGAGCCTCTAATTTTTCATGATTCAGTGTGAAGTTTATTGTTGATTTCTGATTCCTTTTTTGAAATATGGTTAAAGCAGTAATTTTTTATTCCTCTTTTACTTGATTTTTATTAGGATTTTAAGTTGAATTTTAGCAAAGCGTGTTTGGCATTTATTAATATAATTTAATATAATATAATTTTTCTTCTTTAACCTGTTAATGTAATACAAAGCATTAATACAATTTCTAATGTTGAGGCATTCTTGTATTCTGGAATAAATTCTACTCAGTCATGGTATATCCTTCTTTTAATACATTGCTGGATTTAATTTGCTATTATTATATTTATAATTTATGCACCCATATTCACGAGTATAGTTTTCCATTTTGTAGTATTGCATAATATTTTGGTGAGGGTTATGTTAGCCTTGTAAAATGAATTGGGAGGCTTTCTATTTTTTCTTCTAAGTTATGGAATCGCTTAACCAGATAATTTTTCTCTTGAAATTTTTATGGAAATTGCCCATAAGACTAACAAGGGTCTGACATATTTTTGAGAGGTATTTCTTTAACATCTTTAAAAATATTTTCTATCTATTTTTTTTAAGCTTTTCCTTCTCTTACTGGGTGAATTTTGGTAATTTTTATGTTTATTGCATTCAGACTTTCAAAGTTAATTGCTTGATTGGCATGCTTCTTATTACTTCTTAAATAATCTCCAGATCAGAATTTATTTTTATTCCTGGGCTAATAATGAGTCCCTGCTATGTGCCAGTCACTTTTCTAGGCATGGCGACACAATTGTTTCCAAGGCAGCTAGGGCTTCTCCTCTTGTGAGTTAAACTTAAGTAGTATCTTCTCCCCAAGCACACACTTGGAGAGAATTGTTAAATGTTTGATTTTCATTTATCACATTACTTGCTTAAAGACCATTTCTTTTTTTTCTATTAAATTTGCTTTTGTTTTCATATTAATTCCTTTCTTCTTTCCTTTGTTAATTGTTCTGTTTCTTGCCAGTTTTGTTTAATGCCTTATGCATTAAATTCCACTTACTTGCTATTAATATTTACTATTTTCTTTTTTCAAGAATTTCATTTTACTTGGATCCACAATTAAAACCCATGGAGGCAGCAGTCAAGAAATCAAATAATGTATTTCATTGGGCAAATGTGCTGCAAAATACCTCTTTAAAGGGTTGAAAAGCAAAGATGTCACTTTGAGGACTAAAGTGCGCCTGACCCAAGCCATGGTGTTTTCAATAGTCTCATATGCATTTGAAAGCTGGCCAATGAATAAGGAAGACTGAAGAGGAATCGACATCTTTAAACTACAATGTTGACGAAGAATATTGACTATACCATGGACTGCCAGAAGAACAAACAAATGTGTCTTGGAAGTACAACCAGAAAGCTCCTTGGAAGGAAGGATGGTGACATTTTGTCTCACTTACTTTAGACATGTTATCAGGAAGGACCAGTCCCTGGAGAAGAACATCATGCTTGGTAAAGTAGAGGGTCAGCGAAGAAGAGGAAGACCCTCAACGAGATGGATTGACACAGTGACTGCAACAATGGGCTCAAGCCTAACAATGATCGTTTGATGATAGCACAGGACTGGGCAGTGTTTTGTTCTGTTGCACATAGGGTTGCTATGAGTCAGAACTGACTCAAAGACACCTAACAACACAACGACATTTTCTTTTTAATTAAATTTACCTGAGACCATTTGTACTATTATTTTATTTTATTTTTTAACAGTTTTGCTGATTTCATTATATTATCTAACTAGCATATTATTGAATTTTTTCTTTGATTCAATTTAATAGACTCTCAGAAAGTATATTTTCTTTTAAAATATGATTTTTTGTTTTTATTATAAAATAATACATATTCATTTTTTAAAAAAATAAAGCAATAATAAAAGTAAAGTAAAAATTAAAAATCTAAAAATTTCTATCCCTAGAAATAAAAATAATAATATATTTCCTGAAAAATCACTCTCTGTATATGTGGATGCACATACACACACACACGTAATTTTAGTCAAGTAAGATTATACTCTACATGTTATCTGTAACCTTTTTTTTTTTCACTTAAAATATATCAGACTAAACTTTCCATATTAAATCCGGTTCTATATTATCCATTTCAAACATTGCATAGCACTTCATCCATCTTTTAATAGGGCAATTAACTCATTCATGTTTGGAGTGTCCACAACTATATTTGGCTTTATTCTTATCAACTTATTTTATTTTTATGTTTCTGTTACTTTTTTCTGTTTTGCCATATTTTGCTCTATTGATTACCTATTCTTTATTAAATCTATATAAATATAGATATAATATCACCTCAAGATTTTCTCCCCAGAAAGATATGTGGGTAGCATACTTGTGAATTCTAACTTGCTTGACAATTTCTTTGTTTTGCCCTTACATGTAAGTGATAGTTTGACTGGGTATAGAATTACAGTATTCTCTAACAAAATCTATAAATTTGTTTTGCATATAAAAAGTTTCTTTTTTTTTTGTGGGTAAACTTATTTCTCTTCCATGTATATGCTCATACTTAAACAAACAAACAGATTCTTGAAGTTCAGAAACTCTCAAGGATATATTTAATTTAGTTTGTTTTTCGTTAGTTTTTCTGAGCCTTCACTAAGCTGCTTGATATGAAGACTCAAAGTCTTTCCTTAGCTCATGAAAATTCTCTTTAATTACTTCATTGATTATGGTTTCTCTTTTGTCCTTTCTATCCTCCCATTGCTGTCATTGTGTGCCATTGAGTCGATTCCTACTCATAGTATCCCTACAGGACAGAGTAGAACTGCCCCATAGGTTTCTTAGGCTGTAATCTTTACAGAGAGGAGACCTGGTTGTGCAATGGTTAAATGCTCAGCTGAAAACTGAAAGGTTGGTAGTTTGAGACCATTAGCCACTCCAAGGGAGAAAAGACCTGGTGATCGGCTCCCTTTAAGATTTCAGCTTACGGGGTTTTCAACCATTTTTGACTTCCTATGGGGAAGTTCTACTCTGTTGTATAGGGTTATGAGTCTGAGTCAACTGAACTGTACACAACAACAAAAATCTTTACTGGAGCAGATTGCCAGGTCTTTCCTGCTGCATATCTGCTGGTGGGTTTGAACTGTTGACATTTCAGTTAGCAGCCTCTAACAGTTAAGTGATTAACCATTGCATCTCCAGAATTATGGAACTCTAATTCTATAGAAAAGCAATTTGTTGGATGTATGTTGCTTATCTTTCTCCAGTATTTTTTGTTCTAGTTTTGTTTACTTCTGAATTCTGAGGAAATTCTTCAAGCCATTCTTCTAGTTCACTAATAGAGCTTCCTGAAGGATTTATTCTGTTGTTCACTGTGTTGTTAGGCAATCATATTTTGCAACTTCGAGACTGCTTTCTTGTCCTTATTTATTTATTTATTTTCATGGCAACCTGCTCTGCATTGTGTCATCTCAAATCTCACTGAAAATTGAAATTATATATATATATTTTATTTTCTCTTTTCTATCTCAACTATTTTTTCCCCAAACTGGGAGCTTTTTGTTCACTGAAAATTCAAATTTGATGTATGTATTTTTAAATTACTGTTTTCTGTCACAACTCCCCCACCCGCCTGCAAACTGGGAGCTCTTTGTTCTTAATTCCCAACTTTTTCTCTCTCTTTTAATATGTCTACTGATTTTTTTTGTCTTTGAAATAGTTGAACTATTTTGAAATAGTTTAAAATTTTTAGTCAATGTGGGCTCTAACATGAATGTCTTTTCCCCACGGTTAGTTTTCTGTTTTTTCCCCTTGGTCCTTACTTAATTTTGTTGTTGTTGCTTTTCCTTAAATGTCTGGTGATTCTTCATTATGTGTTAATATGAATAAAGAAATGTCACTAAATATAGTCAGCTCACTTAGGTTTTCTCTGTCTTATAAATTTCTGTTTCCTGACAGGTCTTTCCTTGAATGGGAAGGCTGATTGTGAGCTTTCAGTAGTAATAGTATGTGTTAACTGGCAGGTTTCTTTAGTGTGATTGAGCAAGGAGCTGGCAAGAATCAGACAGGCAGCTAAATTGGGTGCACCTCAACCAGCCAAAGCCCAAATAAGGAGGGCTTCATTGTGGCATGCCACCAGCTCTAAAGGACACCCTATCCCTTCCTAGTACACACTTCCATATCATTAGAGATATGTTTTGCAGTTTTTAGCCTTGGCATATGGGGAAGGGGCAATTTATAAAATCTTTCCTAGGAATCTATAAATAATCCCCTGGATTTTTTCTCTGTTTCTTAAACTACTCTGTGTTCCCTTTGTATGACTCTACTCTCAGAAAAAAGTTTCTTACTTGTGTTCTGAGTATAGCTCATTCTCTGGTTAATTGTCCTGTAGATCCTTTCCACTTTAGTTTTCTAAGAACCCTACTTCCTATTCTCAGTTTAATCCTTAATTTGTCCCCTCTTTATATATTATGATGTTTAATGGGTTTCAAAAAGGAGCAGAAATAAGCATGTGCATTTATTCTGTCATCTTGAATTGGAAGCCCTATGATATAATTAAAAATATATTATACTTATAAAGAAAACAAAATACTTGCTGACAACCATGAGTTCTGTTCAGCTTAGTTCTACAAACATTTCCTGAATGCCAAGGCACTAGAGATACTTATGCTAGATACAGGAGATAAAAGGATGACTAGCACAAGGTTCTTGCCATTGAGAAGCTTACAGTTCACTGGGGGAGATCAAACGTGCAGATAAATAATTATAATAGAGAGCAATAGTGCAATGATAAAAGTATACAGGAGACTAGAGAAGTAGATCAGGAAGTGATTAACTTTGCTTGGGGCATTAGGGAGGGCTTCAGAGAGAAGTTGATGCCTGGAAGGGCTTTGAAAGATGAATAAGATATACCAGATGGGTAGGGAGCAGGGAATGAAGAGGGGAGAACATCAACAAAGGTTTTGAGTAGTGAAAAACTTTGTGTGTCCAAAGATTTAAAGTAATTCAGTGCTTCAGGAGAACAAAGTACTAGATTATCGAGTGGGCAGCAGGTGGTAAGCCTGGAATGGGAGGCAGGAGCCAGATCATGGAGGACATTGTAGCTCATGCCAAGGTGCTGGAAATTTATCCTGGAAATCATCTACAGGTTTTAATCAGGAAGAGAACGTGGCCAGGTTTTCATTTAGATAGAGGTTTCTGGTGACAGCGTGAGACACAGATTTGTGGTAAGCAAGATCAGAGGCTGAGAGATCCTTTAGGAGTCTATTGTAGTGATTCTGACAAGAGAATATAACAACTTTGATGAAAAGGTGCATGTTGGGATGTATTTGAGAGAAATTTTGGAAATGAAATTAGTAACATATGTTAATTAACTAGCTATAGTGAACAAGGGAAAGGAATAAATCAAAGCTGAGTCATGAGTGTTGACTTGGTACTTGAGAAGGTGAAGTTATCTCCAACTCTTATCAGGAAAACAGGAGGAAGAGTAAAAAGTATGGTGTTCATTCTGGACATGGTGAATTTGAAGTTCTTGTGGGGAATTTGGAAGGTGGTTAGGTTATATAAAGCCCTGAAGGCACACAGTTGGGAATTATCAATGTATATAGGTGGTAAAACATGCGAGTAGATGAGACCATCAAAGATGTCATTTAAAATGAAAAGATGATCAAGGATGGATCTCTGGGAGATTCTGACAAGAATATTCTGAAGCGGATTGAGAAAGAATGATAAATAGGAGGAGAACCAGGATAGTACGGAGTCATAGAAAGCTCATTATAGAATGGCTTCAAGTAGGAGAAAATCGGCAACCCTATTAAATGCCACAGAAAGCATAGCTAAAATAATGACTCAAAAATATCCATTGGGTATGGTAATTAGGAGGACAGTGATGTCTCAAGGAAAATGTTCCAATGGGGTTGAAGTCAGATTGAACAGAAAATGGAGTTGGGGAAACATAGATTAGTATTATGAGAAATTTATATGATAAGTGAAGGAAAGAGGGGTAATAGGAGGAGAAAGATATAAGACCATGAGAGTGGTTTTACTCTCAGAATGGAAGAGACTTGAGTTGCTCACAACCTGAAGTGGCGGAGCCTCCACAAAGGGAAACTTTGAAGGAAAGAAGATAACCGAGGGAGCATAATCGGTGGAGCAAGGCCTAGAGGAACAGGCAGGAATGGAAAGAAGAGTATATATAGGTGGTGAGTTGGTTTTCACTGGATTTCATATTCTTGAATCTAAAGTGATTACCTTGCCAAATATCAAAATGATAGAATATAACTGGAATACAGTATGTGTGTGCTTGCATATATGTGTGTGTGTGTGTGTGTGTGTGTGTGCAAATATAGAGCACCTAATGACCAACAGGTTAATATTCAGCATAAGCTTGGAAGGTTAGCTTGTATGCAATATTATGGAATATATTATAGTGAGAACTGTTTAATTTGCCCCACCAATCAAGGTGGTGACAATTTTGAAATTGAAAATTACTTTGTAACTCAAGGGGGTGTTTTCTCTTTTTGGAATGAAACACACTGGCTCCTGGAATAATGATGTACTTTGCTCTTTTATAGAGCATGAGGTACCACGCAAACGTACGTACGTAAATAGGTAGACAAATCTCAGATTTTTCTTTTTAAGGAAGCACATTTAGACCATACAACATCAGATGTAATGCACAGTTACAGGTTGTTAAATTTAGTTTATTGAAATGCCATGACTTTCTTAGTCTTATTTGTTGTGCCATGAGATTTCAAATTGAGAGATCTTAGCATTTAATATATATACAAGCACAATGTGGAAGAGTGTTTAGCCCTCTAAACAACTTCTACAATACCAGTATTCTCACTTTTAAGAGTTGCTTCAGAGCAATAAAACCATCTCTTTGGCATCGCTATCAAGTGAATTGTTAAATAATGTTACTTCTTTTCACATGCCATTTCAAATAACCTGATTTGTACATTATCACCATCAATACTTGTTTGGTCATGAGGTGGCCTTGGGAAGGGAAAGAAAAAAAAAAAAAAAAAACTCCAAACCAAACCCATTGCTGTTGAGTCAATTCTGACTCATAGTGACCCTTCAGGATGGAGTAGAACTGCCCCTTAGGGTTTCCAAGGAGCAGCTGGTGGATTTGAACTGCTAACCTTTTGAATAGCAGCCATAGCTTGCCGTAGCTCTTAAAACCACTGCGCTACCAGGGCTCCTTGGGAAGGGAAGCTACACTCAGTGTACTCCAGACCAGCCCCTCAGCCACCTCTTCTGGATTTTGATTTAGGAGAGAAATAAACCGCTTTCTTGCTTAATCCACAGTTGAGTTTCCTGTCCCTCTCAGGTATAGCTAACGCAAACTATTTCAAGACTGTTGTTATATCACAATATTAATATGTTAATAAGCATTTGAATTTTATCTTAAGATGATTTATTAAAAAACCCAATGAATTTGGACTAATGGTATATAAGTGGAGATCAGTCAGAATTCCTAAAACATCTGAATTATGTAGAAGAGCAACGTTTCCTAAAATATGTTCCCTAGGACACTGATCCTATATAACATTCAGAAGGAAAAAAATCTTCCACATTCTCTCCTACTCTTGTAGAATCGCAAAGAATGAAATTAACGAATTAAATGCTATGAAAAGTCCTACAGTTAAAAACAAAAGCAAAACTACTTAACCCAGTAGTTTTCATAATTCTTTGACCACAGAAGTTTTTTTATATTTTAACACCAATTTATACATTAAGAAAAAAGCTTTGGGCAATGCTAGAATAAAGTAAAAACTTGACCATACAGAACTCTCAAAGGGTGAGTTGATTGAATATCTGAATTTACCAGATGACCAAGGCTTAACCTTTCCACAGTTAGTGATATAAATATGACTGATTTTTAAAATATGTACTTTAATACGACGTTTGACTTTCAAAAACTAGTGTAGTGATACTTTCTAATGGCTCAGGGTCAGTATTGTCAATATCAGTTTTGGGCTATGATACAGAAAAGCTGAGGTTATAGAAGCCTCATCATAAATAAACAGATCATCAACTAACAACTTTATTGAGTATCTGATTATGTTCTTGGTACTATACTAAGCATTGGAAATGCAGAGATGTATTTAAATTCAATTGTTGATCTGTGGAGGAAATCAAACATGCACATATCCTGACTAACATAAGGGCCTTACCAACCGCAAGAACATAGTACAGATTACAGTTGATCCTGCAAAGGTTGTGCAAGCAAGGCATGTAGAGGAGATGTCATTGAGAAAGTCTTAAAAGATGATCTGAACTTAGCCAGGCAGAAGTGTGGAGGTGAAAGCTTTGATTTGTGGGTGTGGAGATGAGAAGCTGTCTTTCGGAGGATGGAAGAAGAACATCAGACTGTCTTAGGTATCTAGTGCTGCTGTAACAGAAATACCACAAGTGGATGGCTTTAATAAATAGAAATTTATTCTCTCACAGTTGAGGATAGAAGTCCAAATTTGAAGCACTAGCTCCTGGGAATGCTTTCTCTCTCTGTTGGTTCTCAGGTAAGGTCCTTGTCATCAATCTTCCCCTGGTCTAGGAGCTTCTCGGCGCTGGGACCCTGGGTCCAAAGGATGTGCTCTGTTCCAGGCACTTCTTTCTTGGTGGCTGGAAGTCCCTCTTCTCTCTACTCATTTCTCTCTTTTATACCTTAAAAGAGATTGACTCAAAATATAACTTAATCCTGTAGATTGAGTCCTGCTTTATTGACATAACTGCCTCTAATAGTGCCTCATTAACATCATAAAAACAAACAACCTGTTACCATCCAGTCCATTTCGACTCATAGCAACCCTATAGGGTGGAGTAGAACTGCCCATAGGGCTTCCAAGGAGTGGCTGGTGGATTTAAACTGCCAACCTTTTGGTTAGCAGCAGAGCTCTCAACCACTGAGCCATCAGGGCTCCATTAACATCATAGAGGTTAGGATTTACAACGCATAGGATAATTATATCAGATCACAAAATGGTGGACAACCACATAAAAGTGGGAATCATGGCCTGGCCAAGCTGACACACATTTTTGCGGGACACAATTCATTCCATAATAGACTATATTTGGAAGCAGCTTGAATGCACTATCATTTTGTAGGGACGTTTTAATTCTCTCTTCTCCCATATCATCTTTAATTACTCAAATGCCAAAGTGTTCTGATTTGTGTGCCTTTAGGGTGACAACATTATGCCTTCGAGATGCAGCCAAAAACTCTATTCGCTTCATTTCTCTGACACCCCAACCCCCCAAAATAATGATTAACTTAAAGAACGATTTAGTTTGAAAGTTCAGTTAAATTTGCTCTCTGCAGCTTCATACAAAGAGTCATACATCACTAAAGCTATCCTTTCCACTCTTCCCCAACCAAGAAATGGTATTCTGATATTGGAGGCTACTTTGTGAATCTCTATAAAATAATAGACTCCAGAGTCAAGTTTCTGGCTTTCCAATCCCATGTCTGTCACTTGCTAGTTGAGTCACCTTAGGCAAGTTACCTCAGCTCTATGTTTTTGTTTTATCACATTTATCAACTCATCAGGTTTTTATAATCATTAAGTCATCTAGCATATATAAAACAGTTTAATAGTACCAGACATATAGTGAGCTCTATATAAACTTGAGGAGCCCTGGTGGTGCAGTAGTTAAAGGGCTCGGCCACTAACCGAAAGATCAGTGGTTTGAATCCACCGGCAGCTCTGTGGGAGAAAGAGGTGGCAATCCTCTTCCGTGAAGATTACAACCTTGGAAACTCTATAGGACAGTTCTACTCTGTCCTATAGTGTCACTATGAGTTGGAATCAACTCGATGGCAAGGGGCTTATATAAATACGTTGCTACTACGAATTATTATCTGGCTTCCACCATTTTTCTTTGACTTTCTTCTTACCTGTCATATTACACTGTTTGCCTCCACTTAGGTTTGTCCATTTTAGTTGCTCTAATCACCAGTGCTGCTGCAGTCTTCTCCTGTCTTTTCTCTCTCGCTATCTTTTTTTTCCTTCTGCATATTTTCTATTCCCTTTATTCTTCTGCAAAATGGTTAATTCATTACTCATATTACCAGTCAACTTAGAGTATTACTTTCTTTAAAGTGATGAAATTTCTGTGGGTTCTTAGGTACTTTATTTTTATTGCCAGAGTGTGTTTTCTTCCCATTTATTGGAAGCCGGAGAGATTGGAAGAGTTGTTTCTGGACATTTTAAGTCTTATTCTATTAGATGTTTACAAAGAATGATATAAATGTCCATGGCAGGTTTTTTTACAAAAATATTTTATTGTGTTTTCGGTGAAAGTTTACACAACAAGTTAGGCTTCCATTTACCAATTACTACTCAAATTGTTAAGTGGCTATATTTTTCACAACGTGCCAGCATTTTCATTCTGTTCTGGATGTTTCATTTCCAATAACCTGTTTTCCCTCTTCTCTTACCCTCTCATCTTTGCTTTACAGTAATTGTTGACTGTTTGTTGTCATATAGATGATTTTTTAAAGATGCGCAGTACTCATGGTTACTATTCTTTATTTTATTAACCATCTGTTATTTAGCTAAAAGGTGACTTCAGGGGGTAGATTTGGTTCAAGGTTTAAGGAGTATCTCAGGACAACAGTCTCAGATTTTTCTAGTTTCAACCAGTTCAGTAAGTCTGGACTTTTTAAGAATTTGAGTTCTGTTCCACATTTTTCTCCCATTCTATCAGGATCCACCTATAGTGTCCCTGACCAGAACAGTTGTTAGTGGTAGCCAGGCACCATTCTAGATATTCTAGTCTCAAGGTAGATGAGGTTGTGGTTCATGTAGACTGTTGGTTCTGTAGACTAGTTTCTTCTCAGTCTTTGGTTTCCTTCTTTCTCTTTTTCTCCAGATGAGAGGAGACGGATAGTCATATCTTAGATGGCTACTCACAAGCTTTTAAGACCCTGGACACTGCTTACCAAACTAGGATGTAGAACATAAACTTTATGAACTATGTTATGCCAATTGACCAAGTTATCCCACGACACTATGGTCCTAAGCCTTTAACCCAGAAAACTAATCCTGCAAAGTGTTCAGTTATATCTAAGAAGTATACGTGACTGTGTCCCCATGAGGTTTATTATATATATGAATATACATGTGTGCACATGCATAGACCACACACATACACACACATACCCATACTCATATATGCATATATACATATCTGTGTAACCCACACATATTTTTTGGTTGTCGTTGGTGACCATGGCAGGTTTTTAATCTTAGTTCAGGGTTCTCCCAATTTAAGTTCTCCTAAAAGCAAGGCCTGAGACAAAGGATGACAGGCAATTAGTTTATTTGGAAAGAGATCTCAGACAATGGAAGTGCAGGGTGAGGAAAGAAAATTCAAAGGCACATGCTTTGGCCACTAATGCATATAACCGATGCTTGATTCTGAGAGACCTAAAAAGTTTTAATAAATATATCTATGGGGAAGAAAAGAGGAAGCATTCATCTTTTAGCTGCCATACCCCATCAGTCAAAGGTGGCTCCATGGGCATTGACTTCCCTACATTTCTAGGTTGCACATGTGTGACTCCAAGCAGATTCCTGTGGGTGTGCAAACAACCATGTCAGAGGGCTCTGGGGCAGGAAGCAATACATATGCAGAGCAGAATTGAGGTCAAATGCTATCAGGCTGCACCTGTGAAAAACTAGTCAAAGACTATGCAGAACTGGTTGCTGAAGCAGTAGCTGTTGTAAGAGACAGCATTGAGAACATTTGAAGTGGTGCACCAAAAGTGTCCAACACAGTCAACCCCTTGTACTACTCAGATCCTTTGTGTTCTTCGTAAGTCCAGTCTGTCACAGATTCCTGTTTAAGGTGGTCAAAAAAAAAAAAAAAAATCAAATCTATTGCTGTCGAGTCAATTCTGACTCACAGTGACCCTATAGGACAGAGTAGAACTTCCCCATAGGGTTTCCAAGGAGCAGCTGGTGGATTCGAACTGCTGACCTTTGGTTTAGCAGCCGAGCTCTTAACTACTGCGCCACCAGGGCTAGTCAGATGCAATCTCTGCAAGAGGTACAAGCGGGTTAGTTAACAAACTGCAGGCATTGCTGTTGAAGCTGATTACAAGGCCATAATTGATACCTGTCATGTCATTCCTCCATCTGTCATTCTAGATTTCTCTCACTTGGTTAGTAAAGTTACTTCCCTAGTAGTGTGATCCAGATCATTATCCTCGACAGGTCTGAGCATTTAGTTGTTTTTAGTGGTGGCAACTTTACATTCCTCATTACCATTTGTTGTGGAAACACCACCAGACACTTCAATACATCTCCTGGATTCAAGACACTTTCTCTTTGAACCTTATTATTTAGCAGAAACTTTAGCTGTTCATGGTAATCAAGGTTGATTACCTCCTTCAAAAACTTTTATTTTCTTGCCATCCACTGTAATAAGGAGCCAAAAATGACTAGATGGTAGTTACTTCAATTTTAGTGGAACCGTTGCCTTCTGGGTACCAGGACCTTTAATCCAACAGAAACTAAGCTTCTGGGATGGAAAGCCCAAATTCTGCAAATGGGTCACTAGAAGTTTCACTGCACTCTGCAGATTCCAGTGGACATCCCACTTCATGATGAGACAGAATTCCTGAGAAAGTAAGCAGATTATGTGGTCTTGGCACAAGGTGAAGTGCTACCTGGTTGTACCTGCCTGAATCATTGCAGCAGTGGCCAGAGTAACTGGCATGGCCAAGAGTGTGGGTTTGAAATGTTGCAGAAGAAATGTCCAATACAACATGTTTCTCACATCTTTCAGGATAGCATCCTAATTTAATAAGGAAGATGCTATCTCCTCACAAACACTTTAACTGAACCATCAACAGGACATTTGACTGTTACACAGAGCTGGCTTCCTCCTAGAGATGATGCAAATAATAAAATCAGTGAAATCCCTAGATAGCAGCTCATTTTCTGACTTATTTCTCTGGACATCACTTCTAATACTGCTGCTGTTATCATCACTTTTAATCACATTTAATAAATATTAAATTTTCCGTGGATATCCAGGCTGTTTTAGGAACTCAGCCAAAACTGAAGAATTTATTATAAAGGTACAATTAGAGTTATCCCTCATGAGCAAAGGTAACTTTAAAGACTGCTTTCTATTTGTCTTTGATTGTTCCTCCTAACTCTCTCGCCACACACAAATCTTTACTCTTCTCCCCTCTACTCTTCACTACCTTATAGATTTTACTTACCCATGGACTTTCCTTCCTTATAATTTCAGCTTGTCACTAGCTCTTATGGCCCTGACTCTATGTCACGGTTTCTCTCTATGAATTGTCCAGCTTCAGTCACCAACTGTTAGCTACCTCAACTTCCCAATATCTCAAAGTTCAAATTCCTGAAAGAGAAAGACTTTATTTTAGGCTATGGTATAGCTATCTGAATAGCTATGGATTGACCAACAGCCTTTGGGTCTGGCACCTACCAGGTTTTCAATAAGCTGGGGTGGTGAGGGAGGATGAAATCAAACCAGCCTACTTCAGCTTTCACCTAAGTGGGGACAAAGGGTGGGACACCTTTCCTTAGAAGGGACTATAAGTGCAGCAGACCAGCACTGATCTATTAGCATGTAAACTCTCATATATACCAACCATTCTGATTAATACAGAAGTCCTGTGCTTCTGTCTTGGGAATGGAAAGAGACATAAAAATACGTTTCCTAAATTTGCTAATTGTTTTTCCTCTCTGTTGATTTGAGTATTCATATATCCTGAATATGACAACAAATAATGAATGAATAAGAAGTAAATAACCTTCACTTTCTCTTTTAATTCACAATTAACTATGTACTTCATTTTATTAATCAGTTAATTTTCCACAATTAATAATCTTCTTTGTATATCCAGTTATATTATGCTAAATGCTATCACATATTGTATTTTATTATGCTTTAAATTTTACAAAATCTTTCATACCCATTACTACATTCAGTACTCACAATAACCTGGAGAATTAGGTAATAGATATTGAACTGAACTCATAATATGGATAAAAATATTGCTGAATGTCTTGTTCATGCTCATGCACCTAAAAGTTGGCAATGCACAAATAGAACCCTTCTTCAGATTTCCATTCAGGTACACTTTCCTTTTTATCTTACCGTATATGTGTATATATGTATTTATAGCATATATCAATGAGATCCTATTTTGCATAATTTATATTTTGACAGGACGCTAGAAAAACATGCAGACACACATAGACACACAGAGACACGCATGCATATATATAGACTCTGGTAATCAGTTCCTTTAGATGTAAAAGGAAGGAGTTGGACTAGATGATTTCTAACATCTCTTATATTTTTTACATTCAGATTTCTTTTTATTTATTTTTCTTTAGACACCATTGTACCCTGGGGAGGACTCTTTCACTTTTGTCACATTGCAAGTCATTACTGGTTTACTTTTCTCTCATGTTTACTAGAGCTCAACTCCTGTGGGCTGTGCCTTTCCTGATTTGTATTTGTGTCCCTAGTGCCAAACATGGTGCCTCTTACATAGTAGGCACTCAATACTTTCATCAGTTAAATGAAACAACGATTGGGAATCAAATTTTAGTTCATAATTCTGAAGACATTACATCTTATAATTCATGGTTATATTGGATTAGAGACCTTGAACAATTGAAAATCAAATTTTAGTTTTCAGTTTAGGGCATTAATATTATTAGAGCCAAACTAAGGCAAAATGATGAGTAGGTCAAATGAATTTTCAGTGATTCTACATTGCTTCCCTTTCCAAAGCTGTTTGTGGGTAGATAATTCACTCACCAAAATATTCAGAGTTGATAGAAATAGACATATAGGCCTTCAAAAATCCAGAACTGGGAAGTAAGGATTTAATGAAATAGATTTAATGTAATCTAAGATACTCCTCTATGAGAAAGTAAATGTATTTAAAAATTAAACAAAGCTTGATTTTAGTTGAGATGGCTCAAGCACAATTATATAAGAATAAAATAATTCACTTAGCAATAAAGTTGATTGTGTTCTTAGTTCTTTAGCTATCACTAGCTTGTTTAATTCATTATGATTTGTTCCAATATCATTGACTTAATCTTGAAAATATCAAACTTAAATGGGATGCATAGGATTTGCTGCAATAAAAATATGAAAAAAGTAACTTTTGGTATAAAATTGCCACTGTATTTCTATTTTGGAGGAAGAAAGTAATTTATACAGTAATATTAAAACATATATTTTATCTATAATACAAATAATGGTACTTCTATTATTGGTACAAATCTAATGTCTATGTATCAATTTTTGTACTTTTAATTCATTAATAACGTAAAAATTGCATGTATATTTGGGCATCTGTGATAGAAGGATTACTCAGCATGTTGATGTGCATGAGAGTCCTGAAACTGGTAACATAAGAGGCACTGGGACAGTTTTATTGCTACGAGTTTAGAATGATCACATTTCTCGTAAGTTGAAGTTCTGTGTCTGAGTTATGCTTGTTTTCATTTTTTAAAAAGGCAATTCATTTTTAATAACTGCACCCCATATTTTGTTTATACCACATATGTTCAATCTAATAATTTATTTTGTTCATTTTGTGCAATTTTCTTAGGACTCCTGTTTTTTTTCCTTTTTAAGCATAGAAGTTACCATGGAAATGGTGCCATTGGCATCATGGGCAGAACTTTTACAGAAGTATATCTAAGATGCATTTTTGTGAGGTTTTAAGATTCAGATGGTTTCATGGAGTGAGAAAAATCAAGGTTGATGATGCGTTTTATTTTCAATATATGTTTTAGCACATTAGTTACAGAAATCTATGTTTAAGTAACGTTTTGATTGAAAATTAAATGACAGAAGAAGAAAAGTTGAACCTTAAAGCTCTGCTAATGCTGATTTGTTCATTTTATACTTTACTCATACATTGTTGACCAGTTGAGAATATAAATATTAATGGTTTATAAATCAAAAGTATCTGTGGCATAGTTTTTTTTTCCCCGGTTTTAGTCCCCCAAAAGTTTTTTTAAATTGTACTTTAGATGAAGGTTTACAGAACAAACTAGCTTCTCATTAAAAAGTTAGTATACATATTGTTTTACAACATTGGTTAACAACCTCACGACATGTCAACGTTCTCCGTTCTAGACCTTGGGTTCCCTATTACCAACTTTCCTGTCCCCTCCTGCCTTCTAGTTCTTGTCCCTGGGCCGGTGTGCTCCATCAGTCTCGTTTTGTTTTACGGGCCTGTCTAATCTTTGTCTGAAGGGTGAACTTCAGGAGTGACTTCATTACTGAGCTAAAACGGTGTCTGAGGGCCATTGGCATAATTTCTTATTTGGCTATTGCCTCTCTTTTAAAAAATAATGTTAAGAAAATGCAGCATCTGTGTTTTGTTTTCTTTCTTTCTTTTTCTTTTCTTTTTTTTTTTTTAATATATTGGTGCTATGATCTGCTTTTATAGCTCATGTGGTGAGAAAGGAAATTACACCATTCACTTGGATTTCTAACAGATACCCTACTATGGAAAACATTCTACACAATGGAAAGTGTTGATCATTTTAGTATGTTACATGTAGTCTTGGAGTATAAAAACACCTTTGCCATAAGTACTTTTTATTTTCAGTATTAACTTCCGTTCTAGTCCCAAAACTCACATCAAGAAAAATGTTGTCTTTCTTAGGGTCCAAAGTATCTTGAAAGATTTTTTCTGTAACAATATTTACTGAAAATTTAATACATATTACTTAGAAAGATGTTGACTTGAAAGATTTAAAAATAGAGTAAGTCCTTGTCTACCATTAATATACTTAAATTATTTTGTTGCTAATAAAATGTCATATCTAAATTTAAAACATAATACATGGGTTGACCAACTATGGTCCTTGGACCAAATCCCGTTCGTTGCCTGTTTTAGTAAATAAAGTTTTGTTGGAACATGACCACTTTCATTTGTTTATATATTGCCTATGGCTGTTTTGGAAAACCTGGTGGAGTAGTGGTTAAGAGTTTGGCTACTAACCAAAAGGTTGGCAGTTCGAGTCCACCAGGCACCCCTGGAAAAGCCTGTTGGGCAGTTCTACTCTGTCCTATACGGTCTCTATGAGTCGGAACTGATGTGACAGCAACAGGTTTGGTCTTACGGGTTATGGCTGTTTTTATGCTACAACAGCAGAGTCAGATAGTTGCAACAGAGATTATATGGCCCTAAAATTTAAAAGCTGGCCCTTTACAGAAAAAATTGCCAGCCCTTAATATAATAGATATTAGGAATCTATTAGTAACATTTCTAAACCAAATATTCAATCTTATGGAAAAATCAAATAAAGCTGACAGACACAATGTGACCATTTTTAACAACCTATAGGCATTCTTATGGAAGGATATTCTTTTTTCCCATCCCTAATGTTTCCTTCCATGTGGAGGGTACTCCATTAGTGTAATACCACTGAAATCTGTCCAGCTCCTCAATCACACTATACCAAGAGAGGTGGGTGATCTACCTGATTGGTGAGTTTGAGAGAGGAACTCCATGTATACATTGGCCAGTTCTCTTCTTTCCTGGCAGCCAACTGTTTCAGAGGTCATGCTTCATTTGGCCATGCAGTAGGCATACCAGGAAGGGCTATCCTGACACAAGGAAGCCTGTCCTGGATGGCATTGCTTGAGCCTGGACTTCAGTACTGGGAGCCCTCTTGCCCACCGATGTAAGCCACATTCCCAATAACTGCTTTAAAGGTAATAAAGTTGGCACTTTGGCTTCCCATCTACCTTATTCTTTTGTTGTAGCTCTCATTTGATTCAGAACTTGAGTGTGGAGGAATAATTTCCTATATTGGAGTCCCTAAAACATTCTGAATACATGTTCAAACTAGTATTAAGATAGTCAAATATGCCGCAGTATTACTCATGCAAATTGTTTGAAAAGTGTAAGGTAATTATAGTTTATACATAAAATTCAGTTTTTAAAATTGCTTTAAAAACTTTAGTCAACTTTATAGAGGTATAGTTTATATACAATTATGTGCACCCATTTTTAAGTGTACAGTTCTTTGAGTTTTAACAAAAGCATTGAGTCATGTAACCACCACAGAGACATAGAACATTTCCATTACCCTAAAAAGGTGTTCCTTCCTTCATTCCCCTTTGCAATCAATTCCCTCTCCCCAACCTTTGGCCCCTGACAACTTCTATCTGCTTTCTATTACTATAGTCTCACCTTTTTGAGAGTTTCTTACAGATGGAATCCAAGTATGCAGTCTATTGAGGTTCATGCAAGTTGTTGCAAGCATCACTAGATTATTCCTTTTAATTGCTGAGTAATAGTCTATTTTATGGATATACCTAAATCTGTTTGTTATTCACTTTTTGTATTTGTTTCCAGTTTTAGGCTGTTAAAACTAAAGCTCCTATGAACATTAATATAGAAGGTCTGTGCTCTGTCATAGATTTCCATTTCTTTCGGGTAAATGCTTAGGAGAGAAACTGCTGTGATTTAAGATACGTATACGTTTAAATTTATTAAAAAACAAAACAAAGCAAAAACCCAGTTTTCTAAAGTTGTGCCATTTTACGTTCCCAACAGCAATGTATGACAGTTGCAGTTGCTCCATATCTTCATCAACACTTAGAAATTTCAGTTTTAAATTTTAGTCATTCTAGTGAGTGTGTAGTAGTATCATAATTTGGTTTAAATTTATATTTCCCTAGTAGCTTATAATGTTGAACATTTTTTCATGTGCTTATTGGCAATTCATATACTTTCTTTTGTAAAGTGTACTTAAATATTTTGTCCATTTTTTTAATCAGGTCATTTATTTTATAATTAAGTTGTAAGAGTTTTTTATCTAGTCTGTATACAAGTGTTTTGTCTGTTATATGTATTATAAACGTTCTAATCTGTGGCATGTCTTTTCATTTTCTTAATGATCTCTTTAGAAGATTATAAGTTGTTAATTTGATGAATTCCAATGTATCTGTTTTTTCTTTTATTGTTTATACCTTTTCGTGTGTCCTATTTAAGAAGTTTTGCCTTCCTCAATGTTGTGAAGATTTCGTCTATGTCGTCTAGAAGTTTTAAAGTTTTAGTTTTTATATTTAGGTCTATGATATATTTTGAAATAATTTTTTCATACGGTGTAAGGTAAGGGTTGAGGTTCATTTACGTGTCCCATGTGGATAGCTAGTTGTTTCAGCAACAGTTTTAGAAAAAAACTGTGCTTTCCCTGTTGAATTATCTTGGTACCTTTTTTAAAAAAAAATCAACTGGCCATGTATGTGTAGGTCTATTTCTGGATTCTATTTTGTTCTATTAGTCTATATGTCCATACTTATGCAAATATCACACTGTTTTGATTAAGTTGATTTTTACTAAGTCTTCAAATCAGGTAATGTGAGTCCTCTAACTATGATCTTTTTTTTACAAAATTGATTTGGGACTCCAAGTTTTTGCATTCCTTTATAAATTTTAAAACCAGCCTGCCAATTTCTGCCAAAAAAAAATCCTGGTGGAATTTTATTTTAGTCTTTTATTTTGAGATAATTTTAGACTTACATAAATGTTGCAGAAATAGTACAGAGAGTTCCCATACATCCTTCACCCAGATTAACATATTACATAACCATAGAAAAATTATCAAAGCTAAGAAATTAACTTTGTAGTATACTATTAACTAAGCTCCAGAACTTATTTAGATTTCATCAATTTTTCCACTAATGTCCTTTTTTTTTTCTGTCCCAGGATACAGTCTAGGCTCTCACATTGTGGTTAGCTGTCATGTCTCTTTAGTCTTCTAAATCTGTGACAGTTTCAATATTCCCTTGTCTTTCACAGTCTTGACACTTTTGAAGTACTGGTCAGTTGTTTTGTTGAATGTCCCTCCATTTGGATTTGTCTGATCTTTTCTCGTTATTAGATTGCGATCATTACATTATTGGAAAGGACATGACAAAGGTGATGTACCCTTCTCAGTGCAATGATGGTATGTTGATATGTATGTTAACATTACGATATGATGTTAATTTTAATCACTTGGTTTAAATGGTGCCTGCTAAGATCATCCACTGTAAAGTTACTATTTTTCCATTTGAAATTACTAAATGTTGTGAAGAGATACTCTGAGACTATACTAATATTCTGTTTTTTCTTAATCTTTCACTCACTAAACAGCAAATATGGAGGCTCTAACCTGTACTTGTTTCTTGTATTAGTCATTACTGTTGTGTAAGAATAGTGATTTTCTATTTTGATCATTCTTTCTACATTTATTAATTGAAATACTTCTGTAAGAAAAAATGGTCCGTACTCTCTCAATTATTTATTCAGATCAGTATAAACTGAATATTTATTTTATTCTTTGAGATATAATCCAGTACTATTGTTATTTATTTTGTTTTGCTTAGGTTTTTCCAACATTGGGCATGGAAAATTTTTATGTTCGTTGTACTTTTTGACATACTTCCATCTTTTTTTTCTTTATTTACAAATGGATGTTGTTTTGTCAAATGAATTTTCTTGCATCTACTGACATGGTCATATAAATTTTCACCTTTATTCTCAATATGTTGATTGTTCAAGCAGCTTTTTATTCCAACATAAACCACATTTAATCAAATGTATTATCCTTTTTAAATGTTTTGGGTTTTATTTTACAATATTTTTTGAGGATTTTTGCATCTATATTCATGAGATGTGTTTGTCTGCATTTTTCTTTTCTTATAATATTTTTGTGTGGTTTTGGATTTCTGGTAATGCTGGTCCCATAAAATGAATTGGCATATGTTCTGTCCTCTTTTATTTTCTGGAAGAGAATGTGTAGAATTGGTATTATTTATTTCTTAAATGTTTGGTAGGATTTTCCACTGGAACTATTTTGTCATAGAGTGTTCTTTTTGAAGGTTTAACTACAAAGTAATAGTTATAAGACTATTGAGGTTATCTATTACTTCTTGGGTGAGTTTGGTAGTTTGTGAATTTCATGGAATTGGTCCATTTCATTTAAGTTATTGAGTTTATGGGAATACAATTTTCATAGCATTTTATAATAAACCATTTGATGTCTCACAGTATTTCTTCAAATATTGTTTTCACCTTGCTTTCTCTTCTTCTTCTTATGAATTTCAGTTATGCATGTATTAAACCATTTGATATTGTTCCACATCTCCTAGATGTTCATTCTTACTTATTCATTCTTTGTTCTCTTTGTGTCTCTGTGTGTGTAATTTCTGTTGATCTGTTTATATATTTGGAGCCCTGGTGGCGTAGTGGTAAAGAGCTACAGCTGCTAATCAAAAAGTTGGCAGTCTGAATCTACCAGCTGCTCCTTGGAAACCCTATGGAGCAGTTCTACTCTGTCCTCTAGAGTCACTGTGAGTCAGAATCAACTCGACAGCAATAGGTTTATTTTTATATTTACTGATTTTTTATTCAGCTATGCCAATTTTACTGATGACTTTTTTTTTTTTATTTTTTATTTCTATCATGCCCAGGTCTAGATGGAGTTCGTTGCCTCTCCTGCCTGGTGGCTGTTACCTTTCCTCAGGTCTGCACAACGGACACTTTGAGTTCTCACTGGTCTTTTTTAGTGCAGATTCCCTCAAATTATGCGTCCTACTTTCTTCATACTGTTGCTCAGCCCGTACTTGCCTTCATCAGTTAAGTAGCTGAATTCTTCTTACCAGTGTCTGGTTGCAACTACCCAACAGGCTCCCATCTCTTCTTAGATTTTGGACCAGTTGCTTCCTTTGCAACATCAATTCAACAAAAATTGTGAAATTAAAGTTAGCCTGATTCTTTTTTTACTGTAAACAGGGTGCAAGATTCTTTCTAGCTTTAAATCTCAGAGCTGAACCTAGATGTTCTGTATATTGGAGTTTTAATTACAGTTGCAATAAATCTGGAGTGAATGACATCTTAACAGTACAATCTTCTAATCTATGAAGATAGTATATTTCTGCACTTATTTAGGTCTTCTTTGATTTCTCTTAGAAATATTTTATAGTTTTCAGTGCATAGGCTATGTTCATTTTTTTTTAAGTTTAACCCTAAGAGTATGTTTTTTTAAAGTATTATTTTAAATAGTGTTTCAGATTCCAATTGTTCATTTATTTTTGTATATAGACTTTATTTCATGCAACCTTGTGAAACTTACTTGGTAGTTCTAGTAGCTTTTATGTAGATTCTTTAGGATTTTCTGCTTATACAATTATGTTATCTGTGAATAGAGATAATTTTACTTCTTTCTTTCCAGTTTATATGTCTTTTTTATTTTTCTTTTCCTCCCCCCCCCCATTGTACTGGTTTATATGTGCAATAAATTATGAAAACAACTGATAAGTGGTGAAAGCAGATATACTTGCTTTGTTTCCAATCTTACATAGAAAACATTAAGTTTTTTCACCATTAAGTATAATGTTTGAGGTGTGTGTGTATGTGTGTGTATTAGCAGCTGAGCACATTAACCGTTTGCACCACCCAGGGACTTCTAGTAAAATCTTAGCACCTGCTAAGCCTTGTAGCATTGTAGTTACTTTTAGTGGTATATGATACTAACCCTTCTTGAGAGTGGACGTTGGCAACTTTCAACATTGTCTTAGTCATCCAGTACTGCTCTAACAGAAATACCACAAGTGGATGGCTTTAACAAAAAGAAATGTATTTTCTCACAGTCTAGTTGGCTAGAAGTCCAAATTTAAGGCATCAACTCCAGGGGAAGGCTTTCTCTTTCAGCTCTGGAGGAAGGTCCTTGTCAATCTTTCCCTGGACTAGGAGCTTCTCTGCACAGGAACCCCAGGTTCCAAAGGACGTGCTCTGCTCCCAGCACTGCTTTCTTGGTGGTATGAGGTCCCCAACTCTCTGCTTGCTTCCCTTTCCTTTTATCTCTTGTAAGATAAAAGTGGTGCAGGCCACACCCTAGGAAAACTCCCTTTACATTGGATCAGTGCTGTGACCTTAGTTAGGGTGTTATACAATCCCACCCTAATCCTCTTTAACATAAAATTATTATCACAAAATGGAGGACAACCACACAATACTGTGAATCATGGCCCAGCCAAATTGATACACACATTTTTTGGGGGAACATAATTCAATCCATGACAAACATATTTCACGGTTTCGGTGTATTTTCAGGGTGACCATAAACTCTGTAACATAGATAATGTTTTCATTTCATAGACTGAAGATGTCCTTGACAACATTATGTATATTTGCCCATTTGTCCATACTTTGACTTTTTGTGCATATAGACTTCTAGAAGAGAACTAAAATATTATGAATGTTTTTCCATTGATTAGATGTTATGCCAGTTCTAAAAAAACAAACAAAAAACTTGCATGTGAATTTTTCCTTAGTATTTTGTTATAATGTTAAATGAATGCCAAGAGTTAGTCATCTTTCGGAAACAACATGTTAAGATTTCAATTTTTATTTTTTCTCAAATGGAAGCGTGGCAGATCGCCTTAGGGTGTGCCTGTAGGTGGGGGAGGAAGAGGATGGCTGCTACATTACATGACTAAGTCAGAGTGATGGCCCCGCTGACCCTGAGAAAGAAAGAGGTGCATTTCAGGTCAATTTGAAGGGGCAGAAAGTGTATGAGCACATGGGACCCAAAGACCTATGGAAACACCTTACCCACTTGGCAGAGCAGCCTCCTTCTCAAAATACCACTTCCTTCTTATTAACAAGAGGTTTTTTTCAATTTTTTTCCCCAGACACTTCTTGTAAAATGTAAAGAACACTTCTCCTCCCACCCCCCAAGGTTCATACCTGAAATGTCAGTTAACACTTTTGCAGTGATTTGCTGACAGCTAGTGAAGAAGAAGTGTGCAACAAAGGCTAGCACTGAGTAGTGAAACACTTTCAGGGAAAGATGGCTTTCTGATTCAACCAAAGGCTGGCTTCAGTTGTTTAACTCAGCTAGCTGTCATGAACCAACACAGAGTCAATAACGTTACATGTGCTTGATTTAAGCTAGAGCTTCTCTGCATACGTGTTCATTATTACTCTCTTTATACTTCTCAGAGCTTCACTGAAATCACCTTGATATCTGGGAAAGTGTGTTTATGTATGTGTATGTGTGTTTAAGTCTTTTTTTGGGTACTAGCATCTCTGAAAAGATGTTTCAGGTGACTTTTGACGTAATGTAGGTTTTTCAAAAATTTTATTTATTTTGTTGTTTTTGTTGAGAATATATACATCAAAACATGCACCCATTCAACAGTTTCTACATGTACAATTCAGTGACATTGATTACATTCTTTGAGTTTTGCTACCATTCTTATCCTCCTTTTCTGAGTTGTTCGTCCTCCATTAACATAAACTCACTGCCCCCTAAGATTCCCATCTAATCTTTCGAGTTGCTGTTGTCAATTTGGCCCCATATAAATGGTTTTTAAAAGAGCATAATGGCAGAAATTTTTTACTAGTTAAGTTAAACTACTGTTTGGTTTTCAGAAGACATCAGGGGATATTTTCGATTTAAAGTTTAAAGATTATCTTAGGGCAATAGTTTCAGCGGTTCGTCTAGCCTCCGTGGTTCCAGAATGTCTGAAGCCCATGAGAATTTGAAATTCTGTTCTTCATTTTCCCCCTTCTGATTGGATTACTCTGTAGAATCCTTGATCAACATGATAAGTAATGGTAGCCAGGCACCATCCAGTTCTGTCTTCATGGTAAAGGTGGCAGTTGTTCATGGAGACAAACAGCCACATATTCCATGTCCATACTGTAGGTTTTTTAATAGAACTTTTGTAGAGATAGCACAAACAGTTTAAGCATCTCCATAGTAAAAACAAATGATGCTGGTTACTGTGTCCGGTAGGCAGAATAATGGGCTCCAAAGATGTCCATGCCCCAATCCCCAGAAACTGTGAATATGTTACCTTATGTGGCAAAGGGAAATTTGTGTGACAATAGATCAGAATGGTAACAAGTAAGGATCATACACACACCCTGGCTTCTGAATTTTCTAATAACCAACTGAATAACACTTTCCTAAATATTACTTGACTGCATTAGATTATACAGTCAGATAACACATTTTTTTCTAAACTCAGCCATAACTGTTGATTATAAGGGAGTATGCCAGTTTAACACTACATGGAAGCATTGATTTTAATTTACAAACTTTTCTGAGTAAGGGGTAGAGATAGAGAGAAATGATATATGTTGAACTCTAAGTATGTCTTGCTTAATTTTAACCTTGGAATAGACGTCTGAGGTGGATTGTCTACACAGTTGAGAAGGTTGGGGCTGAATGAGGTTAAGTGACTTGTCCTAAGGCACATAACTAATAGGGGATAAAACCAGGCTTTGAATCTGAGTCTATTTGACCCCAGAGCTGATGATCTTTCCTCATAGAATGAAATCCAGAAGAAAGGAAATTTAAATATTTTTAGCCTTTTTATTTTGAAATAATTTTAGATTTACAGAAAAGTTATTAAAAAAAAAAAAAAAAGCCATACAGAGTTCCCTAATAGCCTCCCTATCAAGGCAGCCTGAGCAATGTATAAAGTTTCCTCCCAAATGCTTACTAACATTATATAAAACGAACTGAGTGCAAAATCAAGATGGGGTTCAATGGATAGTGGTGAAATGTTGAAATGGTAAATGTTGTATACATATGTATGTATAAACACACACACCACAATAAAATTAATTAATTAAAAAAAACAAGATGGGGAAATTCACAGTAGTAGTGAGAAATAGTTAACTTCAAAGCAAGAGAGGGGCTGAGGCTGAACAATACACCAGGGTTTGTTGTTGTTGTTACATGACATGGAGTCAGTTACGATTCATAGCAACCCTATGCACAACAGAATGAATCACTGCCCGATCCTGTGTCATCCTCACAATTGTCGCTATGCTTGAGCCCATTGTTGCGCCCACCTTGTCAATCTGTCTTGTTGAGGGTCTTCCTCTTTTTCGCTGACCCTCTACTTTGCCAAACATGATGTCCTTCTTCAGGGACAGATCCCTCCTGGTAACATGTCCAAAGTATGTGAGACAAAATCTTACCATCCTTGCTTCAAAAGATCATTCTGGCTGTACTTCTTCCAAGACACATTTGCGCCTTTTTTTGGCAGTCCATGGTATATTCAATATTCTTCGCCAACACCATAACTTAAAGGCGTCAATTCTTCTTCAGTCTTCCTTATTCATTGCCCAGATTTCGAATGCATATAAGGAGATTGAAAACACCATGGCTTGGTTCAGGAACACCTTAGCTTTCCACGTGACATCTTTCCTTTTTAACACTTTAAGAGGTCTCTTGGCAGCGGATTCGCCCAATACAATGTGTCATTAGATTTCCTGACTGTTGTTTCCAAAGGTGTTGATTGTGGATCGAAGTAAAATGAAGTCCTTGACAACTTCAATCTTTTCTCGTTTTATCATGACGTTGCTTATTGGTCCAGTTGTGAAGGCTGTAGTCTTGGATCTTCATCAACAAGTGCCTCAAGTCCTCTTCACTTTCAACAAGCAAGGTTGTGTCACCGGCATATTGCAGCTTTTTCATGAGTCTCCCTCCAACCAATCCTGATGCCTTGTTCTTCTTTGTATACTCCAGCTTCTAGGATTATTTGCTCAGTATACAGATTGAATAAATATGGTGAAAGGATACAACCCTGACGCACATCTTTCCTGACTTTAAACCACTGGTTTCCCCTTGTTCTGTTTGAATGACTGCCTCTTGATCTATGTACCAGTTCCTCATGAGCACGATTAAGGGTTCTGGAATTACCATTCTTCACAATGTAATCCTTAATTTTTTATAATCCACACAGTCGGATGCCTTTGCATAGTCAATAAAACACAGGTAAACATCTTTCTGGTATTCTCTGCTTTCAACCAGGATCCTTCTGACATCAGCAATGATATCCCTAGTTCCACATCCTTTTCTGAATCCTGCTTGAATTTCTGGCAGTTCCCTGTTGATGTACTGCTGCCACCACTTTTGAATGATCTTCAGCAAAATTTTATTGTATGTGATATTAATGATATTGTTCGATAATTTCCCCATTCGGTTGGATCACTTTTCTTTGGAACAGGCATAATTATGGATCTCTTCCAGTCGGTTGGCCAGGTAGCTGCCTTCTTAATTCCTTGGCATAGATGAGTAAGCAGTTCCAATGCTGCGTCTGTTTGTTGAAACATGTCAATTAATATTTTGTCAGTTCCTGGAGCCTTGTTTTTTGCCCATGTCTTCACTGCAGCTTGGACTTCTTTCTTCAGTACCATAGGTTTTTGATCATATGCTACATCCTGAAATGGTTGAACATCGACCATTTCTTTTCGGTATAGTGACTGTATGTATTCCTTCCATCTTCTTTTGATGCTTCCTGCATCATTCAGTATTTTGCCCATAGAATTCTTCACCATTGCAACTGGAGGCTTGAACTTTTTCTTCAGTTCTTTCAGCTTGAGAAAATGGTGAGCATGTTCTTCCTTTTGGTTTTCTATCTCTAGGTCTTTGCATATGTCATTATAATACTTTACTTTGTCTTCTTGAACCATCGTTTAAAATCTTTTGTTCAGCTCTTCATCATTTCTTTCTTTCCCTTAAGCTACTTGACGTTCAAGAGCAAGTTTCAGAGTCTCTTCTGACATCCATTTTGGTCTTTTCTTTCTTCCTTGTCTTTTTAATGACCTCTCGCTTTCTTCATGTATAATATCCTTGATGTTATCCTACACTTGTCTGGTCTCCAGTCCTTAGTGTTCAATGTGTCAAATCTATTCTTGAGATGGTCTCTAAATTCAGGTGAGATATACTCAAGGTCGTACTTTGGCTCCTATGGTCTTGTCCTTTTTCTTCAGCTTCAACTTGAATTTACGTACGAGCAATTGATAGTATGTTCTGCAGTTGGCCCTGGCCTTGTTCTGACTGATGATATTAAGCTTTTCCATGATCTCTTTCCACAGATATAGTCAACTTGATTCCTGTGTATTCCATCTGGTGAGTCATGTGTATAGTTGCTGTTTATGTTGTTGAAAAAACATATTTGCAATGAAAAAGTCTTTGGTCTTGCAAAACTATATTCTGCAATCTCCAGCATCGTTTCTATCACCAAGGCCATATTTTCCAACCACTGATTCTTCTTCTTTGTTTCCGACTTTGGCATTCCAATCACCAGTAATTATCAATGCATCCTTATTGCATGTTTGATCAATTTCAGACAGCAGAAGTTGATAAAAATCTTCAATCTCTTCATCTTTGGCCTTAGTGGTCATATTAACTGGTCTTCCTTGTAGGCATGTGGGTATTATCCTATCACTGACAGCGTTGAACTTCAGGATAGATCTTGAAATGTTCTTTTTGAGGATGAATTCAAAGCCATTCTCTTCAGTTTGTCCTTCCCTGCATAGTGGACCATATGACAGTCCAATTCAAAATGGCCAACACCAGTCCATTTCAGCTCACTAATGCCTAGGATATCAATCGTTTATGGGTTCTATTTCATTTTTGACGATTTCCAATCTTCCTAGATTTATACTTCATACGTTCTATGTTCCAATTATTAATGGATGTTTGCAGCTGTTTCTTCTCATTGTGCAACATCAGCAAATGAAGGTCCTGAAAGCTTGACTCCATCCATGTCAGTAAGGTCCATTCTACTTTGAGGAGGCAGCTCTTCCTCAGCAGTATTTTGAATGCCTTTCAACCTGAGGGTCTCATCTTCTGGCAGACAATCTTCTGCTGCTATTCATAAGGTTTTTACTGGCTAATTCTTTTCAGAAGTAGACCACCAGGTCCTTCTTCCTAGTCTGTCTTAATCAGGAAGCTCAGCTTAAAACTGCCTGTTCATCTACAACTTTGGATTGAAAAAAAAAAAAAATCACCCACAAGAAATTGGAACCCTAAGCCAATTTTTTTGTCAATTAATAATAGTACCTAGCCATGGTAAGAACTCAGTATTTGCTGACTATTCCATTTCTCCATTACTAAAGAGTCCTGTGAATTCACATTATCAATGATGCAATACACATGTCACTTATGGCATATGCTAGTGAGGCATTGAGGCGTCTGCTCCCCAAGTAAAGTTACACTCGGCCTTTATTTTACCACACTGAAAACGGGTTGGGCAAGTCATTTCAAGGAGCATGGTGCTGCTGAGTGGCATTCCGGAGTCTAAGACCTGGCAGTAGCTGGCAGAAAGGCCTTGGTATTCCCTGGCTTGGCTGGCATCTCAGAGCTGTCTGATTTCCCAGCAGATGAGATGTCAGGGACTGTGGACACATGCAGGGAGGAACAGGTGTTGACCTCTGATCCACAGCCTTCTGGTGCATTTCCTGTTTTCCTTCAATTGAAAAATCATTTATAGTAAATTGTTAACGTTCTCTTCGTTTCATTTGGTCTCTAATGCCACCTGCCATTTGCCAGGGCTTTGCATAGGGCTGCAAAGACTGTTCTCTCCTGAGAAAGAAGTGGAAATGTTACCTTAAAGGTTTACCACATTTTTTCTCTTCCTGTATCTTAGTTTAGAGTAGGAAAACTTCCATCAGCATTATTATACTGGGGAGAAGGAGATGCACTTATCTTAATGTAGCAGAAAGATTCAGAATTCCAGATGGAGGAAAAGAGCTTTCTAACAGGCTTGGAATATCACCTGAGTTTGACCTGTTGTTGTGTGACTTTAGGCAAATTGCTAAATAGCCTTGAAAATTATCTGTTCTCTTATTTGTAAAATAGGAATAATAATAAAAACCAAAAAAACAAATCCCTTGCCTTTGAGTTGATTCCCACTTTTGGGTACCCCATGCACCTCTTGAACCACCAACTTTTTGTTAGCAGCTAAACGCTTAATTGGGTTTGCTCCACCCAGGGACTCCAGAATCATAATAGTTTCTTCCCAGTAAGGTTGTTGTGAGGGTTAAATGAGATAATGCTGATCATAAATTTAGCCTGGCACATAGTAACTGCTCATGAAATACCAGTGGCGATTGCTGCTGTTTCTGTCTTCCCAGTGTTGCGTCTTCCACTACAGGGAGCACTCCTGGTGTCCTCCTCAGCATCCATTCCCCCTTTCCTCCTTCCTAGCATGCAGTCTTCACACATGAAGCCCATGCAGTTGGGGAAAACAAACCAAAAACTGACCCCAACACCCAGCCCCTGGGCTGGGCTCTTATGAGTCTTAACTGGTGAAGGAATTGATGTCTGTCTTGTCAATGATTGGTTCAGAAATAGGCATGCGATTTTTTTCTGGCCAATGAGTCTCAAGGAAAATGCCTTCAGCTTAAGAGAAAGCAAGAAGTCAGTTTTTCTGTCTTTACTGCTAAGGGTGAACAAGGAAGCTCACTCTTTGCCTTGGTTGTAGAAGCCAGCCTCCTTGTGATCACGTGTCTATAGAACAAAGACAGATACCAGAGAACGGCAGGGAAATGGACATAGAAACCTGACTGAACTCTGCCTGAATTCTGTCATCTTCTAGACATCCAGTGATGTAAGCAGACAACATTCCTTTCTGTTTAAATCACTTTGCATTCAATATCCTTGTGAAAATCTCCTATCTGGTATACATAAAAATTCACATGCTTCCTATTTCCATGACGATTTTTTTGAAGCAGATTATTCCAGATGTACTTTGAAAACTTTTACAGTGAGAGGCTACCGAGTGACTAAGAGTCAGACTATGAACCTGAAACACCTGGATTCAAATCCTGGCTCTCCCAATTTTCAGCTGTGTGACCCTGGATAAGTTGCTTTGCTCCTGTCTCTTTGCCTGTAAAACAGGGATGCTAATAGTACCAGCCTCATAGTATTACAGTGAGTCAAATGCTTCAAATAGCACCTGTCATGTAGTAAAGACTAGATACACTATGCACTCTGTTTATTAACCTCGCCTGCCTGAGTATTACCATGCTTCTTTAATAGTGAAGAGTGCCATGCTACTTTCTAATCTCTGGGAGGCAGCAGTGGAGGGAAATCTTGTTCTTCTCCACCAAATAATAATGGACAGCTCTCTTTCACTTCAGGATATTATTCCCTGTGTGTGTAGTTTAGAGAAGAGAGTTCCTAGAGGTTGTAACACTATTAAGCCACGTTACAGGCAAGGCATGTAACCGATACTGTGTACAGCAATGAAAGGAAGTCTGTGAATAACAACATTTTTCATGTGAAAGATAAAAGCCATTACAGATAGCTAACTCACATCATGTTCTTACCGTGTTACATGCACTGTTCTAAGCACATTACATGAAAAAAATTCATTTAATTCTCATTTTCCTTGAACTATCTCATTTAATTCACAAAACAAGTCTATGAGGCAGGAACAATTTATATCTAGATTTTAAAGATGAGCTAACTGAAGTACACACAAGTAAGGTATTTTGCCCAAGGCTATATAGCTTGAGATTCAAACTCAGGTTGTCTTGTTCCCGTATCCATGCTCTTAACCACTGTGACCTTTAAAGACTTCCTAAGTAGCTTCCATTCTCTGAAAGTAAGTGGGTTGATATCTGCACAGGTTGGTATAGAGGCATAAACAGAGACCTTCCCAGACCAAAATACTATTTAGTTAGGTGAATGTTCTTTAGGCCAAGGTGTACAGAATCATGAATCTGCTCTTCTTGACTTGGGGGGACAGACACATTCTTACTTTACCACTGGGAGAGAACAGGACAAATATGTGAGTAAGTGTGCATCTCAGCAAATGCACTTCATTTCTTACCAATAGCAAACATTTGAGAACCTAGGACGCAGTCATGAAACCATCCACAAAGCCTCTTTGGGATTGAAAACCAAGGTGCACCCATTGACTTGAAATAAGTCTTAAGAACACTACTGCTGCTGTTAAGCACAAGGAAGAGAGGCGTCAACTCTGGAAAAGAGAAGAGTCATCTTATGATAATGAAATGATCACTTGTTAGCCATTAAGTCTGAGAAAAATGTGTAAACAAAGGGTCTAAAGAAACAATCAATTTCCCCATAGGTGCTGGCTAGGGAATGACTGTTCTTCACAGATAATTGCAACTCAGGTAATATTTATTCCTCTGAATTGCACCAGTGATTTGCCTTTTTTTTTTTTTTTTTTTTAAACTAAGGAAACACATTTCTTCCATTTAATGCAAGTTTAATTTTATTTTCATCTGCTTCTCAAAAGACGGTTTTAGACTATTCTAGGCATTATGAAATGCAATGTCCTTCTCCAGAGACGATACTGATGATATTCTTTGTGATCTTAGATAACATCCTGGTTGCTATGAAAATATGAAAATTTGGGGGAAAGTGTAGTGTTCCAGAAACATCACTAATGTATTCAGGAGACCTTGCTTCCCATCCTGATCTTACTTCCAAAATAACTATGTAATTTGATGAGATTCTCAGTCCTCAGTTTCCTCAACTGTAAAATAACAGGAATATTCTGTAAGCAAGTTCCTACATAGCTCTTAAATTCTATGAATTCTATGATCAGGCAGCACATGTACAAGTTATATAGTTTTAAACTAAGAGATATATATAGTAGTATTGAAATCAGAGATGGATTAATTTTGCTCAAGTAAAAGTTGTTCACAGAATAATGGAGTTGGAGAGCAAGTTATTTTTCTTAGTGGGCCTTAGGTTTTCTCATGGATCAAGCAGGGTTAAGGATAACTTTCCCGGCTACCTCACAGGGTGAAGGATCAAATACAAGTACTTCTTAAGCCATATATTTTTTTCTTTCTGACCCTAGGCCCATGAGAACAGAGACCATGTCTTTCTTGTTCCCTCCACATCCCTGGAACACAGACAGTCCATAATAATGAAATGGTCACTTGTCAGCCATTAAGTCTAAGAAAAATGTTTACATAGAAGGCCTAAAGAAATAATCCATTTCCCCAAAGTTTGGCTACAGAATGACTGTTCTTCACAGATACGTGCAATTCAAGTAATAGTTTTTTCCTCTGAATTGTACCAACGAGTTTCATTGATTTAAAATAAAAAAAAAAATCTTTTTTCATGGTAGATTCCCAATGAATAGAATTTTTAAACGAATGAATGAAATCCTTTGTTCTGGACACAACTTTTGGAATCTTTTGTGACTTTCAGAAGTTACCCTTGATTTATACATCTACGATCGATGATTTGAAAATGTGTGGAGGTAGATTTGTGCTATGGTGCTCATTGACAGGCAATTCCTATTTAACCCAGTCAACATCCCCTTCATAACAAAGATCTATTTACTTTCTAACTCATCAGTCTGTGAACTATGGATTCCTTGATTTTACTTTATGAATTAGGATGTTGATAATTAGCATAGACAAAATTTTTAATGTAAATTTTTAAAACGTTTCTCCCTTTTAACTGAAAGCTTCAGACAAATAAATTTCAAGGGCATATATTCAAGTTTTTTGAGTGTGGAATTGCTCAGCTTCTATCAGTGACTTCTGGGTTCATCCATTGGCAGCTGCTGGAAAGCTCTTTCTGGCTGCCAACATTTCAGGCTATTTCCATGGATGCATAATTATAAGTAAGACTCATTTTGTGGAGAATTGATGATGATGTGGAATTTGTCTGCTGAATAGTGCAAAGCAAGGGTTTTGACTCAGTCTGTTTCTTGGCATCCTTTTTAAATTAGTGAGCCTTATTTGGAAATATTGGCATAGGTAGCTGTGACCACAGCTATAGAATAATAAATACACTGGATTGAGAAATAATAGATCTGGTAGAAGTTGAATGAATAAATTTGATCTTAAGTGAATTAATTTGGTGATCACTTATAGCCAAACCCTATACTTTGGAGGTTTTCATAGAGTGAAGAAATAAATATACTGTGAAATCAGAGTTCAGCTAGTAAATGATTTATTGAATCAATTCATTTGACTGTGCAATCCATCCTCAACATTTCTGAGAGCTGTGCATTATACCTACGTGGCTGAATATAATGCCTAATAATTTGTAGATTGCTTTGTTGGTCCTGACATATCTCTCCATTTATAATGAAGAGTTTCTTGTGAATAAGCATTGTAACCTTCACAAGCTCTTGAGAAGGTCAAGTTGAAGTCAAGAATAAAGCCCTATAAAACCATCCTACTATAAATTGGTTTTAATCTGAATTCGGTTTTCCTTGGAATATGGGAAATGTTTATATTCTTGTCCTGAACCTCATGTAGCATTCTTCTGCAATGAAGAATTTTACTGGGCTCTATTATTTGTTTAAGTGTTCTTCTAGCTAGATAGTAAGGACATAAGGGGTTAGAGAGATTAATAATGCAAGGAATGCACTTTGCTAACAGAATAGCAGCAATTAAAAAAAATATTGTTAAGTTCATTAATAAAAGACCACAACACAATTTTAAAAGCTGTGGCGCTGCCCATCATACAAGGACAATGTGAGTATTAGCTGGGTTTTGTACATGTCTTCTACACAATTCTCAATGCCACTCTTAACAACTCTGCCAATATTTTACCCTTCTCAAGGTTATTTGGTTTTCCACGTAGAAGTGTCTCTAACTTTCCTCGGATAGGAAAATTAGAGGTAAAATTATAGGCTGTCTATAGACAGTAAACTAGAAAAAACTGCTTTCAAAAATGTATTTTCAACATTGTGGTGGCATAAGTATTTTTTAAATAAAATCTATGGGTAGAAATATTAGTATCTCTTATAAAAGTTCCTTCGCAAGTAAGCAACTGCATATAATGTAGTTAGATTTAGTGACAGACTCCTTTGGGCACAAGGCAGGAGACTTGGATTCTAGTTTTAACTCTGAGTGGCTGCTATTGGGTTTTGGGTAAGTCACAGAATCTCAGTGGATTAAACATGAATGGAACCCCCACTGCTTCGATTTCTCCACAGTGGAAACTGCCATCATAAAAGTGAGTTATAAGACAAAAATTAAACAATTTATGTAAGGCATTTGGGATAAAAAATAGTTGAATTCGAATTTATTTTCTAAAAATAGATGATTTGTTAAGAAAAAATTCCCATTGTCTTTAGGATTAAATCCCAAATCATTTACATGGCTCATAAGGTACTCCATAAACTCTGGCCCCTACTGGCTTCTGCAGCTTCATGAGCCACCATTGTTTCCTTGGTTCTCCAAATTCAAGACATTTTAAACTTTAGTTCAGTGCTGTCCAATAGAATTTACTGCAGCGATAGAATGGTTCTATATCTGTGTTCTCCAGTATGGCAGCCACTAGCCCCATGTGGCTGTAGAGGACTTGAAATGTGGATAGTGTGCCCGAGGAATTGAATTTTGAAGTTTATTTATTTAAATTTAAATAGCTACATGTGGATAGTGACTATTGTATTGGATAGCACAGCTGTAGTTCCTCAAATGAGGTA
Organism: Dugong dugon; assembly: GCA_030035585.1. Lineage (NCBI taxonomy): Eukaryota > Metazoa > Chordata > Mammalia > Sirenia > Dugongidae > Dugong > Dugong dugon. The sequence goes on along the minus strand of CM057461.1, from coordinate 161,526,845 downwards.
CAGTAGCCCTCATTTCCAGCCCTTCAAACTTGTAAATGTGTTGTTTCCTCTGCCTAGTACACTGTCTTCTACTTTATTCAGCTAATTGTTACTTTTCCTTAACATCACTTCACTGACCCTTAAAACAGTATGGATGACCGACCCTGTTATGCATTCCTGTCATCCTGTAACCATAATGGTTACAATGGCTACAGGTAACATTTATTGAGGAATTATAACATCCTAGTGCATTTACTTCATTTAATACACACAGCAACTTTAAGAGAAAATGACTATGATTGTCCTCATATTACAGATGAGAAAAACTGAAGTTTGGGTAGATTTAGCAACTTATGTGAGGCTAGTTTCCCTATAGCACTCATCATACTGGTGACTACCTCCCATAGTATCTTTATTTTCTACCGGTCTCTACATTCTATACTCTCTATCCTCTTCAGGGCTGTATGCCTTGCCCCCTTGTACAGTATTTGGCACATTGTAAATATTTAATTGTTGTTTATGAACTGAATGAAAAATTATGAAATGTGCTATTTGGAACTGAATTACTATGCTATTATTGTAATACTAAACTAATATTGTTGTATGGCTTAAAATAGTTCTTTACCGAAAAAATATAGTAACTATAAAGAAGTTTCAAAATATTCTTTATTTTTCAACAACACTATCCTGTTTAAACATATTTGTATTTTTAACATCATTTATAAATATTTACTTGTCTGTGTAACTGTGAAAATCACACAGCGGGGTCAGATCTTCCCTATCTTCACAAATGAGAAGAATCATCATCAACATCAGCCTGAAGCTGATCCCTATGAGGTGGAGGTCACACATACCTCCACCCTTCAACCTTTTTACCAATTTTGACATCAGCCGTCCCTCCCGCGGCACTCTCTACTTTTCTGCTCTGTCTGTTGATTCAGTGCAATGGCCACACAGAACTCAGAAGATACTTATAGTTAAGTGATTTATTAGGGAAGATTAACGGGTTACAATTAAGGATCATGAATGACTCAGGATACAGTTCTTCAGTCGGGACACCTTCTAGGACAAGCCTGCAGGCAGGCCTTTCTCATGGCCTCTGGACCCCTGTGCCCCTGGGCCCCTCAGTCTGGCCTCTGCCCTGCTCAGGCAAGTGTTACAAAGCTCTTTAGCTCCACCAATAAGTTTCTGGAGGCACTCCACTCTGACAGCAAGCCTCCTGCCAGGAGGCACTCAGCTTTCTCTCTTCATAGTTCAGCAAGATTAGTTCTGCCAAGTGCCTAGAGGTGCCCCACTGAGCTAGCAAGCCTTCTACCTGAAGGCACTTAGCTCTCTTGCTCCGTAGATTGGCAAGCCCACTGTAACTACTTTGCTCTGTAGACTGGGAAGCCCACTGTGCCGTCTTCTGGCTCTGCTGCTGCCATTTCTCTGCTGCTGCTTCTTGCTGTCTCAAGCTGTCGTTGGTGTTACAGCTGTCTCTTTCTCCTGGGTCTAGGAGGTTCTCAGTGCAGGGACCCTGGGTCCAAAGTACACTCTCCACTCCCAGCTCTTCTTCTTGGTGGTAGTGAGGTTTCCTCTCTGCTTCTGGGATTGGCTCACTTTAAGCCTAATGGGATGGCAAAACTGACTAAGCCCTTTGTTAGGGTTCCATACACCTTATTTGCATGATCCCGCCCCTGCAAGATTCCATACATCTTATTTGCATTATTAATAGGCTGTCCAATCACTTTGGTGGGCCACAAATACCTTATTTGCATAGTCCCACCTAGTGACTTTGTGGGAGTCACAAGACCATGGCTAGAATGGTCATATTAAAGTAATTCACTACACTGCAGTAATATACATCTAGACAATTTTGTTTTTATAGATTTCTATATTTTATGACTCTGTATTCCTTCCATCTTCTTTTGATGCTTCCTGCATCAGTCAGTATTTTGCCCATAGAATCCCTCATATTGCAACTTGAGGGTTGAATTTTTACCTCAGTTCCTTCAGCTTGAGAAATGCCAGGCATGTTCTTTCCTTTTGATTTTTTTAAAGGTCTTTGCACATGTCATTATAATACTTTACTTGGTCTTCTAGAGCCACCCTTTGAAATCTTCTTTTACTTCATTGTTTCTTGCATTCACTTTAGCTACTCGACATTCACACATTCAACAGCAACTTTCAGAGTCTCTTCTGACATCCATTTTGGCTTTTTCTTTCTTTCCTGTCTTTTTAATGACCTTTTGTTTTCTTAATGTATGAAGTCCTTGATGTTGTTCCACAACTCATCTGGTCTTTTCATTAGTGTTCAATGCATCAAATCTACTCTTTAGATGGTCCCTAAATTCAGGTGGGATATACTCAAGGTCATACTATGAATACAGAATCATTGTAACAAAAATAATTAGATGATGTTCAGTCATTTCAGGAAGTAGCATACGATTAAGAGCCAATAGTACTGAAGGAAGAATTCCAAGCTGCACTGAAGAGATTGGCGAAAAACAAGACTCTAGGAATTAATGGAATACCAACTGAGATGTTTCAACAAATGGATGCAGTGCTGGAAGTGTTCGCTCGTCTATGCCAAGAAATTTGGAGGAGAGCTACTTGCCCAACCGACTGGAAGAGATCCATATTTATGCCTGTTCCCAAGAAAGGTGATCCAACCAAATGCAGAAATTATTGAACAATATCATACACAAGTAAAATTTTGCTGAAGATCATTCAAAAGCAGTTGCAACATTACATCGGCAGGGAACTGCCAGAAATTTAAGCCAGATTCAGAAGAAGATGCAGAATGAGGGGTATCATTGTTGATGTCAGATGGATCCTGGCTGAAAGCAGAGAATAGCAGAAAGATGTTTACCTTCATTTTATTGACTATGCAAAGGCATTCAACTCTGTGGATCATAATAAATTATGGGTAACATTGTGAAGAACGGGAATTCCAGAAGACTCAGTTGTGCTCTTGAGGAACCTGTACATAGATCAAGAGGCAGTCGTTTGAACAGAACAAGGGGATATTGTGTGGTTTAAACTCAGGAAAGGTGTGCATCAGGGTTGCATCCTTTCACCAAACTTAATCTGTATGCTGAGCAAATAATCCAAGAAACTGGACTTTACGAAGAAGGAACAAGGCATCAGGATAGAGGAAGACTTTTTAACAATCTTCGATATGCAGATGATGCAACCCTGCTTGCAGAAAGTGAAGAGGACTTGAAGCACTTACTGATGAAGATCAAAGACTATAGCCTTCAGTATAGATTACACCTGAACATAAAAAAAAACAAAACAAAAATCCTCACAACTGGGTGAATAAGCAACGTAAGGATAAATGGAGAAAAGATTGAAGTTATCAAGGATTTCATTTTATTTGGATCCACAATCAACACCCATGGAAGCAGCAGTCAAAAAAATCAAACAACGTATTGCATTGGGCAAATCTGCTGCAAAAGACCCTTTAAAACATTAAAAAGCAAAGATGTCACTTTAAAGACTAGTGTGCACCTGACCCAAGCCATGATGTTTTCAATTGCCTCATATGCATGCGAAAGCTGGACAATGAATAAGGAAGACTGAAGAAGAATTGACACCTTTGAGTTATGCTGTTGGTGAAGAATATTGAATATACAATGGACTACCAAAAGAATGAACAAATCTGTCTTGGAAGAAGTACAGCCACAATTCTTCTTAGAAGTAAGGATGGGGAGACTTTATCTCATGCACTTTGGACATGTTATCAGGAGGGACCAATCTCTGGAGAAGGACATCATACTTGGTAAAGCAGAGGATCAGCAAAAAAGAAGAAAACCCTCAAAGAGTGGATTGACACAGTGGCTGCAACAGTGGGCTCAAGTGTAACAACAATCATGAGGATGGCAAAGGATCAGGCAGTGTTTTGTTTTGTTGTACATAGGGTCACTACGAGTGAGAACTGACTTGATGGCACCCAACAAAAACAACAATGTATTTTATGAATAGCAGATACAGGCTGGTATAAACAAAAGTGTCCCGGACTAGAAAAGATCTGTGTTTTTAGTTTTCTGCACTTTTAAAATATGTGACCTTGAATAAATGACTTACCATTTCTAGGACTCAGTTTCCTCAACCATAAAATCTGTGGATTGGATAAGATAGGATTATTTTTGGCTCATACATTTTATGATGATTCTATGTATATTATCACTAATTATAATACACTAAATTCTTAACATGGCAGAATGATTGCCTAACGTATTTCTTTATAAGTCATTCTTAAATAACTTTATTAAAGAGCCTAGCACATGTCTTTTTTAAACATTTTATTTTTCAATTGTAAGAAACTTTCAACAATAACATTTCCAATAAATACCACTGTACTATTTTTTTAATAATTTGTAGCACATTCATATTATTAAAACTTACTGCCTCAGTTTAATTCTTTTCTGCCTGGTATGTAGATAGTAAACTGCTGCCTTTTCTGACTACTATGAAGATAGTCTTTGAACCTAACCAGCAGTGATTCCAGGGGATGCCTATATGGGGAAAACAACCCTTTGGATTGTGAGCCAAGAGGTTGAAAGCCAAGATGAATCCAAGAATGGAAATAGTTCTCTAATTTTGGCACTGCCATTTCCAGCCATAGGTTTAGATTACTTTTCTGACAAAGGAGACATTCATTCATTTATTTGTTCACCAGCATGTTTTGGGTCCTTAACAATTATTGTGCTTGTGTGGGAGACAGAGATGAATACTCTTGATATGTTCACAATCTTATACTCACTTTGAATATTCCTGCTGATGGGTTTCCAATTTGATTTAAGCTGAATTAGTGTCTGCAGGGTTGTTTTGAACAAAAGGCCATTTGTAACTTACACAATCACTATCAAATAGCATTTCTGTAGTGCTGTTTTTTGTGTCCTTTTTTTTTTGTCTTTAAATTGCCACCCCAACTCACCCTCCAACCCTCTCCAGACATTTGAACTTGATCATCACCACGTTTGTTTTATGAGTAACTAGTTTACTGAAGGAATAGTACGGTGTGGTGTGAGCAGACAAAAAAATTAAGAAGCTTTCTTGTTTCTCACCATAGACTTTCAAACTAGCTATGAGGGAAGTTTTTCTCTTCATCTCTGGACAACATCTCAGGCAGATTCCATAATTTTTCAAGTCATTTATGGCCACCTTATGAGTCTGAAATTTGGGCAAGGCTGAGTGGGAATACCTCATCTCCATTCCACATATGTCAGCTGGAGTGAGTGGCTCAGTTGGGGGCTGGAAGATCCACTTACAAGACAGTTCTCTCACATGGCTGGCAAGTAGGCTCTGGCTATTGGCTGGGATCTCAGCCAGGGCTTGGTTTTTCTCCACATAGGGCTCTCCTCAGGCTGCTTGGGCTCCTTCACAACACGGTGAATCAGCTTCAAAAGCTAGTATACCAAGAGTACAAACGTGAAAATACACTCATTATGCTGCCTCTGGCCTTTTGGGGTGACGTGAAGGAAGGAGTAGTGGTAAGGAGGTGAAAAAATACTACTTGACTGGTCCACTAGTATTGGCAATAATCTGTTATTAGTGCTCTCTGGATCTGGCAGATGGTCAAAAGCTTGCTCTTTCTCTTCTGAGGCAATTTTGTGGGCTTTTAAGACACCTTTCCTCACTGGAGGCTCTTTCTTGCACAGTTCCCTGAAGCAAAAGATACCTCCTTATCTGGGTCCTTATAAGCTCTTCCTTTAGCTTATTTAATGGTTGCACAACCCACGCAAACTCTTTTTTAGGAGTGGCCTAGTTCTGGCAGTCAGAATTAATGACTCAAGATGACTCAAGTTCAGCCAATTTTCAGGAGCTTTCTTCTGTCTGTCACTGATAGAAGTGAAGTATTCTTCCACTGTAGTTGGCGTTTTTTCTTATTATGTCATCAGATACAACTTCAGCTCCTTTATCCTTTTCTAAGTAGGCGTCAATTGCTGGGATTGAAATTATAGAAGATTCATGTCAAACTTTCTGAGAGGTTCCTTGAAGCCTCTTCTCTCCACTATACACACACACACACACACACACACACACACACACACACAACTGAGCCTGAGGTTGATGGCAAGTCTTCCTCTCCTCTTGAGGAGAGGAGGGGAAATACAAAATACCTCAACAACTGGCTCCTTAGAGGTTCTCCGTATTGAGTCTTTTACATTTATCACCTCTCTTTTATGTAATCCAGATAATGGGCTAAGAGTGATAGAACCAGTTTTTATCTGCCATACTAACAATTTCTACATAAATAATTTGGCACCACATAAAAGGTACAAGCATTTAGCAACTAAATACCTTTGTTATCAGTGTTGGATACTCAGTAGAAACTGAGACAGCGGTCTTATTTTTGTGTTCTGTAACAAGCATTTTAATTAAATATTATAAATTTCTTGATTTTAAGTTTATTTATTTTGAAAGTATATAGAGCAATTTTATGCCTATGTCAAATGAATGACTAAAGGCTGAAAAGACACTCACCTTCCCAGCAACAGTCTCAAGCCAACCCATATCACTCAAGGTGTGTTTCTAGTTGGCAAGACTTCTACTGAAGTATTCAAGTTCTTATAATATCATTATGGCAGCTACAGTTTTGTGGCACTGTGCGGAGTCTGGAATAAAGTTAGTCATTGTTTCGATGCAGTCAATAAAATAAGTTGAGTTCACTGTATTCACAAAGCAGGCATGTGTAACCAGCACATCTGGCAGTGTCTGAAATGTAGATGAATCCCCAAAGACGGAAATTCAATTTCCTTCTGACTTGTAGAAAGGTGAATTGTACCCACTACAGTCCATATACCAGAAAGAAACTTCAAAAATTTTAATTGAGAAAAGGGTTGCAATGGTTTGAGGCCCTATAAAACAACATATAGCTTAAACCTGGTCTTTGATAATACAAAATGCTTACTGAGAAAATACTGTTAGTGTCTCTGCTAGGCAATGAAGAGAAGAGTAAGGTATGGCCCCCACCCTCAAGGAGGTTTTATTTTAGTTGGGAAGGTAAGATGTGTGAATCAGAAAGTTCGATCAATACATGCTAATCAACTGAATATCAAATAAATGTTAAGCAACAAAGATCTAGTATGGTGTGTGGCCGCACAATGGGCATTCAATAACATTTGCTGAATAAATACATAAATTGTGGAAGAGATTGAACTGAGCTGCCCCAGGGCACCAGGAAGGTTCAAGAAAAATCTCATGAGTTGAAAGGGAGGTTCCTGATGCTTTATTTTATTCATTAATGCCTAATCAATGTGACTGCAATATGATGAATGAAATTGTTTTGCTTGGATAAGACAGATTTCACTTTTTCAATGTCTTCAATAAGAGAAAAGATTGAGTCCTTACCTTGGGAATGAAATAGGTGGAGGAAAGGAAGGAGTAAATCAGGTGAAGATGAAGACTCTCAGCTCTGGGCTGTCTTTATAGTCAGCCATAGAATCACTGCAGAATCTTTCCCACTCTAATTTTCAGGTTAATCTTCCAAACACAGTTCACAAGTGGGAGTGAAGGCAGGGTTTTATTTTGTTTGTTTATTTTTAATGTTGATTGATTTTTATTCTCTCCATACACAGGTGGTAGATTTGGCCAGGGGCTGCAATTGAAACTTCGCGTTCTTTAAAGTTTCCAGGAGAGCAGAGTGGGCCTGACTTACTTAAATTTACTGTGAAAAGTTTTTCCTAAATGAAATTCAAGTTTGGGGAAAGGGAATTTGAGCAATAGAGCAGTGGGAGAGAGGTGGAGGGTGTTTGATTTAACCCTTACAGAGATCTACTGCTTAAGGGAAGTATAACTTGGACCTTCCAGAAATGAGGCAAGAAAGTATTTCATTCACAATGAAAAATACCATAGAGAAGCACTAACTTTTGCTGCTTCATTGCTAGAATATAGTTAGAAGTGACTTAAAAATTTTGGTTAGTTGGCTTCTTTCTGCTTTGAGCCTTATTACTGATTTTTTCTAAATTTATTTCCCAGTCTCTAAATACCTAACGGGAAGGATTCCCACAAGCCATGCTTGCTTCTAAATGTCAAAACCTGGAAGAAAATCTTTGCCTCTTTGCTTCTAAATTACACTTTTTGCTGAAAATATAATCATTTGAAAGCTTTGTTTGTTTCTTTTCCTCTCTTTAAAAGATCTTCACTTTTACAAGGCCATTTTGCGAATAAATAGTTTGTGCAAAAGGACCTTAGAACCCTTACATCGGAGAGCTTGGTTTCATGGGATTGCGTACCTAAAGACATACGAGGGCTAGAGAAATGCTGGTGTGTGAACTTAATTGGGAGGATGGCTTCCTCCTTTAGACATCCTCTCCATCCCTCCCATTCACAAGGGTCCTGATTTGTGTTTAAGTATTATCCTAATTTGTGTGTGTATGTTAAAAGTGGTTCTGTTCAACACAGAAATGAAAGGCTGTGCTGTTCTTCTTTATTCATGTGTTGATGTTTGTTTGCATTTGTGTATTTGAGCCTGCATCTCTGTGATATATTTTAGGTTATAAATTCTTAGAGGACAGGAATTGTTACTCTCCGATTAACTTTGTATATCTTCCAGCATGGGTCTACGTATACACAAAAGCTTAATGCATTCAATCTGTTGAAAAATGACTGGGCCTGGAATTCTTCAAGAGTAAAATTGTATTCTATGATATTTTCATTTAAACATGGAAATCATCCAGCCTGATTCTTTCACAAAGCTGTCCTAATGTAAGTTTGTATATGGAAGAGAATGAAAGCAAAACACTTTTCATTTCACCAACGTGTAAGAGCAGAGAGGAAGATAATTCACACATAATGTGCTTTGTACAGGTTACCTCAGTTACTGTTCACAAGGCAAGAGGTAGAAGGTAATAAGGTGTTTCTGAAGATCATAGTATTTAGAATACACTTACCTGAGTTTGAATTTCTGTTCTGCCACTTACTAAACTGTATAATCTTGGAAACTCTACCTAACCTCTCTGAAACTCCATTTCCTTATGTGCAAAGAGTCAATTATGATGACGACCTTACAGCATCATTGGAAGAATGGTAAATGGATGTTATTATTATCAAGACAGGAGTTACTGTCCTAATTTGATAAATGAGGACACCGAGGACAGAAGTATTATATGACTGCAAGATCAAATTGCAAGCGCTTGACAGGTTTAGTGATTCCAAGTCCTGTGCAAGTTTAAAAGCTAAACAATATTTGAAAGATTATAGTTAACCTGAGTTGTCAATGCTATCAAATCGAGAGGTGCTGCTCAACACAGAGCAAGGAACAGTCATGATATGTGAGTGGAAGCAGAATAGAGAAGCTAGACTGGGATATTTGCCACTTGTAATAGTTAGATTTGATCATGAGTGAGAGAAGACTCAAAACAACAATGGATTAAGACAGTTTGTTTCTCCCTCAGGTAAATATAGGCAGTCTAGAGTTGATATGTTGGTTCCAAAATTATTGGAGATTCAGGATCCTTCTGTTTGTGTTCTGCCACTCTTAGCACTCAGCTTCCATCTTGTGGTTCAAGATGGCAGCTCCCTATCCAGCCCAGCCCATCTACATTCTAACCATCAGGAAGGAGGGAAAAAAGCAGGAGAAGTTGTGCCCCCGTGCCTGGAGAACACTTCCAGGAAGTGTGTCCACTATTTCTGGTTACATTCCATTGGCTGGAATATGGTCACATGACCATACTAGCTGCAAGGGAGTTGTGCAGCTATGAGCTAACCTGGATTCTATGGCTGAGGGAAGGAGGGGAACAGATATGGGGGATAACCAGAAAATTATTCCACACCATTTATTTGAAGTTTTCTGTATTTGTAAAAGTAGCCTGAACGAAGCTATTTATTTTTTACTGTCTACTATGGTTTGAATTTGATTCAGAAACTATTTTGAATAAGGTAGAGTCTTACCAGTTTCATAGCTGGAACATTTAGGTTTTCAGATATAGATGTAATTTATTCAGTATTAGTATGCAGACTCTTCTTACAACATTATAATTTTCTATCATTAATAAAACGGCTTATGAAAACAGCCCAATCTGAATGATTATGAGTTTTTATATTTAAAAATGTTACACATATTAAGGACCATTCAAAGAAATAAAATGTCTTTTGGTAAAATTTAGCTATTTATTTTTTAATCTAAACTTATTTTTTTCTAGCTAGGCTTGAATAAATCACAAGTTTAACTCGCTAGACTGTGACCCAAAGATCATTTCTTATTCGCCTTTGTATCCCGGCAAACTAGAGTATAGTAGGTACTCAGTAAATATTCAGCCAATAAATGAATAAGTAGAAGAATGAATGGTTGGGGTGTGTGATGGAGTAATAAATAACCCTCCATCACATAGAAATGATTTTAACTTTAGTCTTTTGTGATTTTAGGATAGCTTTATTTCATATACCCAGACATTGGAACTCCAAGTTTTCATTTCAGAAGTCCTTGAAGGGAGCTTGGTTTCTCAGGCAGAATAAATCTTTGAGTGGTTCAAAGGAATCATGCTAGAAACAGAGATAAGATGGCTTTCATGAAACCCCAGTGATGGCCATTATCTCATCAAAACTACTTTGTTTTATGTGTACTCCAAACCTGATAACTCCATTTTAAAGAGACTGAAGTATGATTTTACATCAAAAACAATGCTGATTATTTCTTATGCTTATCAAACAGATAGCTAATGATTGCAGAAATAAGAGAAAATATAAAAAATATATGAGACAATTAAAAATCACTCATAATCACCCAGAGATGTATAAATCAAACCAAACCCACTCCCATCAAGTAGATTCCAACTCATAGCAACCCTATAAGACAGGGTAGAACTGCCCAATAGCTTTTCAAGGCTATAAACTTTTATGGAAGCCAACTGCCACATCTTTCTCCTGCCAAGCAGCTGGTGGGTTTGAACCACCGACCTTTTGGTTAGCAGCCAACTGTTTAACCACTGCATCAACAAGGGTCTTGGAGATGTATATACTGTAGAAGACTTCAGTGTGTTTGTCTAGAGTTTTTAGTTTTTTTCTCCCTTCCTCCGTCCCTTCCTCTCTCCACCTTCCCTTTTCTTTCTTCCTTTTTTTTTGCATCCTATCTGTAAAAGAAGAATCATCTTGTGGGTGTAGTTTTGTATCTTCTTTATCACTTAAAATTATATTGTAAATGTTTTTCCACGTCATTAAGTATTATTTGATAATATGATTTGGGACACTCTAGTATGTTTCTATAGCATGGCTTTCTTATAATTAAACATTCCCCTATTGTTGAACATTTTTGTGTGGCTCAACCTCTTATCTAATACTGCAGTAAATATCTTTATATATGACCAAAATCTTTTTAATTCCCGTGTGCTTGATTTCTAGTTGTGGGATTACTGGGTCAAAATATATCGCCTTTGAGAGATCCAGAATATGTGTTACTACAATGTGTTCCAGAATAGATACCCAGTTTACATTCCCAGCATTGTGTGAAGATTCCAGTCCCAACACACCATCCTCAGCATTGACAGTTATTACAGGACTGTAACTATCTCTCCAAATGTATTAAAAATAACATCTAGTTATGGCTTTAATTTGTTAACAGTTTATTGTAGCGTGTGTGTGTGTGTGTGTGTGTGTGTGTGTGTGTGTGTGTGTTATGTGAGCATAGATACATATTAGACATTGAGACCATACTACTTTTTTTTTCCTTTGTAATCTTTTCTTTTTAAAACTTAGACTGTTTTGTGATTCTATGGTAATTCTTTCATTATTTTACGTTCAAATATAATGTTGAATGTTGATTTAGTTAGTATTCTTGATCATGCTAAAGAAATATCCGTCTATATCTATTTTTCTAAGAGTTTTATTCAGGGATAAATCTTGAATTTTATTTATTTTAAAAATGGTCTGCATATTTACCATTATATTTTCTTCCTTCTTTCTTCTTTTTTCCTTCCTACTGCCCTTTGTTGCATATGTGTATTACTTCTTTTACTCTTTATTCACCTAGTGTAATCATGTAAGTAAGAGGTGACTTGATGTCAGCTAACAACATATCATATATTTTATATCTTCTTTTCCCAAATAATAAATTTTCACATTTATTCATCAGCATTACTCTTTTTCTGTTTCCAGTATTGTTAAGTTTGTTATTCTTAGCAAGCTATTTTTCCTAAATCCTTTAGCATTATTTTATTTCTACTAAAAATAATAAGTTAAATTTTAAATATTGAGTTTGCTTATTTTTTGTTTTTTACTCTTTCTAGCTTAACAGTGAAGACATTCAATGTAATGTATATTCTAGTAAATGTAGATTTGGCCTCATAAAATTTAAAATGTGATGTTTTATTGTTTCATTTTAAATTTCTAATTAGGCTTTAATTATTATTTGGATTTAGAGTTGAATCAAGGTTTATATAGGAAAGTATTCTCAATTTTTATTGTTAATAAGTAACAATGGTTGATGTGGTATATTTCATAGATTATAAAAGAAAAGGAGAGTAAAACTGTAGGCAGAGGGTGGAGTCCAAGGTCTAAATAGATGTATTTAGTTTGGCTTAATGATGTGTAGCATAGTTCATCAGTTAGTGGAATGATGCTGTTTGTGACAGAAAGGAGATACACTGATAGGTCAGATTATAAGGGAAGTATACAGAATAGTCTTTGTATCGGTCATGGTTTGATCAAGAGACAAAAACCACACAGTAATTTGAACAAAGGAAGTTTAATATAAGGAATGATTAATTATAACAAGAGATTAGCGTGACAAGAGATTGGTTAGTAAGAAGTAAAGACACTGCTAAAGAATATAGAACTAACAGATATAAGGAGCAGTCACTTTCTCAGAAACAGAATATCCAAGGAATAGTTCCCCTCAATATACATTCCTCCACTCCTCACAGGCAAGGCTGAGACCTAGGCCTTGTTGGAGAGGTGTCTTACTCATCTGGTTTTGTATACCAGAAATACCACAAGTGGATGTCTTTAACAAGGACAAATTTATTTTCTCAGTCTAGTAGGCTACAAGTCCAAATTCAGGGGGTCAGCTCCAGGGGAAAGCTTTCTGTCTGTGTTGGCTCTGGAGGAAGGTCCTTGTCATCAATCTCCTCCTGGTTGAGGAGCTTCTCAGCACAGGGACCTGGGTCCAAAGGATGCGCTATTCTCCTGGCTCTTGTTTCTTGGTGGTATGAGGTCCCCATGTCTCTCTACTCACTTGTCTCTTTTATATCCCAGAAGAGATTGGTTTAAAACAAAACCTAATCTTGTAGATTGAGTCCTGCCTCATTAACATCATAGAGGTAAGTTTTACAACACATAGGAAAATCACTTCAAATGACAAAATGGTGGAAAATCACACAATACTTGGAATCATGGTCTAGCCAAGCTGACCATTTTTGGAGGACATAATTCAATCCATGACAAGAGGATATGGTTGTAATTCACTAAATGGCAGAGAAGTAGCTGCAGTTACTGCACTGGTGGAACTTGCTGGAAATCTGCTCTCTAAGGTGCTGGCAAAAGCAGTTAATGGATTGGTTTCTTGGGGTGGCACTCCACTACAAAGCCATCCAAGTTGTATACCAGGATAAGCTGCTGGCCATTAGGTTGCTGACCACTGTGCACTACAATGATTGCATACTGAAGAAGCTGTCCAGGTCTGCAGAAGCTAGGCTAAGCAAGTTCACCAGACCAGGACAGAAAACTCTTTCCTCCTGAAACATCTCTCCAGTGCCCTCTACTGAAAAAGTTTAGCATCATGCCAGCTAGCAAAGAAAAACTAGTCAAAGGGTCCATCAAATTTTCTCAGCTTAGGCGATGAAGGGTGAATTTGGAGCTGAGAGGTAGTAAAATGAAAACTAACTCAGATTTTGTATTAGAACACAAATATAAAAATATTTATCAATTTGGGATTAAATTGGAAATAGCAATGTGATATCATAACCTTTTAGATCCATATCCTTCTTAATCCTGTTATTTAAGTGTTCCAGAAACAGTATCACCCATTACCAGGACTCGTATATGAAATCAAATATGCACATGTGGTGTCCACATTTTTATTTCTATTACTGTTTTTCAGTTGAAGGAACCAGGGCTCTAGAGAGAAGAGCTGATTCTGTGTTTTGTGTTAGGAAAGTTCAAACAGGATTGTAGCATCTTAATATTACTGGAAAGCAAAACTTTAAAAATATATGTGAAAAGACCAAGGAGCCAGCTTAATTCGTTTTCCACCAGCCAAGTTGTGATAATTTGAAATTCAAAAGTTTGTGAAAATCTATGAATGTAGTGTTTCTCAAATGATGCATATAGTGTGATTTATGCATATATGTGATTCCAGTGAGGTTGGAATCATACTTTATTTTTATCTAAAAAAAACTATGAGAATGCTATACCTAATTCTGGTTAATAAAAATCAGACAAAAATAAGTTTAGTTGAAGTCCAGACAGGGGTGCTAAATCCTACCAGTTCTATTTAGGCACTTAAATGTTATGAAAGAGGCTATAATAAAAGTTGCATAAGAAGTTAGAGTAAAAATAAAATGAGTAAGAGTAATGCCTGATGTATCGGGTTGTAAGAAAATAAATGGACTTGCAGGAGGGTCCCAGTACAAAAATAGTTCAGACAGAATAATTCTGGTTTTACACCCAGTCCACAATATTTGATGAGTTACCCAAATCTGTAACCTCTATTTTATAAAAACTTTGCTGTTTTATTTTTTTGTATTTATTCAGAATCTTTATTTTAATTCTACTAGCTTTACTTTTAAAATGCACAAACATTCAAATCTCTGATTATCAGTATAAAATATTAAACAGTATCTAATGACTTCTGCTATAATATCATGAAATTGAGTGGCTTGCCTACTCTCTCCACCTCATCTTTTCCAACCCCATTCCTGAGTTTTAGTTTGATAATGTAGAAATTTTAGGTCCAGATTACTATTATTAATTTTATCTTTCAGGGATAACTTTCGCCACTTTCCTTCTTAAACTCTCTATAGAATGAGTCAACCCTCATTGACAATCTTCTTACAGTTTTCTCGTTTGTGAATTAGACATTTTGATTTATCCTTTTTTGAAGAAACATTTTCAAATAACTTAATCGGAAATGGTATAGGGTATTTCACTTATTTGAGCCCTTGCACACACAATAATATCTTTCTGTTAAATTTAGGCATGCATCAAAATCACAAGGTTATATTCTAGGATTTCTATGCATTGTGCTGTTTTTGTTTTATGTTTATTTCTTTGTTCATTGTTGTTTGCCTGGAACTTAATGTGGTAGAGAAGTCTGAGATCAATCCGATTGTGGCTACTTTGTAGGTGACTTGTTTATTGTCTGCAGAATTTTTCTTTCTTTCTTCTTCTTTTTTTTTTTTTTTTTTTACCTTATGGTTGAAATTTTAAAACACATCAAACTGTGCCTAGATGTTTTGGTATTCATATTGCCTACTGCTTATGGAGTCACTTCACTCTTCAGACTAATGCTGATTTAGACTGGTCATGTTAAAAATAGGTGTCTGAACATTCTGGTCTACCTCTCCTTCCTCCGTATGTCCCATAAAGAATATAAAAAAATTTTAAAAAATTGCTACAAAACCAAAAAGGATGTCCATAGGCTGCAGAACTTGCCACCCCAAAATTTGACAGTTAACTTTTCATGTAAAATACAAGAATCACCTCAAGATAAATACCTTAGTTTCGTTTACCTGTCAAACTCATTTCATATGCTTTATTATTGTCTATAAATTTTTACTATCTGACCTGTGGGTTGCATGTCTTCTGGTTTTTCGAAACGTTTAATGTCTTAAGACAAATGTGTCTAAAACGGGAAGTCTGATACTCTTAGGAAGGGCCAAAGAAGGGAGAGTGGGTAATGTCTGAGTGACTTATGAGTACCAGGGACTAAATGTTTGAAAGAATTTCTCAAGGATGTATTTCCATAAAATCAAAAAGTAAATCCATCTACTGACACACTGTCATCTCCCTTGCACTGTTGCTGGATGCAGACTCTGGTAATCAGATCCTGCATTGTGTCAGGCAAACAGGAATTCCCATTTGGACTGAATAAATAAACTGTAGCTACTAGAATTGTTGACATGAATTGACACAGACAAATATGAACAGACGACAATGAATACTATATAGTTAAAGAAAAGTAACATGTGAGAAACACACCGAACTCAACAAAGAGAAAAAAGAATCCTCAATGATTAGCGTTGGTAGAGGAAATAAAATCAAACTTTAAAATAATTGTAATTCATTTTAGCTGAGGGATTTAACAGAATGTTTTATCCATTAAATAAGACTGCCATGAAAGAGAAACAATCAGATGCTTAAAAATTTGAAATACGTTTGCTAGAAATTCTCCATATGGATTGAATATCAAAATGGGCTTGGTTAAAGAATGAGGAAACTGCAAGAATGAGTGAAAAATAAGGGGAAAGTACAGAGAAAGCCAGCGGTTCCAACAACCTTCTAACAGGATATCCTAGGGAGAAAATCAAGAGAATAGGAAGGAAAGACTGATCAAGAAAATAATAGAAGAAAATTTTTCTGCACTGAAGAAATGCATATTTGTTATTAGAATGCACAGCAGGATTAAAATAAAAACTAAAACCAGCAAAACAAAACAAAATGAAACAAAAACAAACACACACATATGAAGAAACATCCTAAGCAAATCATCTTACGGATAGATAGGCTTACAAAATTTCTCAGAGGGAAAATGTAGGCAATTTACAAGGAAGAAGGAAAAAGCTATTATCACATTTCTCTTTGATTGCATCATATGCTAAAAGACAATAGAAAATATACTCAAAGTTAGGAAGGAAAATGTTTATAGGACATGAAATAAAAATATGAAGTATTCAAGAAAAAAAGTTAAAAAAGAAACCAAAAAAATATATATTGCTAAATATAAATAATGGAATATAGTAAGACTAAATGACTTTAGGTAATTGTTAAGATTTGAAAGTAGAAAGATAATATGATAATTAAAAACAGTATGTAATTAAATGTATAAATGAGTAGACAAAGTTGGGATATCGTGGGCAAAGATATATGGGAAGGGAAAGTTTATTTGTTGTTGTAAGGTGCTTTTGAGTCGATTTAGACTCATAGTGACCCCATGTGACAGTAGAACTTCGCCATAGGGTTTTCTTGGATGTAATCTTTACGGAAGCAGATTGCCAGGTCTTTCTCCCCCGGGGCAGCTGAGTGGGCAGGTTTGAACCTCCAACCTTCTTGTTAGCAACTGAACTCTTAACTGTTTCTAACACCAGGGCTCCTTGAAAGTTTAAGTCTTGTTTAATCCAGTAAAAAAAGAGCTCTGATGGTGCAAATAGTTAACAGCTGGTCTACTAACTGAAAGGTTGGCAGTTTGAACTCACCCAGTGGCTCTGAGGGAGAAAAACCTGGCAATCTACTTCCATAAAGATTACAGCCAAAAAAACCCTGTGGGGCAGTTCTGCTCAGTCAGATGGGGTCACTATGGGTCAAAATCGACTAGATGGCATCCAATGACAACAATCCAGTAAGAAGGTATAGAGACTGATGAGATTATCAATTTAAATAGTGATAGAAAAAGGGGACCTTAAATATTGAAAAAGCTAGAATGATTCAGCTGCAACAACAGAAAATATAATTCAAAATAATCTCAAACCATGCCCACCTCTATAATGAAGTCCCAAAGTAGGCCAATTCCTTGGTGAGTCCATCTGGTGTCTAAATGACTGAACTTCGTTATGTTTTCTGTTCTGCCACTCTCAGAAGGGAGGCATTTCTTGAGTCTAGAATATAGCTGGGAGATGGCAGTAACTTTTCTGGATATCATTTCTAGACAGGACAACACACCATTCAAGAAGAGAGTCTGTGTCTCTTTATGTGTGTTTTTTATTAATTTAAATCAATGAAAAAAGTTTTTCCCAATAATCCCATCTCCCCCATAAATTCAATTTCATTAAGTATAATTTACATCACATACTCATGATTAAACCAATCACAGTTAAAAGAAGATGAGGATTCCACAATTGACTTGGGCCAATAATAAATCATTTCCTTTGGCCTAGGATGGGACCTGCCTGCTCTGAAGCACATGGGTGTGCAGAAGACAACAAATGCCACACCGAGGCAGGGTTCTGTTAGAAAGTATGGGGGTGAAGAGGTAATGAATGTTAACAGTATGTAAAATTTCCAAGCTGCTAAAGGAATAAATATGGATTCAATTAAATTTCTTGAATTAAAGACTGGTTTTAAGACAAAACAGAGAAATAACAAGAAAGCCTGAATATTAAAAAAATGTGATGTCAAGAATGAATCTAAACCTATCAATGATTACAGTCATTGTTAATGGATCATTTTAATACATATTCATTTGGGTTAAAAAACACACACACATGCACATACACACACACACACACACACACACACACACGCACATACACATATACAATTTGGAAGAGATACACCCAAAAGAAAATGATATCTCAATAACAAGTTAAATTAAAAAAAGAAAATGATCTAGATTTAAAATAAATGGAGAATACTAATGAAAATAAAGTAGTTATAACTATGCAAATAATAGAGCAAATATAAACCATTACTTCATTTGCATTAAATGATACAATCCACCAAAGAGATATGAAGTAATATTAAGTATTTTTATGCAGCAAATAACGTAGCATTCAAGTATATAGAGAAAAAATGTTAGAAAAGAAGTGTAGAATTTCAAAGAATAGGAGACTTTATCAATAGTTCTCTGAGGAATTAAAAGATCAAGTTCACAAGATACAAGTATTTTAGGATTTAACACAATCAGTACAAACAAATATACATAACTAAATCATGTACACACTAGAGAATGTTGTTAGCTGTTAGGTGCCATTGAGTCAGTTCTGACTCATAGCAACCCTATGTACAACAGATCGAAACACTGCCCAGTCCTGCACCATCCTCATGATTGTTGCTACGTTTGAGGTCATTGTTGCAACCACTGTGTCAATCCAACTCTTTGAAGGTTTTCCTCTTTTTCGCTCACCCTTTGCCTTATCAAGCATGATGTCCTTCTCCAAGGACTGGTCCTTCCTGATAATGTCCAAGGTATGTGAGACCAAGTCTCGCCATCCTTGTTTCCAAGGAGCATTCTGGCTGTACTTGTTCCGAGACAGACTTATTCGTTTTTCTGGCAGTCCATGGTATGGTCAATATTCTTCTCCAACACCATAATTCAAAGAGAATACTAATGAAAATAAAGTAGAGATAACTATGCAAATAATAGAGCAAATATAAATCATTACTTCATTTGCATTAAATCTTCTGTTCATCTCTTTTACTTCACCATTTCTTCCATTTGCTTTAGCTAGTCAACTTTCAAGAACAAGTTTCAGAGTCTCTTCTAACATCCATTTTGGTCTTTTTCTTTCCTTCCTTTCTTTTTATTGACGTTTTGCTTTCTTTATGTGTAATGTCCTTGATTTGATCCCACACTTGTCTGGTCTTCAATCATTAATGTTCAATGCATCAAATCTACTCTTGAGATCATCTCCAAATTCAACTGGGATATACTAAAAGTTGTATTTTGGTTCTCAAGGACTTTTAATTTTTTTCAGTTTCAACTTAAAGTTGCATATGAGCAATTGATGGTCTGTTCTGCAGTCAGCCTCTGACCTTGTTCTGACAGATAATATTGAGCTTTTCCATTGTCTCTTTCCAAAGATGTAACTGGTTTAATTCCTGTGTTTTCCATCTGGTGAGGTCCACATGTATGGTCGCCATTTATGTTGTTGTAAACAGGTATTTGCAATGAAGAAGACTTTGGTCTTGCAAAATTCTATCATGCTCTCTCCGATGTTGTTTCTATCACTAAGGCCAAGTTTTCCAACTACCAATCCTTCTTCATTTCCATCTTTTGCTTTCCAATCAACAGTAATTATCGATGCATCTTAATTGCATGTTTGATCCATTTCAGACTGCATAAATTGATAAAAATCTTCAATTTCTTCATCTTTGGCCTTAGTGGTTGGTGCATAAATTTGAATAATAGTCATGTTGACTGACCTTCCTTTTAGATGTATGCATATTATCCTATCACTGACAGTGTTGTATTTCAGGATAGATGTTGAAATGTTCTTTTTGATGTTGAATACAATGCCATTCCTCTTAATTTGTTGTTCCTAGCACAGCAGACCATATTAACGTCTGATTCAAAATGGCCAATACCAGTCTATTTCAGCTTACTAATGCCTAGGATATTGATCTTTACGTGTTCCATTCATTTTTGATGACTTCCAATTTTCCTGGATTCATACTTCATGCATTCCATTTTCTGATTATTAATGGATGTTTGCAGTTATTTCTTCTCATTTGGAGTCATGCCACATCAGCAAATGTAGGTACCAGAAGCTTGACTCCATCTGCGTCATTAAGGTGGACTCTACTTTGAGGAGGCAGCTCTTCCCCAGTCTATTCTGAGTGTCTTCCAACCCGAGGGGCTCATCTTCTGGCACTATATCAGACAATGTTCTGCTGTTATTCATAAGGTCTTCATTGGCTGGTTTTTTCAGAAGTAGATCGCCAGGTTCTCCCTAGTCTGTCTTCATCTGGAAGCGCCACTGAAACCTGCCCACCATGAGTGAACCTGCTGGTATTTGAAATACTGGTGGTATAGCCTCTAGCATCACAGCAACATGCAAACCACCACAATATTACAAACTGACAGACATGTGGTGGCACTAGAGAATACTCATTTTAAAATGTCTATGCAGACTACATAAAAATTGACTTTGAGTTCATGGCACTTACCAACTGTCAAGCACCATTTTAATCACAATTATTATACTAGGTCCCAAAGAAATATTAATTTCCTCAAAGCAGAAATCAAACTTAGTATCGTCTCTGACCACAGTGCAACAAAATTAGGGACTAGGAACAAAGAGGAATTAAAAAATAACAATCTACTTAAAAATTTTAAAACAGCCAATAAATAATTCCTGTGTTAAAGAGAAAATAAAAACTCACACTATTTTGAAATGAATCATGATGAGAGCATTACAAATCAAAGACCTTGTGTTTTGGCTAAAATGGTTGCTGAGAGAAGAAAATTATGGCTTTAAATTTCTTTATTAGGAAACAAGAAAGATTGAAACTGAATGCATGAAACATTCAACTGAAGAAGCTGGAAAAAAAAACAACAACAAAATAAACAAAATGGAACTACAAGAAGTTAGTAAAGATAAAAGCAGAAGTTAATGAAATAAGACACAAACAACCAGACTTAAAAACAGTCAATTTGATCAATAAGAATTAAAACTGGTTCTTTGAAAAGAACAATAAAATAGACCAATCTCTGGCAAGTTTGTTTAGGAAAAATTGAAGTTAAAAATAACATTATAATTAAGAAATAGAACATAACTACACATACAGAAAGGATTTTTAGAGGAAATCCATTTTCTAAGGAAAATACAATTACAAAAGAAGACTCCTCAAGACTCAGAAATCCTGATTAGATCAATAATCATAAAGAAATTAAAAAGTGACTCAAAGATCTGTCCCTTAATAAGCTCCAGACATAGACACTTTTACAAGAAAGATTCACCAAGATTCACATCAGATAAACTCTACAGTTCTTGGATGCAGACTCAAAGTTTCTCAAGTCATTCTATAAGACAAAGTGATCACGATACTAAAATCTGACAAGTAAAATAGAAAAAAAAAAGAAGAAGAATGACCTATCTTGCTTATGAATACAGTGAAAAATCCTAAGAGAATAAAATAGAATGACCCAAACCCAGCAGAATATACATAACTATTAAGTAGGATTCAAGCAGTGATGTTTTAAGTTTGTTGTTGTTTTTGCCATCCAGTCAATTATGACTCAAGTGACAGAATAGAACTGCCCCCATAGGATTTTCAAGGCTGTAATCTCTATGGGAGCAGATTGCCAGGTCTTTCTCCAGCAGAACAGCTAGGTAGATTTGAACCGCCAACCTTCGTGCCACCAGGGATCCTTGCTTTAAGTTTAGGAAATCTAAAATGTAGTTGGCCATGCTACATAAGGTAGTTGGCCAACTCAATATAAAGACAACAAAAATCATCACAACTGCACCAGTAACCAATATCATAATAAATGGAGAAAATATTGCAGTTGTCAAGGGTTTCATTTTACTTTGATCCACAATCAATGCCCATGGAAGCAGCAGTTAAGAAATCAAACAATGTATTGCATCAGGCAAATCTGCTGCAAGAGACCTCTTTAAAATCTTAAAAAGCAAAGATGTCACTTTGATGATTAAGGTGCACCTGACCCATGCCATGGTCTTTTCAATAGCCTCATATGTGTGGGAAAACTGGACAATGAAAAGGAAAAACCAAAAAAGAATTGACCCATTTGAATTATGGTGTTGGTAAAGAATATTGAATATACCAGGGACTTCCAGAAGACTGAACAAATCTGTCTTGGAAGAAGTACAGTCAGAATGCTGCTTAGAAGCAAGGATGGCAAGACTTCATCTCACATACTTTGGGTATGTTATCAGGCAGGACCAATCCCTGGAGAAGGACATCATGCTGGGTAAAGTAGAGCGTCCGTGAAAAACAGGAAGACCCTCAACAAAATAGATTGACACAGGGGACACAGTGACTGCAACAATGGGCTTAAACATACCTACTATTGTAAGGATGGAACAGGACTAAGCAAAGTTTTGTTCTGTCATACATAGGTTCACTATGAGTAGGAACCGACTTAAAGGCACCTAACAACAACGACACATTAAGTGATCATAAAGGAAAAACCATCAACTTGAAAGACTCTGAAAAGGTACTTAAAAATAATCAACATTTACTTCTGAGATCAAACTAAGAGTAGAAGAAAACTTCCTTAACTTGATAAAGAATATCTATTAAAAAATTTTTCACTAATATGGTCATCCATCCATCATATCAACACAAATAAATTTTGTTGGAAACAAATGAATTACATATTGTCCTTTAATTTGTGTAAACTTTTCCCTATTATTGATCATTTAGTTCATTTCATTTTCTTTTCTACTGTTAGTAATACTCAACTGCACAAATCTGGAAAGAAGATTTTTCTTTCTCAATTTTGATTATGTTCCTCAGTGTAAATTTTCAGAAGTGTAAATGCTTAAGGAATAGTTTGAACACTGTTAAGGTTCTTGATATAAGAACAAAACATTGAAAACATTTAATTAGGCAGCAATAAGGGTTCTTTTTTTTCCTCAGTTTCTTCTTCATGATGAATCACTGTGATTTTTATTGTAAGTATTTTGGATTATCATATTATCAGATACTTTAAATTATTGCAAATGTTAAAATAAATTATAAAGCTACTTTTAAAACGTTTTATAATTTACACAAACTTCTTTTACTCTTCTGTTACAATAATCAAATTTGGTTCTAGTGGTTGAAATCAGATAAATGATACTTTCTTCTTGACTAAAAGAAGATAATTTTAAAAACAAACTTACCTGAACTTCCAAAATATGTTTGTTTGCTTCCTCAGCACATTCTGGATGAAACATAGATGTCTGATGAAGGTTAACTGGGAATGTAGTTAACATATTTGTATCTTAATATTCTCAACATAATAAATGGAACAAACAGAAGTAAAATGTTACAGAGAGAAATTAAAACTTATTTGGTTACCAACCTGCTGTGTGCTGGTGGATGCTTATGTATACAATTTATAGAAAGCTAGGATATTTTTGTTCATTTATGTGAGCTAGAATTTCTGAGCTTTTGGGGAAAAGGTTTGTCAACATGAGGCCAAAAGAAGTAATCATTTACATCTGTAAACCCATCAGTACCATGAAAAATAAAAATCAAACCAGTTGATAGATATGTAGAGAAATTTTCTTTCTGCATTTGAAGATGATATTAATGAACTATCACTAGTATATTAAACTCTTGGATTTTTTTCTTGTCATAGTGATAGATTTGTGGTCTTGCTCATTCATAAAACATCTGACTGGGGTTAGAGATTCAGTCTGTGGCCACCAAAAAGGAATTCACGAGCCCTAAGAGGTATTAAATCCAGCATTTTGGTGCTCTGGTCAGTTTAGAATACTTAAAAAAAAAAAAGAATGACTGACTTGTACATTTTTCAGACAGCTTTGGTGTAACATAGAGTAGAAATCCCCGGTCTTGGTAGATATATTTCTTTCAAGTCCCTCTGTTGATAAATCTGTTGGAGAACAACTCCCCATGACTCGATTCTGGCTATAGAATACACTTGCTAGGCCATTAGGTAACACATTGTTGGTGGTGGTGGTTGCCATTGAGTCGATTCTGACTCATAGCGACCCCATGTGCTACAGAGTAGAACTGCTCCATAGGGTTTTCTTGACTGTAATCATAATGTAAACAGATCTAACAGATCACAGGCCTCTTTTTTTTAATTTTAATTTTATTTTATTGTACTTTAGATGAAGGTTTACAGAACAAATAGTTTCTTATTAAACAGTACACATACTGTTTTATGACAATGGTTAACAACCCCACGACGTGTTAACTCTGTCTCTTCTCAACCTTGGGTTCCCTATTACCAGCTTTCCTGTCCCCTCCTGCCCTCTAGTCCTTGTCCCTGGACTGTTGTGCCCCATTAGTCTCGTTTTGTTTTATGGGCCTGTCTAATCTTTGACTGAATGGTGAACCTCGGGAGTGACTTCATTACTGAGCTAAAAGGATATCTTGTATTAAGTTGATATTCTAAATTTTGATTTTGTTGAGTTCAATAGTAACCAATAAAAGACTTGAAATATAATATGAAACTTCAAAACTGGAAGAGAGAAAAAGAGAATAGAATACTGAGTGGCAGCAGAGGGATTTAAACTCAAGCCTCCTCAACACAGAGACACATACAGAAGGCCTGACGCCATCATCAATGAATATTAAAGATTCCTCAGCACGGTCAATAGAGTAGCTAAATAAATAGTCATGAGTGGTCTCAGACAATGTTTTTGGGTGTGCATGTGATACTAATTTTACTTGATCTCATTGTTCTTGTTTCAGGATCTAGCTACAAGAGGAATTATCCCCTACTATGTCTCAGGCACAGTGGTTAAGAGCACAGGCTGATAACCAAAAGGCCGGCAGTTTGAATCCACAAGCTGCTCCTTGGAAACCCTATGGGGCAGTTCTATTTTGTCCTATAGGGTCTCCATGAGTTGGAAATGACTCGATGGCAATAGTTTTTTTTTTTTTTGGTTTATGTCTCAGGCACCATGTTAGGCGTTTGTCTTAGTTACGTACTGCTGCTATAACAAAAATACCACAAGTAGATGGCTTTAACAAACAGAAATTTATTTTCTCACAGTTTAGGAGGCTGGAAGTCTGAATTCAGGGTGCCGGCTCTAGGGAAAGGCTTTCTGTCTCTCTTGGCTTTGGTCCTTAGCTTCTGCTTCCCGGTTCCTTGGAGATCTCCATGTGTCTTGGCATCTATCTTCCCTCAACTCTGCTTCTCTTCCTTGCATCTTTAATCTCTTTTATATCTCAGAAGAGTGACTCAAAATACACCCTACACTAATCCTGCTTTATTAACATAACAAAGACAACCTATTCCCAAATGGGATTATAACCACGGGCATAGAGGTTAGGATTACAACATATATTTTGGGGGGGACACAATTTAATCCACAACAGCACTGCTATCCTCTATAATCCTTACGTTCATCCTATACGGTGAGCACTATTTTGTTTTACAGATGAAGGAACTAAAGTTTTAGGAAGTTAGGAACTTGGTCAAGTTTACAAGCTTTAAGGTAGTAAAAATGCAATTCAAACAAGGACTGACTGACCCCTCCACCCCAAAAATTCACACTCTTTCCATTACAACATGCTGCCTCCCCAGAAAGCGGAAAAGAGTGGGAGGGTACAAAGAATCAACGCTTTCTGAACATCTACCAGAGACCAGGCATTGTTCTAAGTGCCTTATCTGTGTTAACTTATCTCCAAAAGTCCTCGTAAGGTAACCATTATTATTCCTATTTTAAAGACCAGAAAACTGCATCAATTTAGATCTTTCTTATGTATATCTAAATACTTAGAATTAACTCAAATTTTTAATAATGTGTCTAGTCCTATTCCATGTACCTTTCCATATATAGTATGTGTTTTTAAAAGTGCCAAAATTACCCACACTCTAAAGTAGCTAAATGTTTTTTTAGTCATTAAGAAAAATACTGTTACTTTAAATACTATTATTAAGATATTAAAATATGTGAATATTTTGCATAGAAGACGCTCCTTTTTAATCAGGGTTCAGAAATGGAACAAACTATTGTGGTTAATGCAAAAAGCTAGACAATAAATAAGGAAGACCGATGAAGAATTGAGTCCTTTGAATGGTGGTATTGGCGAAGAATAATGAATATACCATGGACTGCCAAAACAATGAACAAATCTGTCTTGGAAGAAGTACATCAAGTATGCTCCTTAGAAGCAAGGATGATGAGACTATGTCTCACATACTTTGTACATGTTATCAAGAAGGATCAGTCCCTGGAGAAGGACATCATGTTTGGTAAAGTAAAGGGTCAGTGAAAAAGAGGAAGACCCTCAACCAGATGGATTGACACAGTGGCTGCAACAATGGGCTCAAGCATAATAACAATTATGAGAATGGCACAGGACCGGGCAGTGTTTCGTTCTGTCGTACATAGGGTCACTATGAGTTGGAACTGACTCGACAGCACCTAACAACAATATTGTGGTTACTATTATTGACCTGTAGTAAATGTTTGATAACCTGAACCTCCAAGCTTCATAATAGCTGAAAAAAAATTGAATCATCCTGAGGAAGAATTATGGATATAAACAAAGGTAGAATCTTTTAGCTTTTTAGAAAACGTCTGTCTACTTGCCATAGGAGGCCTAAAGGGAGACCAGGAAAATATACGCCTTACATCACTTTCTCTTGGCCATAATATATAACCATTCCTGGGAATAGACATCTATTCCTTGAGTACCCATGTGTTATTTGCATCAGACAAGGAGCCCTGGCTGTGCATCAGACAACTGTCCATATTTTTACATAGTCAAGGCCTGACTTTCGCAGCCAGTTTGAATTTGTTGCTTCAAGTATTTTTTCACAGTTAAGTTACGGTCTCTGTGACTCACTCTTTTTAAAATCACAGGTAAGTTTGATAATTTCTTCACAATCCACTTCTAATAAAAATATAAGAATTATATAATTAGATTATGCTAATATGCTAACATATATTAGTTATATTAAAAAAAATCTTGAAACATTTCCATCAGGTACAAAGTTAACTATTATATATCAGATATGAAGATATTATTAGAACATTTTAGTTTTTTTGTTTTTTTTTTTAGCACTAGGAAGAATTGACTATTTCCTTTCCTAAAATATTAAGCTTTTTTCCAAGTGGCTTTTGTCTTTGTTTTCATGTATTCTACTGAGGGGTGTGCTTTCTTTTTTAAATTAATTCACTATTATTTTCCCCTTCCTGCTCCAGCTAACTGAGTCATTTATAATTTTGTCAGATTTATTTATCTATCTAAGGCACCAAATTTATCCTCAAGTCATTCTTTTAAACAGCAAAAGAGACCAAAAAAGAAAACATTAAAGGACTCAAGTGCTCTCACAAAGAAACTGCCAGTTCGGTCAACAAAATTTAAACTTCCAGTAAAAACAGAAAACTCTCTGAGGTGTAGACCCCGATGCCTAAGAAAAGCCACAAGTTCAAGCCGACCTTGCCAAAAGCATTTATACTTTTAGCCAAACTCATTAAAAACAAAATTCATTTGAAAGGGAGAAGAAAATATGTTACTGAGTTTCATAACATCAAGATGACAGGCTACAAAAAGATTTTATTTTTAATAATATTGCCTACTATTTTTCTTTCAAGTTCCTCTGCTTCCTACTTTCCAGCTACTCCTAGAATAGTCTGTCCACCCTTTTGACTGTAAAACAAAACCTCACATTTGACAGGATTTCATTTTCAGGAAGCATTTCTTTCTTATTAGTATTATAATGTAAAGACTTACCCACCCAGCCCTAGTTCAAAAGGTAAACCAACATCAGATCAAATGCTTTAAAAAGACAATAACTGACCAATGCTCTTTCACTTTGTAAAACTTTAAAATGGTTCGAAGGTAGACCCCAAACTAAGACTGCAAGCGTCTCTCAGAGACCCAGCTTTTGTTGCCTTGTGACGGGAGAAATGTTATTTTAAAGTTGTTTGCATTTAATGAGCTCTGGCTGGCAGTTGGTTTAGTGGAAACAAAGTCACCGATGCCCAAAAGGAAAGAATCTGGCAGGACTTGTGAAGCTCTCAGTTAGTAATGATGTCTTGAAATAGAATTTTCTACAACAAGAAAAGTTGTAACCTTCATTGCTGCAATGGGCACTGCCTGTCAGGTGGAGATGTATTTTTTTTTTTTAGGGTACACACAGATTGATATCATTTATATAAAGTATAAACAAGTAAAATTAAACAATATTGTTCAGGGATCCGTACATCAGTGATAATTAACACAAAGCAAGGAAATGAGTACTATACAGTTCACAACAGAGGGTATGTTTGCAGAATCATGCGCTGTTATACCAGGGGGTTGGAGAGAGGACGGTAGGGGCTTCTAAATGTGGGGATGTTCTTTCTTAAGCTGGACAGTGGGCATCTGCTTTATTACTTCTTAGACATTATATATGTTATTGTGCATATATGTATTATTAATAAAGGGAGAATTAATGGAAAATAGAAGTAAGATGGCTGTATAGCCCATGACACTGACAGTGCCCTGAGCCATTGAGATGTACTCACTTTTAGTATTCTTTTTTCTGATTGCACTTTCAATCAGTAGGCAGTATGACACTGCTGAACAAAGGGAATTGGGCAGAGATTGGGCTTTAGTACCTCTAGATGAATCTCCATCAGATTTATGGAGATGTTAGACATTATCTGAACCGTTGGCTTGAGCTAGATTGTGAAGTGTCTTTACTCTCAGAACAAGATTTTATCTGGTCATATAGGAATTTGGATGATATGTTCAGTTGTGTGTTTTAGAAAGAAGACCCGAGAGCCAGCTTCTAGGGAAGCATGGTTAATGAATATAAAAGGATGCGTGCTTTCCCCTTACCTGCTACATTAGACCATAGGGTGACATTTCAGAACCTCTGTCTTAGCAACACGAAGATGGGAGGAAAAAATTAAGAAATGAATTCTGACCTTCCTATATGCAGGGAGACCTAGAAAGGTGGGCAATTAACTTTAGGTAACAACAAGAACTCGAGTATGAGGACAATGTCTTAGTTACCTAATGCTGCCATAACAAAACTAGCACAAGTGGGTGGCTTTAAAGAACAGAATTTATTGTCTCATAGTTTTGGAGGCTAGAAGTCCATATCAGGGCATTGGCTCTAGTGGAGGGTTCTTCCTTGTGTAGCTCTGGGAGTTCCTTGGCATTCCGTGGGGTTCTTTGGCATGTCTCAGCCCTGTGTGTGTGTGTCTCTGTGTGATGGTTAAGATTGTGTGTCAACTTGGCTGGGCCATGATTCTCAGTGTTTTAATGTAATCACTCCCATGATTGAATATACTGTGAGCAGCCAGTCAGATGAAAGGGAGTCTCCTTGGGGGTGTGGCCCGCATCTGATTATAAGCAGACGTTCTGGCTTTTTGCTCTCTCTGGATCCTGCGGCTGCCTCCTGTCATCTCATCTCCGGTGCTTAGGACTTGAGCTGTCTGTCAGCTTATCTGCTGAACCTGGGATTCGTCTATCTTCACAGCCTGTGAGCCGGAGCCCTGCTCTCCGGCCTGCCGATCTTGGGCTTGTCAGCTTCTGCGGCTGCGTGACTTGGGAGAGGCCTTTACCCTGATCCATAGACTTGGAACGTTCTAGCCTCTACAATTGTGTGAGCTGTTTCCTTGATATAAATCTCTCTCTGTATATATATTTACACACTTTACTGGTTTTGCTTCTCTGGAGAACCCAGCCTAAGACACTCTGTATCTAGTCAGCTTTTTTATAAGATGCTTCTCAGAAGTGATTAGGCTTAGGACCCACCTTACTCTGCTATGACCATTAACATAACAAAAGAAACCCTTATTTCTAAACAGGGTCATATTTACAAACACAGGGCTTAAGAATTCATATATTTTTGGGGGATACAATTTAATCCACAACAAGCAGTTAAACAGAGGAATTGTTTAGGGATACAAGAGAACTTTCTTCATTTATTATTAAAAATAATAAAATATAATGAGAAAACTTTAATGGTAAAACTTATATAAAACTTTGGGATAATCACTGTTAAAGATATGTGTTTAAGTCTGAATAGTATTTATGATGACAGCAAATCTACTATTATGAAGACCTTGAAGATCATACCTCTTCTGAAAATGTTGAAATTGTGATCTAACACCTGTATATTTATTTTTTTCTTAATCAATGAGAAAGGGAGGTTGGTTTTCTTTTTATGGTGGGGGGTCACAATTCAAGTCTGACATAGATTTCTATGAAAATCTGTAAAAATAAAAGTGGAGGATAAATTTAATGTGACCCTGATGGTTCCAAAAATCATTATATGATCTAAGCATAAATCAGAGTGATTGTTTTAATTGGCATAAAGTTACAGACATGATGTTTAAATGTCTTGGAGACTAAACTTGAACTTATAAATGATCACTATATGGTAGAAAGATACATATCTAAACATTTTTTTAAAGGGAGCATATTGGTCAAGCATTATTCAGAAACCCACCCTGCATTTCCCTCCTTCACACTAAATTATCCTTACAATTTTAGAGGGCAGTAGACGCTAGAAGAGGAATAGTCCATACTCTTCTAGGTGGGGCAGTTGGGTGTGATTTATTTCAAAGGCAATATTCCTGGGAACTTGTATCACATATAGTATATCTCTAGTTCTATTTAGGGATGCAGGAAACAGTTGGAGGAAATACATCCAAAAATGGGCAAGAAAAATAGATGTGCCTGTATGTATGTACATATCTGTCTTTCTATCTGCATTGCACATGCAGGTGAGCTGTGCCTCAAACTTCCAGGCAGCCATTAGGCTGCTAGGAATGAGATAAACACACCTGCTGGCATCAACTCTTCCATGGGTGCTATGTTTATCTGTGATAGAGCAGGACACATAAGACATACAGTTTTGGCAAAGTGAAAGCCATTATTATTATTTATAAAAAGGAAACATTAAATAATAACAATAGATTACCAAAGGAGAGCTGCTTACCCTTCCCCAAATTACCCATGTCCATTCTTACATCATTAGGCAGTCACACCGTGGTTCAGGCCAGATATTGTATTCACATCAATGTTGCCTCTGGCTACAACCACACTGCTTGGTGGCCTGCATGGCTCTGAGACTTCTGCTCTGCTGCTGGGCCTCACTGGGCCTCACTGCTGTCTGGAAGACACCTGCATAGGATCTCTTGTGCCTCTGCCACCAGACCCTTCTAAGCCTCTACTACTGGCTCCTGCCATGCTACCCGAGCCTGCAGCAGCCTCTTGCTGCCATGTTATCTGGGCCCCCGCTACCCAGGGGTTGGGGGGTGGTGTGAAATCCCTGCATGGGACACACTCAGGACTCTCTTGCCCTGCACAAGCATCACAGCTTGTTTAGCTCTGCTGGCAAGCCTCCTGCCTAGATGTATCTTGCTCTGCCCTGCTGTAGGAAGACCACTGCACAGGATTTTCCTAGACAACCCCTGCACAGGGCACACTCAGGCCTCTGCCCTGCACAGGCAAGTGTTGCAGCTCTTTTAGCTCTGCTGGCAAGCCTCCTGCCTGAAGTTGCTCAGCTCTCGCTTCATGGGTCAGGTGGGCTGACAGCTGCTGTCTCTTGCTGTCTTCAGCATTCTCTCTTTCTTCAGAGTCTAGGAGGTTCTCAGCTCAGTGACTCTGGGTCGTTGGTCTAAAGGAAACACTCTGCTCCAGACTCTTCTTCTTGATGGTAGTGAGATTCCCCTAAACCTCTGTGGGATTAGCTCTCTTAAGCCTAGCAGCTTGGCAAAATTGACCAATTCCCTTGGTAGGTAACAATCACCTTATTTGCACAGTCATAATAAACCATACAATTCCTGCAAGGGTTTTACACATCTTATTTGCATAGTCCTAGACAATTATTTTGTGGAAGTTACAAGACCATGGCTAGAAAGGTATTATGGATTGAACTGTGTCCCCCAAAAATTTCTGTCAACTTGGCTAGGTCATGATTCCCAGTATTGTATGATTGTCTACCATTTTATCATCTGATATGATTTCCCTATGTGTTGTAAATGCTATCTCTATGATATAATAAGATGGATTAGCAGCAGTTATATTGATGAAGTCTACAAAATTAGGTAGTATCTTAAAGCACTCTCTTTTGAGATATAAAAGAGAGAAGCAATCAGAGAGACATGGAGACCTTATACCACCAAGAAAGCAGTGCCAGGAACAGAGCATGTCCTTTGGACCTAAGGTTTGAGCACTGACATGCTACCAGACCAAGGGAAGACTGATGACAAGGACCTCCCTCCAGAGCCAGCAGAGAAAGCCTTCCCCTGGAGCTGATGCCCTGAATTTGGACTTGTAGCCCACTGGACTATGAGAGAATAAATTTCTCTTTGTTAAAGCCATCCACTTGTGGTATTTCTGTTGTAGCAGCACTAGATGACTAAGACAAAAGGCCATATAAAAGCAATTTACTGCACCACACTATATGTTGTTCCAAAATCTTAGCACGCCTCTAGATGGGTCTATTGCCATAATTTCCAATAAAAGTACCTCAGAGTGTGATCTGATCTGTTCTTCAGTAAATATTTGCAATTGACTATTTCTGAATGTTGATATAAATCATACTTCTGTGAAGAATCATATTCCATGAGGGCAAGGATGTTGTCTGTTTTATTTCCTTGTGTATTTTAATCATCTAGAGCAATTTCTAACACATTTTAAATATTAAATAAACATTTTTGAATGAGAGTATAAATAAATTAGTGATGATCATGATGATAGCTGCCATCAGGTCAACTCCAGCTCACAGCAACCTTATGTACAACAGAACAAAACATTGCCCAGTACTGCATCAAATTCCAGTCCATTATTGTGGATACTGTGTCCAACAATCTCAACAAGTGTCTCCCTTACTCTTATGGGCCTCTCCTTCACCAAATATGATGTACTTCTCCAACTATTGACCCTTCTTGATGATGTTTCCAAAGCAAGTGAGTCAGACAATGTTCTGTTGTGATCTAATGTTCTGTTTTGATTCACTGGCTAATTTTTGGAGGTAAATTGCCAGAATTTTTTTCCTAGTCTGTCTTAGTCTGGAAGCTCCCCTGAGACCTGTCCACCATAGGTGACCCTGCTGGTATTTGAAATACTGGTGGCATAGCTTCCAGCATCACAGCAGCACACAAACCATCACAGCATGACAAACTGACAGATGAACAGTGGAAATAAACAAAAGAGGGTCTAAAATGGAACACAGTCCCATAATATTTTTACATAAAGAACATAGTAATTATTTAAAAGAAATGAATCTAGGTTTTCTATGATCTGGTCTATTCAAAATGGGATAAAACTATTAAGAGTACTGGGAGTTTTGCCTTTGTTATTTTCTGATTTTGAGATAATTTCCTCAAAATTAAGGGAATAAAATGAAAAGATAATATTGTTTTGAATGTTGCATGCCAGCTATTAAGTTATCGTCTCTTAGCTTCATATCCAGCTTTCCATACGCTGCTTTATGATGCTAGGGCTGGAACTCTGCAAACCACAATTTGGCTTCACCAGCTGGTTCCCAGCTAGGCTCTGCTAATAGGGAATGCTAGATGGAGAATGGAAGGCTGAGTGATTTCCTGTTTCCGTCAGTGCCCATCAACTTCTTATGGCTTTATTGTCTGCTCCCTGTCCCTGCCAGTGCACCCCACCAATGCCTCTTCACCTCAGCAGTGCCAGCACCTTCCCATGGCAGCACGTGAACCCAGTTTGCAGTTTATCCAACATTGCAGAACCAGCTGTATCATACACTCAACAGAGCCACCAACATGGCTGTATATGATCTCCTTCCTGAGATGTGGGTCCCAGTTTTATGAATTCCTTCCTCTGAGGTCAGAGACACCAGCACCAGCTGAGCAGCACCCCTCCTCCAATCTTCTAAGTTTTAATAATTCCAATCTCTTGCCTTTATTTCTTGCTCTAGGCAAGGTAACTTCTTCCTGTATTTGCTACCTTACTGATATTTTAGTGTTCCCGCTTTACCCTTTCACTTAGTCACAGTCGTTGTTATGCTTGAGCCCATTGTTGCAGCCACTGTGTCAATCGATCTCATTGAGGGTCTTCCTCTTTTTCATTGACCCTCTACTTTACCAAGCATGATGTCCCTCTCCAGGGGCTGATTCCTCCTAATAACATGTTCAAAGTATGTGAGACGTAGTCTTGCCATCCTCTCTTCTAAGGAGCATTCTGGATGTACTTCTTCCAAGACAGATTTGTTCATTCTTTTGGCAGTCTATAGTATATTCAATATTCTTCGCCAGCACCACAGCTCAAAGGTGTCAATTCTTCTTCAGTCTTCTTTATTCATTGTCCAGCTTTCGCATGCATATGAGGCAATTGAAAACACCACGGCCTGGGTCAGGTGCACCAGAGTCTTCAAGGTGACATCTTTGTTTTCAACACTTTAAAGAGGTCTTTTGCAGCAGATTTGCCCAATGCAATGCATCTTTTGATTTCTTGACTGCTGCTTCTACGAGTGTTGGTTGGGGATCCAAGTAAAATGAAATCCTTGACAACTTCAATCTTTTCTCTCTTTATCATGATGGTGCTTATTGGTCCAGTTGCGAGGATTTTTGTTTTATGTTGAGGCGTAATCCATACTGAAGGCTGTAGCCTTTGATCTTCATCAGTAAATGCTTCGTGTCCTCTTCACTTTCAACAAGCAATGTCTCTGGCCCTTGGTTCTTGGCTCATTTCACCTCTTTCTTCCTTTCCCTCTTCCTCCTTTTATACCCTTCCCTCTAATTATCCTTTCATTCCTGCTCCCACCTCGAAAGTCCTATCTCTGTCTCCCTATTCCCACCAATCCAATACCCTTATCATCTTCTCTTCAGTTATTTAAGAGACAGTGAGCTCAGTTCTTTCTTGTAAACTCATCAAACTCAAGTTAGGTCCATTCCCCTGTGAAGGAGTGAGCTCAGGGACAGAAGGAGGCCAAGTCCATCCACTTTGAAACGAGACATGGGAAATTAAGCATCTGCTCCCAACAGTGAAGAAGGTTTGTGTGTGTGTGTGGTGTGTGTGTGTGTGTGTGTGTGTGTGTGTGTGTGTGTGTGTGTGTGTGTGTGAGATAGCTTTGGGATATCTTACAGTGACACCCTGTATGTTGCCATCTGGTTAGGACTTACCCCCTTCCTATTTTCTCCTACTTCTGGTGTCAGATAGTAGAAAAAAACTAAACCAAATCAGTTGTCCCATTGATTGCTACTCATGGAGACCCCATGTGTTTCAGAGTAAAACTGCTCTCCATAGGGTTTTCATGGGTTTCCTTTTCAGAAGCAGATGACCAAGTCTTTTGTCCAGGGTGTCTCTGGGTGGATTTGAATTGTCAACCTTTTTGTTAGTAGCTGAGTGCTTAACTGTTTGTGCCACCGAGGGACTCCTCAGATGGTAAAAGAGGGCTATCTTCCATTCTTCCAAAGAACTGGAAGAAACTGTGACTAGGTAAATCCTAAGACATACAAAGCTCACAGATGGATCCATATTTCCTAGGTCAAATTACCAGAATCACACTCTAATCTTAGTTCTTTGGTCCCCATCAATCCTTCTTATTATTCAATGAGTGCCTGGGATCCCATTCCTCACCACCACCCTGTATGAGGATTTTTCTTCTATATTACAACTCTTGAGGGTTTTGCTTTCAGCTAGCTTTCATGTAGTAATAATTTTATTTTCTAATCTCCTTTAAGGGTCAACGGTTTTTATATGTTAACTTTTTCAAGGATATTTGTATTTCAAAAATGTAGTCCCAGAAACCTGCTTTCTCAACCCAAATGTTAAGAAATTTTAAGAAGTGAATTTTGGCCATTAAATAAACTATCAGGGGCTGGTCTGGGATGGTCTTCAGTGAAGATATTTCCTCATCCTCAAATCAACCAGCTTATGAGGGAAGCCAGTCTAGACGTTAGATTTCTGCTTCTGGAATGCAGCTTTATGGGTTGGAAAGTTTAAACATCCTGCAACTATATAAATAAAGATAAAAGAATGTGCTTTTGCATCTTACTAGAGACAGCATTTCAAAAGAGAATAACAATATAAGAAAAATAGTCTATAGCCCTATTATGGCACAGAGTAAATCAATATAAACTGAATTTATTTTTATTATGTTAATTGCCAAGAATTCGTAGTCTTAGCCAAGGAACAGTTTGTTTTTCATTTGCTTTCTGACAAATTTTGAAAATAGAAGTTTGGTCATAGATCAGAAGGAGGTTAGAAATAAAATAGCAATGAGTATTATAACATGCTTATGAGTGGATGTTTGCCTTGACTATTACTTAATAATGTGCTATTTTTTAATTTTGAAAACCAATGCCTATTTATTTCTGAACTTGTTTTAAAAAGTCGTTCTTACATACATTTCCTAAAAAAGTCATATAAACTCACGAGAGTCTCATCATAGTGCTTTACTAACAAGTCTTAGAATTCTTACTTGAACCTTGCTGTGATTTCATCTCTAAGAGATGTTCTCCTTGTCCTGATACTTGTGGTATCAGGTAAACTGAAGTAGTTTAGAGGATGGACATCTTAAGCTGCTAAAAGGAAAAGACAGGAATTAGACCTATTTAAAGCAGTGTATTCGCCACCAATTTCTTACTTTCATCTGCTTGGCTGGATTCCTTGACTTCAAGAATACAAATGTAGAAAAATTCGCCATCTTAACACTCCTTTGAGGTTTCACGGATGGTTTCCCCAAACTTTTACTTAGTATTTCCTAGACACTCTTTCTAAGTTCTGTGTAGCATTACAAAATAGTATACAAAATTCAAGGTGTTGAAATGTAAGCACTATAGATAATAAATGAGGGCTGATGACAGCCCTAAGAAGGCACA
This sequence comes from Dugong dugon, assembly GCA_030035585.1. Classification (NCBI taxonomy): domain Eukaryota; kingdom Metazoa; phylum Chordata; class Mammalia; order Sirenia; family Dugongidae; genus Dugong; species Dugong dugon. The sequence continues at coordinate 161,489,835 of CM057461.1, read as the reverse complement.
CATTTTCTGATGAGAAGTCTGCTCTCCAGGGGCATGGTTTCTGTGTATGCATGCGCACACACATACACTAGAAATTCCAGAAAGGAAGCTGAACATCTGGTCACTTCATTCTAGTATTTCTTAATTTATAAGGATATGAAAATTTGAACATTCCATATCAGAAAGTTGTCAGTCTGTTGATAAGATCCTCATTCTCTTTGACTGAACTTTTTTTTTTTTCCTTGTGAATATGGCATGGAACTATTATTCCAGCAGTTGCATTTGTGACTCCTTAGAGAAACACGTCTCTCAGCTGAAAATATAGTCCATTTATGACATTAAGCCTAGCATTCAGGTAATAAAACCCATTTCTATTACTGTAGGTTAATTCAAGGTTCTGTGAAATATATATGTCTCATATGGCCTAAAAAGATGCTTTCCTAAAAATAACAAACATAAATTTTGAAGGGCTTTCAGAATCTTTGCTAACTTTTGTAGTTTCAATATTCTAATGCATCTTTCTTGAGTTAACTTTGGCCTACTCTTTCTTTTTTGAATAGAGAGAAGTTAATCTGTTAAACTCTTTTAGAAATACAATTTAAATGAAGACGTTCCTCCACCAACTTCCCACCAAAAACCCACTGCCGTCGAGTTGATTTCAACTCATAGCGACCCTAGAGGCAGAGTAGAACTGCCTTACAGGTTTCCAAGGCTGTAAGTCTTTTACAGAAGCAGACTGCCACATCGTTCTCCTGCAGAGCGGCTGGTGGGCTTCAACAGCTGCCCTTTTTTTGGTTAGCAGTCAAATGCTTTAACCACTGCTCCACCAGGGTTCCTTCCACCAACTTACAAACATCTAAATGATATTTTTCTGTGCATATTTTACTCATGTTCAGGCAATATGGTAGAGAAGAAAGAATACAAGAGATTTAGGAGATGAATTCATTGATAGTGGCCAAAGCATGTTTCCATATTTCCTCAGCCAGATTGCCAGAATCACACCCTAATCTTAGTTCTTTGGCCCCCATTGAGCCTTCTTATTGCTCAATGACTTATTTTATCACCTATAACTAAAAATGATAGAACTGATGATATATCCAGTCTCTTCCAGTTCTCAAAGTTAAGATGTATCCAAAGTACTCTTTATTTTACTTTTTTCTTGATTATAAAAATAATGAATCCTTGGACAATTTAAGCAACATGGAAAAGCATATTGTTGTTGTTAGGTGCCGTTGAGTCGGTTGTGACTCGTAGCGACCCTATAAGACAGAATAGAACTGCCCCATAGGGTTTCCAAGGAGTGGCTAGTGGATTCAAACAGCTGACCTTTTAGTTAGCAGCTGAGCTCTTAACTACTACGCCACCAGGGAGAAGATACTTTAAAAAAACCCTTCAAATTCCACCATCCAAAGGAAAACATAGTTAACATTTCATAAGTGTCCTTCCAGACTTCTCTTTAGGATTGAATACACACTTTATATACATGGGAGTGTGTGATCTAACATATAGTGTTCTCAAATCTTCTTTATACACACAAAAATACCTCAAAAAAACTTTTCACATGAACGAATATACATATACATCATCTTTTTTAAAAGAGTAGATATAATTCCATTGTATGGATGCCCTAAAATTATTTAACCAATTCATCTTGATAAGTTATTAGGTTCTAGTGAGTTTTTCCTTATCATAAACACCACTGTGATGAATTTTCTTGTGCCTGTATTTTCCACATATGTTTGTGCATGAATGATTGCTCCTTTGGAATAAATATTTAAAAGAGAAATCATTGGGCCAATGGATATGCATGCTTTTGATACGTATTGCCAAATTACTTACTATAAGGTTTAATGAATTATCATTCTTGTCAGCACTGTATGAAACTGTCTGGTTTTTTTCTCATTCTCATGAACATTCAGTAAATTATCAGTATTTTATTGAGAATCGTTCATGCAAAAAGTGATAATTCATTTTTTTTACTTGCATTTTCTTTATTACAAGTGAAGGTGAACACTTACGTTTTTTGATCTGTTATATACCTCATTTCTTAATTGTCTGTTCATGTTCTTAGCTCATTTTGTTTTTGTGTTAGGACTTTGGTCATTATTCACATTAATTTTTAAGAGTCTTTGTAGTTAGAAATCTGGGATAGAAAGGGAGAGTGTGCTGTCACATATAAGGATTGCGACTAATGTCACATAATGATATGTGTGTGAATTTTTGTGTGAGAAATTAACTTGAGCTATAAATTTTCACCTAAAGCACAATTTAAAAAAAAAAAAAAAAAAAGAGTTTCTGTAGTTAACATTGAAGTCCTGGGTGGTAGAAATGGTTAACATGTTCAGCTGCTAACCAAAAGGTTGGAAGTTTGAGTCCATTCCGAGGTGCCTCTGAAGAAAGGTCTGGCGATCTACTTCCAAAAAAATCAGCCATTTAAAATCCTATGGAACACAGTTCTACTCTGACACACATGGGGCTACCGTGAGTTGGAGTCAACTTGATGGCAATTGGAGATGGACTAGTTGATATTTGTTTTTGATAAATCTATTGCAAATATTTCCCCCAAGACTTTCATTTGTCTTTTAATGTTATTCATATGTGTGTTTTGGGTTTTTTTGTTTGTTTAGATGTAAAGAAAGTCAGGTTCATGACATTCCATGTGAATGATCTTCTGCTGTGAATAGTATTTGGTACTCCAAACCAAGAGAGTAATGAAGTGCGATTTACTGAAGTGTCTTCCTTGCAGTCTATACTTCTTAGGGATGTGGTGGTGATATGTAGATGGTCAAGGATTTGATAATTAGGGAATTGAATTTCATTTCTGGTCATTTGAAATACACCAGAGCAGTAGAAGAGACTCTCCAAAAATGACTTTGCCTCTTTTCAGCTATTTGCTTGGATATTTTTCACTGCTCACTGTTTATGATTTAGTGCTCATCCAGAACTTCAGATTGAATAGCATTTAATAATTAAAAAAACAAAAACAAAACAGCAAAACAAATGAACAAATACCTGATGAGATGTGAGGTTGGTAGATTTCTATTATTTACATTTACAAATAACCTTCTGGTAAAAATTTTGAATCTTAGAAACAGATTATTTACTCCCTACAACAAAATAGAGGCTCTATTTAACCCTCTGTCAACCAGGTATTAAAGGGCCTTCTCACACATTTTTCTTTATAATATGGTTTTCATACCAATCCTTTATTTCAGCTTATACGTAATTACCTATGTTATATATGAGAGGCAGCACAGTGTAGCAGAATTAGAACTGAATTGAGATCTGGCTTTTTTACCAATGACATGCTGTAATTTTGGAGAAGGGCCAGAATTTCTATATTGGTCAATCTGTCCACTTGAAAAAAAATTTTTTTTTTTTTTTTTGCGCTTAAGACCTTGCCATTTCATGCCATCCAGATTGTCCTAAAGTCCTTTGGGGATTTACAAAAGCCAAATGATCCTTATGTTATTTGATCAGGAAGGAAGATACCCTATAAGCGGTTAGTTTTATGTAGATGATCTGTGGACGGAGATTTTCATTTTCATCATTCTCAGTTCAGTTGCAACAGACTTCGTTTCTCCTCTAGCCTTCAACACTTCCCTCACTGCTCTTTTTCTCAGCTGGTGAGCTCACCTTGTTCTTAAAATAAAAAGATCAAGGCTATCCCTCATTTATTCTCTTTATCTTACCCTATTTTCTTCTACCTCTATAGACATCTCTTCAAACTTCCCCAGTCTCAGAAGAAGAGACTCAGGAGTTCTAACGCTTCCCCTAGTGCACTCGATTGTGGTATTTTGCCCATACTTGTCTCTTTCTTCTGTATTTCCTTTCTCTCACCCCTCGTTTCAATAACACACATTCTTCCATCTTGAGGAAAGCCTTTACTTGACCCTACTGCCACGCTTTCTTCAATATATTTTACCTGTTTTGTTTTTGTCAGTCCTCTACCTATGCCTCTTTCACACCATCACTTCCATCCTTACCTCTAAAGCGTAGTTTTTATCCCACTCACTTACTGACACAACTCTTTAAGAAATCACTATCTTTGTTGTCAAACACAATGACAAACACAGTTGCCTTCACCTGTTTGCAATTTTTGACACTATTCACCGTATTTTCCTCTTGAAACTCTTTTCGCCTTTGTTTTAGTGAAATGGCACTCTGCCTTTTCTTCCTCATCTACTTACTCCTGCCCTTGTCTTCATTGGGAGGTTTTTGACTTATTTTTCTCTACATTTCTATATATTTTGTAAATCACTACATAGTATTGCAAAAGAATCAGGGTTTAAAATCAGACATGCCATTGATTGGTGGCATTACTTTAGGAAAGTTACTTAATTCCTTTTTGTATTGTTTTCTTCTGTATAATATGAGGATAAAATGCTTAACGTGAAAGAGACAATAATGACTAAATGAGAATCTATGGAAAGGCATCTAGCACAGCACCTGGCCAGAGCTAATACTAACCTATGCAAGTCATCCAAGTTGTTCATCTCCCTTGATCATTCTAGCCCTAAAACTTTTTTTTTCACTGTACTTTAAATGAAGGTTTACAAAACAAATAGTTTCTCATTAAACAGTTAGTACACGTATTGTTTTATGACAATGGTTAGCAATTCCACAACATGTCAACACTATCCCTTCTCAACCTCGGATTCCCTATTACTACCTTTCCTCTCCCCTCTTATTTGGGAAATAATATTGAGCATAGAGTATGTGACCCAGCTGGAGCTGGGCTCACAAGGACTCACAGGGACACGTCAACTGGGCCTTGAGGTATAAAGACAATAGCTAAGATAATCTTGGAAAATATCTTTTAGGGAAACTTTCACATAAAGCCAATCAAGCTGAACACAAAAGACTTTCCACTCCTGTCTTTTTCTATTAGCATTTAGTGAACAGAAATTTGTTGGACCAATGAAGACCCTCCTGACTGTCGTTACTGAAACCTGTACCAGTGATTATTAAGAAAGACAATTCAAACTGTAGGATCACAATTTCTAGCCAATCTGTGAAAAGGTGAAACTTCCAATGGTTTTCCCCATTTGTAACGTTAATATATACTGGTGGCTCAGTAATGGTTCCCTGGACTCGGGCAGACATGGCTATGGCAGCATGGTTGCCCATTTTCCCATTCTTGCCTATTCTGTAATATTCTTTGGACTTGGGCAGTCATGGCTGTGGCAGCATGCTTGTCCGTTTCCTGCTTTTGCCCCTTTGAATATATGCCGAATAAAACTTTCTTTTTGCTTTACTAAACTTTGAGATTTTTTCCGCTACAACACCTCCTGCCTTCTAGTCCTTGTCCCTGGACTGTTGTGCCCATTAGTCTCGTTTTGTTTTATGGGGCTGTCTAATCTTTGGCTGAATGGTGAACCTCAGGAATGACTTCATTACTGAGCTAAAAGGATGTCCGGGGGTTTCTCCAGTCTCTGTCAGGCCAGTAAGTCTGGTCTTTTTCTGTGAGTGAGAATTTTGTTCTACATTTTTCTCCAGCTCCGTCTGGGACCCTCTGTTGTGATCCCTGTCAGAACAGTCAGTGGTGGTAGCCAGACACTAGCTAGTTGTACTGGACTCAGTCTTAGCCCTAAAACTTTTCTTCTTTTCTGACCTTCTAGTTTAGGAAAGCATATAACACATAATTTAATCTTTAATTATACACCACGTTTTATCTGTAGCTCTGGTTTCATGTATCCTTCTAATTACAAAGCAAAGCTCATCCTCAACAATTCCAGTACATCCCTCTTAGCACCTAACACATTGCTTTGTTTGCAATAGATGATAGGTGTTTGTGAATTAACTCACCTGAGACATTCACCTTGCCTGGCTCCTGATTTCTAAGAAGTAGATCAGCAAAACTATGAACATGTAAGGGATTTAATGTTATCTTCATAGTTATCCCACTCAGTTGGTATTCCATCAGTTCCTGGAGCCTTGATTTTTGCCAATGCCTTCAGTGCAGCTTGGGCTTCTTTCTTCAATACCATTTATTCTTGATCATTAGCTATCTCCTGAATTGGTTGATTGTTTACCAATTCTTTTTGGTACAGTAACTCTGTGTATTCCTTCAATCTTCTTTTGATGCTTCCTGTGTTATTCAATATTTTGCCCATAGAATCCTTCAATATTGTTACTTGAGGCTTGAATTTTTTCTTCAGTTCTTTCGGCTTGAGAAACGCCGAGCGTGTTCTTTCCTTTTGATTTTCTAACTCCAGGTATTTGCACATGTCATTATAGTCCTTTACTTTGTCTTCTTGAGCTGCCCTTTGAAATCTTCTGTTCAGCTCTTTTACTTCATCATTTCTTCCATTTGTGTTAGCTACTCTTTGTTCAAGAGCAAGTTTCCGAGTCTTCTGACATCCATTTTGGTCTCTTCTTTCTTTCCTGTCTTTTTAATGACTTTTTGCTTTCTTCATTTATGGTGTCCTTGATATCATCTCACAACTCGTCTGGTCTTAAGTCATTTGGCTCTTGTGGACTTGTGTTAATTTTCTTCAGCTTCAACTTGAACTTGTATATGAGCAATTGATGGTCTGTTCCACAGTTGGCCCCTGTCCCTGTCCTGACTTATGATATTGAGCTTCTCCATTGTCTCTTTCCATAGATGTTGATTTGATTCCTATGTATTCCATCCAGTGAGGTCCACGTGTATAGTTACCATTTATGTTGTTGAAAAAAGTTATGTGTAATGAATAAGTCCTTGGTCTTACAAAATTCTGTCATTCTATCAAGCTGTGCTGAAGGCTTTGGCAAAAAACAAGCCTCCAGGAAGTGACAGAATACCAGCTGAGATGTTTCAGCAAACTGATGTGGCACTGGATCTAACAGAATGTGAAATTCTCAAATAATATCATTAATAGCACTTGCAAGTAAAATTTTCCTAAAGATAATTCAAAAGCGGTTGTAGCAGTACATCAACAAGGAACTGCCAAAAATTCAAGCCAGGTTCAGAAGAGGACATGGAACAAAGTATATCATTACTGATATCAGATGGGTCTTAGCTTAAAGCAAAGAATACAAGAAAGCTGTTTACCTGCATTTTATTGATGATGCAAAGGCATTTGATTGTGTGGATCATAACAAATTATAGATAACACTGAGATGAATCAGAATTCCAGAACACTTAATTGTGCTTATGAGGAACCTGTACACTGACCAAAAGACAGTCGTTCGAAAAGAAGACGGGGATACTGTGTGGTTTAAAATCAGGAAAGGTGTGCATCAGGGTTGTATCCTTTCACCATACATATTCAGTCTGTATGCTGAGCAAATAATCTGAGAAACTAGACTGTATGAAGAAGAATGCGGCATCAGGATTGGAAGAAGACTCATCAACAACTTGCATTAAGCAGATGACACAATCTCACTTGCTGAAAATGAAGAGGACTTGAAGCACTTACTGATGAAATCAAAGACCACAGACTTCAGTATGGATTACACCTCAACATAAAGAAAACAAAAATCCTCACAATGGGACCAAGAAGCAACATCATGATAAACGGAGAAAAGATTGAAGTTGTCAAGAATTTCGTTTTACTTGGTTCCATAATCCATGCCCGTGGAAGCAGCAGTCAATAAATCACATGACATATTTCATTGGAAAAATCTGCTGCATTGGTTCCATAATCCATGCCCATGGAAGCAGCAGTCAAGAAATCACATGACATATTTCATTGGGAAAATCTGCTGCAAAAGTCCTTTTTAAAGTGTTGAAAAGCAACGATATCACCTGAGGACTAAGGTGCACCTGACCCAAACCATGGTATTTTCCATCACCTCATATGCATGTGAAAGCTGGATAATGAATAAGGAAGACCGAAGAAGAATTGATGCCTTTGAATTATGGTGTTGATGAAGAATATTGAATATAACGTGGACTGCCAGAAGAATGAAAAAATCCATCATGGAAGAAGTACAACCAGAATGCTTTTTAGAAGCAAGGAAGGCGAGACTACGTCTCACTTACTTTGGACTTGTTATCAGAAGGGACCAGTCCATGGAGAAGGACATCATTCTTTGTAAAGCAGAGGGTCAGTGAAAGAGAGGAAGACCCTCAATGAGATGGATTGACACAGTGGCTACAACAATGGGCTCAAGCATAACAACGATCATTAGGATGGCGCAGGACGAGACAGTGTTTTGTCCTGTTGTTCATAGGGTCTCTATGAGTTGGAATCAACTCAATGGCACCTAACAACAACAACTGTTATCTCTCTGGTTTTCTTGGACTTCAATATATATGATTAAACTCTAAATTAAGGGTGGTAGCACTGGTGCTAATTTATTAAACATTATCTTCATTCTTTAGATTTTTGGGGTCATATAACAACACCCCATTTCTTCCATTGTTTCAGCAAATATTTTTAGAGTCTAATAAAGTGCTAGACATTGACATAATGGTAAGTAAAACCAGGATTCTTTCCTTAAAGAAATCACAGTTTAATGGAGGAGTCAGAAAAATAGGCAGGTGATGCTATTAGAATGTGGTAAATAATGTCACATGGGAAGGAATGGAGAGTTATAAATGTGCACAGAAAGAGCACTAAATCTGGCTTTGCAGGGTAGTAGATTGTCTGAAAGTCTTCCAGAGCAAATAATTTATAAGATAAAACCTGAGATTTCATTTTAAACAATAAAAATAGGATTAATACTTGTTTTTAAAAAAGCACACATAATTTGCTCTTAAATACAATTTTTAAACGTATTTATTTATTTTCAAAGTACTACCATATTTTGGACCTGTGATACCCTAATTAGACTTATAGTTAAGAAGTATTGGAAAAAATAATTTAATTTCATCAATAGCATACAAGAAATTGTGAAAACAAAGGACTATTAAAATTGACATTACCCCCTTTCTTATTCTTAGAATAAGGAGAAGGACGTCATGCTTAGTAAGCAAACTGGGTCAGCAAAAAAAGAGGGAGACCCTCAGTGAGATGGATTGACACAGTGGCTGCAACAATGAACTGAAACATAGCCACTATTGTGAGGACTGCACAGAACCGGGCAAGGTTTCATTTTGTTATACATAAGGTCTCTACGAGTCTGAGTTGACTGGATGGCACCTAACAGCAACAATTCATAGAAAGCTGACAAAAGCTTTCAAACTTACTACCCTACATTAGAACCTGTGAAATTCAATTTTAAAAATGGTATACAGTACAGAGAAAAACACCAAAATAAACATTCAGATGATGTAATATGTAAACTGGATATTCAAAGATTGTCAAAGACTTAGAGTTACTTTTTCTTTTTTTTTTAGTTATTCATGTTGATTTTACATACTCATGATGAACTTGAGGCCTGGGTCCTTCTGTCCCCCAAGTTATCTCTTGGATTAGGGAGAATTTTTTTTTTTTTAATGGCTGAAAAAGGCCACAGCAAAGCACATTTATTCTTCCTGCCTTGGTTGTGTGTTGAAAAGGCTCATGGTTACTTTATTTTATTCAAGAACCAGTTTATTCAAAGTGAAGATAACATCTCCATATCTGAGAGGTATGGAGGAGACAACAAAGGTGAGGCACCCAGGGCATGCTGAACTTTTTAGAACAAAATGCGTAGGGTATTTCGCATTAATGATAGAGTGCCCCCAAAACTGTACATGTTCAAATCACTGAATTTGTCTTATGCTTAATTTTCTGTTCAGTGAGACGGGAGAATGTTTTCCTTCCCTTCTGCTATTGCACAATAAAATTAAAGCAAATAGGAAAGAGAATTCAGTTTATCAAAATGCCCCATTGGGAAGCCAATGGCTCCCATTTTACACACTATTTGTAATTAGCTTCAGGGTCTCTCACCTAATTCTTTCCTTTGAATTAATTAAAATATGCTTGGATGTGACAGACATTTCAAAATTCCCTGTAATCCACAGGAAGAGCTTTTTTTTTTTTTCCTTTTCACTCTTTTTTTCTCCCTCTATAAGTATAGAAGCTCGAAGCTCTGAAGATATTACCACAATGCTGCAAGGTTGTTTACCTTCGCTCCTTCACAAAAGATAATCCAACAAATTACATTAATTATAAACCAATATGTTCTGTTCAATTCCCATATGAGCCAGACCTGTGGATGAGCATCTGCTCTTATTTTCTGAGCTTGGTTTTGAGGACAAGATTCACAACAATGCTCAATCCATAATTAACAGAAAAATTAAAGATGCAACATCCCGACATCCTGCTTTTCGAAGCAGCTCAGTATTTGCTTAAAAACATACATGCCTACTCCTGGCAGGCTTTTTATCCCCTCACCCTTAACTCAGAAATAGTCTATTGTTATCCCTGGCATGTCTTTATTTGTTTAAAATATTTACATTTATGTTGGGCTTAAAATAAATGTGCAAATGTTTTCTACAAAAAGAATGAACAGTAATTTCCCACTGTGGAATTTTTTTTTAATTTGAAGTTTCTTCTTTCTCTAGTTTTCTCTCCTCCTTCCCCACCAAAATTATGTTTATTTTGTATTAAGCATATTATTTCATGATGTGAGAAATAGAAATGGGCAAAAGATATTTAAGATATTTGGGTTATTTTTTCCTGTTTGGTCCATAAAAAGAAATAATAGTAAATTGTACCAGATACCCACGTACATCTACATATATTGAGCACATATATCTTTTATTCTGTTCATGAAAATCCCAGTTAAATAGTTGGTGGTAAACAAATATTTAAAATACCTGCATTATAGATACCTAATCCATATATAACATCCATATGTAGACTGAATATAAATAGGCATACTGTTTAAGTACACCAACACATCCCACACAAGGAGCACTGGGCAGCAGGACGACAAACGAGCTTCTCTTTTGTTTGTTCACATGCATAATACCTAAGTATGATGTGAAGATGGGCATCCTTTACATAATTGTCTGAGATCCTGAGAAGAAAGGTGTCAAAAAATGAGCATAATTCTATGTACCTCTGAAGTGGTTTATCATTGTTTGTCTTTATTACACTTTCAGTCACGAAGGGAAAGTTATTCTGCTCTTGTTGAGCTTCCCCTGGTGACTTCAAATTACTCTCAAAACCGCCTACTTGCACTTAGGAGGAGGCCAATGTGGTACAGATTGTGATTCTTTGAGTGCTAGGAAGACCAGAGGACCCTCGTAGTGATTCCATGGAGCACTGCGTGTCAGGAGAACACTGGCCCAGGGTACAGATGCCTAGGACGCCTGGTCTGGCCTCTTATATTCTTTATGGAAAGAGAAAGTTTATCACTGGGTAGGCCAGAGGGCACAGCTGGCTCAGGCTTCACATTCAACAACGGGCCTGTGATTTATATGTTAATATCCTCTCCAAAAGAAGTTTTTACGTATAATCATGAACAAGGTTGAAAGAAAAGAATAGTAGTTAAGATGCTCCCAACTACAAATAAGAGAAAACCCAACTAAGTTGTGTCTCTTCAGTTTTAAGAAAAAGTTACTGTTTAATTAATAAAATAGTCACAAGCTGGCAGTCCTAGTGATTCAATAAAGTTGTCAAGAACAGACCCAGGATTTTCCATCTTTTTACTCTGGTATCATTAGACCCTGGCTATGAACCAAAAGGTCAGCAGTTTGAATCCACCAGCTGCTCTCTGGAAACCCTATGGGGCCATTCTTCTACTCTGTCCTATGGGGTTGCTATGAGTTGGAATCAACTCACTGGCGACCGGTTTTTGTTGTTGTTATCATCAGAACTTGGTTTTGTTCTTAGCAATGTCACCTCATTATTTCAAAATGACTGCCACAGCTGAGACATCATATATCATATCCTTTCACAACCTGATCCAAAGTAGAAAGGCATTGAAAGAGGTTAAAAAAAAAAATCTCCTATGAGGCGTTCCATTTTCAAGGAGGAAAATATTTCCCAGAAGCCCTTAGTCAATTTCCCTTATTTTTCTCATTGGCCAAAATTGAGTCCCATGACAACCCCTAAACCAATACTGAAAGAAACTAACATGATTAAATCAGATCAATAACAATTCATTTCCTTCATTTTCTAGGACTGAGAACATTGCTGTCAATGGAGAAATTGTTAGTGCATAAGTAAACAAGAGCTTGCTTGCCACCAAATGTCTGTCCCACAGCCTTACACTTGTGACCATTACCAGACAATATCAAATGGGTGCATAAAAAAAAAAATACATGCATACATGTACGTATTTTATGTATATATGTATGTATGTACTCATAGTCCTCTATTTATTTTGTAAGCCAAATTTATTTTGCATTAGACCTCTTGTATTATGTGTGAATACTGTTTATATGATAAATAAAACATTAAAAATATTACATGATGTTACCTGTTTTGACATTTTTTCTTATACTTCTTCTAAAAATATAGAATGGCTTAGGCTTCTATCAATTGCTGAGAGATACCAGTGATAGAACTTGCTGGCTGTGTGGCTGCAGACCTTGTTACTTAACTTCTCAGCATCTCAATTTGTTCATGGCTGAAATTAGGATAAAAATTCCTGGGCTGTCTAACTCACTGTTGTGTGGGAAAGAGCCAATGCATGAAATACATGAAACTTCTTTGGGAATAATATTTTGAAATCTGTATTTCATACTCTCAGTATTTGATACTAAGCTGAAGTACAGAGATGGGCAGGGAACATTGCTATGAATTCCAGGCCCCAGAGCTGGTCACCGCAAGGAATTTTTAGTGAAGGAGCAGAAGGTCCATCGATTCCACTTACCCTTCTTCCCTGCCTAGCCAACCACAATATGCCTCAAAATAGTCAAAAAGTCCAACCACTGGCCCACTTGTCTTCTGGGGCAGTCTGACCCTGTCAGGAGACACTTTCCAAAAAGTCCAACCACTGGCCCAGTTGTATTCTGGGGTAGTCTGACCCTGTCAGGAGACACTTTCCAAACATCGTATTATTCCATTTATTATTGTATGATATTTATAAGGATTAAACTGACCTTGTAGGGTCTGAAATTAAGGCTTTGTTAATCCCAGAATTTTGAGGTTTTATCTACTCTGCCAACTCTTCAATGAGGTTTACTACCACAGACCATGATTTTGACTGGTCACACCCAATTCCACAGATGCTGGGAAAACTCCATTAGGAATTCTCACCAACATCGGTAAATAAGCTCTTGCACCTCTTGTGGTCCTGTATGGCCATACATAGGATATGGCCAGCTCGAACTTCTTACGTGGTATGGACATACTACCTTTAGTATGTTCAGCATCTCTTTCCTTCAGTTCACAATATTTATTGAGTGCTGTTTCTGGCCTAAGTTTTCTTTGATGGATTTAAAAGAAATAGTCATATAACCACACATTTAAAGAGTTCAAAATCCAAGATGAGACAAAACTCACAGGTGTAAGGTATACCTGAAAATTATTTTTACATCATTTAGTGTTCAGTGTCATAATTATGTCCTTGTGTCTCCTACATATCCTTAAATTCTGAGGCCTTTATTCCTCTCTGGATTCCTAGTGTCTTGTAGCATGCCTGGCATGGAGCAGTTGCTCAATAAATATTTATTGAATAAATGAAATTGCTATGATATAAACAGAGAATTAAGTGAAGCCAAATATGTAAGATATCAAACAGAGTCAGGTGAGTAATTCATGAAAGATTCCTTGGAATTAGATTTGGGTGATATGGTAAAATTCAGAGTGGTGTCAGAGATGATTACCCAATAAGCAAGGTACAGACAGGCTTACTGTGCTTACTGACTAATGTATAGTGCACAGTTTCACTTGTTTTTCACCACATCCTCCGTTCACCTGATTCTCGAGCTCTAAGCAGCCAAACTAACTGCACTTCCCATCAGCTAGTAAGAGGAGATCACCTCTGAGCTTCCACCTTGTGATAATTATCTCCTGGGCAGCAGTGAGCTCACGAAGAATGCCAGAGGGAACGACAAGACGGAGGAGTCCTTCCTTACTACTTCTCCACTTCTGATTGACTCTAAGTATGTCGATAAGTCTTGACTACTCATGAGATCGTTAAAAGCCTTCGTTCTTAGAAGGTAACTTTTCTTTTCTTCTTCTTCCTTTTTTCTTTCAACACCTTCTTGAAGACCATCTAAGCACTGAAAGAGAAGTTCAAATTTGTGTTCAAATGTTTTAGAATTGCTCTAGAAAGAATCTCACTAGTGCGAGATTCACCAAGCTGAATATTTCTACAGACGATGTGTCCAAAATTTATGAAAGTCTCCTTGGAATCATGAATGGTCTACATTCCACTTAGTTCTTGTTCTTATTAATAAATAATCAAAATTTTCATATAACAATGGACCAACTGCAAAAAAGAACTTTCAAATTGTATGTGTGTGTTTTGTGTGGGGGGGTTATGAATATGGCCCACTATATGAAAATATTCACTCAAGAAATTGGTGCGAGTTTTCTTTTCAAAAAATATTTCTTTTAAGAGTGTCCAAAATACAACTCAGTTTTACAAAAAAATTGAATCTTCACGTACATTTTCATAACTGCTGGGAGCATAAGCTAATGAAGCACTCATTCTGGTAAGTTTTCAGACACAGCTCTTTTCTTTGTTAAACTGCTACTTTCATGAGACTAAGGTTTCCTCCCATGTAGAGACCTTGCTGAAAGGAGGAAGCAGGGCTGACATGGCAGAAGCCTACACTTCACTTTGTGAAGTTGGGGGATTTTTATTACAGCAAAGTTCTTACCTGAGAACCAGGAACCTCCTAGAGGAATGGTTCTCAAGTCTTTTGGCCTCACAACACTCTTAAAAAATGATCTAGGACTCCAAAGAGCTTTTGTTTATCTGAGTTGTAGCTAGGAATATATTCTGTATTAGACATTAAAACTGATGAACTTAAAAAATGTTTATTTATTAATTTATTTTTTAAAATAAAATAAATCCATTATGTATTTATATGAATATTTTCATGAAATTGGCTACATTTTCCAAAACACACACACACAAAAAAAAAATTAGTGAGAACAAAAGTATTGTTTCACATTTTTCCAATCTCTTTATTGTCCAGCTTAATAGAAATCAGCTGGACTCTCATATCTTCTTTTGCATTCAAACTGTTGCAGAATGTCGTTTTGGTTGAAGAAAATCTGGTCTCCTATAGATATGTAATTTTAAAGGGGAGGAACATCTTAACAGCCTTTTCAGATAATTATGAATATTCTGTTTTGATACTATAGCAAAACTCAACACATAGTAGTTTATTAAAGTTCACGAGGTGGAACTTAAACCATTATGGATGAACTTTTTGAATTCTGTTACATTAAAAACCATTGGTTTACCTTGTTTTTTTGGATGGGTCTTTTACACATATGTTATTTTGTAACATCATGCCTTGGTCATTTGAAAAATATTGGTTCATGAGTTATGCAATGTTCCAAATGTTGACACATTTCATTATATGATATATTAAAATATCATTTTTGTTAATAACACCTTTGATCTCATTAGAAAAGTCTTTAGATATTGGGAAGCTCTCAAGCTCCTGGTGGCATATATAGGTTTTCCAAAATTTTAATTTTCTACCTGAAATCTCAAATTTTATCTTTGGCAACAAATACTTACAGTTTTTTTTTTTTTTTTTCCTTGAAATGATTGGCTCACTTTTTTTTTTTTTTCATAGAAGATGTCTGCCAAATAACCAAACTATGATCTACATAACATTAGTTGGTTGGTCTGTTATTCTTTGAAGTAAAAATAGCGTTCCATTAAAAAAAAAAAGTGGTTAGTTCAGCTCACAGCTCTACCACAAGTGCCTTTCCTCAAGACAACCATTGTATTTCAGTAAGAAGCAGAAGTGCTATGTGTGGACTTCCCATTTAACTCAAGGATTGAGATCTAATAGAATTAATAATTTTTTAGTGCTTCATCAGGATTTTTTTTTAACTGCAAGTGCATGACAGTGAAGAATACAATGACTAATGAAGAATACATGAATGGATGCGAAGGGGACAACAGTTTCATCCATCGTTGCTTTTGCATCATCAGTGCAAATGTCAACACAGAGAAAAAGGCAAGTAATGTCTGAGTATAATTATGAAAATGGAGTTGACCTCCTATATGTCCTAAGAGAGTCTTAGGCATCCCCAAGAGTCCACAGACCACACTTTGAGATCCTCTACTCCAGAGCACCAATAGATGAACAGTTTAGTGTAACGGTCAATGTGCATGTAGGGTTGTTTATTTCTCTCAGGGCGATGTCCAGAGCCTTAATCAGCTTTTTAAGGCTGCCATACAGCCCCAAACAGGTTAAGAAATGTTGGATGTTGGGGGCCACCACCATGTTGAGGTACAGTCAAGCAGTAGTTTGGTTTTTAGCTATTATTCAGATGAATAAAAACAGGCTTTAAGAAGGTAAGCCAAATCTAACCAAATTCACACAGCCTGTACATGGCAGAGTCTGGATACAGTTCCATTTCATTTTGACCCTAAAGCTCATATTCTTAGCCCCAATGCTAAATCTTAGCACAAGACATTATGAACAATGGTACAGGAATCCAAGACCGTAAGATGCAGTGGTAACCTCAAGAAGTTAGAAATCTAGAAAGGAATAGAGGCAAAGAAATAATTTTTCAACACAAACAGCATAAAAATGACAAGTAACATTCACCCAGAGTATTTTGGGGGCTTAAAAGACAAGGAAGTCCCCTTGAATTTCAGAGACCAAGTAGGACTTGGCGATCATGAAAAAAAATGGCATTTGGGATGGATGTGATGGATAGGGAGATTGTTACAGATAGAAAGAATGGCACAAACAAAGGCAGAGATCCAGGAAATTAAGGATTGTATGTGGGAAACCATAAGTAATCTAGCTCTGTTGGAGTGTCTGGGAGTCATATACAAATGAACTTGGTAAAATGTGTTGGAATC
The DNA here is from genome assembly GCA_030035585.1 of Dugong dugon. Taxonomy (NCBI): domain Eukaryota; kingdom Metazoa; phylum Chordata; class Mammalia; order Sirenia; family Dugongidae; genus Dugong; species Dugong dugon. The sequence goes on along the minus strand of CM057461.1, from coordinate 161,473,038 downwards.
AGAGGTTCATACACCAAATTGAAGATTTATATAAGACTCAGGATTTCATGGAAACTTTGAAAGATTTTTGAATAAGATTTGGGTGTAATTGGGCTCTTTTGCCTTGGTGCATTCTTGGGACACTACTTTTCACTGAGCAGGATTTATTTCATACCAAAAAACCCATTTCTGTCAAGTTGATTCCAACTCACAGTATGCCTATGGGACAGAGTAGAACTGCCCGATAGGGTTTCCAAGGAGCAGCTGGTGGATTCGAACTGCCAACCTTTGGTTAGCAACCAAGCTATTAACCACAGTGCCACCAGGGCTACGTTATTTAATACCAGGCCACCTTAAATTGAGAAACTTTATGACGAACTCTTTATCATCATTGTTAAGGAAAGACTGACCAAAAGAATAACCTCCTTTCACTGGTAGAAAGTTGAAAGAACAGTTTTGGAGTGTGGGTTTCAATTGATGCAAGAGAAACATATTCACTTGCATAGACATTTCCTGCTTATCATTGGGTAAATACAATGGAACGATTACTAGTATTTCTCACAATGGTTTCTAGTCATGCTGTTTGGTCAATACCAACGATGTGGCCTGACGTAACAGAAGAAAGATCATCGGCCAAGGATTCTCATCAGTCCTGCTTGAATTTCAGTTTGAACTACTGAAACATATTCAGCTTCTTTTGGAGAGAGGAAAGGAAGCCTAGTGCAAACCATAGTAGAGAAGGTCATGAGTTAAAGCAGGAGTCCCAAATTCCTGCTCTCAAGAAAGACTTTCTATAATTACAGTAATTCCTGGGCCTCTATCACGGAGGCTCTTAGACTGAGTTACCACCACCCTAGGAGCTGATAGGAACATCCTCCAGGCTCCTTGGTACCTGTGTTCCGACAGTTGTGTTTGTCTACTTCCAGGGCTACACAAAACCATTAGTTGCCCATCTAATGGCTTCTACTTCAGAGGACAGAGGTTTATGGATATGCAGCTCTCCCACAAATTCCAGGCTGTGTAAACTCACATAAATCTCATCTTTCTCCTGGAAATCAGTATTCCATTGCTTGAGTACATCATCATCACTACCAGTATCACCACCCCTACTATTACCATTACTGGTGGCCATGTATTAACCCCAAAGTAATTGCTGGTAGTGTGGTAAGTGCATTATAGGCAATCCTCCAAGGTTGGTTTATTTCCTTCATTTTATACATATGAAAACTGAAGTTTAAAAGAGTTTAAAAAATTGATCAAAGCTACACAGCTAGTACGGAGGCAGTCTTTCTGTCTACAAAAACCCTTCCCCTTAAAATTCCTGCACCTCTCCACCTCCCTAATGCATATTTATCCATAGGCCTCAACTTAAAATTTAACTGTCATTGCCTCAGGGAAGTGTGATCCAACTCACTAGACTTGGTTAAATCACCTTGCTATAAATTCCCATAGCTCTCTTTACTTCTCCTTTTTAACGATAATACCATATCATTCTAACTGTTTAATGTTTGTCTTTGTTGGTAGACTCAAAGCTCCATGAGGGCAATAACTGTATCCATCTAGCCCATTTCGGCATCACTTGAGCTGAAATGGTGAATTAGTCTAAATTTTTTACAGTACTCATGCCTTTGGGATGCTCCTGTCAAAAGGATGATGCTTTCTGGAAAGGCATCATGTTCAGAAGCTGTTACCCATTAATTCCTTATCAGAGCCTCTAATCTCACCTCTGTGACCTAGAAGAATGGGATATGGGCAGGTAAGATTTGATGAGATGGAAGAGGAAGTCACTGCTCAAGAGTGCCAGTCTTGATTGGGTACCAGATCTGAGAACTTGAGCTATGGGAATTAATGATGGTACTGGGCATCCAGGAGAAAAGATCACAAAACAACAAGGAAATGGTGGCATGATAGCAACACACGTTTTCCAGCTAGATGTAACTTACCGTTTGCTTCTCCTGCTCTCTTAACTGGGGCCCTGGGAATAGTTCCTAGTGTAGGAAACGCTGAGGCTGGCATAACCAGTGATAAGAGGAGAGATTAGATATTGGTCTTAGAATTTCTCAAGAACAGGGAACTAGCCTCTTTTCCACTGCTTAGCATGGTGCCTGGAACATAGTTTTTGTTCAGTATATGTTTGTTGAATGAATGATTGTAAATTTCTGGGAGCCACTCGTTGACAAAAACTTATTCTATCTCCTTTCATGGATATTGTTACTTAATTTGGTTTCTTTAGATTTAGCGCTCTTGTCAGCTTATGCTTTTTCCAAAATTAGTGTACGAAACTGAATTCACAAAGCAATACTTACCTTCATGTGAAAAATGCAACTGTTCTTTTCTATTTCTTTTTTAAGTGCTGGTTGACACATGCTAAATTGATTTCAAGACCCACTAATAGATTGTAGATTGTGAATTTAGTTTCAAACACACACACACACACACATGCACACATCACACACTTCTGCATATATTGGGCCAGAGGAAAGAGGCTTATGAATATGCATGTCTTACTATCCCAGGCAAAATGTTTGAAAGGTGCTATTCTAACTCTATACCGAATATTCTTTCCCAGTTATTGCTTGGGGACATGTGGTACACCCTGTGCTGCAAACCATTTTGCCCAAGTCACCAAGTCCATCTGTAGCCGTGAGGTAGATCTCCCTTTTGCACAAATTTCAGGGATTCCACCCTATTGTTTGAGGTCTATTGAGGTCTGTTTTACTCAGAGGCATCCATAACATCAGCAGATACTTCCTTTTTGGAAAAATACTCAAGGTTGAGGAGGGACAGACAGTTGTTCTTTTGGGTAATTTGGATGAGAACTGATTTGGATGGCAATTTTTTTTGAGCCAGGCTCATAAATGTCATTGTCCTAGTATTTCTCGAGTATCATGAGGCAGAACTTAATCAAGTTCCATTTTATTAACCAATTTCCCCTCCTCTCATTCTTTTTTTTAAAAAATTGTACATCCCCAGGCCTTTAAAGATGAGTATGTGTAACAGCATCTTTCCCAGCTGGGCTGAGAGAAAGGAAAGACTGTTTCATTACCTAGTACAGCATTCTCAATACCCTCCGAGATGAGCTACATCAGAGAAAAGAGAGAGGCAAGGGTTGGGGGAGGGGCTGCAAGTTGTTGCAAAAACATAATTTAGGCCGTACCAAGATTAGAAGGTTAGTGGGACCAGTTCACTGGAGAACTAATTAGAAAAGCATCCTACCAACTGCTTCTACCAGAACGTAAGAACTGTTTATTTTTCTAGGGTCTCTTTTTAAACTCCAGACTGTGAGCAAACATCTTTCTTAGAATTTTTTTAAACTCAGTTTTCAAAATTTGGACATTAAGCTTGTTCATTCTACATGAATTTGGCATGATTATTGTTCTGGGTACGTCTTGTAGCAGAACTATTTTATGTTCTTTTCATTCACAAGTATTTTGTGTGCTATGTGCAAAATATGAAGAGATACAGTGGGAGATTGGAAGATGACCCTAATATCAAGGAGCATCCAAAGAAGACAATATGTGCTTATTTAAAACAATTATGGCTAGACATTATAATCACCTGAAAAACTTTTACAAAACACAGACAGCCAGATCCTCTCCAAGACCAATTAACTGTGAATTTCTGTGGGTAGAGTCCAGGTATCACTATTTCTTAACAGCTACCCAGGTCTCCAAATCCTGGTTGGAAATCATTGAGAGAGATTGAAAAATGTCATGAAAAGAGTAGAAAGAGCAAACAGTCCAAGAACATAAGGTGGGCCTTCAAGACCTAGTTCCAGTCCCAGCTAGCTGAATGATCCTGTGTTGTTTACTTGGTATTTCTCAGCTGAAGTTTTCTCATTGTTAAAATCAACATAGAAGTGTATCTCTTCGGGAATAATGAATATTAAATTAAATAATGCTTGTGAAAACACTTTGTAAACTCTAATGAGCTCCATACTGCGTATGCTACCATTACCATGACTACCATTTTTATTCTGTAATTGAAGGAGAAAAGTAAGGCAAGGATCATAGGAAGGTAGATATAGCTGGAAAAACACTTTGCTGCTGTTTTATCACCACTTCCCTTGTTCTGTTTTGGGGTCTCCGACCCTGGGTGCTCAGTAACCTCATTATGAATACCTGTGAATATAGGCTTTGGAGTCAAACAGTTTGGGGTTTATTTTGAAGGCAATGGGAACTTATGTAAAGGGTTTTAAGCCAGGAGAGTGATATCTGATCTGTATATTAGAAACATCATTCTGGAAGCATGATGTAGATTGAAATATGGAGGTGTGAGACAAGACTAGAGGCAAAGACTAATTAGGAAGCTAGTAATCCAGGCAAGTTTAGGTTGAGAAGATATTAAGATTATGGAAATTAACAGAATGAGGAGATTGAACATGAAGGGCTACTAGAGGGAAGGGAAGTAAACTTGTAGAGATAATAGCAGATGCATTAGGATGTGGGAGTGAGTGGGAGAAGATGAGATTAAGTACATACAGAAGTAAAGGATGGTAAGAGGGTCAAAACCACAGTTGAACTGTGTAAGACTGAAGGAAGGAAGTTATCTATATTTCTTGAAACTAAGATGTAGCTTTCATATTTTAATGTTTCCAAAATTGGAATGTTAAAATTGATGCCAAAAGAAACTTTCTAGTCCCTAGGAGGATAAGTTAGCTTTGGTTTTGTTGTTTACGTTATGAGCAAACTTAGCTATGTAGAGATAGTATCTTTCTCTTCAATTGTCATATTAGTTATTTGCATTGGTGGCTCTACAGGAGGTTGAATACAATCTGAATCCCTAGTAATGAATGATTTTAAATGTCTCTTAAAAGGTTATATTTTTCTATGATAGCCAAGTAAATAGCACAAATAGAATACTCCTATATGTATATATATATTTGTTGTTGTGTGCTGTTGAGTTGATTCTGACTAATAGTGACTCCATAGTGTGGAGTAGAACTTCTGCATAGGGTTTCCAAAGAGTGGCTGTTGGATTTGAACTGCTGACCTTTTGGTTAATAGGCTGAGCTCCTAAACACGTCTCCACTAGGGCTCTCTCTCTCTCTCTCTCTATATATATATATATATATATATATGAACATCCTCATGTGTATATATATATATATATATATATATATATATATATATATATATATATATATACACTTTGTGTGTGTGTGTATATATATATATATATATACTTTGATCTACATTGAGACTTGGCAACTTCGATATACAGATATCAGTAGACGTTGCCAAGTCTCTCAATATAAATGAAAGTATTTTGAAATCTAGAAGAAATTAATATGAACAATTCATGAATTTGAAATAATATTATTTTGGTACCTGATATTGATTGGTTAAAAATTTCCAGTTGATACTGAAAAGAATATGTCAAACCTTTAGAAATATAGAACTCAATTAAGAAAATAAAATATAACACTAATGAAATAGAGAATCCAGATGTAACCCCATTATTATGTGATATGTCTTGAAACCATGCTGTCATTTGTAAAGATTCTGCCAAGGGTGAGGTCAGGAGCAGAGTTTTGAGAAGCTGGTCACTGGTAAAGTACATACCTGTGGATGGCCACAATGAGTTTAGAAAGATCTTTAGATTTCACTCAAACTTTGTCTAACTTGAGAAAGTCAGTCCTATGGAATAGTATAATTTTATGGTGGCACAGTGGTTAAAATGCTCAACTGCTAACCAAAAGGTCCCAGTTCAAACCCACCAGCTGCTCCGAGGGAGAAAAGACCTGGCGAAAAGCTCCCGTAAAAGTTATAGCCTAGGAAACTTTATGGAGCACAACAACGTGCTCATGTATAATATTATAGGTTGTTGTTGTTGGGTGCTGTCTAGTCGAGTCAGTTCCAACTCATAGCAACCCCATGTGACAGAGTAGAACTACCCTATAGGGTTTTCTAAGCTGTAATCTTTACAGAAGCCAATAGCCAGGTTTTTCTCCCACAGAGCAACTGGGTGGATTCAAACAGCCTAACTTTCGGTTCGCAGCCTAGGACTTTAACCAGCGTGCCACAAGGGCTCTTATGGTGAGTCACTTAACTCATTTCCCAAAGCTGTCAATCTAAGATGCATCTTATAATTGACTGTATTTTAGAATTGAGAAAATATAGTACCTATATTTAGGCCCAGTTCAAGAAAAAAATATGAAGTAAATGAATTTTTATTGGACATACTTCTGCCACCTCCCTACTTTTTAAAAAGCTCTCCTTCTCCTAGACCATCTTCATCCAGCCTAGTATTCACTCATAACCCACCAGCTTCTCAGTTGGCTCTGCCCTTCCTACCAGTTCTCCATCAACGGAATATTTGTCCATCTCTAAGCCTTATCAAAACTTCCTGGTCCTGCGTCCTATTCCTCTGGGCCCTGCTGTCTGTAGTATTAACTGACAATAAACTCTTTAAGTTTGAATCATTCCCTGTCTTCTTAAAAGCCACCCTAAACAATCATGGAGGGAATTTCCACGCCAATGGGCAAACACTGAATATTAAAGGCCATCAGTTCTTTGCTCCTCATAACCTGATGGGGGTGGAACTAGACAGGAGTGTGTGTGTGTGTGTGAGAGAGAGAGAGAGAGAGAGACTGAGAGGGAGTGAGGAGATTTGGGGAGGAGACCGTTATACATGAATGGATATAGCAATCTTACAATCTAATAGCTGATAGTGAGCACAGTTTTTGTGAATATTTAGAGTTTGTATATCTTGGTTAAGTTGCTTATTTTGTGAATATTTAGAGTATGTATATCTTGGGTAACTTGTTTATTTTCTTCCGATAGTTAAGATCTGTTTTTATTTTTATACTTTGCATGCAAATATAGGGAAGAAAAAATAATCTAATATTTTAAAAAAATTTCATACATATATACATATGTATACACACACATACATACGCATATGCACATTTTATATGCCTGTGAAAATCCAGAAAAATTCCCTTGGCCTGAAGACAGATGCTGGCAGCTTAGAGCACGAATCATATCGCTATAGATGGTGTTCTGGAAGCAGCCTTCTTACCAAAGAGTGGCAGAAGCCAAGTCTCCCAACTTCTCACCATCCTGACTATTATGTCAGGACAAAGAACACCTTCCTGGGAGGCCCAAGAAAGTTGCCCCAAAGAGCAGACATTTACAGCGGATGCTTCCCTAGCTTGTAGCTTGCTGCCCTACTGAGCTCTCCCTGGGTATGTAGAGACTGCATATATGTTTTAAAAATGAAATAATATTAGCTTGAATAACCTGGAAGGCAAGAAGACCAATAGAGCAGAAGTCTAATACCCACAAACAATCAAAAAAAAGCCAGAGTTACTCACTGGATTGCCTAGTTCTTGAATTGAAAAGGCAACGGTGTGAAATGTTAAGGACAGCTTTGAATAGATATCTGGGGGTCAGTGTGATAGACTCCCCTTTGCTGTTAACCAACTAGTTAATGTTTCAGAGTTCTCTCAACTTCAAAATAAAGAGATCTGACAATGTGATTGCTGAAATCTCTTTCATGTATTACAATTTATGATAACATAACACTGAGTTAGGTGACTTTGTAAGTTACAAAACCATTTATCTTGCCACTCTCCTATATTTGTCCTTGTTTCAGCATTTTCTTATATGCTAAGCAATTTGTGACAAGTTCTGGTTTGGCTTCTGCCTGTCCAAGTTCTCTCTGGATATTTTTTCTCAAAGTTGAATATATTATAGTCTTCTAATACACTTAAAATAAATGGCATGGTTAGAAAAAAAATATTAATTGTCTTAGAATTGTTTTCATAACTAAAGCCTTACCGGAATTTGTATATGTGTAGAGGAGCATAATAAAAACATTTGGAATTTACTGATGATTTTACCTTATTTGGTTTGCAAATGCATCCTTAAGTGAGCCTGGAGCCTCATTTAATGTGGGATCTTGTCCTAAGTGAATGGAAAATGCAAGGGAAAAATTAAATAAAAGAACAATATAATCAGCTGAAACCAAAATAGATGGGAATTGGGATTGAGACTGTGAGGATAAAGAGGGGTGAGCAAAAAGAGTGAGGGTAAATAAACACCAAAAGCATTTACTAGCCACATTATTTATTTATTTTTCCTAGCCAATCTGCCATGCTGTGGGGTCATAGGTAATAAAAGAAATAAAATCAGTAGGTTTTCTGCTTCCCAAACAGTAATTCAAAAGTGGCACAATCAGTTAATATTAGGCAACTAAGATTGGCACAGAGTGTAATAATAAGGTAGCAAGCTGAAAGGGGCCTTAGAAAAGGAGACATGTCCCGGAGAAACCTAGACGGGCAATCAGTGACCGACAAAGCCTCCAATCAGGGTTTCTGATTTAGATCCAGTGTCATTTCCATCATGCCGAGGAAAAAAAATACATATATATGTATACATACTTGTATAATTAATAAAAATAATTTGCAAGTAGCTCAAAGCAAACATGAAACTTGTAATAAACAGATGAACTAACTCTAATTTAAAAGTAGAAGCCAGTGAGATAAAATGAGCTAACTGACAAAATTCTTTCCTAGGCTCAACTTCATTACTAGTGGAATTGGATCTGGTCCTTACTGTCCCCCACTTCCTCTTCAGGCCCTCTAAAAATGCCACTTATCCTTACTTTTGCCCCAGAACAATTCTAGTCTTTCTTTTAGTAGTCTCACATTTTATCTGACCTCTCTTGTATTTCAATATTATAGCCCCACTAACAGTAGTACCTGGATGGCACAAATAATTAAGTGCTCGAACCTACCCAGAGGCACCTTGGAAGACAGGCCTGGTGATCTGTTTCTGAAAAGTCGCGGCCTTGAAAACCTTATGGAGCACAGTTCTACTCAGCACTCATGGGGTCACCATGAGTTGGAATCAACTCTACAGCAACTAACAACAAAACAGTAGTTAGCCTGGTGGTGCAAATGGTTAATGCGCTTAGCTGCTAACCAAAAGGTTGGAGGTTAGAGTCCACCCAGAGGTACCTTTGAAGAAAGGCTTTTTGATCTCTTTCTGAAAAATCAGCCGTTTAAAACCCTATGGAGCATAGTTCTACTCTGACATGTATGGGGTTGCCATTAGTGGAGACAAGTTAACGGCAACTGGTTTTTGGTTTAACAGTAGTAGACCAGACTGTCCTGGCCTTGAACTGTGACTCAGCCATGTTTTAGCTGTGTTCTTGGGCAAGTTGCTTAGTCTTTTAAAGCGTCTATATTCTCATCTCTAAAATGGGTAATAACATCCACTTCATAGTATTTTTATAAGAATTAATGAAGTAATGCTTGTAATATTTGTAATACAGTGTCTTGCACATAATAAGCACTTAATAAATGACGACTGCTATGAATTTGTCATTAGCTGCCTGCACTTTAATCCCATCAGTTGCATATACCTGATTCACTTAGAATATTCTCTCCAGTATGCTTTTGTCTTTGCTCAGGTTGCTAGCTAAAAAAAGAACATTTGTTAAACAAACATCTGGACCAAGTCTAGCCCCAAGCCAGAAGCCTTCCATGTTTGTCTCTTGTCTGCTGCAGCTCACTTAGTATAAGAAAATCCCATTTCAGTCTTTATCCATGAAGACTTCCCAAACGTCCTAATGATCATCAATCTTCCTTTTCCAAACTCATTGCTCTACAAGAGTAAAACTTTATTGCTTTATTTATCAATTGTTTTATAATCTTTTTCTTCCACATCTTTGCTGTATCATAAACTTCTAAGCTGGAGACTTTGCTGTCAGCTAGCACAATGCTGGGCTCAGAGCAGACAAACAGCAATAATAATTGAGTGGATGGTTGATTTCCAAGCTGGCTAGACTAGCTGTCTTACTCTGGACTATAGTTTCAAATTCTAGATTCCTCACTGTCTTGACTTACTCAAAACTCTTCCAAATATCAGATTGCATTTTGAGGTAAAGTAACTGTTTTCATGTCCACTGTTGTCTTCTTTAAAAGATACTATAATGAGATCCAAAAGTTTAAATCACATTTTCAAATGGACTAACCAGTATTCTGTAAGCAGTTTTTCCTTCGAAAAACGGGCTCTAGCACATCATACATGCTTTAGGTATTCTTTCAGCCTCCAATTTAAGATGTTAAATACATTCAATTTAAGATGTTAAGATGTATATATCTGTAAAATTTATCATCACATTAAACAAGTATCTATCTTGAATGAATTAATAACCATTGGAAAATATGGCACTATTTTGAAGGATGAACTTTACAATTACTTTCTCTTTATAGCTAAGGAAAGCATCTAGCTCTCTGCATGTTGACTAGCTTGCACTGGGCAAGTCATTCTTAAAGCAAGTCCTTCAGATGTTCAGTGAAGTACTAGAAGCTGCTAAAAATGATCTCAAATTTTCTAAAAAGGTTTAGATAGAATCATCTTGAGTGGGATTTTCCTTGCCTTGGACTAGACCTGAGGCTAAAAAAAATAATTATTCTCTATTTTTTTTTTCTCTGAAGTTAATAGTAGACTTCTTACAGCTTGTGGACAAGGCAGGTTTCATGTTAGAATACTTCAAATATTATAATAGGTCTACTAACTATCCTCTTGCTCCATGGAACTAAACTGTTATATTCCACGGATTTTATTGAAACCAGAATCTATGAGTCACATTTGAATTTGTCTCTTTTAAAACACATTGCAACCATCTATTATTATTATTATTTTTTAATCTATCTTCTCATAAAAAAAAACCCTGGTTAGGCACTTTAACGAACAATTTTGTCTCTACTTTTATTTTTTAATGAACTTTTCCCCTTTGGCTGAATCTTAGTCTCATAGTTTATTTTCATTGCTATAGTGACATTGGTCAGGGACAGCTCTGTAAAATTAATCATCACATTAGACCAGACTTCAGCAAGAAATCTTTTCTGGAGGAAAAGGAAGTTCCATAATCCCACTAGCATAAGCTCCTCTGGTGTTTTTTCTCTGTCTCTCTCTCTCTTTTCACCCTAAAGTCCAGGTTCCACAAATCAATTGAACACAGCAAGTTTGGAACAGAGTAGAAAATAAAATGACATTCTAACAAGCCAAAGGTAAAAAAGAATTGCTTTCCTTCATGTTTATATGATGGCTAGTTAAAAACACATCGTAAATTATTGTTGAACTAGGTTGCTACGTATTTTAAAGGATTCAAAGTTATTTATGATTTGTGTAACTTCTTAAGCAAATTTATATAATAAATCAAGATGCTGGTTCAAAAGTAACCACTGTTGACCACTCAGCTTCTAACCATAGCTGAATCATAGATTCCAGAATACACGACTCAAACCATCACTCTTCAGAGATTTGGACTTGAGATGGTTGCCTCTGAGGAAGACTTATCAACTCTATCCCCAAGGGCCAAGGCAGTGATTCCTATTGAAACATGTATGCAATTTAAATGAACTTGAGGTAAGCTTTTAAAGTAAGAGATTAAGAGGGTGTTGACTAAAGCCTGACTGCGTGTTCAATAGTAAGTTATTAAGTTAGGTGTCTAGTATTCAGCAGATTAAATAAAACCACTTAATTTTGGGGAGGTAGTTTGACAATTTTAAATCAGACAATCATGTGGACAAACATATGCTCTACTATGCTGGGAATAATTAATTCAAGAGGAATGGCGTTGTATTCATTGTCAAAATAACATTCAAGATCTATCCTGAAGTACAACGCTGTCAGTGATAGGATAACATCCATACACCTACAAGGAAGACCAGTGAATATGACAATTATTCAAATTTATGCACCAACCACTAATGCCAAAGTTGAAGACATTGAAGATTTTTACCAACTTCAGCAGTCTGAAATTGATCAAACATGCAATTAAGATGCATTGATAATTACTGGTGATTGGAATGTGAAAGTTGGAAACAAAGAAGAGGAAACAGTGGCTGGAAAATATGACCCTGGTGATAGAAATGATGCCAGAGACCGCATGATAGAATTTTGCAAGACCAATGACTTCTTCATTGCAAATACCTTTCTTCAACAACAAATGATGACTATACACATGGACCTCATCATATGGAATACTTAAGAATCAAATTGGCTACATCTGTGGAAAGAGACTATGGAAAAGCTCAATATTATCAGTCAGAACAAGGTGAAGGGCAACTGTGGAACAGACCATCAATTGCTCATATGCAAGTTAAAGTTGAAACTGAAGAAAATTAGGACAAGTACATGAGAACCAAAGTACAACCTTGAGTATATCCCGCCTGAATTTACAGACCATCTCAAGAATAGCTTTGACACATCAAACACTAATGACCGAAGACCAGATGAGTTGTGGAATGACATCAAGGATGTTATACATGAAGGAACCAAATGGTCACTGAAAAGACAGGAAAGAAAGAAAAGACTAAAATGGATGTCAGAGGAGACTCTGAGGCTTGCTCTTGAACATAGAATAGCTAAAGGGAAAGGAAAAAATGATGAAGTAAGAGAGATGAATGGAAGATTTCAAAGGGCAGCTTGAGAAGACAAAGTAAAGTATTATAATGAAAAGTGAAAATACCTGGAGATAGAAAACAAAAAGGGAAGAACACGGTCAGCATTTCTCAAGTTGAAAGAACTGAAGAAAAGATTCAAGCTTCGAGTTGCAATATTGAAGGATTCTATGGGGAAAATATTACACAACCCAGGAAGCATCAAAAGAAGATGGAAGGAATACAGAGTTACTGTACCAAACAGAATTGGCTGATGTTCAACCATTTTAGAAGGTAGCATATGATCGAGAATTGATGGTACTAAAGGAAGAAGTCCAAGCTGCAATGAAGACATTGGTGAAAAACAAGGCTCCAGGAATTGATGGAGTACCAGTTGAGATGTTTCAACAAACAGATGCAGCGCTGGAAGTGCTCACTTGTCTATGCCAAGAAATTTGGAAGATAGCTACACGGCCAACTGACTGGAAGAGATTCATATCTGCGCCCATTCCAAAGAAAGGTGAGCAAATGGATGTGGAAATTATTGAACAGTATCATTAATATCCCACAAGTAAAATTTTGCTGAAGTTCCTTCAAAATCGGTTATAGCAGTACCTCGAAGGGGAAAGCCAGAAATTCAAGCAAATTCAGAAGAGGACGTGGAATGAGGGATATCATTTCTGAAAATACCAGAAAGATGAAATACCAGAAAGATGAAAATAGCAGAAAATACCAGAAAGATGTTTATAGACTACACAAAGGCATTAGACTGTGTGAATTGTGACAAATTATGGATAACATTTTGAAGGATGGGAATTCCAGAACACTTAATTGTGCTCATGAGGAACCTGTACATAGACCAAGAGGCAGTCGTTTGAACAGAACAAGGGGATGTTGCATGGTTTAAAGTTGAGAAAGGTGCGCATCAGTTGTGTCCTTTCACCATACTCATTGAATCTGTGTGCTGAGCAAATCATCCAAGAAGCTGGACTGTATGAAGAGGAACAGGGCATCAGGATTCAAGGAAGACTCACTAATAACCTGCAATATACAGATGACACAACCTTGCTTGCTGAAATGAAGAGGACTTGAAACACTGATGAAGATCAAAAACTACAGCCTTCCGTATGGACTATACCTCAACATAAAGAAAACAAAAATCCTCACAACTGGACCAATAAGCACCATTATGATAAATAGAGAAAAGATTGAAGTTGTCAAAGATTTCATTTTACTTGGATCCACAATCAACACCCGTGGAAGCAGCAGTTAAGAAATCAAAGGACCCATTGCATTGGGCAAATCTGCTGCAGAAGACCTCTTTAAGGTGTTAAAAAGCAAAGATGTCACCTTAAAGACTAAGATGTGCCTGACCCAAGCCATGGTGTTTTCAATCGCCTCATACGCATGTGAAAGCTGAACAATGAATAAGGAAGACTGAAGAAGAATTGATGCCTTTGTATTATGGTGTTGGTGAATAATATTGAATATACCATGGACTGCCAGAAGAATGAACAAATCTGTCTTGGAAGAAGTGTAGCCAGAATGCTCCTTAGAAGCAAGCATGGCAAGACTTTGTCTCATGCACTTTGGACATGTTATCAGAAGGGACCAGTCCCAGAGAAGGACATCATGCTTGGTAAACTAATGGGTCAGTGAAAAAGAAGAAGACCTTCAACAAGATGGATTGACACAGTAGCTGGAATGATGGGCTCAAGTACAACAGCAATTGTGCAAGACCAGGCAGTGTTTCTGTTGTACATAGCATTGCTATGAGTTGAAACCAGAGTTGGTACCTAACAACAGTTTGGGCAGTGGGAAAAAAAAAAGTCCACATTCTCCCTGCTTTTATACAACTCCTGTTAATTTCATTGTTTGATCAGTTATATTGTTAATACATCATAGTATATTATAACATTTTATTGTTTTTTTTCTGAGTGAACAGTGATTGAGTTATTCTTCCCTGCAATAATTCTAACTTCTAGAAGGAGCCTCTTCTTCCTACAATAAACCCTGACCTATGGCTGCCATCCTTCTAAGTTATAAATCCTAGATTTTACGTGCACCAAAGAGCTTGAGGTCCCAGAAATCTCCAAGGAATTCAATCATTTGCAGAAGCTTTATAACTGACTAATTCTAGAACTTGGTTCTCCTCACTCCCAGGGCAACTTCATATAAGCTTTTATTATAATATCTCCTTGTGTTTATTGCTCAGTCATTGGGAAATCTTGCCACATTATCTTCATTTGGGATATATGGAGCAACGGCTAGTTTGAAAATTTCCTCACATTTCTCTGAACCCTAGCCTGATATCTAAACAGGGTAAGTCACTAGACATACACAATTAAATTACAAAACCAACATCAAACAAAAAGTCTACTCATGTCTGAGTCTTCTGTTACCTGCAGTCTTTGCATTGTGTTAAATACCTCTGGGAAGGCAGATGCTTTACACTATTAACGGTAATTTACATAGTCCTGAGAATAAACTTGTTAGCTTAATCAGGAAAATAGGTTTTGTTAATAGGGTAGACAGTGGGTGCAAAAAGCCAGAAGGGATGGGTAAACTGGTTGTCAAATATTAAGTTTTGTACCCCTCCCTTTTACTGTAGATCATCTAACTCTGGGGAACCATCATTCTTCTTTGTCATGCTATTTTTATTGATGGCACAAGCTGGCAAAGGGTATTGGAATCTTGGTCTATCTTTTTTTTTTTTTCCAAATGCTATTGTTCTCACAAATAAATTAACATTCCTGTCCCGACAGCTCATTTTGGCCTGATCAGAGAGTTCACTTGTCACTGTAAGTAGAAAGTAGAGGAAGAGGAGGCAGAGGGAGAAGAGTGGACAGGGAAAGGCATTTGCTGACCCTTTTTTAAAAGTGTTTCTTGACATTCCATATCTAGATAATGATGGTCCCTGTTCACTGACTGGCCCTTTCAGTAACTTTGCTAAACTTGCCACTGCTTAACCTGCTCCATCTCGGTAAGAGTATTTTTGACAAGTATTCCAGCTTGCAGTATTGGAGTATGATTTTTACTGACAGTGGCCAACTATAGCAAGTTGATTCTTTTATTTCCCAAATTTTTTTTTTTTTTTTAAGTAAAAAGAAAGTTTTATTTGGCATATATTCAAAAGGACAAAAGTGGGAAGCGGACAAGCATGGGAAGCGGCCACAGCCATGTCTGTCTGAGTCCAAAGAATATCACAGAATAGGCAAGAATGGGAAAATGATAAAGCATACTGTCACAGCCGTATCTGCCCCAGTCCAAAGACTATTACAGAATAGGCAAGAATGTTATTTCCCAAAATTTTTGAAGAAAATTTTCAAATAGACAGCAAAATTGAATAAATTTTATAGTAGACATCTATATACTTACTTCCTAGATTCTACTAATGACAGGTTACTAAATTTGCTTCATCATAGATTTATCCATCTATCCATTCAGTAATCCGGCTTATTTGTGATGCATTTCAAAATAAATTGCAGACATCAGTTCAGTTCTTCTTAAATACTCCACTGTGCACATCATTAGCAAGGTTTCGTTATTTATTGACAGCTTGTTTCTCTTGATGTAAAATTCACATACAATTAAATGCATAATTAAGTATACATTCTCAGAATTTTGATAAATGCCACATCTATGTAACCCAAGCCCCTATCAAAAATAGAATATTACCATCTCCCTAGAAATTTCCCTCATATCCCTTCCCAATTAATCCCTTCTCTTAAACTCCCAGAAGAAACAACTAAATTACTCTGGATATTGTAGGTCCATGGAATTTCATATAAATTGTAGAATTAGCTTGCTAATTCCTACAAAAAGTCTCCTGGGATTAGAGTTGGTTTGCATTGAATCTATAGATCGTCTTTGAGATAACCGACCTTTTTTAAAGTTTTTATTTTGAACTACTTTAAAACTTACCTAAAATTCACATACACACACACACAAATGAGGGCATTCTCATGTATTTTTCATTGAATTTCTCCTAAAGTTAACATTTTGCTTCACCATAGTACAATTATCAAAACCAGGAAATTAACATTGGACAATACTATTAAATAAACTATTTCTTAATAATGTTCAGTCCACCAGCCCAAGACTATGCTATGTTGTTGTAGTTAGGTGCTGTCGAGTTATTTCCGACTTATAGAGACCCTATGTACAACAGAACAAAACACTGCCATCCTCACAATTGTTATGCCTGAGCTCATTGTTGCAGCCACTGACTGTGTCAATCCGTCTTGTTGATGGTTGTGTTAGTTACCTCGTGCTGCTATGACAGAAATACCACAGGTGGTTGACTTCAACAAACAAGTTCATTCTCTCACAGTCTAGTAGGCTAGAAGTCCAAATTCAGGGCGTCAGCTCCAGGGGAAGGCTTTCTCTCTCTGTTGGCTCTGGAGGAAGGTCCTTGTCATTAATCTTTTCTGGACTAGGAGCTTCTCAGCACAGGGACCCCTGGTCCAAAGGACCTGTTCTTTTCTTGACTCTTGTGTCTTGGTAGTGTGAGATTCCCATTTCTCTCTTCTCGATTATCTCTTTTATATCTCAAAAGTGATTGGCTTAAGACACAACCTAATTTTGTAGATTGAGTCCTGCCTAATTAACATAACTGCCTCTAATTCTGCCTCATTAACATCCCAGAGGTAGGAAAATCACATCAGATGACAAAACGGGGACAATCACACAATACTGGGAATCATGGCCTAGCCAAGTTCACACATATTTTGGGGGGACACATTTCAATCTATGACTAGGGTCTTCCTTTTTCTTGCTGACACTTTACTTTACCAGGCATGATGTCCTTCTCGAGGGACTGGTCCCTCCTGATAACATGTTCAAAGTATGTGAGACAAAGTCTCGCCATCCTTGCTTCTAAGGAGCATTCTGGCTGTACTTCTTCCAAGACAAATGTCCTCGTTCTTCTGGAAGTCCATGGTATATTCAGTATTCTTCACCAACACCATAATTCAAAGGCATCAGCTCCTCTTAGGTCCTCATTACTTATTTTCTAGCTTTTACATGCATATAATGTGATTGAAAACATCATGGTTTGGCTCAGGTCACTTTACTCCTTAAAGTGACATCTTTGCTTTTGAACACTTTAAAGAGGGCTTTTGCAGCAGATTTGCCCAATGATTTGACTGCTTCTTCCATGGGCGTTGATTGTGGATCCAAGTAAAATGAAATCCCTGACAACTTCAATCTTTTCTCCATTTATCATGATGTTGCCTATTGGTCCAGTTGTGAGGATTTTTGTTTTCTTTGTTGAGGTGTAATCCATACTGAAGGCTGTAGTCTTTGATCTTCATCAGTAAGTGCTTCAAGTCCTCTACATTTTCAGCCAGCAAGGTCATGTCATTTGTATATTACAGGTTGTTAATGAGTCTTCCTCCAATCCTGATGCCTCGTTCTTCTTCATATAGTCCAACTTCTTGGATTATTTACTCAGCATACAGATTGAATAAGTATGGTGGAAGGATACAACCCTGACTCACACTTTTCTCGACTTTAAATCACTCAGTATCCCCTTGTTCTGTTTGAACGGCTTCCTCTTGATCTAAGTACAGATTCCTCATGAGCACAATTAAGTGTTCTGAAATTCCCATTCTTCACAATGTTATCCATAATTTGTTATAATAATTTGTTAAGATTATGCTATGTATATACATCCATTTATTTTGGTTATCTTTAATTTTCATCTGTAATATTTTGTTATATTTAGGGCAGAGGTCTTAAATTTCCTTTGTTAAATTTATTACTATTTTTTTGACATTATTACCAATGAATTTTTATTTTATTTTTCAAGAATTTGATGCTGGTATGTAGAAATGCAATTGGTTTTATACATACACAATAGCATTACCTGCAAGTAGGAATAACCCTACTTGTTGCCTTTCTATATTTGATTTATTGCCAATTTTAGGGAGGAAAGTGTACAATATTTCTTCAGTAAGGATGACGCTAGCCATAGTTTTTTTTGTACATCTCCTTCCTCCTTGCGGAAGTTCTCCTCTTTTCCTAGTCATTAATATATACTTTTTATGAATGCATTTTCTGTATCTACTCAGATGATCATATGACTTCTCTCCTTTATTCTATTATATGGTTTTCATGTGTTAAATGTGTTAAACCAACACATTTTGAGAATAAACCCTATTTGGCCATGGTCCTTTTTATATATTGCTGGATTTGACTGATTAATTGTTTTGTTAAGTATTTTTGGATCATGAAGAATATTGGTTTGTAAATTTATTTTTTATAATGCCTTAGTCAAGTTTTATATTATGCTGGCCTTATAAAACCATTTGGGAAATATTTTCTCCACTTTTGTTTTCTGAAAGAATTTGTGTAATATTACTATTGTTTCTACCTTAAATGTCTGATAGAATTCACTGCTGATATCAGCTAAGCCTAGAGTTTTTTTTTTTTTTTAAATGTACATATACATATAGTGGAATCAATTTCTTCAATTGATATAGGGCTAATTACTTTTTATTCCTGTTTAAGTTATATTTTTCAAGGAATTTCTCCTTTTCGTGTAAGTTATCAAATTTATTGCCATAAAATTGTTCTCCCAGCTCTGTGTGGGTCTGTTGCCTTCTAATAATCATACCTACAGGGTCATTCCCCTTGGTGGCACAGTGGTTAAGAGCTTGGCTGCTAACCAAAATGTCAGCAGTTTGAATCTACCAGCTGCTCCTTGGAAACACTATGGGGCAGTTCTGCTCTGTCCTATAGGGTTACTATGAGTTGGAATTGACTCAGTGGCAAAGGGTTTGGTTTGGTGTTTTGGTATACAGTCATTCCTGCCCAGAACATTCTGCCCAGAATACTCATTCCTGCCTAGAACATTCTGCTAACATTCTGCCCAGAAAGTTAGGCAAATCTTAAGATTTTGACACAACTTTCTGCTGTGTGGGCAACCTATCATCTGTAGTGCCACGGGGTTCTTTTTTTCCTTAGGCCATCATCTTCTTCAGCAATTCTTATAACATTTATTTTCTCATTTGTCTTCGGGTAGCTCTGGATCAAAACATTCTTTGTTATCTAATGTACTTTTCAGATAGGAAAAACACAACGGTGGAGATCTGGTCATTTTTCCTTATTAACTCAGTATGGTAAAAGGTGGGGTGATCCATTCTAGGACTACTATTTCAGAAAAATTATTGAGCAGTTTCTAAACTTTGTACTTTTGCTTTTACCTTCTCCTTCCTGAATGCTTTTTTCACCCTTCTGAGTGCTTTTGGAGAAGTAGGACTAGAATTGTGCTTTTGTTATTGGAAATTGCTTGTGGCACATATTACTACTGTTTACTATATCCAGTTCTCCTCTATTTCTGAGCACTTGTGTGGATTCTATTTCTCCATTTCTTTAGAGTTACATATGTCCACGTGCCTTGATTTGACCAATCAAATGTTAGGAAAAATGATGTGTGCCACTTTTGGTAAGTTGTGTTTTTCAAGGAATTTCTCCTTTTCATATAAGTTGTGTTTCTGGGTGAAGCATTGACTTTCTGGTGTACAATTGTCTGTCTGTTCTTTCCCTGATGTGGCGTGGGAATATGTGCTGATGTATAGATTCACAAATTTGAAGCAATCTGGAGAAAAAGTGCTAATTTTTTTTCTTTCTTTTTTTTTAGGGTTTAGTGTGACAAAATCTAATCTATCTTGACTCATACATTCCTCCTCTTTAACATATGACTGCCAATTTTTAAATATATGTGTCTCACCTGTAGCATTTCTGCTGTTCAGTGCTACTAATGGATTATTTGCTGTTGCCTATACTTTCTTCTTTCACTAGGTTTGTACTGGGAGATGTGACATTTTATGTGCAGTGTCACTCTGCCATCTTAACTCAGATGTCCCAATGTTAGCATATAAAAGAGTCTGAAAAGTTACTGTTTGAAAAATAAAGAAAAAGTAAACTTATATTCACTGAGGAATTTGTTTCTTTTCTTGGCATTGCTATGAACAATTGCTATCCCCTTTCTCTCATCCAATCTGACATGCCGAAACAGGTTTCACACAACACTCAATTCACTTACAAGCAGCTAAAATAAGAGATCGAGGAGTGAGAACATGTTTGGGGAGGAACAGAATGATTTTTTTTCTTCTTTTGACTCATCAAGTTTGAGGTGTCTGCAGAACATTAGCATGGAAGTATGAGTGTGAATCTTAGCAAAGAGAAGGTGACCTGAGATACAGATTACAAAAAACCATGAGCATGAAGATGACAGCTGAAAACAAGAGATTTGATAAGACGCTTTAGACAACATTTTTAGTAGGAGAAGAGAATAAAGAAAAGAATAAATCCCTGGAAGTTACAACTACGAGGACGTACAGAAGAAGAGTCTGTCAAAAAGATACAAAAGTAGGAGGAGAACTATGAGATGATGTAAAACAAAATGAAGGAGTTAATTTTAAGATGGAAGGGATGTCCTAGACCGTCAATGGATGAAATAGGTTCAATTAGGATAAAGACCAAAGCTATGCCACAGAATTTGGGTATTAATTTGTCATTATGTTGAAAACTGTTTCACGAGATTGGTGCAAGTAGAACTCAGAGTCTAACTCCTAAAATAACTTTAAAGCTATGTGTCAACTCTAATCCAGAATTTTCACACAGATACATATAAAGGATCTCGCAGTGTGGTCGGGGGTAGCATATTAAACCGTGTGCATTAGTAATGATCAGTTAGTCTAAAGTAACTATCACTCATTTGAGTGCCCCCCCCCCCTCCCGTACCAGGTACTGTTCCAGGCCATGGTTTGTAGCAGTGAGTAGAACAAAGTCCCTGTACTCATGGAGCTCTTATCCCAGCTGCAGACTGAAAGATGAAGAACAACCTAAATGATATCACTTTGAAATACTCAAATGGGAAACACTATTATTAAAAGCATAGTATATAAAGAAGAAGTAATATCCTAAAAGCTGTCAAAGCACATACATACATACACACTATCATTTGGATGGTTTTCTAGTGGTACATAATTCTTTTGGAAGATAAATATAGTTTTATCTTGAAGTTCCTGTCTAGTCATCAGGTGAAATCAATACTTTTTTAATGATGTTAGACACATACAAAACAAATCTGTTTGTTGGAATTTGAAGCCAAGATGATAGAGGAAAAAGCAGCAAAAATAAAATTTAGTAATAATTGCCAGGATAGTACAACTATGTTTCCATTTCAGTAATGCCATTGACTTTTTTGAGGTGATAACTCATTAAGCAATGAAGCTGCAGAGAAGGTTTTAAAGAGTCATTCTTCTAGAGACCAACTTTTGACAATACATTTAAGTTACTTTATCTACCCTTAACATGTTTCAATTATCCTCTATTCATTTACAATTTTTAATATTTCAAGTAGCCTTCAACTCTTCACTTGCGTGTTCCATATCATCACAAAGAATGACATCTTAATATGTTACTATGGAAACAAAATTTTCATCAAAAATACATTTTATTGCTAGGTCACTTGTGCCACTTGAGAAGAATTTGAAATAAATACATAAGTCAATGTATTAATTATTACATAGAAACTTAATGGTCAATCACTCTGCTTTAGAGGTAAGGAAATAAATCAGATCATTATTAACCAACAAACTCTATGAGAAGATGCATTGTTTTTAAATACATGTGAAGAACATTTTAATCAGTTCTCAAGATACATTTTCCACTCCACATGATTCCTTTTTTATTCATATGAAACATTAGCAATAAGCTTTTTAGAGTAAATGTGCACTATGCAATTGAATCTGTAGATTTCACATCCTAAGAGAGTCAACCCTGATGACAGACTCTCTTTTTTGTGTCATTACATTTTAATAATTAATAACACTTTGAGTAGAGGTCAGGGAGGAAATTGTGGCCAGCTTGAATAACTCTGTGTACTCCTTTTAGGAATAAACGAGGTGCATTTAAAAAGATGTTCCTGAAAATACATTTTTACTTCTTGACACTGACTTACATCAGGGAATTAGTGAGAGCAATGTGCACTTCTAAACAAAATTTCAATCTGATGTAAAATTAATGGGTATCTACTTCAGAGTACCAGGCTCAAAATATCAGATTCAAAGATCAGTAGCAAACAGTCTTAACTAAATATATGTATACCTAAACAGTAAAATCAAGCTACAAGTGAGCTATTCACCATCTGAAAGCAAGCCTAGATTTTTTTAATATGATAAAACATAGATATATTTGAAGGCAAATACAGTAGATCCTTTACATTTGCAAAACTTATGAATACCATGAGAGAACCAACATTATCAGAGACAGTGTTCATTATCTAGCCCTGCCCCAAGATTTTTATTTGAGTGTCTCTATATAGTCAAAGTAATGTTTTCTTGTACCTCAGTGTCCTGAAGTTTTCACGGTACAGTAAATGTAACTTAATCTTAAAGCCTGCTGTGTTGCCATCAAATACACATAGGTGTGCCCAGGGCTCCCTGAAATCCTACCCTTGCTTCTCATTCTCGGGTATAAATATTCTTGAAGACATTTTCTTGTAATGCCACTTTGATCAGCTTTCCAGACATTTTCTTTAACCTTCTTCCTCTGTGACTTTTCAGTTCTCAGGGAAAATATTTCTATAGCAATGTGATCAATTGATGTTGCCTGTCTTGTTAGCTTCACCTTTATGCAAAAAACAAACAAATAAACTCCTCAAAGTTTGTAAGCCAACTTTTACTTGTGGTAAAGATTAATTTTGTGGACTGTTGACTTAAAAAATAATTATTGTTTCAATTTACAGTTATCTGGGTTTTTTCCTTAATTACATATCTATAGAGAATTCTAATCATGCTGTGCATATACTCAAACCACATCAACTGATGTGAAACATTGCCTTATTTGATATTGTTTTATTTATTTGCTATTTGATAAATTGTACTGATTAAAGCAAATTCCTCACTCCCTATTCTTTTTGTATATGTAAGGTAGGCACATTCTCCAAATGGTCACGGAGTTTAGCATTCTGTTCTTTGATTAGCTTATAATGTCAGTGTTCATTTCTTAAAACAATTTAATTTTTCTTTATTCTATATCTAGTGCTAAAACCTGACTTTGGGGAAGAAGGTGTAGGTGACTTTTTTCTTAATAAACATATATTTATCACTTCATGACAATTTTGGCCATACTTGATGCCAGAGCAGAGAAACCAGGCCACACTGAGATGTGAAGGATATATAGCTGGCTAGACATCTGCACACCAATCTTTGAAGACAAATTATTCAAATTCATGCCTCAGCACAGTGCAGATATTACCTGTCCTGGACATTGGAGTTAGCTCACTAATAGTCCAAAACCAAAAATGTTAAACATGTAAATGTCCAGAGCCTTTACACAGTATCTGTAAATCTTCACACTAATTTGATTGATGCCTTGTTCTTGATATGTCCAGATAAACAGTTCTTTGGATTCCTATTTGTAAGTATAGTATATTTTTGTTTAGACTGAGTTACATAATCAAAGTGATCCTAATCCCTGGAGGTGCAGACTTTCCTGTATTTCATGCAGTTGTAGCCATTTTGGGGGATGCTGGGTGCAAGAAAGACAGACATAAAAGAGTTGAGTTTTTAAAAATGTTCACAGATTTATAAAAATTCATAGCTAACAGAGATTTCATAGATAATCTCATTTACCCCATTAATTTGTAGATGAGGAAGCCGAGAACTTGAGATATTAGGTAAAGTGTATAACAAGACACAAGAAAAATAAATAAAAGTTAAAACTAAGTACCCTTGCTATTACCTTTTGCTCAATACTTAATGATTATGAGATGTTGATTAGAAATTCTTGCAAAAGATTTGTTTTTCATTTGTTTGTATAACCATAATAATAATAGCTATGACTTATTGAGCATCTGTTACCATGGCTAATATATTGCTGGGTGCTTTAGAGATACAATCTCATTTACTTGACACAACAACATAAGTCTTTTACAATTGAAGAAATTGGTGCCAAAAGAAGTTAAGCATCGTGTCCACATTTATGCAGTAAATCAGAGTTATAACCGGGATTCTAAAACATATCTGGCTGATTCTGAAGCTCTCAATCTTTCCACCTCCACATTTTGGACTGGTAAATATGTCCATGTGTTAGTCTGTAATAACAGAATGAATAAAATGCAACCTCTTAACTTCCATTTTCAGATAAGATGGAGTAGTTTGTAGCTGATCAACATTCCCTTTAAAATAAACTAGGAAACCACAATAAAATTTTATACGTCAGAGAACTAAAGAAGCAACAAAAATTAAACCCATTGCCATTGAGTCGACTTCAACTCATAGTGACCCTATAGGACACAATAGAACTTCCCCATAGAGTTTCCAAGGAGCACCTGGTGGATTTGAACTGTCGACCTTTTGGTTAGCAGCTGTAGCTCTTAACCACTATGGCACCATGGTTTAGAGGGGATAAAACTCCTGAGAGGAGAGAGTCTCTCAGAGGTGATCTGGGAATTTGAAACTTCTTTCTCCCTGTGGGTATTTGCAAATTCTGGACTTGTAGAGACAGAAAAACTGTCCAGAATTTTGGCTATCCCATGGAATTGTAAAACTGGAAACTAGAAGGGACTTAAACACATGGCCGGTTTTCACCATAAGCCATTTGTTCAATTCTAAAGCTGCATTTGGGTTGGAAACTAAAGAGCTACTCAGAAAATCTTTGAAAAGCGAGTGGACTTGCCTGCAGTTTTGTAGTACATAGGAGACAAATACCTTTCTGGGGGAAGGAGCTCTTGAGAACACAACAGATAATAGTTGAAATCCTTGCGAGAACTGGTGAATTGACAGTAAGGATCTACACCTGCTTTTTCTCTAGGGCACTTGACAGTCTGGGTTACAGGTTCTGAATTGAAGCTTGGACCCTTGGAAGAAGGTTGCTGCTGGAGAACCGTGAAACCAGAAGAGATTTTTGGCCACGAGGTGAGGCTGGAGTGACATATTGGCAACTCAATGGGTCGAATACACAGCCTTCCAATAAAGGCATTTGCTGGAATCTAAAGCCATGTGGGTGGGAGGCTAAAGATCTATGCTAGAAACTTCTGAGTTAGAATGTAATTTTTTCCAGTTTTTCATTGGTGAAGAAAAAACGAAAACCCAGGCTCCTAAATGAGAACTCTGAAGGGCCATGCCATAGAAGCAAGGGCAAACTAGAGATACACTAAATCTTAAAAAACTGAAACCATATCTCAAACCAGCTCAGTGCCAGACTGCATGGAGATAATAAACCCTCCACTCTATCTGCACAGAAGAAAGGACGAACTCTCTTTGAAGGAAGATGAAATCATCTGAAGTCTCTATAATTTCTATACACAAAGTCCAGCTTTCAATAAAAATAACTAATAGGATTATTTTATCAGCTTTCAATAAAAAATGAATAACAGGACTATTTTATCACAGACTAACAGTAAGCAAATAAACAAACACAAAATAGGAGGTAATAGAAGCAGATCTATAGGCAATACAGATTTCAGAGTTAGCAAAAAGGGTTCAAAATAACTATGATTACTATGTTCAAGAAAATAAAGGAAGTTGTATGTAAAATAGATGGAAAGATAAATTTCAAAATATTGTGATTTATAAAATAATTAGATAGCTTTCTAGAACTTACAAAGACTATATCTTAAATTAAGATTCATAGTGGATTGAACATAGCAAAAGACAGGATTAGTGGACCGGAAGGCAAGTCAACTGAAAATATTTGAACTGAAGCATAAAGGTAAATAAAATAAAATAAAAATAGAAGAGTTTCAGTGTCATGTGGGACACATTTAAGGTCTAACATACACATAATAGGAGTTGCACAAAGAGAGAAATGAAAAAACATCCGAAGCAGTGAAATTTCAAGAGACATGGCTGAAATTTTTCTAAAACTAATGAAAGATCCTAACTGACAGGTTCAAGCTCAGCAAACTCAAACAGTATTAAAAAAAAAAAAAAAAAAAGATAAAAATGAACTTGAGTATTTATGTTTTGAAGATTTAAAAGGTTTTTTATCCAAGCTGTATGGCTATTCGAGGAAGAAATGCGAACCATAGTTCTGAAACTATGAGATAGTATACAATGTAGCAAATCCTAACCCAGTGATAGTATGGATAGCTGACTCACTGGAAAATAATTGTGTAGTGGAATATTAGCAATAGCTAAATACTAAAAATTGCAACCTTTAGAGTCAAATGTGGCATGCAGCCTATGGAGGGATCTGTATGGTGAAGACATCTTTACAATAATGGACCAGTGTCTGAGGACAGTCTTCACTAGTGACTGGTATAAATAAGAAGTGATGTCAATAGTTAGTTAATTCATATTTTAGGTTTCTCTCAGTTTGGGCATGAAACTGATCACTTTCCCCCTTTTAGATTAGCAAGTTTTAGGGGTTCCTCAACAACTTGTTATGATACTAAAAGGACGTGTGGATAGGATGAAGCAGTAACTTTAACAGGAACATATTAAAATTGGAATCTCAAACATTGGTAAAATGTGCAAACAAAAGATGTGACCATACTTGTACCTTGAATTTGCTGGGCAAGACATAACAGTTGAAAGCATATTCCAGTGGTCCAGAGCTCTGAGTAAATTGTTAAGACACTCAGTAAACTCACATTATAGAGCTTGAAACCAATTACTTAAGAAACACTCAGAAATATAATGTTGAGTAAAAAAGACCTGGATTTCAGTCTCAATTTTTCACTGATAATACAGCGCACGTTTGGCCTTATCACATTGCTTTATCAGCCTTCTCTGAGAAAAAGTTTTCATGACTCTGACTTCCAAAACCTTCCTAATGTTTTCTGGTTTGGCTCAGAGGTAGCAAATAAATGGCAAGTGTGCTGTCACTACGGTATTATTGCCCAAATAGAAAAGACTAATTAGCCACAGCACTCGCTAACACCAATTCTGTGTGAATCTTCAGAGTCCTTCCTGTCACATCTCTGTAAGCAATCACTATCAATCCATTGGGGTTTGTACTGGAGACAAAACTTCCTCTGTACTAACACACTGCCATTTGAGTCAATTCCAACTCAGCGATCCTGTAGAACAGAGCAGAACTGCCCCATAGGGTTTCTAAGGCTGTAAATCTTTACAGAAGCAGACTGCCACATCTTTCTCCCACAGAGAAACTGGTGGGTTTGAACTGTCAGTCTTTGGGTTAGCAGCTGAGTGCATAACCACTATGCAACCCGGGCTCCTTCAAAACTTCCTCACCATCCCATAGATAAAGAGTTGCTACCATATGTGTGTCTATCAGTTTCAGTCACTTACCAATCATGTAGTAGTAAACTAGTTTAAAGTAGAGGTAAAAAAAAAAAAAAAAAAAACTCTATTCCATTTTTCAAACAAGATGAGTACCCTATTTAGAGACCACTCTTGCAACAGCTTGTGAATCAAATTATAGTTCACTTAAAAATCATAAAGTCATGCTATTTAGTGAAATCAGATGGTTTGTTATGAGAATTGGATGTTGTGTAATTGGGAACACAAACTATGGAAAACCTAACCAAGAAAAGAAAAATGTTCTTGCTTATAGTTTCATTAGGTAGCTAGTGAAGATTAAGAACCACAGAAGAAGCCCTTAAATATAAATTAAATGAATGAGTTACCATTGTATTTCAAATTTGTATGCAAGAAAGTGTTAAAATAATCTAGGACTGAATTTGAGATAATATCATAAATGACCAAAACATTCTGATGAAGGTATCAGATTATCATTTGTTTTATGAACACAGTAATACAATCAGCATTAATAATATTGATCCACAATAAAATATTCCCCCAAAACATGTGCAGGGAGAGTAAAAAAGATTTGAGTCAGTCAAAAAAAAAAAGAAAAAAGAAAACTGAAACAAATGTGCAAATAACACATGAGCAAATAATCCAAGAAGCTGGATTGTATGAAGAAGAACGCAGAATCAGGATTAGAGGAAGCCTCGTTAATAATCTGCAATATGCAGATGATACAACCTTGCTTACTGAAAGTGAAGAGGACTTGAAGCACTTACTGATGAAGATCAAAGACTACAGCCTTCAGTATGGATTACAACCCAACATAAAGAAAACAAAACTTCTCGCAACTGGACCAATAAGCAACATCATGATGAACAGGGAAAATATGAAGTTGTCAAGGATTTCATTTTACTTGGATCCACAATCAACGCCCATGTAAGCAGCAGTCAAGAAGTCAAACAGCTCATCGCATTGGGCAAATCTGATGCAAAAGTTCTCTTTAAAGTGTTCAAAAGCAAAGATGTCATTTTAAGGACTAAGGTGTGCTTAACTCAAGCCATGGTGTTTTCAATCACCTCATATGCATGTGAAAGCTGGACAATGAATAAGGAAGATGGAAGAAGAATCCATGCCCTTGAATTATGGTGTTGGCCAAGAATATCGACTATACCATGGGCTGCCAAAAGAATGAACAAATCTATCTTCAAAGAAGTACAGCCAGAATGCTCCTTAGAAGCAAGGATGGCGAGACTACATCTCACGTAATTTGGACATGTTATCAGGAGGGACCAGTCCCTGGAGAAGGACATCATGCTTGGTAAAATAGAGGGTCAGTGAAAAAGAGGAAGACCCTCAATGAGATGGATTGACACAGTGGCTGCAACAATGGGCTCAAGCATAGCAACAATTGTGAGGATGGTGCAGGACCAGGCAGTGTTTCATTCTGTTGTACATAGGCTCGCTATGAAAGGGAACTGACTCAATGGCACCTAACAACAAAATTGCAAAATAAAAATATTATCCCTGAGGTAGGGATTAAGTTTTACCTACTTTGTTAATGAAGTTTTCCAATAAACACCATCTGAGTAAAGCAATTATCCAGAACTAGAAGGTAGGGCTAGTGTTGTCAAAATTGTCTCTCAGGTGTACACAATTATTTAACCCTGTATGACGTATTTATAGAAACATAATGTTTTAGTGAACAGAGCTCCTTAAGCTTGTAAATAGAGCACTAAATATAGCAGCATACTGTGAAAGAGGCCTCAGAAAATATGTAAGTCAGATGTTTCGGATGATGTTATACTCTCCAAGTGTCTTAGTCATCTAGTGCTACTATAACAGAAATGCCACAAGTGGATGGCTTTAACAAAGAGAAATTTATTCTCTCACAGTCTAGGAGGCTAGAAGTCCAAATTCAGAGTGCTAGCTCTAGAGGAAGGCTTTCTCTGTAAGTTCTGGAGGAAGGTCCTTGTCATCAATCTTCCCTTGGTCTAGGAGTTTCTCAGCACAGGGACCCCTGGTCCAAAGGACATGCTATTCTCCTGGCTCTTGTTTGTTGGTGGTATGAGGTCCCCTTGTCTCTCTGCTCGCTTCTCTCTTTTATATCTCAACAGGTACTGGTTTAAGATACAACCCAATCTTGTAGATTGGGTCCTGCCTCATTAACATAACTGCCAATAATCCCATCTCATTAACATCATAGAGATAGGATTTACAGCACATAGGAAAATTGTATCAGACAACAAAATCATGGACAATCACACAATACTGGGAATCATGGCATAGCCAAGTTGACATATATTCTGGGGGGACAAAATTCAATCCATGACACCAAATTTCCCAGTGAGCAGGAAGCCTCAGATGGAAGCTTCGAAGTCCAGTGGGTCTGATGAGAGTTCATAAGCACTCTCTAGATCAAGACCCTGTAGGGTGAGAATGAGGACCTTTTGGTTTTATATCCCAGTAACAGCCACCATAATATGGCTTTTAAGTGTCCATTTAAAGGCCACAGACCAAGTGATAAGTGATTAATGTTAACATTCCTCCTAAGACAATGTTCAACTGGGCAGTGGGGGCAGAGGGGATGCTCTTTACTTTCATCCATCTTTCTTACTCTCCAAAATGTAAGATTCTATAGAGTATCACTAAATAATACTTAGTATTCCTACAAGAGCAAGCGTTAAGTTCATTAGCACATTTAAACCTTCCAACAACCACTTGAGGGTAGATATTATCATTATCTTCCTTTTACAGATGAGGGATCTGAGGCTTGGAAAGGTTAAGAAACTTGCCTAAACCACATAATTCAGAATCCAACACTTCCTTCTGCTAGAGTCCAAGTTCTAAACCACTATGTTCACTTTTATCATTTGAATGGCCAGTTAATAACCATAAAACAAGAAAAATATACCAAAGCTCTTTAAGCAGGACCAGATTACCTTTTTTCTCTTTTCCTGTTCTTGCCCCAACCCTAAGACATATTGAAAACACACACACACACACACACACACACACACACAGTCTTACAATATGAACTTATTTTTACCTGATTTGTAGATATCCTAATATAATTCAGCTTAATGTTTAGCCTACTCTTAAAAAAATCAACTGCAGAGTACCTATTCAAATCTCTATGTTAATAGAACAATTTATTAGGATGTTTAAAAGAATAATTTAAAATATTATTTTGAGTAATAAGACAATATAACAGTACCATTTTATATTATTTATGATAGCTTTTAAAATATGGTACTGCCATGTGACTATTGCCTATTGTGCCAGTTGAACATAATTATTATAATGTGATTAGACTTTTCTTTTAATGGTTGTTTATACCCTTAATTTTCCACATACTGTACAAATCTCATTTTTATAAGGTTAATTAGAATTACTCCGTCTAGGAGACCAGCATTCTTGCTATTTAGGATTTTTAACCAGATTTTGATGAGTACTTCACATTATGCCTTTGAAATAACAGACAATACTGTATATCTTCCATTGCCATGTTTTGAGACTTAAGCTTACAAGTAATATGCTAAAAAATAACCAAATAATCAGATACCACACTCCAGATTAATCCAGAAGCTAGTGTATGACTCAATTAGTTTCTTGGATTATTTGCTGCATGAAAAACACATTTTAAAGTTACAGCTGGGTGTATGGAAAGAGAATATATCTAAACTTCAGTGGTAAGAAATATTTTTATATTATTTTATAAAAATAAACAGTTCTAAGTGATTTTTAAAACAACTTCCTATACACTCATAAGCAGATACATAAACATTCAACCACTTTTCTTTGATTTTCAGAACTGTAAGAATAATTTCAATTACATTTACACTTTTTAGAATTTCTGTCTTCACACAAATTCACCTCTTCTATGGGTTACTAAAATAATTCTACAAGTGGCTTCCTTACCTGTTAGCAATACCTACTACATTAATTCCAAATTGCACAGCCAGATTAAGCTCCTAAAATAGATCACTGTTCTCACTCCCACTCTCAAAATCCCTCAGTAGTCACCAATTTCCTTCCAGGTGAAGGCAAATTGATTCCTCTACTTGGCACTCAAATAATGGCATGGTATGATTACAGCCTATCTTTCTTGTTCTGTCTCCTAACACTTTCTTGCCCAAATGCACACTGGACAACTCACTGATTATTCACCGTGCTTGCATCTTCTTTACCTCTCTGCTCATGCTGCTCCTTTTACCCACTACAGGCATAGGATTAAAGATCCTATGAATTCTTACTTTAATGTTGATCAGTGGGAGAAAGATATAGCCATCTTCTCCCATGAAGATTACAGCCTTGGAACCCCTACAGGGCAGTTCTACTTTGTCCTATAAGGTCGCTATGAGTTGGACTCGACTAGATGGCAATGCTTTTTTTTTTAAATACCAGAGGTTTAAAAAATTTTCCTTTAAAGAGCTAGATAGTAAATATTTCAGGCTTTGCTGGTTATACAGTCTCTGTTGCAACTATCCAACTCTGCCACAGCATTAAAGCAGCCATAGACAATATGTAAATGATTGACCCTGGCTGTGTTCCAATAGAAACTTACTAACGGAGACCTAAATTTGAATTTTGCACAATTTTATTGTGTTACAAAAATATTATTCTTCTTTTGATTTTTCTTACTCATTTAAAAATGTAGAAACCATTCTTAGCTTGTGGGCCATACAAAAATGGGCAATGGGCCAAATTTAGCCAGTAGGCTGTAGGTTGCTGAACTCTGTTCTACACAATGGAATACCAAGCAGCCATTAAAAAGAATGAGGTAGACCAGCATGAACTGATACTGAATCCATCATTATTTATTAAAGCAAATCTCAGAACAGTATAACATACTTACTTTGGTAATTTGTTTTTTTTTTTTTTTTTACTTTCTTAGCATACTATTAAGTTTCTTCTAGAAGGATAAACAAGAAGCTGTAAATAGTGGGACAGTTGACGGAAAAGGGAGCATTTTACTTTTCATAATATCCCTTTATGGTCACTTGGATTTTTTGCCCTTGGTCATGTATTACTTTTATTGTTGTTGTTGTTATTATTTTAAACTTCAAGAGACTTTATTTGTGAGATAGGATTAAGAATCTTTTTATTTTTCCTGTTATCCTTTTCTCTAAGGGAAATCCATTTACAGTATTTTAAAACTACCCAATCTTCAAAGTCAAGTAGAAAAGTAATCTTCTCCATTCAATTTTTCTTTTTTCTATTCCACAATATGTTTCTTTCCCTCCTTTAATCCCCTCACAATATAGATTTAATGATATCTCCTTACCAAACTCTTTTAGACTTTTTAATATTTTTTAACCTTAGCATACATATTTAAACATATTACATGCTTGTGGACACATTCAGATTATAGGCTGCCATATTCCCTCTTGGGTATGCTCTATTCCAATAACTTTATACTTTTTCCTCCTACTCATTAAACCATAATGGAAGGCAAGTAAAAACAATGCTTCTAGAGTGATAACCTTGAATATATTCTACCTTTAAAACATAATTACTTTGGACAAAATCCTCTATAGTTTTCAACAGAGGGGAAACAGGTCACTTGCAAAGGAAACAGAATGCCACTGGGCTTCTCACCACCTACACTGAAAATTAGACCAAAATGAATCAAAGCCTCTAACATTCTGAAGGAAATTTTCTTCCAACCTGGAGTTATAAATCTAATTCTACTATCAATCAAGTGTGAAGGTGGAATATAGACATTTCCAGATATGCAAAGTCTCAGAAATTTTCATAAGTAGTTACCAGAAGAAATACTCTACCAAAACGAGGCAATAAACTCAGAAAGAGAAAGACATGGGATCCAGGAAACAGGGGATCAAGGATGGGAAAGAGAATCCTCAGGATGAGAGTGGAGGACAGCCTATGATGATGCACCAGGCATGGAAGGTAGCCAGAACATAAGGTATATGAGAGACGTCTTAAAAAATATACAATTATGAGAATATCTGATACATCTGTACATTTGGAGGAGGAAACTACATGGTTGGGGAGTTTGCTGTTTTATCACTTATAAGCAGAGTCATCCCTCAGTATCCTCAGTGATTGGTTCCAGGACCTACGTGGATACCAAAATCCCCAGATGCTCAAGTCCCTTATGTAAAATGTCATAGTAATTACATATAACCTACTGCACATCCTCCCATAGATGACTTATAATACCTAATTCAATGTAAAGGCTATGTAAATAGTTGTTATCAGTACTGTATTGTTTACAGAATAATGACAAGATGTGAGGCAAACAATGCGCAAGCAATGAGTGCTGGAAAGACTGAGGATCTGTGCAATGGTGGAGGCTACAGCAAGGTACGCCTACATATCACTTCATTTGCCTGGATTTAGCTTAGTGATTGACGTGCAGCAAATTCAAGTTTTTCTTTCTGGAACTTTCTTTTCTTTTTTTCAAATATTTTCCATCTGAGGTTGCTTAAATCTCCGAATGTGGAACCTGTGGATACGGAGGGCTGACTGTACATTGGAAACTAAGAAAGCAAACAAAAACATGACAAATATTAACCCAAAGGAAAAGAGCTAATGCGAACTGAATATGTGTATTTCTTCCAAATTTTGTATTTAATGACTTCAGATCAGTGGTTTAAAATCAACCAAAGTAGGAGTATTTACACGATGGAAATCAGCATACTCTACAAACCAGGGTGCTGTTTTTTTTTTTTTTTTTTTTGGTCAGAAAGCCAGCTTATCAACACACCACTGACACATGACTCAGATCTGATTTGAGTTTATACAGCCACTACAGTGTAAATACTGAATGCTAATCTAATCAAAATTTTAATGTAACTTTACTGGGAGGATATAGGAAGGGATGATAAGGGAGCACTTGTGTGGTAGGGGCAGAGAAGTAAGGAAGCTAAATCCTTAACTTTTCACGTGATAGGAATTCAATAGATGATGTCTAAAATGGAAAAGTTAAGAAAAGAAATATTTAGAGAAAAGATTCAGCTAAAAAGAAAGAAATTGGCTGCCTCTAAAGAAGAGTAAATGAGAAGGAAGGAGGATGGAGAACTACAATTCTTCATAAAAAGTGTTACAGAATTATCTGATTCTTTAAACTATTTGAGTTCTATCTTAGAAAAATTTAAACACCTAAAACTTAAAAAGTAAACAGACTCTTCCAGCAACATGGCACTCTAGGAAGAAGCACCACGTCATCCCTCCAGAGCAAAGATCTGAAAAACTAAGCCAAACAGAGAAAACAGCAATCCTGAAACCCTAAAACATCAAATGAAGAGATAAAGAACTCAGCCAAGCACCAAATGGAGTGAGAAAACTGACAGAGAATGGAGAGTGAGGAGAGGTTCATGCAGAGGTCCCCTATCAGCTAACGCAGTGCGGATCCACCATCTTGGACTCCTATCAGAGACCAGCAAATAGGGGGTACAAGAAAGCAGCTTCATGGAGCTTCCAGCAGGAGACAGAACAACTGGCAAACAGCGATATACACTTTCCCACCCCCGACCCTTCTTCATCCCCACTCAGTCTCCTCTGCTTCCCACAGCTACAGTCCCTTGGCTGGCAAGCACCGGCTGCTTAGATTCCACCTACCCGCACTGGCTAACTCCCTGTGTGCCATTTGTTGGCTGCTGGTGTTGCCTTTTTTTCACTTCTTTTGATTTCTTCCTTACCTCTCACCACCTCCCCCTCCTTTTGCTAAAATTCCTGGCTCCGTGCACCATCTTTGCTTCTTCCAGGGGGGCTGCAGAGTTCCGTTCCAGTGTGGAACTGCTTCCTGTCTGCCACGCTGGTGGGATCCCAGGGCTTTTGTTTGTTTGTTTTGAATTGTTTGTTTGTTTCCTTTTCCTTTTCTCTAGTTGGGAGCCCGTTCTGTCCGGGCAGTGCTACATAGCTTGGGACCTAACCCCTCAGCTTATGCAGATGCACAGAGGGATCCCTGAGCGCTTTTTTTTCCCCTGTTTTCTGGGGGGCTTTTCTTGTTCTTTTCTTTTTTTTTCCAGATTTGTTTTGTTTTCTTTTCCCTTTTTGTCTCTCTTCATTACTCACTTTCTTGTCTCTCTATACCTTCTTTCTCTTCTTGTCCCCTGAATACGTGGTGCTGAATTCTTCCAGGCCTTCTAGCCAGGCTGTACTGCAACACCTGGGAACAACTTCCACAGAACTTGGACGGAACCAGTGGGATCCCTAGGAGCTTTGCTGTTCTTTTTTCTTTCTAATTTTTATTTATTCATTCTTTTCTTTTTTCTTCTTCTTCTTCCCCTTTTTGTTTTTCTCCATTTCATAGTCTCTCATCTCTCCACTCCAACGGCAAGCTCCCCTAGCACTCCTTTTTGTCTGTATGTTTTTGGCTCCTGTTCTTCTCTCCTCGCTCCCATACCCATCTTAACTCCACACATCACAATCTCCCCCCTCCATCCTGCCTACCTGCACCGTGCACTTAACATCACACCACTAAGAGCACAGGGACTGCCTACTGGAAACTGCCCTGCATGGATTACCGACCCGCCCTGGTGGCTGTAGTAAGTGTCACAAACAACCCATCCCAGCAACTGTTCTTCAGCTAGACCTGCCCTGCTGTACCATATCTGAGTGACTGACCCTGCCAATTGGAGAAGGAGGCAAAAAGTATTGTGCCCACAGAAAAGCAAACAACAAAGAACACACAGCCTGCCTGATCAGACATAGCCCAAATAAAAAAAGGATGAAACAAACAAATCTACAATCAATAAATGAGAAAAATAAATACTGAATGCCCTGAAGACAGCAGACAATATCAAAACATTTACAAAAATAGGACAGGTTGGTTCCAATAGGTGTCCAAAATAAAACACCAGATGACTTTCCAGTAGAGGAAAAGGCACTAGAACTACCTGATATGGAATTCAAATCTCTATTACTCAGAATTATCCAAGAGTTGAAGCAAAAAGCAGACACAAATGAGGAAAAAATAGACAAATTCATGGAAAAGGCAGACAAATTCGTGGAAAATACAGACAAAAATATGTAAGAATTCAGGAAAATAATGCAGGAAGAAAATGCCAAAATAAATTCACAACTAGAAATTATACAAAAACAATAATTAGATATCCAAAAGATAAACAACAAGATTTCAGAAATGGACAGTGTCATAGAAGGGCTGAGGAGCAGGTTTGAAACGGTGGAAGACAGGATCAGAGGAATTAAAGACAAACACCTGGATACAACTCGGTTTGAGGAAAAATCAGAAAAAAGAATGAAGAAAAATTAAGAAACCCTGAGAATTATGTGGGATACAATCAAAAGCAAAAATCTTCAACTAATTGGAGTTCCTTAACAGGGGGAGAAGACAGAAAACACAGAGAGGATCAATGAAGAATTGCTGACAGAAAACTTCCCGAATATCATGAAAGAAGAAAAGCTGATCATCCAAGAAGCTCAACGAACCCCATATAGGATAGACCCCAAAAGAAAATCACCAAGGCATATCATAATCACACTCACTAAAACCAAAGACAAACAAAGAATCCTGAGAGCAGCTCAAGAAAAACAAAAGTCACATACAGAGGAAAAACAATAAGACTAAGCTTGAATTGTTCAGCAGAAACCATGCAGGCAAGAAGGCAATGGGATGACATACATAAAACCTTGAAAGAAAAGAATTGCCAGCCAAGAAAAATATATACTGCAAAACTCTCATTCAGATATGATGGTGAAATTAGGTCATTTCCAGATAAACAGAAATTAAGGAACTATGTAAAAACCAAACCAAATTTCCAAGACTTATTAAAGGAAGTCCTTTGATATGAGAACAGACAATATCAGACCACAGGCTGAATCTAGGACACAGAATTGTACTAGCCAGATACCAACCTAGCAAATGAACTCTTAAGGACTATGCAAAACCAAAAGAATTACAAAAGGGGACCAGAGAGGTTAATCTGTAAATGACAACAGCATCAGAACAATAAAAGAGGGAATAAACGGTGTAGATATAGAACCTACTAACGGAGAGGAAATCAAGCGATAGCAAGTAATAATAGACTGGTTCAAATCTAGGAAGATAAGGGTAAATTTCACAGTAACCACAAAGCAAGTTAACAAACCTACTCATCAAAATAAAGAAGAAAAACATAAAGTCTCAGTAAAAACAAAACCTACAAAAACAAAAGAAATGAAAAAAATCCACAAACAAAAGGAACTCAGCACAGGAGAGTAAGAGGAACAAAACTGGAGGATATCATGCTAAGTGAAATAAGTCAATCACAAAAGGACAAATATTGTATGAGACCTGTACTGTATAACTCATGTAAAAGTTTACACACAAAACGAAACAATCTTTGTTGGTTATGAGGGATGGGAGGAGTGGGGAGGAACTAAATAGATAAGTGGTAACTTTGGTGAAGGGTAAGACAGTACACATTACTGGGGAAGCCAGCACAACTTGTACAAGGAAAGGTCATGGAAGCTGCATAGATACTTCCAGACTCCCTGAAGGACTGAATTGCTGGGCGGAGGGCTGTGGGGACCATGGTCTCAGGGAACATCTAGTTCAATTGCCATAAGACAGTTTATAAAGACAATGTTCTACATTCTACCTTGGTGAGTAGTGTCTGGGGTCTTAAAAGCCTGTGAGCAGCCATCTAAGATACTCCACTGGTCTCACTCCTTCGGGAGCAAGGGTGAATGAAGAGAACAAGGTACAAGGAAAAGATGAGTCCAAAGGACTAATGGACCACATCTACCATGGCCTCCACCGGACTGAGTCCAGTACAGCTAGTTGGTGCCCGGCTACCACTACTGGCTGCTCTGACCGGGATCACAGCAGAGGGTTCTGGACAGAGCTGGAGAAGGATGTAGAACAAAATTCTAACCCACAAAAAAAGATCAGATTTACTGGCCTGACAGACTGGAGAAACCCCAAGAGTATGGCTCCAGACACCCTTTTAGGCCAGCGGTGAAGCCCCTCCTGAAATTCACCGTTCAGGTGGGGATTGGACAGCCTCATAAAACAAAACAGAACTAATGAGGCACAGCAGTCCAGGGACAAGGACTAGAAGGCAGGAGGGGACAGGAAAGCTGGTGATAGGGAACCCAAGGTTGAGAAGGGACAGTGTTGACATGTCATGGGGTTGTTAACCATTGTCAAAGGGCAATATGTGTACTAAGTCTTTAATGAGAAACTATTTGTTCTGCAAATGTTCATTTAAGGTACAAAAAAAAAAAAAAAAAGAATTATCTATGTGAGATCAAATTGACAACAGCAACTCAAAAGGTTTGATGGGAAGCCTAGGGGACAGTGAGTTGAAGATAATGGTGATGAAATAATTTGGAAAAGGATAGTGAGAATAGCAGCACAACTGGAAGAATGTAATCGATGTCACTGAATTGTACATGTAGAAACTTTCAAAATGGTGAAATTTTGGCTCTGTATATTTTCACCAAAAAAACGGTTCTCAAGGTCGAGAAGAGAGAGAGTTGACATGTTGTGGGGTTGTTAACCAATGTCATAAAACAGTATGTGTTCTGACTGTTTAATGAGAAACAATTCTGTAAACCTTTATCTAAAGTACAATAAAAAAAATTTTTTTAAAAAGTAGATTGTAAATTTTCATATTTTTATTTGTAAATTGCTTGCAACCTCATACTCATCAGACATCCTAGTGTGTCAAACTTGTAATACTAGTGTGCCTTATAGACTATTCTAAGATTCTACTTCCAAGCATTTACTAAAGCCACCCCGTCTCTCATCTGCTCCTGTTGCCTCCCTGACCATTTATTGTGCCTTCTCTTGTTGCTACATAATCTCTAGAATACTTTCGGTCAACTCTGAATGCTTTACTCTCTCAGGCATTACAACACGCACACATACACACCATGTAACACTCCTGCAGGAGGAGTGGCATTTGTTATAGTTTATTTGAGCCCCAAATTCTGGCATTATCTAAAATGACAGTAAAGAGCTGAAAATAGAGTTGCTTTGAAGTTTACAACTTTTAATCATTCTAAGAAATATGAGTTTGAGTATTAGATAGGATTCTGTCATATATATATAATAAAAACCCCAATTAATTGTGGCTTATGAGAAACCATTAGTGCATGTAACAAAGTTCAGATTGTGGGCAGGCTTTAGACTGATTCATACAGTGGCTCGACATTACTGTCAAGGAGCATTTTCATCTGGCTATTGTCCACTAATTTGTCTTCATCCTAAGACTAGTTCATTTCCTGGATATTAGATGGCTGTCAACAGCAATCAGAGACACTTGATGTCTTGTTCAACTTGGTTGGGAGGAAGGGAGGGAGGGAGAAATGGAGGGAGGGGAAGAGAGAAAGAGAGTGGGAGAGAGAGAGAGAGGATGAGAATGAGAATGAATGAGAGATCCTATTACTTGGCCAGAAGAAAAAACTTTCTCTGACAGCACATCTCTCCTTGTGTTTCACTGATTACAACTGAGTCATATCCCCATTTCTAAACTTATCACTGGCAAGTTAGATGATTACCATTGGACCAACCAGTCCCACCCTTGGAGTGGAGGGTGTGGTATCTTCTTATGAGATCCTTGGGATGTGTGTGGGAGAAGTGATAACCTGAACAAATTTGAAGTTCTACTAAAGAGACCTGGGTAATGGAAACTTGGTAAGCAACGAACAGTGTCCATTACAGATGTCCAACAAGAATGCCATACCAGGATATTTTAAGATCTTACAATCTTGTTTCTGGGTCAGTTCTGTGCTTTTATTATTGTTTGTGACTTTTGGAAACAGATCTGTGATAAGTCATTAGGATGTTAATATATTACAGTGTGCACATGGTAGGCCTTCCGTGATTATTGGCTGATTGACTGCCATCTGGTCAGGCAAGAGATACAAAGCAAAAAACGAGAAAAATTAGACTATGGAATTTAAAACATTATATAAAGATATATAAATAAAAATAGGCTGTAAGAGTTACACCAATTTTTGGGGGGTGTACTAAACATACAATAAAACTTTATAATGTGGTAAAGAATATTTTTCAACAAGGGCTGAGATCTTTAATCACCCTTTAAATCATTTTTTCTTTCCCAGAATCCCAGCTCCTTCTGTAATAATCATATGGATTTTATGGCTAACTAGGCCAGGTTGCTACCATATACACATTGGCTCTTTCTCAATTACTTTTCATATCTTCATTATTTAGTGTCTGGATCAGCATCAATTTATTTTGTCACAATTAAAAACAAAGATATCTCCTTGTCTTGGGCTGGATTCTCTAAAGAAGCAAAACCAGTGAACTGCATATATATATATATACATGTATATATATATAGAGAGAGAGACAGATTTATCTCAAGGAAATGGCTCATGCAGTTGTAGAGGCTGGCAAATCCCAAGTCTGTGGGTCAGGTGTCAGGAGGCTTCTCCTGACTCACATAACTGCAGGGGCTGATGAATCCAAGATCAGCAGGTCAGACAGCAGGCCACAGGCTCACAGGCTGTGAAGGCTGATGAATCTCAAGACTGGCAGGTAAGACAGCAGGCTGCTGGTTTACAGGCTGTGGAGGCTGACGAATCCCAAGATCAACAGGTAATACTGCAGGCCACTGTTTCATGTCCCAGGAACAGGAGCTCAGATGATGATGCACTGGATTCAGGATCCAGAGCAAGCAAGAGCGCTTTGCCAGAGTGTCCATATATGTATTGGATGCAGGTCACACCCCCGAGGAAACTCCCCTTACATCTGATTGGCTGATCACATCAGATCACATCACAGAGGATGACTACATCATTACATAACTGCCAAACTACATCATTACACAACTGCCACACCACTGAGAATCATGGCCCAGCCAGGTTGGCACACAACCATAACTATCACACTCCTCTTTGCTTGAACTTATCCTTAAAATACCTAACCTTTCAAAACATTAGATTAGAAAATATAAATTATATACACTTGAACAATCCAAGAGCTATCATTTTAAACTATCACTATTGTGCTGATTTTTTCCTTTAAATAGTTCAGTTTCTTGGATTTTTTATTGTAAACAATATCTGTTGACCTCTCACTAGAAGAAAAGTGTACTGTTAAGGATTTAGCATCCCTTACTCCCATATGCCCACTATATATGCACTCCCCAATAATCCTTCCCATCCCACTCTCCCAATGTTGTTGTTGTTGGGTGCTGTCAAGTTGATTCCAGCTCATAGTAACCCCATGTAACAGAGTAGATCTGCCCCATAGGGTTTTCTTGGCTGTAATCTTTAAGTTAGCAGATTGCCTAATCTCTCTCCCTTGGGGTTGCTGAGTGGATTCAAACCATCAGTCTTTCGGTTAGCAGCTGAACACTTAACTGTTGCTTCACCAGGGCCCCTTACTCTCCCAATAGTTATATTATAATTTTGATTCAGTAGATATTCAGTATTCACACTACAGTGAAATATAATCTCAGTTCAGAACTAAGTGATGCATACAGCAAAATTTAGGAAAGAACTGAAGATATTTTTGTATTGACTTATCAGCAGAACCAATATTCTGTTGCATAAAAAAGCCTCATGTCTCTCTATCTGAACTTTTTTTTACCCTTCTTAGGTCCGATAATTGATAAGAAAATTCTTTTACCTTCTAAGGGATGAAAGCTTTGTATGCCTTCTGACTCTGTATACTAACTGGTTTTCATAAGTTCCTTATGGTGCTTCTACACTACATCAAGCGGGCATCCCATATTCTCTCCTATTCCTGCATTTGCTTGTTTTCATTTGTTATTCAGTAGATAAGGTCTAACATTTTTCTGTTGGCTTCTCTTTTTACATATTGGATACAATCGTTTAGTATGTTTCTCTATATTTCAGGGGGTCAAATATGATACTTTCTTTGAGGTTGACAGATTCTTTCCTTCGAGCTTGACAGAGTCTACGCAAAACCTATTTAAGTCTTGGTTTTTTTTTTTTTGTTCCATGTAGATCTTGTGGCCACTTTTAAAGCACTTGAGAAATGCTGCCTGTTTGAACAAGGAACTTAATGCAATTAAGTTGGAGTCCCATGTAGGGCTAAGTCTAATAAGACTGATCATGGCCACATAGGTACTATTCAAGATGGACACTGTTATGTTGAGTGGAAAAATCCAGAAATGTAGATAACTAGTCCTTTAAGAAAGCAGTCCATTAGGGCTGCAGAAACCACACCAGAGAAACACTACCACAAGTATGATAGCACCTATACAGGGAATGCAAATGGGACAAAACCACTCAGTATTCACTGTGTAAGTAACTCTTAAACTACACCTACTGATATGCCACAAAGCATCCTTATTCCTGAATATGAAAGGTGAACAATTAAAGACTTCTTCCTCTGCCTGTATAAGTCCAAGGCTGGTTTATAACACTCCAAATTACCTACTCTAACTGCCTTTTGCTATATTTAATTACTTCTAATCTTGTAGGCTGCTATGAGGTAATTTATGTGAAAATGATTTGGAAAGTAGAAAGTGTTCAACAAATGTGTGTTATTAGTAATTTAACAAGGTTTTTCTAATAAAAAGAGCATGTATACTGTCAAACTGGCAACTAGAAGATTCTTCGTATTTCATTTTAGACCTTCAACTAAGCCTGCATGAACAAAAACAAATGATCACTTTCTTTGTCTTCTTACCAATTTGAACCACGAAAACTCACCTATCCATATACTTCATCTGCTAATGTTCTGGTTTTATATCCTGAGTTAAAATGTGAGCTCATTCTCCCCCAATTTAATTTTTTTGACAGTGAATATTTATACTAAATTTAAATTAAGTGTAAAAGAGCAGATTGATAAGAACACCAAAAACCCTGTAGATCAACCAATAACACCAGCTGTCCAAATTATTCTACAGCATTGCAAAGGTTCCTCTAAACTGCATATTTATTGCTGGATACATTCCATCCATATGACGTACAAATTTGAGATTTATACTTTTAAACATAATAAGATGGAGTTCTGCCATGCCTACTGGGTGATAAGTAAATGCATACACAACCAATTTGGTTTAAATCTCAGTCCATAATATTTTTGCATTAATCTTAGGCCATATGATTTTTTGTAGACCAAATACTTATAATTGTAGGATGTATAATCTCTTTCCTATACTCCTTTTTCTTAAGGTTTCATAAAATCTCACAGGACTTCAGTCTCATGAGAAATGTGACAATTTCACTTCTATTCTATGCACTTGTAGGATCCTGATAAAACAAAGGCATTTATTTATACTATAGCTCTAACTAATGCTTGATTGGCAATTATTGAGTCAAATTTTAAAATGTGTCTTCATATCCTTTACTATTCTTCCTATACTCAAATATTTGTAAATAAATAAGTTATTAATGGATGAAACATACAGAATAATATCACAGTGCATGCATCAATGCCACACTAAATAAGAGAAACCTCACTAACTCAAATAAAGTAGAAAAATTCTGGGCAGAACTGGTGAGCAAAAAAATCAATTAAAGAATATTTTAAACAAATGCAGTTTTATTTCTTTCAGATACACACAATAGCTCAAGTTAGGCTAAAAAGAGGTTGATTACTTATTGCTTTTATCAGTAAACAAGAGTGTTTTGTTAGTAAATATGCTTTCATTATGTGTCTTAGTTATCTAGTGCTGCTATAACAGAAACACCACAAGTGGATGGCTTTAACAAACAAATTTATTTTCTCACTGTTTAGGAGGCTTGATGTCTGAAGTCATTGTCAAGAAGAATATTTCAAGATCTATCCTGAAGTACAATGCTGTCAGTGATAGGATAATATCCACACACCTACAAGGAAGACCATTTAATATGACTATTATTCAAATTTATGCACCAACCACTAATGCCAAAGATAAAGAAATTGAAGATTTTTACCAACTTCTGCAGTCTGAAATTGATCAAACATTCAATCAAGATACATTGCTAATTACTGTTGGTTGGACTGTGAAAGTTGGAAACAAAGAAGAAGGAGCAGTAGTTGGAAAATATGGTCTTGGTGATAGAAATGACCATGGGAAATCACACGATAGAATTTTGAATGACTTAATCACTGGAAATACCTTTTCTCAACAACATAAATGGCGACTATACACGTGGACCTCGCTGGATGGAACACACAGGAATCAAACCGACTACATCTGTGGAAAGAAATGATGGAGAAGCCCAATATCAATCAGTCAGTACAAGGCCAGGGGCCAACTGTGGAACAGACCATCAATTGCTCATATGCAAGGTTAGGTTGAAGCTGAAGAAAATTAAACAAGTCCATTAGCGCCAAAATACGACCTTGAGTATATCCCACCTGAATTTAGAGACCATCTCAAGAATAGATTTGACACATTGAACACTAATGACTGAAGACCAG
Organism: Dugong dugon; assembly: GCA_030035585.1. NCBI lineage: Eukaryota > Metazoa > Chordata > Mammalia > Sirenia > Dugongidae > Dugong > Dugong dugon. Next base: position 161,428,100 of record CM057461.1, on the reverse strand, counting down.
ATGAGTTGTGGGATGACATCAAGGACATCACACATGAAGAAAGCAAAAGGTCTCTCTGAGTCCGAATCAACTCAACGGCAATGGGTTTAACAGTCTTGGAAGAAGTACAGCCAGAATGCTCCTTAGAAGCAAGGATGGTGAGACTTCGTCTTGTATACTTTGGGCATGTTATCAGGAGGGACCAGTCCCTGGAGAAGGACATCATGCTTGATAAAGTAGAGGGTCGGCAAAAAAAAGGAAGACCCTCAATGAGATGGACTGACACAGTGGCTGCAATGATGGGCTCAAACACAGCAACGATTGTGAAGGACCGGGCAGTGTTTCATTCTGTTGTACATAGGGTTCAACTATGAGTCAGAGCCAACTTGATGACACCTAACAACAACAACAACAAGAAAGAGTAAGGAAGGAAACATTAACTCCAATGCTGAATGGTCCTTAGTCCCAATTTTAAGAGAATTAACAGTTTACTGAGGTTTTGCTGTCTTGATCAATAATTAAGTGACACATAAGGTGTTTAGAGTATTGAGAATTTTAACTTTGGATCTTCTGTATTATTAATGTTATTATTCCTTGAGTATTGCTGGAAGGAGATCTGGTGGTGCAGTGGTTAAGTGCTTGGCTGCTAACCAGATGGTTGGTGATTTGAACCCATCTAGCGGCTTCAAGGGAGAAAAGACCTGGCTTCTGCTCCCATAAAGATTATAGCCTAGGAAACCCTACGGGGCAGTTCTACTCTGTCATATAGGGTCACCATGAATTGGATTCAACTGGATGGCACACAACAACAGCAACATTATTGCTTGAGAATATACATGTCATGCTCTTCATCTTGTTTAATGCCTGTTCTTCAACAATTCTTAGGAATATAGCTACAGAGTTAATATGGTTTTACTAGTAGCTTAAAACATATTTTTTATGGAATTCATGCAAGTGTAATACCTGCTAAGTTACTATTTGTTCTAACTGTGACTTTGTCTTCAACCAATTTCTATTTCTACAAAGTCGCCTCTAAGGTGGGATGCCTAGAACTCAGGGTGTGAGCAATACAATGTTTTTCAGAAAAAAACATATTAGATGTGCTACTTGAGTACATTTTAATCTAATCCTTTAATTTTTTTTCCATTTTGTGTACGGTTTTACTGTATATAATTTATTTGTGTAGTAGTAGATATAATTTACAAATACATAAGTTAAAGTCCTTTGAGGGTAACTGTTCAAATATTTATTTTCTGTAAAAAGACTTAAGGCTGGTTGATCTAAGGATTCTTTCAGATGTCACGTTCAAACTTTCATGTTATTTCAGTGTAATATGTTTTTCTGTATTATTTCCTTCCCCCACAAGCTAATAATCCTTTTGCTGATCAGTCACACAGATGTGTCTTTTGCCTTTTCTTTATTGGCCTATTATGCTGTCTATTTTAGCAAAAATTGATTTTTTTTTTGTTTGAGATAATAAAGTGTCGTAATCTCTTTATGACCTAGTTTTTTTTTAATCTTTCTTCAATATGGTGTTGACTGATCTTCTTATCCATGATTTGAAGTTCATTTATCAAGTTGTAAAGCAGATTTTAATTTCTACTCAGAGTGCCTTGTTACCTGATGGAAGTTGGAAGACCAGTATGATTTGTTCCTTATTGGCCTTTTATTGAGTCAGCTAGTCCCCAAGGTTTCCCACAAGTCCTTTTGCAATGAATATGCACAGTTAATATAGCTAGAGACAATATTTGGTGCATATTACGGTTATTGTTGTTCCTGTTGATGTCACTTTTATTGCTATAGACTTTTGACTTATAATAATAATCACAAAATGAACAGAAGCCAGAGCTGTGTAACTAAAGACTTTTTCTTTTTCACAGCTCTTGCCAGCCTTGGGGTGTAATGTTTAAGGTTCAATCCTTTTTACCCAAAATAGCATGATATAGTTTTCTAGAGGTGCTATTAGGCTTAAGAAAAGTTTTCCTCTGTTGTGATTTGCAATATAATAATATTGTGCTTGTTTAAGGCGAATAGGAAGTAGATGTATCTATGTATCTGCTGTGAACATCAGAATTTTGTCTTTTCACCATTGTATACAAAGAACAGAGCCTGGCACATATTAGATACTGAATAAATAGTTAATGGCTGAATGAATGAACAAAAAATGAAAATCATTTTATTTAACAGAATTTTATGGTAAAACATTTATAAAGTTCTTTTGAGCTACTTAATAGTATAAATTTTGGGTACCATTGAATCATAAAAGTGCTGAATTGAGCCCTGGGAATGGAAAATACCTATAGAAAATGCCATTTAAAACAAAAACAGTAATTTGCATATAGTTACATATTTTCTATGTAGAATTTATATTGTGTTCATGAAGAAACCTGTACATAGATCAAGAGGCAGTTGTTTGAACAGAACAAGTGGATACTGCATGGTTTAAAGTCAAGAAATGTGTGTGTCAGGGTTATATCCTTTACTCTTGCTTATTTAATTTCTATGCTGAGCAAATAATCTGAGAAGCTGGACTATGTGAAGAAGAAAAAGGCTTCGGGACTGGAGACTCATTAACAACCTGCGTTATGCAGGTGACACAACCTTACTTGCTGAAAGTGAAGAGGACTGGACGCACTTACTGATAAAGATCAAAGACCACAGCCTTCAGTATGGATTACACCTTAAGATAAAACAAAAATCCTCACAACTGGACGAATAAGCAACATCCTGATAAATGGAGAAAAGAGTGAAGTTGTCAAGGATTTCGTTTTACTTGGATCCACAATCAACGTCCATGGAAGCAGCAGTCAGGAAATTAAAGGATGCATTGCATTGGACAAATTTGCTGCAAAAGACCTCTTTAAAGTGTTAAAAAGCAAGGATGTCACCTTGAAGGCTAAGGGGTGCCTGACCCAGCCATGATGTTCTCAATCACCTCATATGCGTGGGAAAGCTGAACAATGAATAAGGAAGACCAAAGAAGAATTGATTCCTTTGAATTATAGTGTTGAACCAATAATAAATGAATAATGAAAGCTTTAAGTTTATGACTTATGTAACTTTTTTCTTTTAAATCTTGACATGATTACAGTATTGCTTAACTTGATGAAGGTAATTGAAGGTCAAGACCGTTACAGAAAGTTTTAAGGAATTAGATCATCACCATTTACCCATACTTCTACTCTTATTTCTACTTTAGTTATTGTAAGTAAAGTTCATTAGGTTTATTTAAAATCTTCAAGTTTGTCTTTCGAATGGCTGAGTTTTTATTATTTTTCACCGGTGACAGGACTGTGAAGATGAAGCTTAATAAGCACCTGGGGATTATCTCTTGAGAAATTCCATTAAGGAGAAAAATTGAACTAAGCATGACTGTTCATAGGATTTGGGTATATCTTTAGCTTTTATTATTATTATTTTTCTTTGTAGAGGCTCTGTGAGGTTTTTTTTTTTTTAATTTATTATTATTGTGAAGTTTAATAACTTTAGGGCCAACAGTGGGGGACATCTCAAGCTCGATCTAAAATGGAATCTGTTCTAAGAAGGCACATCCTTTACCATAAAGCAGGCATATAGAACCATTGGGAATTGCAACATCTTACAATCAGGGATTTATACTACATTTTGATAAGGCTAGCTTACCATTTTCTAGTACAATCCTTATGTGAAAAAAAAAAATGGGGTGGGAAAGAGAAGTAAGTTATCTTGACAATGGCTTTTCTCAGAGAACCTGTACCACATCTGAGTGCTCAAAAAATTAGTGTCACAATGATGACTTACAAAGAAAAATTTTCTTAATATAAAACCCAATGATTAATTTGATATCTTCATATTTATTATCACTTAAATTGCTTTATTTTATTAAATTGCATATTACAGACCCAAGCTACTTATTTTCAAGTCCTTTTACTAATATATATATATACACACACTAACTTTTGAAAATAAAAGGTGAACATTATAAAAACTTAATTACACTGTCTTCTAAAGCTTACTTTCCAATATTTTCTAAAGTAAAATATTTCTCCTTACTTTTTAAAAAAGTAAAAAATAAAAATTTTAAAACTCCTTTTATGTTGAATTAGAGCATGTTTAGAATACAAATGGTATTAAACATTAAAACATGGCTTTGGATTTTTCAGTAAACAAAATATAGACACATTAAATGGGTAGTTATTTTGATAGGGTCAAAGATTAATTATGTTTATCTGAAAACTGCTTATAATATTACTTTGAGTGTGTGAAGCAACAAATAAACAAAAATACAATTAGATTCTTAGTGTGGATCTAGGAATTTGGTATTTTCAGAGGATATTTAGATGTTTATAACTTGAGTGTCTTCCAGTATTCACCATTTTCCCATTCCTGGAATAACAGTCATTTTCCAAATGGCACTTGGACCTGAAATGATGCTTCAAATGAGTATATGTTAAAAATAAAAATTAAAACTTAAAAAAAAAAAAAAAAGTTAGCCAAATGCTTCTTACTTTGTAACAAGAGAGACAGAAAGAACAGGTCCTTAGTGTGTCTGTATGTATGCTTTCTTCTCTGTAGTCTGATTTCGCCCTGTCAGAACATCATCAACTTTCATATTCATTCTAACTGGAGTATGGTTCTTTTTGGTGATGTGGCTATTTCTGACTTCTCATCCCTTTCTCTGATGAAAATTGTGGTTTAGTTCTTCTCAAAGATATTACTGTTTAATAGTAAACTTAAATGATTTTTTAAGAAATAAATTATATGCCTTTATTTCTGAGTTTTTGTAACGAGTTTGAGCAAGCAGAATCATCTGTTTTCTTACATGCTCCATTACTTTTTGAAGTTTATTTATACACATTTTTTCCACATGAACCTGCTTCTTTTTATTTACTTGCTTAAAGGATAAGCCTATGCAATAAGACTCTTTCTGCTCAGACATGTAGAATTAGTCTACTCAATGTCCTTATTCCTATTAGAAAAGAAAGATGAGTGTTATGAAAATATGTTCACATTTGGTATCAGTGAATTTCAGGTCTTCCAAGTTGAATCCTGAGGAAATAATCAATGTTAAATTTCTTCAGATAAACTGCTTAATAAAAATATTTTGTTTCAGAAAATGATTTTCAATCATAGAGGTTTAATATATTTAATGTCTTACCTTTGGAGTTAGTAAAGTTAGCAACACTATTTATGGATAATAATAAAATTGCCATTATAAAAAATACTGTATATGTCTTTATAATATGACAAATGTTAACACTGAAAGGAATAATTGACATTTATAGAGTGCTTGCCATTTGGCAAATTATTTTACATATATTACTTTCCTTAGGTTTCACAGGAATGCTTCAAGACTAATCAGAGAGGTTATGAAATTTCCTCAAATCACATATCCAGAAAGCAGAGACAAGATTCAAACCTTAGATTTTCTTAGACTGTGATGCCCTTGATCTTTCCCTGCTACCCATGGATTTGGTTTTAGAAATTATCTAGTCCAAATCCTTCACAGTTATATTTGAAAAAACTGAGGTCCAGAGAGGCATGAGATGTACCCAAGGGCTGGAACTCAGAGCATTTTCCACTTTGTTGCCCTTGGCAACTTGAAACAAACTTCAGGTACTTAAAGGCAATAAATGAGTAAAGAGAGGATGAGAGCGAGGGGCAGACAATTGATAGAGCACTAAGCCAGGAGTCAGGAAATTGACCTCTACGCCTGTTCTGTCTTCTAGGATCCATGAGACCTTGAGCATGAGGTTTAGCTTCTTGGGGGCTCAGATTCTCCATTTCTATAATGGGAGTCATGGTAAGTGAGTTTTCTGTTTAAGAGAGTTGTTGCAAAAATCAAATGAGGTAATATATTTAAAAAATACTTTGCAAATTATGGAGCACTTTATAAATGTAAATCGTTTAAAATTCATACATAGTAGTATACATTTAAGGGTACATAGTTCAAACCACACATAATATGCAGTAAACTTTACAATGCAAGCCGTTCAGGGAAATGATATGTGACATGCCAATTAGTCTTCACTGGGCTGAAAAACTGTGGCTGGCTGCTGCACAAGTCAAGTCAAATTTGGTTCCCAGACAACAGAAGGGGATAAAAGACCCTCTCTGAGTGGCTCAGGGGGTCTCCAGAAGTTAAGATACCCAGCCCCTGTTTGACAACTCCCATTTTTTCTCTAATATCATGAAATTAAAATTCTAGTTTCGGGGGGGCAATATAGATTCTCCAAGCATTTGTGCCAACAGACGGAGAATGCAAAATCTTCTCAGCAGTGCATTTAATAACTCTTAATATGAATCTACAACAGAGCAGTTCATTTATTTATTTTTCTCAGATAGAATCTTTAAAATTCTGAAAACAGAAGATGACTGAGCACACAAGTATAGAGCAGGTGAAGTTAAATGATTTGACCAAGGTTGGAAAGTGGAACAATTAAAGACAAAGATTTAGAGAAGGTTGGAAAATTAAGGACTAAAATATAAATCTTTTTGACTTTCAGTTCCATGACTAACACGCTAAAATGTCTTTAAAGAACATGGAGATCCAGGAAGATGATTTTTTTTTTTTTTCACGGTCACCTGAAGATTAAACTTGGGCTTTGAAAGTAACATCCTGCCTTAGAATGACTCTTATTTCAAAGTTCTACCCATGCATCCATCTCATTTTTCACTTCAGACCAATCCTGGGAGGCTGGTAGCACCATTATAAGACCAGAACCCTGGGACTCAGAAAGGCTGTGTTATCTGCCTAATGCTGCAGAGGAAGCAGACAGCAGAGCTTGGGGAGTAAGATTCCTAGCCACCATTCAATGCTGCTTCTTTAAGAGGCAGAAAAATTCAAAGCCGATCTTGTCATCTTTGACATGGAAGCCCGTATCGAGAAATTTAGTTACTATTTTCTGCACAGAAAGCTGAAGATAAAATATTTTTAAAGTAACAATCCCATCAAAATGGTTTACACCACTCATTCTTTAATCTCAGTTTCAAGCCACAACCACTTCTTACTCTAAAGGAATTTTTTTGTTTGTTTGTTTAGAGGGGAAAATATGAGAAAAAGGATTTAATTCTTCCTAGTTCAGATTGCAAATAGTTTCTCTGCTAACCTAGTGTATCTTCATGTCCTCTCTTGTCTAGCAGGATGGTAGAGATTGTTGTTTTTGAAGTTCCATCAATCTATTAAACATTAGACAGAAGGTTTTAGGAAACAGGCCATGTGTATTGTGACGTAAAGTCCTGGAAAGAAAAATGATCAATCTGTGTATTTGCCTTTTAACTAGTTCTAGACAAGTTGGCCACATCCTTGGCACATTAATGAATTCTGTCATATCTCATCTCTACTGCTCTCTTATTATATGAATTCAGTCTCTGTTTAGCAATAAAAATAAAGTCACTGATTTAAGTTTCTAGTTACAAGCTAGGGCTCATGGTGCCTAATAATCAAGAGTCTGGCTACCAAAAGGAAAAGAAAAAAAGTTTTGTAACGTGATTTGCAACAACATGTAACTTGTACTGGATTTTTCAAAGGCAGTTTGTGCAAGTCTATTCACAGAGTTTTATTTTTGCAAATGTTTTCTTCCAGCTACATTTGCAACTACGTATAAGCGATCTTATACCTTTATTGAGCTGTTTTTTCCCTTCTTCTAATAAAGAATTCCAAATATATTTGTAGCACAGGAATTTAGAATGTTATTGACAATATATGAGACTTTCACATTTGTTAATGGTTAGATTTAAATATGGATTATTTCAACTTTGACCAATACCAAAAGATGTTTGTGGTACATTCAATTTTTCATAATTTGCGGGGAAGAGAATGAAAAACTGGCTCCCAGACACAGCTCAATTTTCCCCCTACAGTGTCCCTCCATTGAGGGGGCCTTTCTAGAGAATAGGGCGACTTTCCTTAGCATCTGGTCTCTTTTATATGGCACATTGATCCCTGGCTCTTTTTTATCCAGCACGGCCTATTTATAAATCAAGTATAACCACTTAGATCTTTCAATTAGTGGCCTACCCCCTACTTTTAAATTAGTCTTTAGGGTATGATCAAGTTCTTCCTAATGAAGTGATTCAGAACTTTAAAGGCCTTTTCCATTCATTGGATAATGTCAAAAGAACAAAGAGTGAACAGAGCATTAGAGAATAAAGATCTATATATTCTAGCTATCTTTAAGTGGTAAATATGTCTAAGATATATCTGAGATTTCATATATATATAATATATATAAATATATATAGTCATTTGAATAAAATCTCTCTCTGCTTTACAAAAATGTTCTGCTTTTCTTCTTTAATTTGTTTAATTTGGACCCTGATTTTTTTATTCTATCATTATAAACTAACAGTAAGATGATCCCATCAATAATCAATTTAACTGACTTCATTTTTATTTTTCTGTACTATATGTTACAAAATACTAATATCTGTGCTTCTATTGTCATTTTCTCAGTAAGGATTGTTTGCTTTCTGAAAATTGTCATTAGTTCATTGATTTAAGAGTTATTTACTGGAATGCTGCTGCATATCAGACATATACTGTTTTAGTTACAGCAGATACAAAGGTTCTCACCCTCATAAAGCAGACACTCGGGGGTAGGGGGAGACAATAAAAAAATGAACATAGTAAACAAGTGAGCAGCAAACATACTGCGTTTTCATTGATTCCAAGTTGCACATTTCTTCCTATTTAAACATTTCTGAAAGCAGAACACATCTTATGGTTGATGGTTCTGACAATCACTGTTGGCCAGGTGGCAGCAGTGATGTAGAAGTTGTTGCCTGCTCGTGGATGAACAACACAAGCATGAGTATCAAAAATTGCAGAATTGGTGTCATGGCTATAAAGAAACTGAACCCAGTAGTGGAATGGTCTTTTAACTCCCAGAAACCAAATAATTTTGAGGAGCGACTGGGAGAGTTGGGGAATTAGACATGTTTAGCAATGTTCTCAAAGAGGAGTAGTTAGTATATGCTTCTAATAATTCCTTGGGTCAGAGTTCTCATCTAATGGAGAGGAGAAAGAGATTACTTTTTTTATTTTTATTTTTAAACCCTGTTGAGGTTTTTTTATTTTTTTTTAAACCCTGCTAAGATTATTTTTGGAAACCCTGGTGGCGTAGTGGTTAAGAGCTACAGCTGCTAACCAAAAAGTCGGTAATTCGAATCCACCAGATGCTCCTTAGAAACCATATGGGACAGTTCTACTCTGTCCTATAGGGTTGCATGATTCAGAATTGACTCCACAGCAAAGGGTTTGTTTTTAAAATTGTTTTTGCTTGGTAAAGTAGAGGGTCAACAAAAAAGAGGAAGACCCTCAGTGAAATGGATTGATACAGTGGCTGTAACAATGGGCTCAAACATAACAATGATTGTGAGGAATGACAAAGGACTGGACAGTGTTTCATTCTGTTGTACATAGGTTTGTTATGAGTTGGAACCAACTCGATGGCACCTAAGAACAAGAAGATTATTTTACAGCAATGAGGAGTAAATAGCAACTAATAAATTAATATTTGAATACATTATCCCATGAGTCAGTCCTCAGGATAAAAATGCAAAGCAGAAATCTTTAGGTCATCACACTTCATAATTGCTCCACAGGATAGATATTCCCTAAAGGGAAAATTTGGCTTTTCAAGACATATGCAACAATACTTGTACCAAGATCATGCCAGAGAATTTAGACAAAGCTATCATGTAGTAAAAAACATAAAAACAAGAACTTCTTCTTGTTATACCAAGAAAGTTCTCCGAGAGATTTGACTTGTTTCCCATCTCTGATTGCTATGGCTTGAAGTTTATTCTAAAACTTCGCAAATTAAATTATGTCATCAAATGTTAAAGGGTAAATCTACTTCCCTGCACCAATTCACAGGTAATGCTACGCATTATATGCCTTATACAGTTTTCATAGATGCTCAAAAATAATTTAACCAAAAGTATATTGCATATGCACTATTTTAAAACAATACACACACTTGATTTTTAAGTTCATCCTAAGGTTATTTTATCTCCCTACTACTTTTATGATAGAAAGGTTAACACGTTTCATTTTTCTGGCAAATTTTCTTTCGAACTATGTCTGGAGGACTGTGGCAGCAAGCTTTCTCCCCAGAGAAAACAAACTTTGCTACTCAAGTCACTGACAATGGCTTATTTATTTCAAGCTTAATGTGTAATTTCATTTGCACTTAAATAATGATTCTGTCTTTGAATGTATGGCTTTTAAGTCTTTATTTTGTGCATTAAACTCGTAGTTGTTTTATCCTTGACATTGCCATTGATTTGGTAAAGGGAACTTTAAGTATTTTTTTTTAAACAAAACGAACAAAATACCACTTTCAGTAAATTCTGCAAGCTGACTCAACTGCCTACAGTAACACTATCAACTGACAAAACCCAGAACCTTCTAGAAACTAGAACTTACCTTATAAAAGTAAAAGCAAAACAAAACAGACCTTTAGTAATCACTTTATTGAACATAGTCGCAGAGTTATGCATTCCTTGGACTTCCATTATCTTGTTAACTCTTATTTAAATGTTCTTGGCAGTAAAAGGACAGTAATGAGGAAGCAAATATGAATTAGCAAGTTTCAAGAGCTTGCTCACCTGATTTTAAAGCAAATATGCCTGAATAGATGCAGTCCCGCAAACTGGCCCTCCCAGTAGACTAAGGCTCTTCACTGAGATGCGATCCACTGGAGAGACCCAAATGAGTAATTTCGGGGTAAGACCCATTTTGACTCAAGTTTTCTGTCCTGGTTCAGTTTTTTGTAGTCTCAAAACTCAATCTAAATTTCTTATTCTATAAAATTTATTTTTATCTGTTATTTACTATCACAATCCACAAACTATCCTTTTATCCTTACAGTACTGAGAAGGCTACATGGAATGTTGAAAAAAAGAGTGGAATTTAGAAAAAAGTAAGATCTAGGTTCAAATTCTGCCTAAGTTATTTACCAGTTATGAGGCATTTACTTATTTCTTAATTTATATACTGAAAAAAAGTTAACGGTAAGGAGTAAATAACAGTAAACCAAATAAATGTTTTTCTTATTTACCATTTCCTCTCAGTTTTTTTTCCGAACTAACTAAAAATTTTAAGTACCGTAATCTCTATGAAAAATTACTTTTCTTCCTATTATATAAAACAACTTGAGTAACAGAACTGGTGGAATATATGGTGATTTAATAGAAAATTATGACACAACAGTGGCAAAATAAACACAAGTAAATTCAATTAAAGAAGAAAATAATTTGGAATGACTTCAAATTTCAACTTGATATTAGTGCCCAATTTTTTGGTTTAAGTTATCTCTAGCTAGCCGCCCCTTAGTCAAGTTATCTCCAAATCCTATTTAAAGAAAGACTTCTGAAGACACAGAAAAAGTAAAGTCACATAAATCTCCAAAATACTGACAGACAAGTTATGAAAAAAAAAAAATTGAAGGGATTTCCATCAACCTGAAGTCGACAATGCAGGACTGAGGAGAGGCCAGGGACTTACAAAAGTTGTTTTCAGTCACAGACCAGTCCCTATAGCTTGAAAAACTAAAGGAAAAAAGAAAACCCATCCTGATACATGAGAGTTTCAATATTTGTTGAATGAATAAATAAAAAAGGAATAATGATAAAAGTTATCATTTAGAGGAGATCAGTGGTAATCCTTCTATTCTGACTGTTGCTAAGTATCAAGTTGGGGTACATCTGTTCTCATTTAAGGATAAATAAAAGAAAAACAACAACAACATGGGGCTCCAAAAAATACTAAAACACAGGATAGAAAAATCATTGAGAAGATGAAGTAAATGTATTCTTCCCAAAATTATCTATTTTAGAAATGAGAAGACATTTTTAATACCTTCAATTGTATAACATCAAAAGTTACAAAATAAGAACAAAAAAGCTAGGGAAAAGCGGGAAGAGGAAATGAAAAGAAAATAGTTATAAGCCAACCAGAAAAGGAATCTATGTGATATGGAAAGATTGAGGATAAAAAAAGGCTATTTAAAAAAAATATATACAAATGTCAATAAAAAAGCAGAGTCTCAAAATGTTAACAGTAGTTGACTATGGATTATAGAATTACTAAATATGTTCTTATTTATATTTTCCCATTTCTTTTTTCCAAAATGAGCATGCGATGATTTTAAAGCAAGGAATCAAAGAATTACTTTATTTCTTAAAACAAACCAACATTATGCCAATTCATGTTAATGAGAGTATACTGACATGAGCCTGTTTTTTACTGAGGATGAAAATGGGTGCAGTCTTCCTTTGGACAAAGTTTGACAAACTTTATTTATACTTTTCGACCTAGTCAGTAACTTTGTAAGAATCTATTGCTCTGGTTATGGCCTTAGAATAGACAAAGATTTATGTACATGGTCAGTCACCACAGCAATATTTATAACAGTGAACAAACGGTGAATAATTTGGCCAACAATCTGAGACCAATGAAGTAACCTATGATGGAGCTTTATATAGCTATCAAAGTCATGTTGCTGATGAGGCAGTAACATTTAGTTATTAGAAACTGTGATAGTTAAGATTGTGTGTCACCTTGGCTGGGCCATGATTCTCAGCGTTTTGGCAGTAGTGTGAGGTTGTGGTCACCGTGTTGAGATTTGATATGTCATCACCACCATGATGGGATCTGCTGTGAGTAGCCAATTGGTTGAAGGGGAGTTTCCTTGGGCATGTGGTCTGCATCAAGTGTGGGCAGATGTTCTGGCAGGGCTCGGGGGATTTTGCTCATTCTGGATCCTGCAGCTGGCTCCTGTTTGTCTGACCTTCGGTTCTGGTTTTTGGGACTTGAGCTGGTGGCTTGGCTGTGGTTTTGCCTGTTGATCCTGGGATTCATTGATCTTGACAGCCTGTGAGCAGCACCCCTGCTCTCTGACCTACAGATCTTGGGTTCACCAGCCCCTGTAGCTGCATGAGTTTGGAGGGGCTTCCATTCTGATCCGTGAACTTGGGACGCTGCAGCCTCTACAACTGCATGAGCCATTTCTTTGACATACTCTCTCTCTCTCTCTCTCTATATATATATATATATATATTCATACACTTTACTGGTTTTGCTTCTCTTGGAAACCCAGCCTAAAACAGAATACCAATCTCTAGAGTTATCCTTGGAATTATATTCCCTCCCCATTACTCACTGACCAGGTTTCCTTGGGAAAGTACTCACCTTCTCTATATGTTATTGCCCTCATCTATGAACTAGAGACTAAAAGCAAATAATGTCATAGGTTTGTTGTAAGAATTAAATGATATGATGCATAAGACCTCAATAAATTTTAAAAATAGTTACTATATCTGAAAATATAGGAAATAATCATAATACAAAATTAAATGAACAAAGCATAATACACCTATGTGTGTGTGTGTGTGTGTGTGTGTGTGTGTGTGTAAAACAGGGACAGATTATCCAATAAGCAAGATAAGCACAGTGCTTACCTTGCTTACCAGATCATTTATAGTGAACAATGGGAAATTGTTTACTACCGAACAGTAAGTAAGTACAATAAGCCCATACTTACCTTGCTTACTGGGTCATCTGCCCCTGTCAGGGATTGTAAATTTGAAAAGAGGCTTTGGTTCTGTAGGAAGGTGCTGTGGGGTTGGGAGAGAGAGAGAGATGCCGGTCATACCTAGAAGCAGAATCTTTGATGTGGTGAAAAAAAATGTGAAATTGTTCACTACAGATGATCTGGTAAGCACGGTAAGCACCATGCTTACCTTGCCTATTGGTTAATCCACCCCTGGTATAAAATGAACCCAACAACATCATCTACACACACATGTTCACACATCAGAATCTTAACTGTTTATTTTAGCTATTAGAATTTTGGGTCATTCTTCTTTGTAAATCTGCATATTTGAAAATTATCTATCGGAAACATATATTACTTTTAGCATCAGGAAAAACAAATAATTATATTAAAAGTTTAAAAATATAGTAGTTTTTATATAGGGCCGATCTGACTCATAGTAGACACTGAATAAATATTTGTAGGATGAATGAGAACCAGTTAATTCTAGGTCCTAAAGTAACCCTGATAGTCCACAATATTCCTGTCTGGTGTTCCTGCCTTTCTCCTCTCTCCTCTCCTCTCAGATGCATATTACTTTACTGTCAGAACAGCCTCTCAAAGCATGGCTCTCATCCTGAATATCCTCTGCTCACAGACTTCCAAAGATTCACTTGGGGCCAAGACTTGAGTCCAGACTCCTCTGAGAATGGCTTACAAGGTTCTATATGAAAAACACCTTCACTGTTTCTGCCAGCCATTTTATCTCATTCTCCATGTATTATACCCTAGCTGAACTTCTTACCCTTCTGAAACACATTGTACTTTTGTCACCTTAATTTCACTTTTTCTGTCACCCACACTCCCCTACTTTCATCTTCCCAGTGAGGGTCTGCTCAAGGAAGTTTGCCCAAGTCAGAAGCAAAATCTATTCCATTCTTTGTTGTGTTCCTGGAGAGTTTTATTTGCACATTTTTAAAACGATTTAAAGATTTTCCAAAAACTTGTTAGGAAGGAAAAATAATTTAAGTTTACTACATTACTTTCCCCTTTTATTACTTAAAAGCATAAAAAGTATATTCACTTAATTTGTTGGGAAGAAGGATAAAAAATGTTTCCTAATTTTTCGACATCAACACCCATGGAAGCAGCAGTCAAGAATCAAAAGACACAGCGCATTGGGCAAATCTGCTGCAAAAGACCTCTTTAAAGTGTTGAAAAGCAAAGATGTCACCTTGAGGACTAAGGTGCACCTGACCCAACCATAGTGTTTTCAATCGCCTCATATGCATGTGAAAGCTGGACAATTAAGAAGGAAGACCGAAGAAGAATTGATGCCTTTGAATTGTGGTGCTGGTGAAGAATATTGAATATACCATGGACTGCCAAAAGAACGAACAGGTTTGTCTTGGAAGAAGTACAACCAGAGTGCTCCTTAGAAGGAAGGATGGCAAGACTACGTCTTACATACTTTGGACATGTTGTCAGGAGACAGCAGTCCCTGGAGAAGGACATAATGCTTCGTAAAGTAGGGGGTCAGTGAAAAAGAGGAAGACCCTCAGTGAGACGGATTGACACAGTGGCTGCAACAATGGGCTCAAGCATAACAACTATCATGACGATGGCACAGGACTGGGCAGTGTTTCGTTCTGTTGTTCATAGGGTTGCTATGAGTCAGAACCAACTCGACAGCACCTGAAAACAACAACAATTTTTCGAATAAAATCTCTTTAAACTTTTATTTTCTTTTCTCATCATTTTTTAGTGAACTCCTTACGATTTTCTCTATACAAGATATGTCATAGAGTAATTTACTTTTTCCTTTCCAATCTGGATGTCTTTTATTTATTCTTTTCTTGCCTAATTGATCTGGCTAGAACTCCTAGCACAATGTTGAAAAAAGTAGTAAGAGCAGACATCCTTGTCTTGCTCCAGATCTTAGGGGGATAGCGTTCAGTCTTTCAACATTAAGTATTATGTTAGCTGTGAGTTTTTCATAAAACCAACCAAACCCGTCACCATCAAGTCAATTCGGACCTATAATGACCCTATAGGACAGAGTAGAACTGTCCTGTCAGATTACCAAGATTATTATCTTTATGGAAGCAGATGCTACATCTTTCTCCTGCAGAGAGGCTGGTGTGTTCGAACCAGCAGCCTTTCAGTTAGCAGCTGAGCACTTAACCACTGCACCAATAGGGCTCCTAGTGACAAACAGCAAATGTCAAAGGATATAAACCCAGGTTGATATAACTGTAAAGTCTATATTTGTTCATTAGTGTAACAGAGACAACACTGGGTGTGTACATACTTTCTTCCTGTTTTGAGAAAACGTTGTTGTTATTTGCTGTTAGGTGCCGGGAGTCAGTTCCAACTCATAGTGACCCTATTTACAGCAGAATGAAACACTGCCCTGTCCTGTGCCATCCTCATAATCATTGCTATGCTTGAGCCCATTGTTGCAGCCACTGTGTCAATCCATCTTCCTTTTTTTCACTGACCCCCTACTTTACCCAGCATGATGTCCTTCTCCAGGGACTGATCCCCCATATCCAAAGCATGTGAGATGCATCAATTCTTCTTCATTCATCCTTATTCATTATCCAGCTTTCACATGCATATGAGGTGATTGAAAATATCATGGCTTGACTTAGGCACAGCTTAGTCCTTAAAGTGACATACGACTTTTTAACACTTTAAAGAGATCTTTTGCAACAGATTTGCGCAATGCAATGGGTCGTTTGATTTCTTGACTACTGCTTCCGTGAGTGTTGATTGTGGATCCAAGTAAAATGAAATCCTTGACAACTTCAAACTTTTATCTGTTTATCATGATGTTTCTTATTGGTCCAGTTGTGAGATTTTTTGTTTTCTTTATGTTGAAGTATAATCCATACCGAAGGCTGTGGTTTTTGATCTTCATCAGTAAGTGTTTCAAATCCTTTTCACTTTCAGAAAGCAAGATTGCGTCATCTTCAAAATGCAGGTTGTTAATCAGTTTTCCTCCAATTCTGATGCCCTATTCTTCATCATATAGTCTAGCTTCTCTGATTATTTGCTCAGCATACAGATTGAATAAGTATGATGAAAGGATACAACCCTGATGAACACCTTTCCTGATTTTAAACTACACACTATCCTCTTGTTCTGTTCAAATGCCTGCCTCTTGGTCTATGTACACGTTCTGCATGGGCACAATTAAGAGTTCTGGAATTCCCACTGTTTGCAATGTTATCCATAATTTGTTATGATCCACACATTTGAATGCCTTAGCATAGTCAATAAAACACAGATAAACATCTTTCTGGTATTCTCTGCTTTCAGCCATGATTCATCTGACATCAGCAATGATATCCCTTGTTCCATGTCTTCTTCAGAATCCAGCTTGAATTTCTGGCAGTTCCTTGCTGATATACTGCTGCAACCATTTTTGAATGATCTTCAGCAAAATTGTACTTACCTGTGATATTAGTAATATTGTTTGATAATTTCCACATTCTGTTGGATCACCTTTCTTTGGAATGGGCACAAATATGGATCTCTTCCAGTCAGTTGGCCAGGTAGCTGTCTTCCAAATTTCTTGACATAGACGAGGGGGCACTTCCAGTGCTACATGTGTTTGTTGAAACATCTTAATTGGTATTCTGTCGATTCCTGGAAACTTGTTTTTCACTTTTATGCCTTCAGTGCAGCTCGGACCCCTTCCTTTGGTACCATTGGTTCTTGATCATATGTTATCTCCCGAAATGGTTGAATGTCAACCAATTCTTTTTGCTACAGTCACTCTGTATATTCCTTCCATCTTCTTTTGATGCTTCCTGGGTTGTGTGACATTTTCACTGTAGAATCCTCCAATACTGCAACTCCAGCCTTGATTTTTTTCTTCAGTTCTTTCAGCTTGAGAAATGCCAAACATGTTCTTCACTTTTGGTTTTCCAACTCCAGGTCTTTGCACATTTCATTGTAATACTTTACTTTGTCTTCTTGAGCTGCCCTTTGAAATCTTCTTTCAGCTCTTTTACTTCATCATTTCTTCTTTTCAATTTAGCTACTCTACATTCAAGAGCAAGTTTCAGAGTCTCTTCTGACATCTATTTTGATTTTTTCTTTCTTTCGTGTCTTTTTAATGACCTCTTGCTTTCTTCTTGTATGATGTCCTCGATGTCATCCCACAACTCGTCTGGTCTTCGGTCGTTAGTGTTCAATGTGTCAAATCTATTCTTAAGATGGTCTCTAAATTCAGGTGGGATATAGTCAAAGTTGTACTTGGCTCTCGTGGACTTATTCTAATTTTCTTCAACTTCAACCTGAACTTGTATATGAGCAATTGATGGTCTGTTACAGTCAGCCCCTGACCTTGTTCTGACTGACGATATTGAGCTTTTCTATCATCTCTTTCCACAGATGGAGTCAATTTGATTTCTATGTACTCCACCTGGTGAAGTCCACATGTACAGCTGCCATTTATGTTGTTGAGAAAAGGTATTTGCAATGAAGAAGTTGTTGGTCTTGTAAAATTCTATCATGTCATCTCTGGTGTTGTTTCTATTGCCAAGGCCATATTTTCCAACTACCAATCCTTCATCTTTGCTTCCAACTTTCACATTCCAATCGCCACTAATTATCAATGCATCTTGATCGTATGTTTGATCAATTTAAGACTATAGAATTTGGTAAAAACTTTCAATGTTTTCATCTTTGGCCTCAGTGGTTGGTGGGTAACTATAAACAATAGTCTTATTAAGTGGTCTTCCCTGTAAGCGTATGGATATTATGCTATCACTGACAGTCTTCTACTTCAGGATAGATCTGAAATGCTCTTTTAAGTGGTGAATGTGATGCCACTCAGTCCTCTTCAATTTATCATTCCTTGCATAGTAGACCATATGATTGTCCAATTCAAAATGGCCAATACCAGTTCTTTTCAGCTCACTAATGCCTACGTTATCGATGTTTATGTGTTCCATTTCGTTTTCAGTGACTTCGAATTTTCCTAGATTCATACTTAGTACATTCCACATTCTGATTATTAATGGATGTTTGCAGCTATTTCTTCTCATTCTGAGTCATGCCACATCAGCAAATTAAGTTCCAGAAAGCTCGGTTCCATCCATGTCATCAGGGTCGACTCTACTTTGAGGAGGCAGTTCTTCTCCTGTTGTCTTTTGAGCATCTTCCAACCTGGGGGCACTCATCTTCCGACACTATATTAGACAATGTTCAACTGCTATTCATACGGTTTTCACCGGCCATTTTTTTCAGAAGTAGACTGCCAGATCCTTCTTCCTAGTCTGTCTTAGTCGGAAAGTTCTGCTGAGACTTTTCCACCAAGGGTGACCCTGCTGGTATTTGAAATACTGGTGGCAAAGCTTTCAGTATCACAGCAACACATAAACCACCATAGAAACTGACAAACACATGGTGATCAGGAGAAGACCACATTTCCTAAGGCTCCCTTGAAGTTGAGACCCTATTACTGGGTCTGGCAAATGGGACATGAGTGGAATTGGTACATTCTACTTACTAGCTCTAGTCATAAAGTATCTACCAACCTCTGGCTCTCTCTTCCTTTGCCACCCCATGTGTACTGGGTGGTTCACCTACAAAATGGCCTAGTCTCATTCAGTCTAGGCTCTTTCACCTCACACCTACCATTGTTGTTGTTGTTGTAAGGTGCTGTCATATCAGTTATGACTCAGAGTGATCCTGTGTTCAACAGAACTAAACGCTGCTGGGTCCTGCACCATCCTCACAATAGTTGCTACATTTGAGCCCATTGGCATAGCCTCTACGTCAATCCATCTTGTTGAAGGTCTTCCTCTGTTTTACTGACCCTCTACTTTACCATGCATGATGTCCTCCAGTAACTAGTCTCTCCTGATAACATGTCCAAAGTATATGAGGCAAAGTTTCAACATCCTCACTTCTAAGAAGCATTTTGGCTGTACTTCTTTGAGGACAGATATGGAATACTATTACTGGGCATGTAATAAGAGCAAATAACTGAGTGCTGTTGCCAGTGAGATTTGGAGGGTATTTTGTAACTGCCACATAAGTTAGTTTATCCTGACTAAAGCATCTAGCTTAATATAAAGAGTGTTGCCCTTAATTCAATGATAATCATATGATTTGGGGACAAAAAATCTACATGGGTGACATAAATGAGAAATAAATCCGGGTTTCTTAGTTCTACAGTGTTGCAAGTCTTATCAAAATACCTTTGGTCCTTTTAAGCGATTATTTTTGGAATTCTTTTAAATATCTTTTAAAATGTAAAAACGTAAGTCAGTATTTTTAAATTCACAAGGATGTAATACTAACTTACTTTTATTCTAGACTATATTACTTTATTCAAAGAGTTAAAGCAACAGAGCACTGTAATTGGATATTTGCTATTTACAAACTAAGAATCTGTAAGCACATTCAAACGTGAAACATCTATAGAATTTTTGGAGTCACTGGTAATTTTTTCTAACATTTATTTTATCCTAGTCTTTAAATACCTTATTCAAATATATTGCCTGACACAGACTTAATCCGATCCAACGTGCTTTGTTTGACCTTGTGATCTTTCCATCTTCTATAGTTATATCAGTTTTATGATATCAAGGGAAAGAACTTCAAGACTTTCCTGCTGGGAAACTGACAGTCTTTTTGTATAAAAATACTTCCCTACATAAGAGCTCTTATTTATTATATTAACAGAAAACAGAAGAAGGATTTGCATTTTGAGCACTATCGAAAAAGATCTCAAAGTCATCAGTTGCACTGAGCAACATATTTTTCATGTTACCACATGACAATTGAGAGACACACTCATTTGTTAATCTCTGCAGTGGCAGCTCTTACCATTCTGGATATAGCAAATCTTATTCCAAGAGGTTTATTTGAAATAGGTTAAGGGTGATAGCCTTATTATGATTACAGAGCAGAACCATTTTCTGCTTCTTTTGGAATTATGCATGTGGACACGTAGAGCTGCCACTAGCTTGTAAGACGTCTTTATGCAAATTAGGAAAGGCACTCCCTCTAGGCAGACAATTCAGAAAGAGGTGTACAAACTCTTCAACAGCACACAGTGACCTTGTGAGCATATTTAAATAAGGTCTTCATGACCAGCAATATATGATATTTATTTAGAGATTATTATTAACGTTAAACAATTCCAAGAAGGTCAGAAAATAATTACAAAAAACTAGGTTTCTATTGCCTTTATAAGGATTCATGAGTGACATTCATCTCAAGTATTGCTGCTCAGGACTGCTACACACCTCCTGAGACACCAGCTCATTCTATTATTCTCTTTTCTTTGGTTGTTAAAAAGCAAGAATCAAATTTTCTGTCTACTTTGTAGAGGTCAGAACTTTTTTGGTTGCAAGTGATGAACATCCCACTCAAACTTACTTGAGGAGAAAGGGAGATTGATTGGTTCAGAAAGTTTCTCAATCTCAGCACTACTGACATTTTGCATCCGATGGTTATTTGTTATGGGGAATGTCCTGTGCATTTTAGGATGTTTAGGGGCACCCCTGGCCTCTGCCCAGGGGATGCTGGTAGCATGCTTACTCCTAAACTGGGACAACTAAAAATGCCAAAAATGTCTCTGTTGCCATCAAGTCAATTCTGACTCAAAGCGACCCTACAGGACAGAGTAGAACTGCACCGTATAGTTTCCAATGAGCGGCTGGTGGAGTTGAACAGCTGACCTCTTAGTTAGCAGACAAGCTCTTAACCACTGTACCACCAGGTCTCCAGAGATTGCCAAATTTCCTTTACTGGGGGTAGGGGGTGTGCAAAATCATCCCCCATTGAAAACCACTGGTTCAGATAACTGAAAAGTCCAGACACTGAAGGAGTTTCAGACAGGATCACACTCATATCCAAATAAGAGAGACTCAGAGCAAGTTCCTTAATGTCTTTGGATCTCATTGTATTTTTTTTTTCATTTTTAAAATGGGGTAAATACTTCATCACAGAATAACTTTGAAGATACAATTAAATACCATACGAAAAGAAAAGCACCCTGGCCAATGTGCGTTGTTGTTATTAGTTGCCATTGATACTATTCAGGAAAAGTTTATTTCATACCCATTACTTGTTTTTATCAAAAAGGTAGCATAATCAGTATATCATGGTACTCAATCCAATGCCAGGATGACACTTCAATCTTGGTTAATATCAAATGAATTTCTTATACTAAATAACATGATATAAGAACTTTTTTTTTTTTTAATATATTTTCAATACTGAAACCTATTTCTTTATGTGAGCATGTCTCCTTATCACTAGAAAGAAGGTGACAAACCACCAATCAGGGAAGCAGTTGTAAAAAAAAATCGTGCTAGTTTGTTGGCAAGAGCAGGTAAATTAAAAAATAACTTTAATAACTTAGATTGAAGTGCTCATCCTTCCCAGTCTACTATTTATTTTCATTATATCTGTTTTATTTATACCTATCATGATTAGACAATTTTAGGCCACTATTTCCTGTTAATTTAAAGGAATTTTTTTTGAGGGGGGCAGATTTCAAGAGAGGGTATATGCTGGCAGAAGTTGCAACTAAGAGTTTGAGAAGACATTCAGAAATAGGATGAGGTTTTCTCTTGCGGGCCATCTACTTTACTCAGAGATTGAAAACTAACATGCCTCCCAGCTCTGGTGGATTGCTGTCACTCAGGAACGTGTATTCAGAGCTTCTGTTGAAACTAATAAAAAATTTTTTAAACTACTATGTCTGTGAGTCATATCCAGCTTTCAAACTATGATTTTAGACTTTATCCATAAAATTGAATCCAATGCTTTCTGCCTTAGTTACTAAGTGCTGTCTTAACAAAAAATACCACAAGTGGATGACTTTAAATAACAGAAATTTATTTTCTCACAGTTCAGGCTAGAAGTCTGAATTCTGGCCAGGGCTCTATTGGGGAGGCCCTTCTTTATCTATTTCAGCATTTTGCAGTCAGCAGTCCTTGGAGTTCTTAGGTTGTGGATGCATCTGCCCTTTGTGTCTGCCTTCATATGGTGTCTTCCCCCTGTGTGTGTCTCTATGTCTAATGTGCTCTTTTTATAACTCAGAAGCAATTAGTTTTAGGATCCACTCTGGTCTGGTATGATCTCATTAACATAACAACAGAAAATTCCTATTTCCAGATAAGGTCATAGTTACAGATACAGGAGTTAGAAATTCAACACATACTTTTGGGGGACAAAATTCCACCAAAACACTCTAAGTGCTAGTGTGCAGGAACGTTTCTTTATAAAACATTTCAAAAAAAAAAGGTTTCTGAAATTACTGCTCAAACATTTGGAAACATAAATCAGTCTCTTAGAGTCTATCAGCCTAAGGTAGGTTCTATTCCCCCTTTTGAATTTGTAAAGAAAAGTGATTTCCTAAGTTCAGCCAAATAGGAGGAAAAAATAAGGTTGCTGTTAGCAACTGTGCCGTACAATTTTGGTAAGAGAGTTGTGAAGGACAAAAGAAAGCTGATCTGCAATTGTTCCCTGGCACTGCCAGTGTGGTTGTTTTAGGTTCTTGTGCCCGTGGTTGTTCCTGAGCAAGGAGATGCTGCTGACCCCACCATATGTTCATAGCTACAACTCCTGTAGCTAATGCTACAGGTGTGGCTGTTCACTGTGAACTGGGTAATGAAAAATATGTTTGTAATTATGGTTTATAACCTATTAAATTTAATGTCCCATGCCTCATAAACCTTGTGGCGTTCTTTTGGTGGTGGTTGTTGCTGTTGGTCTAAGTGCATAAATATGCCATGCTGTTTGTGCTGATCTCTTCAGCTAAGAAGTGCTATTATACTTCCCATGCACCACCAAATAGCACCCTTAGACCACGTTTGAACTGTGTGTGGAAGCCTCTCACTAGATTTTGCATTTAATTCAAAGAGGTTTAAGTCTTTGGCCTTGAGTGTGTGAGCAACCAAACCCAGAGACACACAACCTTTATTCGTCTGATGAGATCCAATGACTAAACGTTTTTCTTTGCTACGGTCAATTCTCAGGCTATTGGTTCTAGAATGGAAACCTTGCAATCAATTATTGGAAGTAGCTCAGATGCTGGTCCATTCTGTTTTAGAATGTGCCATGGGCACAGCAAGTATTCCATAGCTCCAACTATGAGAAAAATACTTAAAAAACATAGAGGAAACTTAACTCTCTATCCCATCTTTTATTTCTGTCTTAGGGCTCTGATTGCCAAAGAGACAAATGTTTCCTTAATTCACTCAGTTATAAACTGATTTTATGGAATGTTAACTCCCCAAGAACTCCTAAAATTGTTACAAGAAGGTTAATGTCAGTGGAATTTTCTCCATATGAACTAACTGTTTCTGAATGAGAAAAGTTGTATTTGACACTTAAAAATATATTTATTTTCATAGACATCCAAAGAATAGCACAGGAACACTTAGATTAAGAAAACGTTAAGCCATCTGATAACTCAAAACTAAATGTTTATCACAAGATTTGCTTTCACTTTTCACTTGGTTTTGGGTCATTCTGAGCATATGATTCAGGTTTTCTTTTGCTTAATTTCTGACTTAAAAACAATTGCTTCTAACCATTCATTATTTAGTTTAGAATGACTCATCAAAATGGAAAAGCCTCTAGGAAAACTTGAATAAAGATTACTGTTAAGGAAATTTAGATCTTTACATTTCAAGACGAACTCAAAACATAACAAGATTCAACAATTTTAGCATTGCTAACTGATCAAGGGTCAGTCTATTGCTCTTCCTTTAGGCGAAATGACACATCTCAAGTGCACAGAAAATAACTGAGTAAGAAACAGCCATTGGAAGCAAAATGTGGAAAATACATGGGCCTATGAAAAGTAGTGTGGCTTTGTATACAGAAAAACAGGAGTAAAAATCCTGAGTCTGATACTGAGTAGCTATGTTCTTAGGCAAGATACCTAAGCTCCTCCCTGTGAATCAGTTTCATCATCTGTAATATGAAAACAACAGTAGCTAACTTTCAATATTATTTTGAAATTTAAATAATAGGATCTATGTAAGATGCTAGTACAGTTCCTGACACATTGTAGATGTTCAGTAAATGTTAATGATTGTTACCTCATGTTTCCGATATTGAATAATTAGTGTACTCGGTCACTATACTATCTTTGCTGACAATGACATTTTGATGAAACAAAACTATGTGTGCCCTGAGTGTTAGTTGAAATTCATTTAGAAACAAAATACATTGAGAGAGCATATGATCCTTTGGAAAATGAATCTCAGGCTTTGGTTTGAATTAGGATATCGCTCTGAAAGAGGCAAGAGGAGGGAAAGGTAAGTTCTGGGGTTTATTTTAACCTCTGTTCTCTATTGAAAACAACAGGCAATTGTGATGGTATTTGGTGTGCATATGATGTGGCTTCTCTTCCTTTAGGGATCGGGCTGAGGCTAGCAAACAACAATCAGATGTTAGCAATTTGGGTCACATTTGAACTGGTGACTCAGGGGGCAAGTGTTCTATATCCCACCAGTTCCTTTAGTCAGCTCCTGACTCACAACTCTTAAATTTATTTTCTTAAATAGAGGGAACTTGCCTCATGGGAGCCATTTTAAATGAATAAAACATAGTGTTCCATATAGCAAATTCTCTATTATCTAACATGGTCGGGGGTTTTCTGGTTGGTCAAAGTAATTGTGACAATTACCAATTTTCATAGAAATAGAATGGAGTCAAAATACACTTAGCACTAAAATGAGACTAGGCAGAGTTCAGCTATTCTTAGATTTCAAAGGCCTCTCAGGATTTTGCAGAACCAAACTGATAGCTATAAATTATCTTACAGATGTATGGATAGATCAGAGAGTTAGAATATCTGGTTGGCAGACCACCAGATAAACCACCCTTGTCTGAAGTTTAGAGTTGACATCGGAGTGTTTAGTCCTAACTAATAAACAACAACAGTTATAAACAATCAAACAAAAGGCCTAAGGCCTCCTAACAGGCAAAAAACACCGGTAAATGGTCAAGCTGAGTTGAAAGAATTGTGAATACATCTTCCATTCTACCAGAAAACTTGTTCCTATTATGTGATAGGTACTGGGCTGTGTGCTTCCCCGCCCAATGTTTTCTCATTTAATCTTCACGATAACCATGAAAAGTGGGTATTGCTAAAGCCAGACTGATGAGACTCAAATATTGGCAGTGTCAAGCACACAGCAGGCATTGAATAAATACCAATACACTTGGGGCAAATAGAAGCTCTATCTTCTGCTGAAATTCCCTACTTTCCAGCAAAATGGTTTTTGAAGATAGCACTTCTGCCATAACGGTGATAGTTTGGAATATATTAGTGTGCTTTTCTCTTTATTTTTTCCCAACGAAGTACATGGCTGTCTTCCTTACTGGTCTGAGACCTCCTCCTTCCTGGGAAGGTTGTAGAAAGAGGGGAAGATTAGATTTATTTCAGGAGAAATGCCAAAGAAAGAAAAACTTTCCAGATCTGGACATTCAAAGTATCAAAAAGCAAGACAATAGCTTTGAAACCCATGTTATTGTCTCAAGATAGAATTTGATCAATTACTTTGTCTCAGCCTTCAGCAACTCAGTGAAGAACACTGATATTGTCTAGCACAGATACCGATTGCTACTCTTCTGTAGAGGGGTCACATAAGAGAGGAAAGAAACTTGCACCTCTCTACCACTGGGTGAATTTGTAAAAGAGAAGAGAGAAATCAGTCAAGTACTTGTTCTGATTTTCTTTCTCTTTACTTTGTTGTATTTAGGTGTAGTGTTGGATAGGTATAAATGAACATGGAGGGAAAAGAATGCATGAGCATGGGACTCTGGAAGGAGGGCAAACATGCCAACATGGGAAATTCTACCCAAGAAGAGGGTAGGGATGGGTGATCAGACAGGCCAGCTGAAGTTCCTGTTGGTTTGAGTGCTGGGTTGAGAACTGACTAGTCTGACATTAGGATTCTATGGCCTGTTGCGGTGACTGGGGGAGGGACCACTAACTTAGGGAAACCAGCAGAGAGACATGACAACTTAAGGTCTGCATCTAGAAAGAGCTGACAGAAAGCTGTCACAGAGAATAGTCCATGAGTAAAAGAATAGATCACAAGCTCATCAGGCACAGATTTGAGCACTAGAGGCCAGTAATTTGAGTTAATTATAGTAGTACATTTGGACAGCACTTTGCCTACCTCTTGATCTTCATCTTACAGAAAGCATAAAAGGATGGAGGAGGCTATCTGAGAGACTGAGCATTTTTATCCAATCTAAGGGATTCTTTACATTTCAAACAACATTTTTTCTTCAATCCTGCAGATGTGTGGGCTCAAGAGTTTCACCAGTTTACTTTTAGATTAGATGAGCAATGTACATTTTTGTCAGGATTCCACATATTAGAATGAGTTGAAGTTGTGCTCCTGTGATACTTGTAACCCACCTGTAAAATAGTTTTAATAAATTGATGTTTAATATTTAGCTAACTTGCAATTGTAGGATTTGCAGGTCCTTTGCCAGCTCCTTCCACAGAGACTGTGTCACTCCCAGTTCCTGGGTGTCCCAGGAAGGATCATCTCACATAGAGGTCTCATGGAAGATGGTTTCCTGCTCTGGCATCCTTAGGTATCTGGTTCCCAACCCCAGTTGAACACTAGAATAACCTAGGGAACTTGTAAAACAGTACCTATGCTGGGGGTAACATTTCTGAGTTAAAAGGATTTAGGCCGTGGATATTTCTTAAGAGCTCCCCAGGTGATTTTTAGCAGGCCAAATTGAAAACTACTGTCCTGTACTGAATAATTCAGCCCCAGGGAATCTGTATGAAGGTGCCTTACCACTGCTATCTGGGTTTCCAGGTGACCTGCCAATCTGTCTTTTCTGGGCTTTGTTGCTACATCTGTGAAACACCGCCCCTTCCCTTGAGACTACCACCCCATCCTGGTCCTTCTGTCACCTGCAATAGTACTACTTATTTGCCACTGTTGAGCACTTTTGCAGTGCCTCAATAAACTACTTCATCCAGCTGGGATTCAAATGCAGGGCTCCTGACACCAGCTTCATCATTGGTGGATTCTACAACAGGAAAAGCAAGTAAAATTCTCAAAATAAGATTACATACTCAGTCAGTGCAAACATTAGAAGCATGCCCAACACGATATGAGAGAACCACTCAACTACAATAGTGATCATTCTCCCGTAGGGAGAGGATATAGTAGTACCCAAGACTCAACTAGGAGAAGACAATTATAGACCATTCTGATATCTAGAGGGAGAACATCCATTCAATAAACTGCATTCAATGACTCTTATGTCTGAAGCTCCGTGCTAGGGGTTGAAAATACAATGATAAATAAGACACAACCTCCTGCCTTGAGGAAATGCACGTGTGTTTGCTTGTTTGTTTGTTTTCATCCAATTTTATGGACAGCTTTTAAATTATGCAGTCAACACTGTACATTTAAAATACTTTTTCTATTTGTATGGGAGCATATAATAGCATACAGTTTTATTTGTTCCCAATTAGATTCAAAGTAGTTATCTTAGTAACAAATAATATTCAAAATAAAGACAATTTTATACCCTGGTGAGCTAAAGTGTATGGGATAAGAAAGAAAGGGAAAGGGAGTTTCATAAAAATAAATGAGTGCTACCAGCAAAGTGTATCTTTGTGGGTGTATGCATGTATATACATAGATGTATATTGTTGCTGTTGTTGTCCAGTCTATTCTGACTCATTTCAACCCCATGTGTGCAGAGTAGAATTGCTCAATAGGGTTTTCAAGGCTGTGACATTTGGGAAGCAGATCGCCAGGTGTGTCTTCCAAAGTGTCTCTGGGTGGTTTCAAACCACCAACCTGTTGATTAGTAGTAGAGGGCTTAACCACTTGTGCCATCCATGGTCTGGATTCTATCTCATGGAAGTGCTGGGAGCTGATTACTTAATTTAGCTCCAACTTTAAATAACTTCATAAAAAAGTTTTCAAACCACTAACTATTTACTATTTCTTTTACTATTACTATTTACTACTTCATTAAAGTAACTGAATTTTATTTTTATTTTATAAAATAAGAATTCCGAGAACAAAGAATTAAAGGGTGTAGTGATTGGGAAAAGTCAGCACATATAAAGTATTGTAATAATTTTTCCTTTCCAATGGGAAAGAGCCTGAGATAATTTCTTGAGGTATTCATGAAATTGGGGTATAGAGGTTGGTGGCCTATTAAACCCTCAATATCACTTCAACATTATCTTGCTATAAGCCATAAACACCAACCAAAATCAGTAGGTGAAAGAACTTGTAACACGAATAGTAATTCACCCTTATGCTAGTGATACTTCTGTAACAATAGTAAATTGATCTGGAACTGGAAAAAAGCCATGGGTGGAGCACCCAATGACAGGTTTTATAAGATGTCACATGCATTGGAGACTTGGTAATAAAAGAATATAAAACTTTAATCTTCAACTTTTCTTTTAAAAAAGGTGATAAAGCAAATAGGGAAGTGATATAAAATAAATTTTTAAGTGTTAGGAGATCACGGAATTTTAAGTTGAGTTCAGTTCATTTAGAAGACATTTTAAAACTGAAAAGCAAACAAAAAAGAGTTTGAAAAAGATTGCTGATGACTTTTCTATCCTTCTTCAGTACGTGGGCCATTGCTAAGTCCACCAAGTACAATAAAGGTCATTCTTTCAATATTCTATTTTGTAACTTCTATTTATATTGTACATATTTATGCGATTCCTAATAACCAGGTATACTTAGTTCTCAGTGTTACTTTACTAATTTTAGTTAATACCAAAATCAAACCCATTGCTGTCAGGTTGATTCTGACTCATAGTGACCCTACAGGACAGAGTAGAACTGCTACATGGTTTCCAAGGCTGTAAATCTTTATGGAAGCAGACTGCCACATCTTTCTCTTGCAGAGCGCCTGGTGGGTTTGAACTACCGACCTTCTGGTTAGTAGCTGAGCGCTTAGCCACTGCACCACCAGGGCTCCTTATTTTAGTTAATAGTTATGTTTAAAGTAAGCAGTTACTCATGAGAGGATGAAAGTATTGAGACAAAATTTTAAAGAAAGTTTTATTTATTAATATTGCTATCATAATTTGAGTTATCATTAAAAATTTAATTGCCAGTAAGCGCTGAATATATGAGTGTTACCAGCAACTGCTACCAGATGCTTTATTATCTATTATTGATGATGAGGCTGATAGGAGAAAATCTGCTTTCACGCTGTGTCAGTGTACATTTGCAAAAAGAACCAATTAAGCCCAATTTCTGTTATGAGTTGCCTGTGCATAATCTTCATGACGTATTTGCACACCACTGTTCTAGTTAGGGTTATATAACCAATACCCATAGTAGGGCTTCATTCATTGTGTGTTAAGTTGAATTGTTTAAAGAAGGCTGGATGGAGCATGCCATGTGAGCTCAGCCTAGCCATGGCAAGTTCCATAGTGACACCAGGTAATCAACTGGCATGCTTAATCTGCCCCTGGAAGGGCTCAAGCCCTCAGAGCCCACTTGTGAAGCTTCAGACAGCTATACAACCATATCAACACGGGATGCCCATGGCCCAAGCTCTGCAAACCACTGAGAGGATGCTAAATTTTGGAGGATCCTAATGAAGACAATGTCTCTACTTCCAGCCTGCCTGCCTTTGTTTCATAACCCACAGTAACTACAAAGAAAATTAATGGCAGAAAAAAACCAGTAACATCATTCTGTGAATCTCTTTGATATCTAAAAAGATGGAGATTGGGTATTTTGTCTCAGCTGTACCCAGACATCGCATACGTCATGCTGTATGACACTGAGCAGAAAAATCCAAACCCAGAAAACAGTGCTTAGGTGGGATCTCAGCTAAAGTGAGTGTTCTCCCCTCTCCATGTCTCTCTTTAATTCTCCTCCTGAACGATTTGCTCAAGACAACATATTATGTGCTGTTCTCATTCATTAAATTCTCAGAGTATGATGAAATATTTCCCCTTCCTTTTTTCATTCTTGGTTTTTAATGTGTATAAAATTGCATGCCCACATAAGAGGTGCTAGATAAGATTTCCCTTTTTGAGTAGGCCATGAAGATAGAAATTTAAAAACATAATCTACCTGAGAATCTAATAGGGAGTTGAGAGAACCATTCCAACCTTCCTTTCAGTGAGAAATGTGGGAAAGAGTGAGCTACCATTTCATGACAAGCAGACAGTTTCATTGCTTTTCTTGGTCCGTAGCGTCATTTCTGGACCCCATGGCAAAGAAGGTAGAACTTTCATTAAGAATAGTTTGTGTCTGAAAATTGCAAATGTGTATATTTTTCATAAAATTGACTTGAAAGAAGTTATATTGACTGAATGGCTCAAACATGTAGGCATTCTATAGAAGCAGTCTAATTCAGAATCTGAGGAGAGGAGATACAAAGTGCACTCTGCTGGGTTAGACAGAAAAGTCAAGTGATAGTACCACTAATCACAAATCCATTCTGATCAGTTCAGAAGCTTCCAGGGGTGCCTGTGTTGAACTAATTATCTCCCTGTGCTTACTTAGGTGTGTTTCTTTGTTCCTGTGTTTGCTTAAGAATGTAGGCTTAAGTCACATCCTGTTATCAATCATTGTTATAGCTCATAATATCCACAATGGGAAATTCAGTTTATGAAACAGAAGGCCTTGGCCCTAATTAGGAATCAGGTGAGTGAAGCTACCTTTGAACTTAGAAATTTTACGTATCAATGTGTCATCAACCAAACTCTGCTTATTACATGGAAACTGAGACTCCTTTATAATGGAATATCCTCACAAATTTTGGTAGAAGCATTGGAATTTTGGGTGGATTTGCCAATAAATCTAAAATCTCCCAGTGTTTGAATAGTTTCAGGACCCTGAAAAATTCACTTGAATGGGTATCTCAAGCCTTTAAGTGGAAATAGGGTTAATCGAGTTTCACTTATCCAAACCATGATGATTTTTTGAAGTCAGTGAATAAAAATTATCGCAAGAGGTAGCTGGGGATAGTAATGTGTTCGTGAGGTTGTTGAGCAATCCACATTGCAGATATATACCAGGATTTTGATTCTTTGCATTAACAATCTGCCCTGAATTCATTTAAATCCTTGTAAATTTATGATCAGAGAACATCCTTCATGCATTCATACATTCATTAATTCAGTAGCTAGTTTTAGAGGGCCTACCACGTATAAGGCATTATGCTTAGGGTGGAGAACTCAGAGATACATGAGACACAACATTCTCACCTTTCCAAAACCACCATTTTTCACAGTGACCAAAGTATGCTTTTGAAGTATCCCTGTTTCTATAAGCAATGGGAAGAGGGAGGGAGTAGCATTGCTACTGTGAATTAAAAAAAAAAAAAGTCGCCAGCAATAGGGGAAGTTGCTTCCTCCAGCAGGCTTCATTTATTTCATTTAATAACCATCCCTTTGTTTACTCCCCTTCTCTCCCTCCGTTGGCTTTTGGAAAGCACTTGGAAGAATATCGTACTCTCCGATCCGTATTCCTTGTTTCCTTAGTCCCACCTTTTTAATTTCTTTTTAAATATTTTCTATTTTACTTTGAAAGCAGAGGAGCTGAAGGAATAAGAGAAGTGACACAAAAAGCTTTTAAGGAATGAAATTTCAAAAACGTATTAGTGGCAATGACTTTTACCTACTTTACCTTGACAAAACAAAACAAAACCCCAAAATGAAAAAAAGAAAAAAAAAAAAAAAGGCAACATTCCTTCAGGCAGTTAGCTCTCTGACCTACATTACAGAATTGGTGGAGGTCCTAATAGCAGAGGAAACTCTGCTTGTATTTCCAACCCCCACCAGGGCTCACTCTGCTATAGCAGCATCGGCATGAAAATAAAAATTCTTTCTCCCAGCCCTTCTAACCGAGGTTGGCCATAATAAATGCTTTACTCCCAAAGCAACTCGGTCTGTCTTTTCATTAACTATCCAAATTCTTTAGACAGTAGAGTTCTTCAAAAGTGTAAATTGGTGTCTTCTGTTTCATGGATAACAGATCTGAACTCAGGGAAACACTAGCTTTCTAAGATTGTTGTTTTAGTAATATTCATTCTTTGCTCCACAGAATGGTGGCATCAAGGGTACGCACTGAAGAGACAGGTGAAATGGTGAATAAGTGGAACCCAGCTGCCTTAGAAGCACCTGAGGCCAGGCTCAAAGAGGCGGTTTAATAGTCTGCACCATTTCACTGGACAGATCATTTAATTTTTTAAAAATCTATTAGGAAGAAATGGACTACTAACTATATTTTTACTCCTTATGTATAATCAGAACTTAATTTGATATTTCATAATATTATTCAGAAAAATATGAGTAGATCTAGAAACAATGAGATTCTGCTGCTTTATAATAATTCTTATTTCCTAGAGTACAAATAAAGTCTTTGTACTTGACTTGGATGAAGAGTCAGGGAAGATAACAGACACATTTAGAATTTTTCTTTTTAAAGCAACTTCCAAGGTATGGTTGGGTGTCCACACTGAATAGATCTAGTTTTACTTTGTCTTTTCCAACACTGAACATTGAATAACATGCTCATAGAAAAATTAAAATGTCATTTGCACATAAGACTAACTCTGATACCCAGCTTCTACCTAGTACAAAACTTAATTAATGATTACTATACGGTGAATATGTTCTTAAGTAAAAAAAGAAAAGAAAAAGTATATAGATAATTGAAAATAGTGATAAGATCTCTGATTTTGGATTCCTGAGCTCGCCTCTCTTAAGAAGTATTGTCATATTCACAAGAGGAAGCTTGATATTATTAGAATAAATTTAATTTTAATTCACTTTCATTAAAAATCCACATATTTTAATACATACATATGCATCTTCATAGTATCATTTTTCAGAAGAGGGGGAACATAAAGGAAAGGAAACAAATTTCTGTGGAGTGTCTTGTATAGGTTTATTTATCCTTACAGCTATCTTATGATGGTGATTTTATTATCCCTGCTTTTACAGAGGGAGGACTTGAGTCTCAGAGAGTTTAAATAACTTGCCCAAGATGGTAAGGTAAGTGGCAGAACAAAGAATCACTCTCATCTTACCCACCTCCAAAACTCTGCGAGGACATTATGACATAAAAGAAAAGGTGTTTGTTTTTGTGTATTTGTTGGTATGTTGCTTGTTTGGTGGGAGTATATAAAGGAAGAGGGGCGATAACACCTTACATGTAATACTTCGTGTTCAGGGTCTAGAGCCCTAAATCAATCAGTTTTGTTCTGTGCCCAGCATGTGAGGACTCAGAGATATGAGGAG
The DNA here is from genome assembly GCA_030035585.1 of Dugong dugon. Taxonomy (NCBI): domain Eukaryota; kingdom Metazoa; phylum Chordata; class Mammalia; order Sirenia; family Dugongidae; genus Dugong; species Dugong dugon. Next base: position 161,394,329 of record CM057461.1, on the reverse strand, counting down.
GGGAGGGGATCTGTCTTGTCATGCCTGTTTTAATAATAAGACTTTTCTCACTGACTTGATATTAGGAATAATCAATTTAAATTTTTTAACATCAACATACAAATGTGGAATTTTCAAACTAAATGTAGTCTTTAATTACTAGCATCAGAAAAGCTGTATCATAGTTCAAAACTTAGTTTCTTCTTTTCTTAAAATGTGATTTCTACAATATTTTTTTATTGGTTTAGTGGGAAGACTGCCATCTACTGAATCAACAATACCTTTTCATGTACTACCTGAGGAACTCTTAAAGTCAGTACTGTACAGAAGTTTAACAAAAAATACATATATATATACAATATGGTAATTACTTTCTCTTTCCATTTAACTGTGACTCGTTCTTAGCCTCACATACGCAGAAAACACATTCTTTAGAAATGCAGATATTTGACTAAAAAATCTAATTGGTATAGACTCATATTTATTCACTTCAAAGACATTCTAAATTTTAACCTAACGTATAATTCTCTGTTCAGTTGCTTCTGGCTAGATCTCCCAGTTGTGACATAGCTGATAATCTCAGTATTATCTTTTTTCTTTGCTCTCTCCTCCTGTCTGCCACCACCTCCCACTTCTCTCATAAACCCTGACAGGGAAAGTAGATTTTCTTCCTAGCGATTTTTAAAAATTGTTATAATTCTTTTACTTTCACTGGGAACACGGGCCTTATTGTCGAAAAGAGTTTGCTGCTAATAACAATATGAAAGGAAGATCATTCCAGACAGCCTTTGTCCTGCAGACCCATGATCATCCAGTCAAAAGGAAACTGTTTGTTTTTCAGTTTAATTGTAATTAGTAACAGTCTCTAATCATGGGGCTTGTTTATTGAATGTGTGTGCCCCTTCCTTGCACTGAGCTACCCCTTTTTTCCTCTTCTGCTCATTGAAAGCCCAGCCCAGGGAGCTAGCAGGAAACAACATATTCACTCCTTTCACTTAATCTTTTTCTTTTTTTTTCCTGAATTTTATCACTATTTGAGCGCAGCAGAGTTTGTCCTGAGTTCCCTCATTCAAAGAAGGATCAGGTTAGAACTTACTTTTTTCCTTAGTTAGGCCAGAACCCCACTGAGGAAGCTGGTGGATTAGGTATGAAATATCTTTCCATGTATTTGGGTTCTATAGGTATTACCTTGCTTTCTATTGAAGTCAATCTATGAATGCCACTGAAATTAATAACAACAAGAACAAAGAACCATCCTAATGGGAGGTATTAAAAAAATTATTGAGTTTCCAAAGTTTAGCTTTTAAAGTAATAATAATATTCACAGTCATTTTAATGAGGCATAGTCCTAAAGTTTAAAAATTAACAGAAGAGTAGACAATGAAAAATCAACACTATTTCTTCATCGTGATTAGAAGTGGTTTAAAATATATTTATGTTGTTGTTGTGTGTCATTGAGTTGATTCCAAGTCCTAGCGACCTTATATGACAGAGTAGAACTGCTCCATAAGATTTCCTAGGCAATAATCTTTAACGGAGCAAATCCCCAGGTCTTTTTGCAGAAGAGCTACTGGTGGGTTGGAACCTCTGACCTTCCAGTTAGCAGCCTAGCGCTTAACCATTGCACCACCAGGGCTCCTTTCAAATATGTTTATAATATATACTAATTGATATTATATTATGATAATGTGTAATAATAATTGATACATAGTATATATAACAAAACTGATTACAGTCTCATTTTTTTTACTGATAGTTAAATCCATAAATATTGCAATAGAAGTCAATGTTAAAATATTTATCTCTGTAAATTTTTTGTGGCTACAAAACCGTTTTAGTAAACCCCCTTCGTATTGCTTTAGTTACAAAGATTACTTAGGCTGTAGCTTCCTGGGAATCCCTCAAACTTCCATATATATATTTATTTCAATTGGGAAAGATGAGAAATGTCCCAGGGAAAAAAAAAAGAAAATATAAATTTCACATGGTTGAAAAAAATACCTTCAAGTTGGTGAATTTTTAAACGTGAGTATGCCAAACAAACATGTTGCTCCACATATGTAAGCATTTAAACTCTGTCAGTATCTCTGAAGTTCTTAGGTTTATCACATAATTAAACAGAGAATCCAAAACTGAAACGTATAAAAATGTAGCTCTGTAACAATAGCCGATCCTTAGTTATTGTTTTTGTTATTGCTGCTTTTTCTTTCATCTGTGTAATGTAGGATTGGAGAATTTAGTCTCTAAAGTCATCTCGAGGTCTCTGGTCCTATGATTCTGTGAAATGTCTTTAAAATAACGATGATGATGATGATCCTGCTTCTTTTCCTGTGATATACATATCTGCAGTTATAACTAGGATACTCCCCTTCTCCTCCCCCTCAAGCGTGTCGATTCTCCTGTATAAGTCCTGTTAAATTGAAAGCCAGTGAATGTTTAAGTGTATAATTTTGACCCTTGAAAAACAATCATCAGATGCCACGAAAAGGTAAGAAGAAAATATGAAAGTCTACAAGTAGCAATAAATGATTCAGAAAAGAATTACCCTCTCTGAAAGAATGTTCTCTCTCTTTATCCTGAGTTTACACCGAACGTGGGATTGTTCTTTAGGTTTTCTCAGGTGATTTATTTTGTTCTTTTCCATATGCCTTTGTTCACGCGTTATTGTCCTTTCATAGCACAAGGGTTAGACTTGCAATTATTTTAGCGCTACCAGTATGCATTTGACTTCTACCACCAACATGCCGTCTTACCATTGCTTGTGTCAGTCATCCTGCACCTGTGAGCTGGTCCCGCTTGTGGAACTTGCGGTGCAGGCACCTAGAGATTGCGGGACCCAAAATGTGGAGAGAGATGGGGCTGGAGGGTAGTTTTCTTATGGTTTGATTATAGGACTGCAGATTAGAAACTCACATTTTTAAACTCAATTCTGCCAGCTCAACATTTGCTCAAAATATAGTTTTAAAGTTTATGCAAATTTTCTTTTTCTCTCTTCAGTGTAAACAGCTATAAATGTTCCACTAACATACCTCAGTGTGGGTATAATACTAGTTTATTCTACTAAATTCACCGGATTTTTTTAATGCCTTCTAAATTACAGCTGAGAACAAAGGTTACTATGAAGAGTGACTTGGAAGAAAAAAAAATAAAAGCTGGTTATAGCTGATTTCAATTATTCTATTTAAAATTATGTAAATTAACTCTGGGGTATTTCTTTTCCAATGAGATTTGTGTTATGACAAAAGATTATTCAATCTTGATTAAATCTAGTCTAGGTAACCATATTAACTAAAGAAAACGTATTCAAACAAACTGTCTAAGTCCTATCCAGGCTTCATAATAATCTATGCTTGAAATAAAAATAAAACATGTCTCTTTTGTTTTTTTGACCCATGACTGGGAAGAAAGTTTGATGGAAATATTGATGACTTTGGCTTTGTGAACCTAATTCACAAGCTGTGTTTGGAGGAGAATTAAAATGTCCATTGTCTAAGTGGTGAACAAAAAGAGGAACTTTTAAATTATGAATTGGGTTAACATCTATTGGGCAAACTGTTTGCTTAGCCTTATTTTAACATTTCGCTTCCTTCACTGCCCCCTCTATTCTCACACATCTGGGAATGTGGTGAAAGCACCACAGAAGCAATTATAAAGCCAGAGTCCAGTTAAGGACCCTAAATTTTCCATTTTTAGCCTTTGCTGCAATGCAAGGATGTCCCAAGAGTGGCCTGTGTGGCCTCCACAGGAAGAAAAGCCTTGATTTAAATGCAAATAAAGCCAATGTTGAAACAAAACAAGAGACTTTGAAATAGCCAAATGACAGAAATGAAAACAATAAAGTTCATTAAAAAAAAATTGTTATAGAAGATGCTGAAGTATTTTCATTTGAAGAATAGTATATCATCTGTTAAATAAAAATATTTTAGAATTGTGAGTTAATAGTTAAACCATTCTAGTGGAAATTGGTCCAAATAGGCAGAATACAGAGATTATCAAGGGCAAGGGCTTGGTGTAAAACAGCCTCTGGGTTAGTATCCTGAGTCTGCCACTTTCTGATGTTGCCTGGGAGCAAATTATACAACTTCTTTAAGCCTCAGTTTCTTCACGTGCAAAATGGGGACGTGATGGTGATAATGATGATATCTACCTCAGAGTGTTGCTGGAGGATAGAATATGATAATGCATGCATGTGTTTATCACAGTGTCTGGTCTGTGAGCAGCACAAAATAAATACTACTAATAGCTGTTGGTTGTAATGAGATTGTTGAAGAATGACTAAGATTATTGATGATATATAGTGACATCAAGAATAATAAATACAATAAATTTCAATAGTGACGCTATGGCAATGATTCCACGATGAAAGGGAAAACAAAGTGTCTTGCCAAATAGCATATAGTGAGCCACCCACTGAAAAAGAAAGCATTATCAGCTTTTGTGCTAGAGCAGTCCTGGTGCTAGTGCCTTTCCTACAGGCCCATAGGCTGAGTGAGGAAGCCTTCCAATCCCCAACTGCGACTGATGAATCCTATATGTTGTTTTTACGTGAAGGGCAAGCCCAGACCCCTAACAATGGGATAAGAACCAAGTTGATCAATCCCAGTTGTTTTATTCATCACAAAATCCAGCTTTTGGCATTTGATAAATGTTAAATAATGATAGCTATCAGGCTAATCAAAGTCTGGTTTTAGAAACAAGGTTGTGCTAAATGAAAAAAATTAACCCTCTGTGTCTACACTCACATCTGTGTGTCCTCACTGCTCTTGACTCAGGTTTACTACACATGATTAAGGGAGAGCCTCTTCACAGAAGGATTTCTTCATTGCCCTCACAAGTCCCGTCCCAAACATCTGCAATCACTAATGTAACAAATTTGGCCACCATTTCATTGCTCTATCAAGTTCTTAATTTCCAAAGAACATTTTTAAACTTATTTTTTGTACAACCTTGGGTTGGTATTTACATCTTTAGAACTGGTGCTATGAATATGTATATTCCCATATCTCTCAGGCTCTTTAAAGGAGAATAAGATGCCTTTAAATCCATATATATGGATATCTAAACTACAGGGGCAAAGGAGGTAATTCTAAGAAAACATAACCTGATATAGTCTTTAGTCTGTTGAGAGGGCGACTCAATACTTAGCAAGAATGGTTTATTGCTATTGACCTGATTCTTATATGCCTCTCATTCTGTCTGCTGTACAATACCCCTCTTCATGTAGCGAGTTCCATGTGCGGAAGAAATGTGTTCAATTCATAGGAATATAAAAGTATGTCCAACTGTATTCTATAATGGGTAAAATAGCCATAAATATGAAGTGAGTCAAGGCATTCAATTATTGCTTTCCTTTGAAGTAAAATGATATTTTGATTGTCCAATTGAAAATACAGTAGCTTATCTGTTCAGAATAAATTTGTAAGCTATCAGAAAGCCATTCATTGCCTGGGAAATCTCATTTTCCCCCCATTATGCTACTCAATGTGTTTAATAATTAACCCAAAAAGAAGAAATTCAGTTAAAGAAAAAAGGAATCATAAGTTTTCATTGCTATTGCTAAAGTATCTCTCAATTAGTGTGATGGTAAGCACTGAATAGCAAAGAAAACTATATAGCTTTCTTTTTTCCCTAAAAGTAGAAGCTTGTTGGCAAATACCAAAAACATTATTTAAAAATAATAAAAAATGCTTCCCCCAGCACAGATAAGGGGTAAAGTTTAGAGTTTAGAATAAAGATTTAGTTCTGAATGTTAATGTAACCCTTTGATTTCTTAAGATTTTTTTTTTTTTCTATGCAAGGTAATACAGTTTTGAGATTCCCAAAATATTCCCTTAATGAGTTTCTTGGGTTTCAAACATAAATGAAAATAATATATTCAAAATCCAGATGAATGAATCAGACATATTTATTAATTTTGCTTTTAGACTACACCTGATTTTAAACTAGGGGGAAAAAAAAGTGTTTGCTTCATTTAAAATAGTTTTTCCAATGCATTTTAAAAATTCATTATTACTGGTAAGTGCTATTCATAATTAAATCATATCTTAAGCCCACCTAGTCTTAACTAGATGATATTCTTATGGATATTAAGAAAATATTCATAAATTATATGGTAAAATTGATTCTAAGCCTCTTAAACTTAGATTTTGAAATATTTGAGTCAATTTTGGTTATATTCTGTACTTATATACACTGGATTGACTAGTGGAGTTTAGACTTAACTCTGTGGTACTTTTGTCCACAACAGCCCTAGATACTAAAGGGAATTTCAAAGAGGATAGATTCCTTTTGTCATTGCGAGATCCAGAGGAGGAACTTGCATGCACATACACATAGTGTACAAAAATATTTATTTTTCAAACACATTTATTGGCACCTCCTGTAAGTTCCAGGTCCAGTGGTAAGCAGTGAGAAGATAGAAATGAGCGAGATATACACTCTCACTTGAGATCAGTCTAGTGGGGAAGACAGATATCTAGGAGAAGGACCTTGCGAAAAACAAGCACACCTGAGAATAAAAATTCAAGGTTAACTTCTACGTGCTCTTTTAATTACTTCATTTCTACGAATGAAACTTCCTTTGGCCTTTCCTATATAAATAGTTAAACAAATACTAAATTCTGCTTGTCCTTGTAGGCAGCTGGTGAGAGCTCTCCGAAAGGTTATGTATCCATGTCTTTAGGTTTCCATTTGAAGCTGGGTTTAAAGAAAAAAATACTAGACCATAGACAGACACTACAAATGTTTGAGGGTAACTGAATACTCCTTTTTATATTTTCCTATCCCCATTGTTCCTGTCTCCTTTTCCTCTGAATGGTTGCTTATTATATATATTTTTATATTTCTATATATGGAGAAGATAGGCCTGAAAGCATTTTATGAAACATAATTATAAGACACCGCAAAAGCCACAAGAAGAGAAAGAAAGCTTAAAAGAAAAACAAAACTAAAACTAAATCTTCATATTTCACAAAGGCCTCGGGTAGGATGGAATGGTAACAGAAACAGGTGAAGCAGCAGAGGTATCGTGGCTTTGAAAGTACAGGGACTTCTGCGGAACCGGAAAATCTGATTGCGAAAAGATCACTTACTACTTTGTTAAAAGTGCAAAAATTTACGGTGTTTAATGTGGGGGAATGGCAACATAAGTTTTATAATCAGTTACTTCTGTTTTATTTAAAATGATTTATTGTGATTTAGAACAACGCTTGTTCGTGTTGGCTTTCATAAATCTTACGCGTATTCAAATAAGCTAATTCCGGGACACAATCTGAAAGAGACAATCCAGTGTGGGTTTGTAACCCTTCCTTTCCAAATCTCCTCCTTTTGAACTTTATTTGGAGGAGATTGTGAGTGAGTGTGTGTGGAAGGGGAGTGGATACAAATGTGTTTTTCTAAGCAAATTCCCTTTAATTAAAAATGTGTTTTGGATTTATATTTATTTACACTTGAATTATCAAAATGTTCCTTTGGAAGAATTTTTTCCCTTTGAGGCATCTTAACTCACTCTCCCGGAAGCCACATTTTGCCATAAGTAGAAAAACTCCACACCAAGAAGTTTGAGTTTTGTTCCAGACTCTAACCCTACAATTTTGTGTGGGTTTTAAACTTGGCAAAACACATGATCCCATCCCTAATCACAATCCATAATAGTACAGTGTGTGACAGTGGGGACAGAGAAAGGACTCTCCTGAAATATACCAATAAGTCCACCAGGACAGTTGTCTGTGTTTTACTGTTCTCTATGCCAACTGATCCCAGGCAGGATTTGCCCTCCCATGAGGCCTTCTTTATCCCAAAGATATTAGATAAACAGATACTGAAGCCTGGGCACAAGGTATATCATACTTCAAAATTACAGGTCTAACTACAGAGATGCTCATTCCACTCACTGTTAATCATTTGTCTAAAACACACAACTCTCATGTTTTGCTTTGATTCTTGGGGCCTGGAGCATACTCCCTCCATGGCGATGCCCTCACACACCTGTCTGCCCACGGCCTGTTAGATTCTTTACCTGAGAGATAGTTTAACTTGTAAATTTTTTATTCTCAATGGCAGGGTGTAAAACAGACAAAGTAGGATTCACACCTGAACGCATTATATTTTTAGCATTTTCAGTTACTTTACCTCTTAATTGAAAGAGAGAAAGATTTCCTCCAAGTCATCCCAATCGAGCCAAATATTTTCTCCTCTAGGAGCCCTAGTTAATGTTGACAAAGAGTCTCTTAACTTTGCTAGTTTTGCTTCCTGTAAATGTGGCACAGCCCAGCCTTCTAGATAACAATGTACTCCACCCTTGACTCTGGGCTGAGGGCCTCCACTCGATGGTAACCCACAACCTCTAAACCGCCATGGGTCACAGCCCAGGTCCTTTATTGCTTCTATTGGCATATGGGGAGAGTGCAGAAGCATCAAAACAATGAAAGTAATAAGAGCATCTTTACAAGGTATTTGTTAGCACTCACCCCATAGACATAACTATTATTTAAGGGAAACATTATAATTGTGGTGAAATTATAGATTACCATTTTTCTCAGACTTCCTACAGTTAACCTCTGCCCATTATGTGCCTATATTCGGAATAGTGCACTGGGCTACTTGGAGGAAGGCCATTAGCTCAGTACTTGCAACTGGAGTTATGGGAGGAAAAAAAAAAGAGAAACTTTTATGATAATTCTTATTTCATAAAGTGTCATGTTATTTATAGAAAAATGAGACAGTAAACTGCGCTTCCTTTTAAATCTGGCCTTTACTGGACCCTATAATTTATGGTAATATAATAAGTGATTTGAAAATAAAGATTTGAGACAACATTTCAGCATTAGTGTTTTTAAGACAAAACAAACATTCAAAATAAAACCCAAACCGCGAAAGTGAACCCTATCATTAAATGCCTACTTTTTGCTAAATTTGTAGTTATGGCAGCTCAAAATCTCAAACTCTTCAATTGTGACCCCTTACAAAGTAAAAATAATTGTATTATTTTCTGTGGCACAAGGGCATTACGGCTCATTATTTTCTTCCTCCCAAAAGTCCGAGTGGATTTGCATCAGCTGCTATTAAATGGGATTAATGAATTTACAGGAATTTAAATAACAGTATGAGATTTCACTGAGATGAACAAACTGCCCATAATATTTCGGGCTCCTGATTCTAAATTATTTCGGCTTTGTCTCATCAAGGCTCACTGAATCTTATTCCACTGTACATTTATAAATCAGTGTCAACTTTTTAGTTTGCATGAAATAAATTAAATTAAAAAACCTCCATTCCTGGCCATGGTATGCAATCTACTGACATATTATTGTGCCAAAAATCAATGTTAGAAATACTGTAAATAATAAATGCCAGACAGTTCAATTGAGATCAGTAATACTATGAAACAACGTGCTCACCTTCATTCATTATTTTTTCTGTCATTTAAGAAGAGAACACGGTGCATCTCAAGGTCCATGATAAAGGATGAAATGATGCTGAGCAGAAATCCCCCAAGGCCTTGAAAGCAGCCCTCCTCTGCCCAGTGTCTGGGTGGGCTACTCTTAAGATGCTTCTATAACATTCTATGCTCATTTTGCTTTTGCACTCTGAAGTTGATTGTCTTTCCTACCATCTTTCTAGAAAGTTGATCCTATTCTAAAACCTCCTTCTTGAGTCAAAGAACCATTATTATAGGAGCAGCAAAGACTATGCTTCTTGCCTGGTCTTTAGGGCTAAAGTGGTTTACTCTTGTTTGCATTTAGTGAAAAAAGTAAAACAAAACAAACAAAAAAAAAGTCTACTTAAAAATGTATTTAAAATTTTAGTTTTTGTATTGAGCCTAAAGTAATCCTAGCATCATCTTAGAATTCTATACTCATGATTCAATTTCTCCACTAAAATCTCTTTTAGGCCAAAGGTTCTGGTTCCTCCTCTTGTAACCATTCAAGCAACTACAAGAGTGCCTTTCAATCCTCTTCCACAGTAAAATCACATGGGGAGATTTCTAAAATATAGACAGCTGGACCACACACCCTGCGATTCTGATTTAATGCTCTGGGTGGGAGAATTCCACCACTGATGCTTTTAAAAGAGCTCCCCAGGTGATTCTAAGGACCTCTGACCTAGAATATCACCTTTTACAAAGAAGGTGGGAAGGAATAGCTGTTGAATTAATCTGAATTGGAAAGGATTTATATAGATGAGAGGTTTTCAGATTTGAGCATACACTAGAATCACCTGGAGGGCTTGACATAAAATACAGATTTCTGGGTCGCCACCCTCAGAGTTTCTGATTCATTAAGTCTGGGGTAGGGCCTGAGAATTTTCTTTTCTATCCAAATCTCCGGTCTTGCTGATGCTGCTGGTCTGTGGACCACAGGCTGAGAACCCTGGCCTCCCTTCGCCCCCTACCCCAAAAAATAAAATAAAATAAAAACCCACTGCCATCAAGTTGATTCCAACTCACAGCAACTCTCGAAGGACAGAGTAGAACTGCGCCATAGGGTTTCCAAGGCTGTAAATCGTTACTAAAGCAGACTGCCACATCTTTCTCCCTTGGAGTGGTGGTGGTTCAAACTGCTGACCTTTTGATTAGCAGCCAAGTGCTTTAACCACTGCACCATCAGATCTTCTAGCTGGATAACCTCCAAGGGCTCTCAGTTTCTTGTTTCCACATACCAAAACAGGCTAAAGATCTGTGAAGTAGGTTAAAGGTAATCTTGTCTTGTTATTAACAGGTAATTTTTTGAGGGAGTGTCTTTAGGAATTGAATATATTTTATGGTTTCATCATTCTATCATTTCAGTAAAGTAATTGTCTTCAACCAATGGATCTGATCTCTTTATTTTTATTGCAAGGAAAAAAAAAACTCAAGTATTCCTCTAGCTTCAAGAATATGCTTTGTTACGTAGTTTTTTTTCATGCAATTCCCTCACCCGGTTTTTCAAATGTTTAATGAACTTTTGCGGGTTCTCCAGTATTTAAAAGCAGGCAGATGTAAGGAGATATTAAAATTTGCAACATCGTTTAACAGGAACATGATTTCTGTTTTCAATATGCCAAATAATAAGCCAAGCGTAACGAATGTTTAAAGAAGTACATTCAAAGTCAAGAATCTTGCTCCCTTGTGTCATACAGGCTGGTGAATGTGAACTATCCCTGGGTGCCTCAGGCCTCAGCAAAACAGCATCGGTGGGCTCCATCCACATAAAGGCAAGCACTTCATTCTTAACAATTCTTGAATTACCTTAATTCACCTTTATTAACTGCCCTGTGAAAGCTGCCTGCCACTAATTTATCACAACACTGGAACTAGTTCTGTGAAGAGAGGCACAGTCTAAATCCTCCACCCACAGATGATTCTGGCTATAAAATGGATTAACCAAAGGAACCCAGAGCATCTGGTTTATCCCCCTGCATGTGTCCAATTTATAAGATTAATAACCCTTCTATGTACTTATCACGACACACATTTAGCACGTGTTGCATTCATTGTCACTCTGTGGCCTCCCATGATGGGAACTCCATTTTCTCAGTTGTTAAGACAAGTATCTTCTTTGGCCCCAAATATCTGGTGTTTGTTCAAAATGTCAGATAATCTACAGGCGCTTTTTAGAAACATCTACAAACAGTGGCAGCCCCATTGTCACTGACATCAGGGATGTGAGAAAGGCCAATACTAAGCAGAAGGTCAGGAAAAGAAGCACCAGGAGCACATCTGCTGTCACTCAAACCTCTGAAAAGTGTTTGTACGAAACTTGTGAAGCAAAAGATTGAGGATGTTGTCCAAAGACATTACACCCCAAATCACTTCCTCACCTGTCACTTCACAATTAAATAAACTATATTCAAAATAGCCAAACAATAAAGACCTTGCAAAGGTCTCCTAAAGCCTCGCTACTCAGAGGGTAGTGTGCAGGTCTGCAGCCCTGCCCTCACCTGGGAGCTGCCAGAAATGCAACTTCTTGGGCCCCACAAGATCTACTAAATCAGAATCTGTATTTTAATAAGACCCCAGGTAATTCACATACACATTAAAGTTTGAGAAGCATGTTCTAAAGCATTTGATCTCAAAACATCTTACAAGCAGCACCTGGGTTGCTTCTTAAAACCTCCGGTTTTCCTCACCATCTGGGTCCCTTTTAGATCTCCTTCATCAGAACTGTTGAGGGTGATGCCCAAGAATTTGCATTTTAAACAAGTATTGTAGATCTTTGCTGCTCAAAATGTGGTCCAGGGACCAACCAGATCAGCATCACCTGGGAGCTAGTTAGAACTACAGCCTCTCAGAGCCCACCTGCGACCTGCAGAAGCAGAGCCTGGAGTTTAACAAGACTCCCAGGTGATTTCTATGTACATTAAATTTTGAAAATCATTGTTCCAGGTGATTTTTGTCCATGCTAAACTTAAAAAAAATAAATAAAAATTAAAAGCTTTGTGATTTTCAGCCTCCTGTAGCTTCAAATGGGAAACAAAACAAAATAAACAACAACAAAACTAACTCAATGACCAGGTCCACTCCTAATAATTGGAGGGCCTGGGACAAGCATACAATTGAGGTCCATAAACCATATGTCTAGATATTTAAATTTTTTAAATCAAGCTAATAATTGTAAAATAAAATATTATCTTAGCCCATTTTTGAAAAATTTACCTTCCTATCACCTGGAAGGCTAAATTTTAGAATCCTCAAGTTTCTTGGATTTCTGTGCCAGAAAGTGGTACAGCAGGGAGAGACCAGACCAGACCAGACCCTGGCTTTTGACCTCCCTTTCTCTTCCTAGTTCCATCTCTGTCCCAGACCAGGGGGCCACAAGTACACTTACATAAACACCCAGCCTGCACATTAGGAGCATCTGGGCTTAGCAAGAGGTATGGACTGTAACATCATGCTCTTTGCTTAGAACAGACTAAGGCAAGAGGCCTGTGAATGCCCTGGAAGTTGGCACAGAGCCTTTTGGGGAGGCAATTCCAGTTTCCGGTACTCTGAACAGAGTTTAGAAAACAGGATGTGTGATTTGGGTGGCATGTTCTCTTTGCAATGCAGATTGGTCACCCTGTGGGGAACGGTCAGAGAAGAACCTTCTTTTTTCATTTGGTCTATGGGTGATACTGCTGTAATACCAGCTGCTGGTGACTTTCTAAACATACTATTACAAGAGGCCTTAGAGTGTGGTTAAGAGCATGGGATCTGACATGCCCATCTAGATTCATGTTTAAGGAATCCTGGTGAAGCAATTGGTTAAGCACTTGGCTATTAACTGAAAGGTCAGCAGTTCAAACCCACCGGCCACTTCACAGGAGAAAAGACATGGCGATCTGCTTCCATAAAGACTGCTATTGTTGTATGTCCTCCAGGCAATTTCAACTCATGGCAACCCTATATGATGGAGTAGAAATATAGAAGCTCCCATTAAATGCCAGATATTATCATTATGGATTGTTATTTTTTCCCAAAGTAGCTACTTAGGCATGTCCTATACTGACAAAAGCATTTTCATATGTACATCCCATTTGTGTTTTTAAATAAAGGAGTAACAACAGATTTTCTCTGTAAACAATGAGAGCATCTATATTTTTTAGACATTTTTCTAATTGCTTAAAATATATACTTTTATTTAATTCTCACAACAATCCTGTGATGTGTTCTCATCATTACCCTCATTTACTAATGACAAAACCGAGGGTAATAACTTTCTCAAAGTCCCGCAGAGATTATGTGGTGAGTCCGAGATATGAATCTGTTGTTCTTGTCATTGAGTTGATTCTGACTTGTGATAACTCAATGTGTACAGGATAGAACTAGGATAGCATTAGGAGATTTTCAGGTAGAAGTGCAATATATATATATTTTTAAGGATGATATCTCTTGTAGCTGTGTGGAAGAATAGTCTCACATGGGTACAGGCTAGCTGCATGAAAAGCAATTAGAATGTTAGGAGGTGAAAGAAAATCAGAGGCTGAGTTAAATAGTAGGTCAGAAAACAGAAGGCAGGAGCCCAATTCTGGAGATAGGGCAAGAGTGGAACCTAAAAAGTTTTGGGAGAAGACATTGGGAAAAGCGGTACCTTCGAATCTGAAGAAGGAGAGAATTTCATGAAGGAGGCAAAAGACTGAATGCTGAAGAGAGGTTGTGTACAATGAGGAATAAAAAACTCTTGCTTTGCAATATTAGTGATATTACCACCAACTGCAACAGCTGAGTTGGGCAGATTGGTAAGGAGTAAGCAGGAGTTGAAGTAACTTCTCTTTCAAGAAATCTGATTCTAAAACGAAAAGATATAATGACGTCTTTAGGGGAGGGCAGGGTCAAGAGAGGAGCCCTGGTGGAGCAATGGTTGAAGCGCTCGGCTGCTAACCGAAATAGTGGGCGGTTCATACCTACCAGTGGCTCCGAGGGAGAAAAGACCTGACAATTTGCTCCTGTAAAGAATTCTGCCTAGGAAACCCTATGAGGCAGTACAACTCTGTTCCTTAGGGTCGTTACGAGTTGGAATCGATGAGAAGGCACACAGCAACAAGAACAGGCTCAAGAGAAGATAGTTGGTGTGTTTTATTTTTAGGTGTGGGAGAGTGGAGCCTTCAATTTACCCATTTATTGAAAGCCCACTACTTATGCCTACTTTGATACTAAATACTGGAACAAATTTGAAAGAGATGAAGGGAAAGATTTAGAGGAAAGGGATAAGAAAAAGAAGGTATAAATGACAAAACAGTATCCCAGAGAAAGCAGCTGGAGTCTGACCCCTATTGTGGTGAAATTATGGGACTTTTGCAAGATTTTCCTAATTGATTGCATTTTCTCTGTAAAGAATAAAGAAGGTTATTTGCTGAGGGTAAAGAGGGTGAGAATGGGGTAAGAAACAGGAGATCTTCTACAGAACGTTAGGCATAAAATAGTGAAATAAACCTAACAGGTAAATATCCACTTTGGACTTGGTTATCTGGAGATGTTTAGGTGGGCAGGCATTTTTATGACATTGTGTAGAAAATTGCCTCGTATTTCCACTGTCTGGGTACATACTGCTTATGGATTTGAGACTTTTCCCTAGAGCTATGAACTGTCACCATAGTTTGTGCCTTACCATAGAAACTAAACACGGCTTTTGGAAAGGGAGAAGAAATGTTTTGCATCAAACTCCATGACGTGCCACGCTGCTAATGCATTTTGAGTTCCACACTCCAAAACATCTGGCAAGACTCCCGTGATTCATACATCCATTGAGAGATTGGAGTTCCAAATTTAGCTAAATAAATTGTTAAGAATGTGTTTTTATTATGTAAACTTGAGCTCCAAATAAGTCTAAATACTCTTGGAAATTTCAAACATGAATCCCATAAATAGCTCTAGATTTTGACTGTAAGGGCCTTAAGGGCTAAGCTATTATTTTACAATGATTTTTGTACAAAGAGCATGCCATGGAATTGCTGTTTGGTCTTTAACCATTGTGGAAATCGTTTGCTTACAGGAAATTTCAGTTATCAATAACTGATATTTGGCAGGGCTAATTTCTACCCTACTAGAAAATATTTACACGCTCAAAATATTTTGTTGTGTTTTGAGTAAATTTTAAACCTTGCAACTGCTGGCACTGTGCCTAGAGTAATTGTTTCCTAGCAAAACATTTTCCATAACAATAATTAAATTTGAATTTATGAAAGTGTTAAGGACATTTTACATTTAAACGATAATTAACTATAAGGAAGTTAATTTTAAATTTACTCTAAATGCCCTAACTTATACACTATTTTGAATTCATTTTCCCCAGTACCTAGAGTAGTGCTTCTTAAACATTAAAAAACAAAACAAAACAAAAAACTACCCTTTGCCGTCGAATCGATTGCAACTCATAGCGACCCTAAAGGACAGAGTAGAACTGCCCCACAGGGCTTCCAAGGAGCACCTGGTGGATTCGAACTGCCGACCTTTTGGTTAGTAGCCATAGCTCTTAACCACTATGCTACCAGGGTTTCCTCTTAAACATTAAAGTGCATAAAAATCTCTTGAAGATCTTGATAAAATGAAAGATTCAGATTCAGTGGGACTAGGTTAGGACCGGAAGTTCTGCATTTCTAACAAATTCCTGGTGATGCTGATGGATCTGGTCCACAGACAACGTACTGAATAGCTAGGATCTACATTTCAGAATGTGGAACATACAGATAGTTCAGGGAATGTGTGTTGGGTCTGTCCTCCAGCCAAATAAAATAAGAAAGGACAGGTAATTCTATAGTTTAAAATTGCTTTGATGAGCAAATTTTATTGGTTTGGATATGGCAGCCTTAGGTAAGCATTACTGAGCCTCAAACTGTCATATTTTACTATTTTTACTTGCCACACTGATAGTAATGAGAAAAATGCTCCCAGGGTTCTATATGCTGGTAAACAAGTGCGCCTTCATCGGAGGTGCTGCTGAGAGTGCAATGAATCTACCACAATGTCTAAGATAATGTACATTCTTTCTTTCCATCACAGAAGTGGAAAGGTGGTCTACGAATCCCTAGGAATGTCTCTTAAAACTATTTCTTGGCAGCAAATCAAAAAGGTATTTGTAACCTAGTCTGTAAGACCAAAAACCAAACGCATTGCCAACGAGTTGATTCCAACCCATAGCAACCGTATAGGACAGAGTAGAACTGCCCCATAGAGTTTCCAAGGAGCGCCTGGTGGATGTGAACTGCCAAACTTTTGGTTCGCAGCCATACCTCTTAACCACTACACCACCAGGGTTTCCGTTAGTCTGTAAGCCCCTGCACAATGTGGCCCCTGAGGGGCCCTCTAAGCTCTGTTACTCCTCTCCTGCAGGGGAATGTCAACAGCCTTCTTTAAGTTTTTCCAGTGTTCCCAGGATCTTTGCACTTGCTGCTCCCTTTGCCTTGAACACTTTTGGCACTCTGCACCTCCAAGCCAGTCACCCAATTAACTCCTGTTTACATCTCAGCTCAAACATCGATTACCCTCAAAGCCTTCCCTGAGACCTCGGCTCACGTTAAATTTCTTCTAGCACCTTGTACTTTTTTTTTTTTTTTTTAAAGTGAACATAATTTGTAATGATACATTTCTTTCTTCCCTTAATTATTTAATACCCCCCATTAAATCAATTCTACTTTGAGAGTAGAAACACAGTGCCTGCAATAATGGGCTCAAAAATAGCAATGATTGTGAGGATGGTGTAGGACCAGGCAGTGTTTCCTACTGTTGTTCATAGGGTCGTTGTGAGTTGGAACTGATTTTTGGGCACCGAACAACAACCGCATTAAACTGAAAGCTCCATAAAGGCTGGAACTGTGTTTTGTTTCTCATTGTACCTCCACGTCAAACACCATTCCTGGCACATAACTGGGCTCTCTGGAGTGAAGAGTTGAGAAGGAAAGTTTGGCTATTTCCTTTTACTGATAGTTGTGCCTTGTACTTGGATGAGCCCACTAACGGTCACTTACAAAGCACTTACGATGGTCAGGAAAGGGTTTTAACATACATGTTATCCTCACAACTATGAGATGGTTATTAACACAATAGAATTCTAGAATGAAAGAGCTAAAGGGACCTAAATTTACAGAAGGAAATCCTGAGTCAGAGGGAAGTTGGACTAGTTAGTGTTCAAGGGGCACTAACACTTAGATCCCTCGACCCTCAACCCTGTGATCCTTTCCATAGCACGTGTCTGTTAACATCCCAGAGGAAATGTTTGCAAAATATAGCCAACGTTGATATTAACCAGCTTTAGTTCTCATTGAATGTTGCACTATACAACCATGACCCACAGTTTATATCCATAGGAAAAAGTGGTTTGAGACTATTAAAATAAGACAACCACATTTTCTCAAACTTATGTTTGTTTTTTTAATCTTCCCATATTAATGCCACTTGAATCTGTTTACTCCCATCAATCCAGGACCTCTCTAGATTTATATCATTATTTTGATACAGGCAAAATTCATTACAAATTCCTTTATATATTTTTGATGCATGAGTTTTATATGTTTCTTACGGGTTAAAAGTTCTTTTTAGATTTGTAGTTCCTTAACAAATCTGGGGGAATTGTCGGTTCCCCCAGATATGAAAGGGGGATCATAACTGCAGTTCTTTCTGTAGTTTCCCACACCGTATCAGAATAAATATTGTCTGCTAATTTGGAGATCAGAAAAGTGAGGATCAAAAGTTATAACTTTGCCCAAGGGTAGAATGCATTTATTTGTACCATCTTTCCATGTCAAAGAGATTTCCTAAATTTGAGATTTATATTAGGTACCAATTCCCTAATTCATGACTGACTTTGGCATCTCCAGAAACTGTGTCCACTCAATATAAAATAAAATAAGAAATCATGCAGTAAAGCCTATTAGTATCAATGGCTAATCCTGATAGTAAGTATTCAGGAGGTTCAAAGATGCTGATGAGGGAAACGTACGTGAGTCCCGCATATGAGAAGCCTTTAAGGAATTTGCCAACGCTTCACATGTCACTGCATGACAACCTAATATTAATGAATACATGTCTTGAAGGGGAATTATGAATTAAGTGATGGTTTTTATTAATTTCTAAGACTGCTTTGGCCTAGTGAACTGTGGGCTCTGACTACAGAAGGTAGGGAGCGTGGGCTCTGGCCCAAATGCTGTCAAAAGATAAGAAATGGCTCCGACAGACATCAATCTGTTACTGTTCACAGGGCTGTCTCTTCACCTCCTTCTCCTTCCAGTTATTAAGCAACAGTGTCAGTCATGGACCCGTTCCTCTTTTCTCTTTTTATTAATGATTTAACATGGATATGTCATTACTGCTCTATACATCTTTATGCAGATGGCACGACTGTGCATTTTAATGGCAAATCTGTTTCTCACTTAACTACTGAACTGCAAAAAGACTTTGGCAGACTGGTTCCAGGAAAACAAACTGGTTTTAAAAGCAGCAAAAACTAAAACAATGCTTTTTGGCTCTACTGCTCATTGAAGCTTGAATAGTGATTACTTTCAAAGCCAGAGCGATTTGAGAAAATGGCTTATTAGAGTCAAATTTAAAATATTAGGTTGAATCTGAGTACATGATTAAGAGTGTATTATATATTGTTTTTTGAAAAGTTAGAAGACTGTACTATAGAAAGAATTCTCTTGGTTTTAACTTAGGGGGTATTTGTTATTTATTTAAATTTAATATTTTTCATTTACTAATTAATACCAATGCCATTGTTTTCTTTTTAATTATTTGTTTTCTTTTTATTTTTTTTTCAGTTTTCTGAAGACCAACAATTAAAAAGATAAATTGGTTTTAAAACTCTTAGGCCTTAATGTATATATTCAAGAAATATAAATTACTTCTGCTAAAATAATATCTAGAATGGAAAGCACCTGAAATAAATATAAGTTGGAGCTGATTTTGTACACGTAAAAGAAGTCATAATTCATGATCTAATCTATAGAAAATTATTTTAAAATGCCGTGCTTTGAAAAAACTAACCCATAATTATGTGTAATTCTGTCTTTCTCCTTCTGTGTCTCTCTTTCTCTAACATATATATGTATATATTTAATAAAAAGTTTTTTTAAAAAACTCATAGTTTATCTTAACTGTTACATTGTATATGTTCCACTATTTTAGTTCTTTTTTCAAAAGTGTTTCATTTTTTGAATAATAATGGCCATGTATGCTCACTGTAGAAAATACAGAAAAAGGAAAGAAATTTAAAACCCTGCATGATCTCTCCACCTAGAGTACTTTTAATTCTCTTTACTTCTTGTATAATCTCTATATATCAAAGTTGCTTTAAATAATATCATAATAATAAATTAAAGTAGAAAGAGCCTTAATGGTCATTTAGTCTAGAAATTCCCAAATCTGTATTAATTTTGGGATCTTTAATTATCCAAAAATTCAATAGGTAAAACAGATCAAAGAGCATCTACCCTAGAAGGAATGGAAATTCCAGAGCTATTTCTGCATATTTTATCCTCTCCTCTCCTCTCCTCCTACCCCCAGCAAAAGCAGTTTAAAGTTAGCTTCCTAGACCAATTTCCTTGAGAAACTATTTCTAGAGTGGTTAAGTGACATGTCCAAGGTAACACAGCTAATAAAATGGACAGATAACTCTGCCTTTTATATGTCAAGCATTAATTGAGGCATTGGATTAAGACAGGATCCTTACTCTCAAAGCACCCACAATGGTGTAGAGAACCAGTCATTACAAGAAGGTGGAACACCTGCTGCCATATAGTGACGAACTGAAGTCCAATGAGAACACAAAGGAATGGAACCTAATCCAGCTCAATTGATTAACTTGCAAACCAAAATTTCTAGGGCAATATTTGGTCTTGTATAAGGTATGGCCTGAAAACTACTAAATATTTTTACTGCTTACTTCCAGTCTTCAGCTAGCTTTTGACATAAAATCAGTACTTGTGGGGTCTGAGTCTATAAATTGGGGTGGAGGCTAAGGAACATGCAACCACTTTGGGAGCATTTGTACTCATTGCAGCCTATATGGGTATGAAGCCAATAACTCACTGCTGTCGAGTCGATTCTGACTCATAATGACCCAATAGGACAGAGGAGAACTGCCCCATAGGGTTCCCAAGGCTATAAATCTTTATGGAAGCAGACTGCAACATCTTTCTCCCGAGGAGCGCCTGGTGGGTTCGAACCACTTACCTTTCAGTTAGCAGCCAAGCATTTAACCACTGCACACAGAGCTCCTATGATACCAATACCAACAAAGCCAAACCCATTGCTATCCAGTCAATTCCAACTCGTAGCCACCCTAGAGGATACAGTATAATCACCCCATAGGGTTTCCAAGGAGTGGTTGGTGGATTTGAACCACTGACCTTTGGGTTTGCACCTGAGCTCTTTGACCACTTCGCCACCAGGGTTCCATGAAGCCAATAGCATCCTGAAATTACAAATTACATTCACCTACTCTACTCTAGGAGAAATCAAATCGCTAGTGTATGACTAGCACAAGGACCACATTTTCTATAAAGTCAAAGTACAGCCGGCCTAAAAGCAGTTGATTTGAATGTTGAAAAATAATGTAGAATAGGAAGCAAAATTCGTCGAGAGTTCCCGCAGAAGAGTGGTCTCCTAGTATAGCATATATAATTAAAGTGTGTTAAATCACAGACTTTAAGGCATCTGGATTTTATTCCATTGGCAGGTCAGTATTAATATTTCCAAAGATGAAGAAAAAATTGGTGTTATTGAGAAAAACAATTGGGAATAGGTATGGTATTCAGATTTCCAATCTAACAAGGAGTGTACCAATCCTTGTTTCCATGGTTGCTGACCACCACTTCTTTCTGTATCAACCACCATAGCATGTGCATGGTGGCATCTATAAACATAAATCAGGGAGGAGTTGTTCAAGAAGAGTGTATGTTTTTAAAAGCATCATTTAAAGCATTCTTCTATGACAAAGTGTTGTGTTATTTCTGTTTTATCATAAATAAAGGATAAAACCTGACACAAAGTTACCTGCCAAAAGTAAATGTTGCTTGAATTTATCATAAGTGATTGATTACCATTATTCTGATTCTATGATGCACTGAGTTAGTTGGTCACATCTTTTTACGAGCTACATTGACTTCTATTCATTCATTCTCTTTAGCTTATGCCATGGTAATTCTCTACTCAGGGCATAAATTTCAAAGGGTGATAGCATGATGAATTAGTTTTGAAAAATGCTTAAGGGTTTTGTTTCCACATATATTTCATTCCTGCTAGATGTAGGAGAAAGCCATTGGCAGGATCAGTGTTCCAGATCTGAAAGTAAAGTTTTCTTTAAAAGTTTAGTAGTTCATCAAATTTCTTCAGAGTATATTAATTGGGACCCTGGTGGCACAGTGGTTAAGCATTCGACTGCTAACTAAAACTTCAACAGTTCGAATCCACCAGCCGCTCACTGGAAACCCTACGGGCAGCTCCACGCTGTGAGTCAGAATCCCCTCGACGGCAACGGGTTTGGTTTTTTGGTTTTATATGCCAGGAAGGGGTTCTTGGTTGGCAAAAATGGTTAAGCACTGGACTACTAACCAAAAGACTGGCAGTTCAAACCCACCCAGAAGCACCTCAGAAACAAGGCCCGGTGATCTGCTTCTGAAAGGTCACAGCCTTGAAAACCCTACGGAGTGCACTTCTATTCTGCACACTTGGGGTTGCCATAAAACTAACAACAACAAAATGTGGCAGGCACTGTGGGCACTGGAGAACTAGCAATGAACAAGATAAACAGTCCCTACCCTCACAAAGCTTATCTTCATGTGGAGGGACTGACAAGCCAACAAACAAATATTACAAACATCCCACAAGGTGTCAGTTGGTGACTGTTGTAAAGAAAAATCAAGGCATATAAAAGCAAAGAGAGCCAGTGGTGTGAGTCAAATACTCTTTTACAGTCTGGTCAGAGAGGTCAGATTTCTGAAATAGGTGGGGCCAATCCTAGCGGAGGGAAAACGCATGACTAAGATAAGATGCTATTCAGTCTCATTAGTATCTTGAGAAATTGAAATTAAAGCAGCAGTAGAGGGAGGAATGTGGTCAGAATGCTTTCTGCAGAATTACACTTTCTTTCCAACAGAAATTTTAAAGCAACTTCTACTTTCTGGATTTGTATTCCTAAAGGTTTCAGATTTCAGATTTTTAAAAGTGCTGAAAGAACTGGCATTTTAGAAATAAGAAATAACAGAGTATTAGAATTGCAGTTCAAGAGAAAGTGCTGATAGGTTCCATCTCAAGTGTCCAGTTTAGAAAATTGTCTCAGAGGGCAATGGACCCCCGGAAACCAAATGGCTGCCACCTTTTTTGGTAGGGAAATTGCCATTTAAAAAAAGCCTTTCTGAACGTTTAACCCTTTGACTCTTTCCTATGCACTAAGAAACAGTTATGCATTAATATGTCATGTTTAATGTAAGGAATGATATTTAACCTTCAGTTTCTTAAAGTGAAAGGAGCCCTGGTGGCGCAGTGGTTAAAGCGCTTGGCTGTTAACCAAAATGTCGGTAGTTCGAACTCACCAGCCACTCTGCAGGAGAAGGATGTCTGCTTCTGTAAAGATTTACAGCCTTAGAAACACTACGGGGCAGTTCTACTGTCTCCTATAGGGTCGCTATGAGTCGCAACCGACTCCACAGCAACGGGTTTTTGGTTTTGGTTCTTAAAGTGAACATCAGTTTTTAAAGTGAGCTGGGTAACTCATTTTGAGAATACTTCAGAAAGGCATTCAGATATATCACTGAGAACAGCTAATTAATAGTCTCTTCTGGAAGTTATTATTAATAGTAAAATAGTTCATATTATATAAGGTTCAAATATTTAGAAAAATGTCATTATTATATTAGTGACACTCTGCATGTTTTCTCCTTTGATTGAGAAACTAATGTAAATGTTAACTTTAGGATTTCTCCTAGACAGAAGATAGCATTTGTTTTATTTTAATGTCTCCTTATTATATATTCATATTAGTCTGAGTCATGTGTATCTTAAGTAAAATAAATTATATCAGGTTCTATTTTTTAAAGAATCGTCATGGACTGGTACTTTGTTTTAGCTGGGACTTATTAACATGGACTGTCAACATCAAGTGAAAGCATCTTTAAAATATCTGGATTTACGATACCTCTGGAGTGAGAATCACACTGGCCAACATCCAGTCAAGGCAGTAAAATTTAGAGGCAGATCTTCCAAAATGAGAGAATAAAACCATCTTTGTATATAAATTGTTTCAAAAGACAGTGTGTTGATACTGCAATATTTCAATTCAGGAATGTGAAGGGTAGAAGCCATTTCAATTAGTACACATGTGAAAATACCTATAAATCTTAATGGAGATAAAATCCATCGCTTAGCTAGATGCTTTTCAGCTAGGCTACAAATGGAGCAGGACCTTGAAATGGACCTCTGGACCTTGAACCAAAACCACTGTTTAACTTAGGACTTGCTTAGAGGTATAGGATTATTAAACTTTCTGCTTTGAGGCCTCCAGTAAAGTAACCTTAGTAAAGTAAAGCAAAATTCAGTATATTTGACATTCTGACTCTGTGCCGCCAAATCTGAAAGAACAATGTGTTAGAGATGATAGGCCTAAGAAGGCTCCATGGCCTTGGCATTAAACAACTTCTTCGATGTCTCATAAACATGTCCTGAAACATCCTCTGGAGATGGACCTTCTCTATTTAAAATAGTTTTAGTTACACATGGATGTATTAGGGTAGAACAGCAAGAGAAATTCTTGTCTAATGTGATGGTTAAGGTTGTGTGTCAACTTGGCTGGGCCATGATTCTTAGTGGTTTGACAGTTATGCAATGATGTAGTCATCCTTCTTGATGTGATCTGATGTGATCAGCCAATCAGTTGAAAGGAAAGCTTCCTTGGGGGTGTGGATAGAAATGAGGATCCATTAAAAGAATTTTAGGAGAGAACTAACAGAATGGAAGTGTTATTTTATTAGTAATCATAGATTGATAGATGCATTGGGAGAGATCTAATATATATATGGACATTCTAGGAAAGCTCACTCGCTTGCTCTGGATCCTGCATCTGGCTCATCATTATCTTATCTCTGGTTCTTGTGTCTTGAGCCAGCAGCCTGCTGTCTTACCTGTTGATCTTGGGTTTGTCAGCACCTGCAGCTATGAGTCAGGAGAAGCCTCCAGCATGATGCCTGACCCATGGACTTGGAACGTGCCAGCCTCTACAACCCCATGAGCCATCAACTTGAGATAAGTCTCACTCTCTCTCCCTATGTATATATATACATCTGTATATATACACGCTTCACTGGTTTTGCTTCTCTAGAGAATACATGTATGAGCAGGTGGAGAATCAGAATCAGAGCAGGTCTTGGATATAAGATAATTTACCTAAACTCTTGGGATTGGAAGAAGAAAGCATTCCCAAGACTGCACTGATAAAAAGTCACCCTTTTTACTGGTTTATTAAATCACTTGCATTACCTGGGCCTCAGTTTTATAACCAACAGATCAGAAAATAAAAGGATTAGATTAGATAATCTCTAAGGTCTTCAAAATATACATGGTTTGACTTTTATAAGTCCTATCTTAATATCCACTGACCCTTAAAGGAGACTTAGTTTTTTAATTATCGTCCTTAAAATACTAATGAGTTATGAAAGGGCCCAGACACAGGGCAGATATATATATTTTTTTTATTGTTGTGCTTTAAGTGAAAGTTTACGATTCAAGTTAGTCTCTCTTAAAAAATTTTATACATACATTGTTTTGTGACCCTACTTGCTGTGACAACACACTCTTCCTTTCCACCCTGGATTTCCCGTGTCCATTCAACCAGCTCCTGACCCTCTCTGCCTTCTCATCTCCCTTCTGGATGAGGGCGCTCGTTTAATCTCATGTATCTACTTGAGCTAAGAAGCACACTCTTTACGAGTATCATTTTACGTCCCATAGCCCAGTCTAATCTTTGTCTGAAGAGTTGGCCTCGGGAAAGGTTTTAGTTTTGGACTATCAGAGAGCCCAGGGGCCAAGTCTTCCAGGGTCCCTCCAGTCTCAATCAAACCATTAAGTCTGGTCTTTTTACAAGAAATTGAGTTCTGTACCCCACTTTTTCCTGGTCCGTCAGGGACTCTCTGTTGTGTTTCCTGTCAGGGCAGTCATTGTGGTAGCCGGGCACCATCTAGTTCTTAGATAATTTTTTATATTGGAAGTTTTATGGTATAAGTTGAGGACATGGAATCTTCAACAGAGAAATAATTGATCTCAGAAGATTAATTAAATGAGGATTAATACAATGTAAAGACAGAAAAAAATATGTATATCAAGGCAAACTTCTTGGTACTAACCAAGTTATGAAAGAAATATAGCTAATATTTTAAAATTAGCATAACCATATACTTAAAGAACATACTGATTATGGAAGGTGTTCTTCTAGGCCATATGCTTTGTCTTTTAAAATGTCTTACTGTTACTCAGATAACACTCCCTCCTTATTTCACATCTGATTACTGCCACCTCCACCCACCTGATCCCTCTGAGTTCAGTCTCTCCCAATTGATCTATCGATCTTTGATTACCAATAAAATAATACTTTCATTGTGTTACTTCGCTCCTAAAGTTCTTTTAATTGATCCTCATTTCTATCCAAATTACACTAAATACAAAATCTTTTTACTTTTCTTCATCTGGAATGTTAGTCTTATTTGTCTGCCTCAGTCCTTGTCTACCTAAATATCATGATTATGTATGCCTTGATGCTTTCACTCATCTTGATTTTCCTTACTAAGAACCCTTCTTTCCCCCCTTTTGACTATTCCAAATCCCTTCAAATTTACCTCTAAACTTCCAGATTAAATCCCCTTTATGTATAAAACGTTATTTGAGTACTGTAGTCTTCATTCCTTTATACTCTAATATTTGAATCTACTTTGACTGTCTAGAAGACAGGGAAAAAAATGCAAATATCTGTAGAGGCCAGACAGGTTATGCAAATGAGTGTAGTGGGCTAGAATAGAGTATTATGGTAGGAAGAAGGACATGGTAGACTGGAATGTGTATATTGTACTTAAATGGGACAGCTCCGACTCAGCTCTAACCAACTGTTACTGTGTGGGAATGCCCACTGTTGCCTGATTTCCCAAAATGAAACCAGAAATCCAGATTTTTTGTGTGTGAAATTTCCCTATGCTTAAAACACTATGGGCCAAACAAAGTATGTCTTCATGGCTGCAGGCTGAATTTGTCTGCAAGACTACCAGCTTGTGGTCCCTGGATCCAGAGCATTTATGCTCTGCAAACACACAATAGAATATGTACACACATGGGCACACACACTCACATGTTCAACATTGTTTCATGAGAGTTAAAGAGGCCTTGTTGATTTCCCCATGAGTTCTGTAATGTTTCCTATATTCTTAAAACAAATAATCCAGTGCTAAGCATCAGTGGTTAAGAGCTATGGTAAACTACGACTGCTAACCATAAGTTGGCTGTTCAAATCCACCAGCCATTCCTTGGAAACCCTGTGGAGCAGTTCTGCTCTGTCTTATAGGTTCGCTATGAGTCAGAATTGACTCAATGGCAATGGGTTTGGTTTTTCTGTTTGGAAGCGTGTGAACAAACCACTTAACCATGTTAATGAGCCATGATACATATTTGAAGATACCACCATGTCATATCTGACAATAGGTAAACCTCATTATGTAGTAGTAGTTACTCCAGTGTCCTAAGCAATAGAAATGTCCCTCCTCTGAGAGCAGTGAGATCACAGATTTTTACTCTATGAAAGTCACATTAGACCAAATACTTAAATTCTGCTCCCATTTATTACTATTAATACTTAATTAAGTCAATCTGTATCTGTCAGCTAATGTCAGATCAGTCATATTTAGTAATATGGTCCAGATTACATTATTATGAAGCATGTGCTTCATAAGTGCAGTTTGTAGCATAATTTGTTTCCTTGTGATAGACCTCTTTCGTATGGTAGAGTGTCAAGCAAACTTGTTAGAATTAGACACATGTAAGATCCAGCAGATCTCTGCTAATATAATCAGTTAAGGATTCTGGTATATCAGTTAAGTAATATAGTATTTTTTTACTAATTTTATAAATTCAGTGAATCTTGAATTTGGTACGTTCATATTCTTTCCAGTAAGTAGCTCATATCGCCGCCACTCCTGCTCACCTGTGTAGAGTTTAATGAATTAGGACTTGAAGCAAGTTCACAGAGAAGAATGAGACTGGACTACTTTCTGGGGAAGGAGTTAGTGAAAGCAGATTTCTAAGTGAAAAAATGGATTCATTGGAAAAGATGTCTGGCCATGTGTGTACCGATGTAAGGTAATATCAAAACAGAAATATCAAAGTCAAGAAGTCATGAAGTGCCTGGTGGTTGGAAAAGAGCAGGAGAAGAACAGAACAATTTCAGACAAGGAGACAGTAGGACAGAGAATATGGCTTCCAGCCAAGAATCCAGGGGCTCCATAACCAGGGAAGAATGGACCCTGGGGCTGGCAGGATCTGCACATCACTCTCCTCTTTGCAGTGTCCCCACGTGCTGGGTGCCTAGCTGCTGTGGGGCTCTGCCTTCCACAGCACCATTGCCACTCCCTGTGGCAGGTTCCAGGTTCTGTCCCAAAGAGATTAAATTTTCTGGGCCTTTGAAAAGAGTTGGATCACATAGAATGGTTCAAAAGGGCTTCATTCTAGGGAACAGATGAGTATCAACTGTGGAGGACACTCTATAAGCTTCGTGGCAGGACCTGTTTGGATCCACAAGGCTAGCTAAGTGGGCTTCCAGCTAAGCATGAGTGATGGTGCTCCTACATGTGTTGAATGGTGCCAGAGATTAGCCATGTGCTGGCTCAGCTCCCAAGTCACTACATAGTGTTGGCAGTGGACAGTGCTTGTCTAGTGACACTGGGAAATCTCTCCTGTTCACTTTGCTCCTGCCTACCAGGTCATTTGAATCTACCAGCCTCTCCTTGGAAACCCTTAGACCCATTGCCAATGAGTCGATTCAAAGTCATAGTGACCCTATAGGATACAGTAGAACTGCCCCATAGGGTTTCCAAGGAGCGGCTGGTGGGTTCATACTGCCTACCTTTTGGTTAGCAGCCAAGCTCTTAACCACTGCACAACCCGAGCTCCTTGGAAACTCTATGGAGCAGTTATACTCTGTCCAGTTATTATCTGTCCTATAGGATTGCTGGTGGTGCAGTGGTTAAGAGTTCAGCTACTACCCAAAAGCTTGGCAGTTCGAATCCACCAGGCGCTTCTTGGAAACCTTATGGGGCAATTCTACTCTGTCCTGTAGAGTCTCTATGAGTCAGAATTGACCCAATGGCAATGGGTTTTTGTTCTGTTTTTTTTTTCTTCTTCTGGTACCAGGTCATCAAGGAGCCCTGGTGGTGCAGTGATTAAGTGATTGGCTGCTAACTGAAAGGTCAGCAGTTTGAACCCGCCAACTGCTCCATGGGATAAATGCTCCTGTAAAGATTACAGCCTTGGAAACCCTATGGGGAAGTTCTACCCAGTCCTACAGTATATCTATGAGCTGGAATCAACTCAACAGAAACGAGTTTTGTTTTTTTGTACCAGGCCATCACAGGTACTGAAGACCTCACCGACCTCTCTCCTCACTCCTCCAATTTCACACTCTTCCAGGGATAAGGTTGATTTCTGAATTATTGTTTACGGATGTTTGTTATGTCATTTCCTCCAAGGCTTTATCTTTTGATTCTCAACATTTTCTGCTCTCAAAAGGCTCAACTCTTGCAGATAAAAGCTTTGGCTTTCTGATGGGTGCTTCAGTAGTCCATTTGGAGGCCAAAAGCTGAATGTTGACTGTTTTTCTTTGTCACAAAAATGTAAAGCTGCCCAAAAGATGGATTCTTCCATCTGAATACGAGGAGGTCACCTCCAAGAATGTGTAATGTTAATGTTCCTGTTTGCTTTTCTGTCTCCACTTTTAGACAGTAAGGTCCTTCAGGGCAAGAATCATGTCTTCTTTATCTTTAGAGTCTCAATCCTGGCACAGTGCTCAGCATATAGAAGGATGCTCACTTTTTTTTTTCTTTCTTTCTTTTTTTTTTTTTAGTGAATGATTAGAATGAGAAGTAGAAATTATAAAGATGCCTTGATTTGAACTGAATGTCTTAAAATGTCATTATAGACTTATTTAGAGAGGGATGTCCAGAGAAAAGGAGATGAAAAGGATACTAACTTGTCCTTATCCCCCCACCACAACAGTTGGCCCATTCACCCCTCTAATTCTTCCTTTCTAAAGAGAATAGTCCTATTCGCCAATGAGTGTGAGACTTGAAGCCTGTAGCCAACCCATCAACCAGTCTCAGATAAAGTGGATTTTCTCACCCTAATCTTTCCTGTTACTTTCTGGGAAATACTTGCCAGGTGTGTGGCTTTAAAACAGTTCGTGTGAAGCACCTGAAGACCCCATAGCTCCACAACCTGTATTTCTGGATCTGTCCCCTGCTACACAGGACCACACCCCTAATCAAGGGGACTTTTTGCAGTGAAATTCAAGGCTGAGAAAGAGAATATCTTTAGTATAAAAAGGCGTAGGAGATAAGCTAGCAGAAGGTTAATCACAAAAGTTCTGATTTATTTTAGAGTTTCTTCCACAGACTAGGTCTCCATGCTAGCCTATGTGCCCTCACCCATCATCTGGGGAGGAGCCACATGGGGCAAAGACTGCTGGTCAAGCAAGGAGGCAGAACCTTGGGGGCAGACAGGTGGGGAGTACAGGGACTGAGGGAGGTGAGAAGCACCAGAGAAGGATGTAAGCCGTCTGGGTTATGTTAGTTTTCTACCCAGGAAACAAAGTGAGAGAATATTAGATACATACATTTCCAAAATTTTCTAATTCAGTTGATTATATCACTAACTTGGAATTGCATTAGGGGCAGATTACCCAATATGCAAGGTAAGCACAGTGCTTACCTTACTTACAAGATCATCTGTAGTGAACAATTTCACATTTTTTCACCACATCAAAGATTCTGCTTCTAGGTATGGCTGGCATCTGTCTCTCTCCCAGCCCCACAGCACCTTCCTACAGAAACAAAGCCTCTTTTCAAATGTGCAAAGCCTGACAGGGGTCGATGACCCAGTAAGCAAGGTAAGCACAGGCTTACTTATGCTTATTTACTAATATGTAGTGAACAATTTCACATGAGTTTCACCACATTATGCTTACTACAGATTAGTTAGTAAGCACGAGTAAGTCCATGCTTACTTTGCCTATTGGATAATCCACTCCTATGTGTGAATTGTGTGCTAATAAGTAACTTGCTTTCCAAGGTTCTTCTACTTTCATTGAGGAAAGTTTGAGCCATAATAGGGGTATAAAGGCAGGTCTACTCCAGCAAGCCAATGGTTTGGAATTCATTCCAAAAGTTGGGGTACAGTTTGGTACTCTCAGACACGTACATGTTCTGGAGTCCTACAGACCTCAGTGACTTATTTGCTATGTGACATTGAGCCAAGTTCTGAAATTTTCTGAGTTCCAGTTTATTCATCCATTGTTGTTGTTGTTAGCTGCCATTTAGTTACCCCTGACTCATGGTGACCTCATGCACAGCTGCCCAGTTCTGCACCATCCCCATGATGGGTTACAGATCAAACAGTTGTGATCCATAGGGTTTTCATGGTATGGATTTTGGAAGCAGATTGCCAGATCTTTCTTCCTAGTGCATCTAAGTCTGGAAGCTCTCCTGAAACCTGTTCAGCATCATGTTGTTGTTGTCAGGTGCCATCGAATCAGTTCCAACTCATAGCAACCCTATACACAACAGAACAAAACGCTGCCCAGTTAGGCACCATCCTCATGATTGTTGCTATGCTTGAGCCCATTGTAGCCACTGTGTCAACCCATCTCATTGAGGGTCTTCCTCTCTTTTGCTGACCTTTTACTTTACCAAGCATGATGTCCTTCTCCAGGGACTGATCCCTCCTGATAACATGTCCAAAGTATGTGAGACACAGTCTCGCCATCCTTACTTCTAAGAAGCATTCTGGCTCTACTTCTTCCAAGACAGATTTGTTCGTTCTTTTGGCAGTCCCTGGTATATTCAATATTCTTTGCCAACACCACAATTCAAAGGTGTCAATTCTTCTTCGGTCTTTCTTATTCATTGTCCAGCTTTTGCATGCGTATGAGGGGGTTGAAAACACCATGGATTGGGTCAGGTGCACCTTAGTCTTCAAGGTGACATCTTTGCTCTTCTTTTCAACACTTTTAAAGAGGTCTTTTTCAGCAGATATGCCCAATGCAATGTGTCTTGATTTCTTGACTGCTGTTTCCATGGATGTTGATTGTAGATCCAAGTAAAATTAAATTCTTGACAATCTCAATCTTTTCTCAGTTTATCACGATGTTGCTTATTGGTCCACTTGTGAGGATTTTTGTTTTCTTTATGTTGAGGTGTAATCCATACTGAAGGCTGTGGTCTTTGATTTGATCTTCATCAGTAAGTGCTTCAAGTCCTCTTCACTTTGAGCAAGGAAGCTTGTGTCATCTGCATAGTGCAGGTTGTTAACAAGTCTTCCTGTAATCCTGATGCCCCATTCTTCTTCGTATAGTCCAGCTTCTCGGATTATTTGCTCAGCATACAGATTGAATAGGTATGGTGAAAGGATACAACCCTGACGCACACCTATCCTGACTTTAAACCACGCAGTATCCCCTTGTTCTGTTCAAAAGACTGCCTCTTGATCCACGTACACATTTCTCATGAGCACAATTAAGTGTTCCTGAATTCTCATTCTCCACAATGTTATCTATAATTTGTTATGATCCACACATTTGAATGTCTTAGCATAGTCAATAAAACACAGGTAAACATCTTTCTGGTATTCTCTGCTTTCAGCCAGGATCCATCTAGCATCAGCAATGGTATCCCTGGTTCCACATCCTCTTCTAAATCTGGCTTGAATTTCTGGCAGTTCCCTGTCAACATATTGCTGCAGCTGCTTTTGAATGATCTTCAGCAAAATTTTGCTTGCATGTGATATTAATGATATTGTTCAATAATTTCCACAATCAGTTGGATCAACTTTCTTGGGAATAGGAATAAATATGGATCTCTTCCAGTCGGTTGGCCAGGTAGCTGTCTTCCCAATTTCTTGTCATAGACAAGTGAGCACTTCCAGCACTGCATCCATTTGTTGAAACATCTCAATTGGTATTCTGTCAATTCCCAGAGCCTTGTTTTTCACCAATGCCTTCAGTGCAGCTTGGACTTCTTCCTTCAGTTCCATCAGTTCCTGATCATATATTACCTCCTGAAATGGCTGAACATCAACCAATTCTTTTTGCTATAGTGACTCTGTGTATTCCTTCCATCTTCTTTTGATGCTTCCTGTGTCATTTAATATTTTCCTCGTAGAATCCTTCAGTATTACAACTCGAGGCTTGAATGTTTTCTTCAGTTATTTCAGCTTGAGAATTGCTGAATGTGTTCTTCCCCTTTGGTTTTCTATCTCCAGGTCTTTGCACATGTCATCATAATACTTTACTTTGTCTTCTTGAGCCGCCCTTTGAAATCTTCCATTCAGCTCTTTTACTTCATCATTTTTCCTTTTGTTTTAGCTGCTTGACATTCAAGAGTAAGTTTCAGAGTCACTTCTGACATCCATTTAGGTCTTTTCTTTCTCTCCTGTCTTTTTAATGACTTCTTGCTTTCCTCATGTATCACATCCTTGATGTCATTCCACAACTCATCTAGCTTTCAGTCATTAGCATTCAATGTGTCAAATCTATTCTTGAGATGGTCTTTAAATTCAGGTGGATATACTCAAAGTTGTACTTTGGCTCTCATGGACTTTTTCTAATTTTCTTCAGTTTCAACTTGAACTTGCATATGAGCAATTGATGGTCTGTTCCACAGCCAGCCCCTGGCCTTGTTCTGACTGATGATATTGAGCTTTTCCATTGTCTCTTTCCACAGATGTAATCAATTTGATTCCTGTGTATTCCATCTGGCAAGGTCCATGCGTATAGTCGCCATTTATGTTGGTGAAAAAAGATATTTGCAATGAAGAAATCGTTGGCCTTGCAAAATTCAGTCATGCGATCTTGGCATCATTTCTTTCACCAAGGCCATATTTTCCCAGTTACTGATCCTTCTTCTTTGGTTCCATCTTTCACATTACAATCACCAGTAATTATCAGTGCATCCCCTGATTCCATGTTCGATCAATTTTAGGCTGCAGAAATTGGTAAAAATCTTCAATTTCTTCATCTTTGACCTTAATGGTTGGTGCGTAAATTTGAATAATAGTCATATAACTGGTATTCCTTGTAGGCGTGTGGATATTATCCTATCACTGACAGCGTTGTACTTCAGGATAAATCTTGAAATCTTCTTTTTGACAATGAATGCAGTGCCATTCCTCTTCATGTTGTCGTTCCTGGCATAGTAGACCATATGATTGTCTGATTCAGAATGACCAATACCAGTTCATTTTAGCTCACTAATGCCTAGGATGCTTATGCGTTCCATTTCATTTTTGACAACTTTCAATTTTCCTAGATTCATACCTTGTACATTCCAGGTTCCAAATATTAACGGATGTTTGCAGCTGTTTCTTCTCATTTTGAGTCAAGCCAAATCAGCAAATGAAAGTCCTAAAAGCTTGACTCCATCCATGCCATCATGGTCGACTCTGCTTTGAGGAGGCAGCTCTTCCCCAGTCACATTTTGAGTTCCTTCCAACCTGAGGGGCTCATCTTCCGGCATTATATCAGACAATGTTCCACTGCTGTTCATAAGGTTTTCACTGGCTAATTCTTTTCAGAAGTAGACCCGCCTTCTTCCTTAGCCTGGAAGCTCAGCTGAAACCTGTTCACCATGGGTGACCCTGCTGGTATTTGAATACCAGTAGTGTAGCTTCCAGCATCACAGCAACACACAAGCTCCCACATTACGATAAACTGACAGATGGGTGGTGGCTGTGCATTAAGATTCATTGGCCAGGAATTGAACCCAGGTCTCGTGCATGGAAGGTGATAATTCTACCACTGACCCACCGCTGCTCTCTTCTTCATCTATAAAGTAGCAATAATAACGAGCCCTCTCACAAGATTGTTGGGATAATTAAATAATGTATATACAATGTCCAAAACATAGAATGTTTTATGTCATAGCTGCTGTTATTATTGCTGTCAGCTAAATTTGAAACCATATAGAAAGGAGCTGAGTATTTTTCTTCCAATTCAGAATTCTTGACTGGGAGCTTTTTTGTCTAGATTTTATTTTTCTTGTCTCACGTAGTTTACTTTTAAGGTAAGGACTGGTTGACAGCTTTATGGAAAAAAAAAATCTGGGCATGAATTTTAATATTTAATTCAGTTCCAAAATGCTTTAGAAAAAATGATTTTATTTTGTAGAAAAGTCACATTCATGTTATGGTATGACTATCAATTCATGTAGACTGTTTACCTCTGTAACAGTGAATCAGAATGTAAGTGTATTGATAAGTACGCACATTCTGACTCTGACAAAGTGATGACTTAAAACTCTCTTGTGTTAATGTGATTTGAATTTGATATTCACCTATCTTGATGGAGTGACATCTTTTGATACGTGAAAAATGTATCAAAAGGGAGTCTTCAGAGAAAAAAAAAACTTTCCTTGACATTTTAAAAATTGCTTTAATAATCAGCACCAAGTGCTGATGTGGATATCAATTTTAGTACCATTAGTAAGATACGAATAGAATAATGTAACCGAACATTGAGTTAGTATGAACTCTAGGGTTTTTTGTTTTTTTTTTTAAATTCTCTTCTCTTTTTTTCTTTGTGAACTTTAAAAAATATACAATTCACTAAACATGCTGATCAATTTTTAAAATATAGAAAATTAAAAAGAGCATAATCAAGATTATGATTTGTGGACTATAGAAACTTGCTAAAATGAAAAATAAACCTATAAAAACCCAATTGGCAAATTATTGGGGATTTATACAAAGGTAGATATACAGATAAAAATCTGCAAATATGTTTGCGGTAGCACTATTTAAAATATGGAAAACAAGCAAAACAATCAGAAGCAACCTAAAAGTTCCGAATCTGAAAGATCAGTTTAATGAGTTATATTGTATGTCCATACAAGAGAATATCATGTTGCCTCCAAAAATCATTCTGTAAAATATTTGTGTACAATGGTAAATACTTACCTTAGGTTATAATTCATTCAGCAAAAAGTCAGGTTACCAAAAATTGTGTGTATGTACCGAGGGGTGAATTATCCAATAAGCAAGGTAAGCATGGGCTTACTTGTACATACTTACTAGTCTGTAGTGAACAATTTCACATTTTTTCACCACATCAAAGATTTTTCTTCTAGGTATGGCTGGCATCTGTCTCTCTCCCAACCCCACAGCACCATCCTACAGAATCAAAGCCTCTTTTCAAATTTACTGTCCCTGACGGGGGTGGATAACTCAGTAAGCAAGGTAAGCACGGTCTTACTTGTGCTTACTTATTAGTCTGTAGTGAACAATTTCACACGGGTTTCACTTTAATGTGATGTGGTGAAACCCGTGTGAAATTGTTCACTATAGATTAATAAATAAGCACAAGTAAGCCTATGCTTACCTTGCTTATTGGATAATCCACCCCTGTATGTACCACAATATTCCAGACTTTACTAACTTGTGTCATTAACAAAAAGTTACAGTTGTACAACAACTTCAGGTCCTCATACCAAATTAATAGAAGTTCAGTCACTTTCTTTGGTTTTCCACTTGACATATTATGGAGTCCTCCGTGTTTCCTTGTGTTTGTTCATGTTGTTCACCCGCGGCTACCTGCAGACCTCCCTGGAGGGCCACTGAAAAATTTAAGTTCTTTGCTGGGACTATTTCTAATTGCTATAAGGACACATACACACACCTACATTTTATTGTTGTTGTTGTTAAGTGCCATTGAGTTGATTTTGACTCATAGCAACCCCATGTGACAGAATAGAACTGCCCCATTGGGTTTTCTAGACTGTAATCTTTACAGGAGCAGATCTCCAGGTCTTTGCTCCTGCAGCACCACTGGGTGGGTTTAAACCACCAATCTTTTAGTTACCAGCCAAGCAATTAACCATTGCACCACCAGGGCTCCTTCGCATACATTTACATATATGTAATTTTATAGAATGTGTGTATAAGTTATACAAATTAATATATAAAGTCATAAGAGGATTTTGGAAAAAATTCAAAGGTTTCTATTTACACTTAGTTCTTTGCTAATCATATGGAATTGTAAGATACAAAATATCTCTTTAACCCCCTCCTGTAATATTAAAGCCTTTATAACTGATTCAAGATAAGTCTAACTAGGAATTCAACTGGATCTATGTTCTGAAAACTTTGTTAGAACAATACGTAGCACGAATATACTGTTGCTTGATAAGAGAATGTTGCATAGAGTCAGAAAGAAAAGAGGTTGCAATTCTGAAAAGGGAGCAAGCTTTAATATCAGAAGCGGATTCAGAAAAGTTGAAATGTATTTGAATACATGAAAATATGAACGTTCTAATATCACCAGAAATTAAATAGTAGGAGGCAGATTTTCTTTTTTTTGCGTGCCAGCCAGAACTGAAATATATAAACCTCGCACTTATAAATATACATTAAATCACTGTAGAGGAACCAGATGGTGGTGAAATGAAACTTGTGCACAGAATTTTGGATACTGAGCTGCTCAAGTTTTTCCATCTTCTCAAGGTGGAATGGAAGTTTGGACTTCACCTTTAAAGGGCATTATTAAAATGTTGGAATACTACTATTTGTATGATACACTTAAAAGGGTTAAAAAAAAAATCCCTATGCTCTTCCTTCCGTCTCTCAAATTTAGCTTAGCTGAGAAAGAAATAACCCTGTGGCATCCACAGGGGACAGCAAGAAGGCCACAGAGAAGCCTAGAAAAACTGCATGGAGATGCAAGACAAATAACTATAAGACCTGGGGGTTCCCCACCTACCTTGCCATCCACATCCCTTTCTCAGCACCCCAAGCCCTGTCCCTGGCCACCAAACGGACAGAACCTTGTGCTGTGAAAAACGTCAGTTAGAGAAAACATTAGATTCTCAGCAAAATGAAAGATACTTAATGTTTTACTGAAAAAACAGTGTGAATGGCTCAACCTGTACCCACCACCCCTTAACAAATTGCATTTTGCTGTTGCTAATTTAGGACTTTATGATTTCCTCCATCTCCAGCTCTCACCTGAATGGATGGGTAATTCCAAGTTTGAAGTGCGTGTAAAACGAAACCTGAAAATTTGATGTGTAAGTAAGGAACTACATTGTGGTGGTTAGGCCTACTCTGGAAGTAAACACAATTTTCCTTCCTTCCTAAAATATAGTTGTTTGTAAACAATGACATTAGGAGTCTGTGGTATGTATGAATGTATGTATTGGTACCCACTTTCTGTCTGCAAAGGAGTTACGGCCACTAAATTTCTGGCATAAACTTCAAAAAAACAAAACGAAGAGAATATTCAGCCACTGAATCAATGAAAGTTGATTGTATTTCTGAACATGTGCTTCTTTACTTGTGTGTGTTTCTCAGACTGGTAGAAGAGACCATTACAAAACTCTTACAAAACATCTTGCTCCACTCAATGATGTGGTGTAACCATGTAGAGGTCACTTAACCTCCATGAGCCTCAGCATTTTCCTCAGTAAAGTGAGGTAAATAATTCCTAACTCATCGAGTTGTCATGAGAATGTAAAATGAGACAACACACATCTACAACAGGAGCTGGCATATAGGAGATACTCACTAACCATTAGTTCTCCTTGTTAGTAAC
The DNA here is from genome assembly GCA_030035585.1 of Dugong dugon. Taxonomy (NCBI): domain Eukaryota; kingdom Metazoa; phylum Chordata; class Mammalia; order Sirenia; family Dugongidae; genus Dugong; species Dugong dugon. The sequence continues at coordinate 161,356,080 of CM057461.1, read as the reverse complement.
ACAACTTTTACTGATCATGCACTGCTAGAGTACCAGGCTAGGTCCAGGTGCTTTACCTACAGGTTCTTGCCAAAGAATATGTCAAAGTTTGAAGGGAAGGACAGCACACACTACAGGGGAAGTCAACACAACTGGACTAAACCAAAGCTAAGAAGTTTCCTGTATACAATCAAACACTTCGAGGGACAGAGTAGCAGGGGCAGGGGTCTGGGGACCATGCTTTCTGGGGACATCTAGGTCAACTGGCATAAAAAAGTTTATTAAGAAAATGTTCTGCATCCTACTTTGGTGAGTGGCTTCTGGGGTCTTAAAAACTAGCAAGTGGCCGTCTAAGATGCATCAATTTGCCCCAGCCACCTGGAGTAAAGCAGAATGAAGAACGCCAAAGACATAAGGAAAGTACTAGCCCAAGAGACAGAAAGGGCCACATAAACCAGAGACTTCATCAGTCTGAGACCAGAAGAACTGGATGGTACCTGGCTACCACCTATGACTGCCCTGACGGGGAACACAACAGAGAGTCCCTGATGGAGCAGGCAAAAGGTGGGGTGCAGAAATCAAATTCTAGTAAAAAGACCAGACTTAATGGTCTGACTGAGACTGAGGAACCCCAGAAAGCATGGCCCCTGGACTCTCTGTCAACCCAGAACTGAAACAATTCCTGAGGCCAACTCTTCAGACAGAGATTAGACTGGAGTATGGGACATAGAATGATACTCGTAAAGAGTGTGCTTCTTAGCTCAAATAGATACATGAGACTAAATGGGCAGCTTCTGTCTGGAGGTAAGATGAGAAGGCAAAGAGGGTTAGGAGCTGGTTGAATGGACATGGGGAATCAGGGGTCGGAAGGAGGAGTGTGGTGTCACGGTACAGGGAGAGCAGTTAGGGTCACAAAACAATGTATGTACATATTTTTGTATGTGAAACTAACTTGAAATGTAAACTTTCACTTAAACTACAACAATGAACAAACAAAAAAAAGAATATGTCAAATCTGCGTGGTGCCCACAGGTGGTCCCAGACTCCTAAATAGCAAGCAGTCCATTAGAAATAGGGCACCAATCACTAAACGTGATTCCTCCATGAATACCACATCCTTCTGATCAGAATCTGAACACATGTTAGCACATAGAAAGTAGTTTTTACTACTTACAAAAAGAAGTGAACACCATACAACTGGACAAGCAATTCCCCATGGTTCAAAAGCTGTCCGGGCAGAGATGACAACTCTTCCAGGTACACCACCCTCTGTTCCATGGGTAAGGGACTTAAATGGGAGAGTTTCTTGACAGGCTGGTCCCTGCTAGCTTCTGGAAACTGTTTGGTGGATATAAAAAACTCTTCCACACGGGCCTCCACCTGGCATCGTGAGTGAGGGCCTGAATAGGAGCCAACCTTCTGCCAGTCTCCCCTGGCCAGGTAGACTTTTAGGTGGGCTGTAAGTTTTTGCTATGCACACCCCACCTTCACCATAGCTGAGGAGACCATGAGGCTAGCTCTTTTTATACCCCATTGGTCATGTGACTATGATCTACATACCTCCCTACAAGAAGCACAATGTAATTTCCTAGTCTGACTACCCTGGGAGAGGGGAAGTCACACACCCTGGTGCCAAGCCTAAGATTGTACTCTTTAACCCCGATGACATGTAGAAAAACTGTTAGCCTTTGGTGGGGGTGACAGTGGTTGTTCCAAAGCCTAAAGATGCTAGATGGGGGTTGATATGGCCTCTAGGCTTGTCTGAAGGACTGCCTCCTCACAGCTCTTATTTAAGCATCATAGCAACTATGGGAGTAGGTATTATTATTATCTCCACTTTGAAAATGAAAGGCCTGAGGCTCAGAGAAGCAAATTGCTCAATGTCTCAAGGCTCATAAAAGACAGAATTGGAATTAGATTCTAGTTCCATCAACTTCAAGAGATGGCTCTCCCATGTCTTAATGCCTGGAGGCTGACTTGGAGAAAAGAAAAAAGAGGCTAAATTAGAGGTAGAGCTGGCAGGTCACACCAGAGCTTTAGAACCACACGAGAGTATTATCAGGGAAAGGGGCTAGGATCTGAGTAAGAAGGTGCTGGGTAACCAAATTAGAGAGTCAAGGAAGGAGATATATTTTATCATATCCTAATGACATAATGCAACATTAATAAGACTATATTACTATATTCAGGTCATTTTGAAGACATTTTACTGCACTGTTTTAGAGCTGAGTGCTCTTACTTTTGAGTCCCCATTCTATATCACATTAAGCATGTTAAAATGTGTCTAATCCCAGGATAAATATAACATTTTTAAAATTTTGAAACGAAATTTTGTTTTTGCGATGGTTTAGGCTATGATTTCTTCAAAATCATCACACATACTCAGGATTCTTGCAACATGAGAAAAATCTAGTTACAAGTTTAATTTCAAATGTAATATTTTAGGGAACATTAAAAATAATTAACAACCTTCGTAACGCTAGTATTTTGGAGACATTTAAGAAACTTTTATTAAGTTTAATTTTCTAGTATTCTTTTAACATTTTAGAACAAACATCATCTTTTTTTTAAGGTCATGTATGTAGTTCTAGTCTCATACTATCCAATATGGTAGCCACTAGTCACATGTGGCTGTGGAACACTTGAAATGTGGCTAGTATACTGTAAGTATAAAGAATACTCTGAGTTTCAATGACTTAGTGAAAAAAAAAAAAAAACAGAATATGTCATTAATAAATTTTTATATGAATAACCTGTTGAAATTATGTTTTGGATATATAATAAAAAATATATTATTCAAATTAATGTCACCTATTTCTTTTTACTCTTTTAATGTGCCTACTAGAAAATGTAATATTATGAATGTGGCTCACATTATGTTTCCACTGGACAAAACTGCTCTACACATGGGTCATTATACCTAATGGTTGAAAAGGTCCTGATAGGCTAGCATATAGTACATTTCTTTCACTATAATATTAAAAAAGCCTAAGAAATACTTGTATTGTTTTTGCTATTATCTTTATAAAGAACTATTAATTTACAGCTCTGATAATTTTCACAAAATCTGTGTTTTTATGAGAAAAACAAATATATATACATATGCTGTCGTTAGGTGCTGTCCAGTCAATTTTCCACTCATGGTGACCCCATGTGACAGAGTAGAACTGCCCCATAGAATTTTCTAGGCTGTAATCATTACAGGAGTAGATTGCCAGGTCTTTCTACCACAGAGTAGCTGGGTAGGTTGAACCTCCAACCTTTCAGTTAGCAGCCAAGCACTTAACTGTTCCACCACCTAGGCTTATATATATATAAAAAAACCCAAACTCCTTGCTGTCGAGTCATCTCCGTCTTACAGTGACCCTATAGGACAGAGTAGAACTGCCCCATAGGCTTTCCGAGGATCAGCCGGTGGATTCGAACTTCCGATCTTTTGATGTGCAGCGGTAGCTCTTAACCACTGCACCATCAAGGCTCCTATACACACACACACACACACACACACAATTCGTATATATATATATATAATCTGTATAAATTATTATGTATTATACATATTATGTATTTAAAAAAAAACCCATTGCTGTCGAACTGATTCCGACTCATAGTGACCCTGTAGGACAGAGTAGAACTGCCCCATAGGGTTTCCAAAGAGAAGCTGGTGGATTCGAACTGCTGACCTTTTGGTTAGCAGCCACAGCTCTTAACCACTGTGCCACCAGAACTCCATATTATATATATCTATATTAAATTCATATATATATTATATCTATAACTGTATGTATTAAATTCATCTATCTACCCACATATCTATTCACCCTACGTGATCCAAACACATATGAATTTAATAATTTATCCTTCCATGCACAGTTCAAGAGAGCATTTACTCGTCCAGAATGCATGCAAAGGTAATGGATTTTTTTCCTTACCTTTAAACAACGAATGCTTTTGCTATCTGATTTTGTTCTAAGCACTTACTTGTATTAGTTCATTAAATTCTCAAAACTATAAGGTAGGTAATATTACTAGTCCCATTTTACAGAGAGAAAAACTGAGACACTAAGAGGTTAAGTAACGTGCCCATGGTCACATAGCTAAGAATTAGTGGAATTTGGATTTGAACCCAGGCAGTCTGGCTTCAGAGCCTTCGCTCCTACCATTATGCAATAATCTCTCTCGTGGAGAACAGTTTTTCACTTTATAAAATGAAAATCTGGTGCTTTAAATTCAGATTCTGTAAATAAAAATCTCTCGTTCGTCATTACCTTCCTGGTGCACATCAATGTCACTGGGCCAGTACAGATGTTGCATTGACATCATACCGTCTAATGGTAGGAGTCCCTGGGTGGTGCAAATGGTTAAATGGTGGACTACTAACTGAAAGGTTAGTGGTTCATACTCACCCAGAGGCATCTTAGGAGTAAGGCCTGGCAATCTGATCCTAAAAGATCACAGCCTTGAAAACCCCGTGGAACAGTTCTACTCTGTACGCGTGGGGTCACCATGAGTTGGAACTGACTAGATGACAACTAACAACAACAACAGTGGTTTGCCAGAATTTGCATGCTATGTACCCATAATCAAAGCCAGAAGACACTATTTAGAGCCCTATTTTTTTTTTTGACTTGTTATTATTATTTTTTAACAAAACACATCTTGATGAGAACTTAGATGCCAATTTCACGTGCATTAAAACACCAAAATTCCCTTCACGGATTATGTAGGAATGCTAGTGTACCTCCCTCCCCGACCCAATCAGAGTTGAGTGAGTGGCACTACTATATACATCTGTTATCATGGCACATTTATACAAGAAAATTAAAAATCTTGGTTAGGAAACACATAGAAGCTTGATATTTTTTATTCTTTCTTCCTTGCTATTACTTACCATCTTCGAAGATACATTTTTTTTTTTTTTTGGCATCTTGAAAATAAGGAATCTGTTTCCTATTTCTTTAGACTATATAAATACACCCTGTTTATCTTAAAATGATAGCAAATATACTTAAAGTTGGAAAACATGACCACAGATTTTTTTCCCCTTTCTTTGCTAAAGATACACTTTTATTGTTGTTAAATTTTTACCCCTAGCCAAAAGAACCTTCTTCATATTTTAACATATTCAAGGATTCCTTTCATGAGGTCTGACTATGTGGCTATCGTAGATATTATTATGTTATAAAAATATCAAAGCACTCATTTCACAAGAATACGATGCTGCAATATATGTTTTAACATTTGTGAGTATTGTAAATATAGATAAATAGACAGGTGGGTAGGTAGGTAGATAGATGTAGATGTTGTGTGCTATCAAGTCTATTGCAATTCATAGCGACCCTATATGACAGAGCAGAACTTCCCCACAGGGTCTCCTAGGCTGTAATATGTATGCGAGCAGATTGCCAGGTCTTTTCTCCCATGGAGCCTTTTGGTTAGCAGCTGAACACTTAACCGTTGTGCCGCCAGGGCTCTCTCTCTCCATCTCCCTCTCTCTCTGTCTATGTATCTATCTATATTTACAATTACAAGTGTTTCAGTGTTTTACCTTGCAAAGCAACTAGCTTTTAGGACAACAAAACAAAATGGAATGAAGAATCCTGTAGACAGGCATTTGAGTCCTAGTTTACCATTTACTAGATATGTGACTTTGAACAAGTCCTTTAACCACCCTGATTCTCAGTTTACTTGTATTTAGAGGCGACAGTAACACTTACTTCCCAGGGTGGTTGTGAGTATACAGGATTAACATATATAAAGAATTTGTGAATAAGCACCCAATAAATATTGCTTCCCACTTCCTTTCTCTTTTCACAAATTTCAGTAGTTCAAAGGCAATTTATTAGTGAATAAATACCCACCACAATTTTGAAAACTACATATAAATCATACCAAGAAACATATTACTCTTCCTATTTTTAAGAAGCAATTTTATTCTTTGTATAGTTTTATAATGTTTGCATTCCCTCTGTACATCTTTTGGCTGGTTTCATATTTTAGGAAGGCATTAATAGTACTGTGGTTTTTAAATAAATTTATAGCAGATAAGAACTTTTTGTGTAAAATACTATAATTCTAAAATTAAATTATACCATTTTCCATCAATTAATATTTCTTCTAGTCTGGAGTTTCTTGTGAATGATTCCCTCGTAATTGCTATGATTAGATTATAATTTAGCAAATTATACCTGAGATGTAAATTATAGGTGAATTTCTGACTGTAGCTGACACTTTTTGGTGCCCCAAAATAATATCCACTGGGCTACCTATAATTTTAACCACAAGCTCAGATCTGTGACCAGTGTCTCAAGTCAAGCAAGTGTCACACCTCTGTTTTCTACCTGGAGTCCTTTTGCCAAGTCAGGAAAGCCACAGAGTTTACTTGGCAGTGCATAGGCTAGCCCTGGAGGTCTAGGGGAGTTGCTTGCGCCCCAGGCAACCCTCAACCAATGGGAGATGGGAGCCAGTCGATTCATTCCCCAGTATCCATCCTTCCTAAGGATGAATGAATTTTGTACACTCCTCAATCCTGATGAAATCAAACCCCTGTTGTCTACACAGTGATTCACCCAATCCAAGCTTATATGTAAATTTTTCTCCTTCCCTGCCTTGATCTCTCTGCTCCCTCACTCCTGTATCCTGGGATCACCTCTCAAATAAACTACTCACACCTAAGTCCTTGTCTCAGGCTCTGCTTTTGAAGGAACCCAGTCTAAGACCCTGACCTTGCAGCTCACCTCTGAAAATTCTTACTGATTCCCTTTTCTTTCCAGGATGAAATTCAAATTCTTTAGCAAGATAAGTAAGCAAGGAAGATGGTTCGATATCTAATTTACTGTAAATCTCCTAGAGGTTATCTATCGTACATGCCTCCTAAACTCAAGCAGTACTCAACAACTTGCCATTCTGGACTATATCATGTTCTCACATTCCTTTGTGTCTTTACAGATGCTTTCCTTGGCCTAGAATATCCTTTCCTTCCTCATATAAGTGGTTACCTTTCCTTTGTCCTCTCATCCCTAGTTCACTGGTACCAACCCCCACCCCCTCAACATCAAACAGTTTTTTCTATGCATACAGAATACTTCTATCACATTTACCATTCTGTTTTACCATAATTGTAGCTTCTGATCTAAGAATTGACAAAAACTGGTGAATATCACTGCTTAATGCCTGAGCATTGTTCCGTGAGAAAGGATCTTATTCTGAGGGGAAATAAAAGTAGGTTGAACAAACTTGGCATCAGTAATACTGGGTATTAGAAATAAGAAAGCAATGGTCACTGTCATGGATTGAATTGTGTCCCCCAAAAATTGTCAACTTGGCTGGGTCATGAATCCCAGTATTGTATGATTGTGTAATCTGATGTGATTTCCTTGTGTTGTAAACTCAGTCATTATGATAAGGTATATGTGATCTCCTTATGTGCTGTAAATTCTATCACTATGATGAGGTTATACTGATGAGGTTTACAAGATTAGATAGTGTCTTAATCCAATCTCTTTTGAGATATAAAAGAGAGAAGCAAGCAGAGAACCTCACACCACCAAGAAAGTAGTGCCAGGAGCAGAGCGCATCCTTTGGACCAGAGGTTCCTGGGTTGAGATGCTCCCAGAACAAGGGAAGACTGTTGTATCACAAGGACCTTTCTCCATAGATGACAGAGAGAGAGAGCCTTCTCCGGAAGGTGATACCCTGAATTTGGACTTGTAGCCTACTGGACCAAGAGAGAATGAACTTCTCTTTGTTAAAACCATCCACTTGTGGTATTTCTGTTAGAGCAGCACTAGATGACTAAGACAGTCACCCTGTGGCTCTGAAAAAATGGAATTGTCTCTAGATCTAGTTTTTGTTTTGCTTTTAATTAGTGCTGGATCCCTAGGAAAAGGAAGCCTGTGACAAAGAGTGAGTTAAATAAAAGCTGTATCACTTTATATTCTGAAAGAAGATGAGAGCATAAAACAATGGGGGTTGGATGGAAGATAACTGGAATACATGCACTCATGCACACATACATCCAAAAAAAAAAAAAAAAAAAAACAGACCAGTTGCCACTGAGCTGATTTTGACTCATGACAACTCCATGTGTTTCAGAGTAGAACTGCATTCTATAAGGTGTTTAATGGCTGTGATCATTTGGAAAGGAGCCCTGAGGACATAGTGGTTAAAGTGCTCGACTGCTAACCAAAAGGTTGGTGGTTTGAACTCACTAGCTGCTCCACAGGAAAAAGAAGTGGCAATCTGCTTCTGTAAAGATTTACAGCCTTGGAAACTCTATAGGGCAGTTCTACTCTGACCTTGTCTTAGGCTGGGTTCTCTAGAGAAGCAAAGCAAATAAAGCATACAAATATATATAGATAGAGATTCATATCAAGGAAATGGCTTAGGTGGTTGTAGAGACTGGAGCATCCCAAGTCTGTGGGTCAGGATGGAGACTTCTTCCGATTCATGTAGCTTCAGGGGCTGGCAAACCCAAGATAGACAGATTAGAGAGCAACTAATCCCAAAATAGGCAGGCAATACTACAGGTAAGCCGCTAGCTCAAATCCCAAGAACCAGATGTCAGACGAACAGGAGCTAGCTGCAAGATCCAGAGCAAGCAAAATCCCACGAGCCTTGCCAGAATGTCCACTTATATTCAATACAGGCCACATGCCCAAGTAAGCTCCTTTTCAACCGATTGGTTACTCACAGCAGATCCCATCATGGAGGTGATCACATTATACTAAATCTCATCATGGAAGTGATCGCAACATCATATGATTGCCAAGCTGCATCATAATTGCCACACCACTGAGGATCATGGCCCAGCCAAGTTGATGTACAACCATAACCATCACAGTCCACCCCTTGTCAGCTTGACACTTATATACTTCTCCTTAAACCATATATAATCTCTGAATAAAGACAATTATAAGATCATACTTTGCACTTAACATGATACAAAGAACACACACACTACCAAAAATGCACTTGCTCTGTTTACATCTTATATTTTATAAGTGAAGAAAACAAAAATCTTTGATGCACACATACAAAGCAAAAATACTCATGACAATTACAGTCCTCATTTCTGCAACTGGTCAGGTGGTTGTAACTGGTATTTAGAACTACCTTCTTCCACCATCCATTCCACATTCCCTTTACCCTCAGCAAGCACCTCATCTGGTTGTGGTTCTTTGCTTGGTGGGGTGACCCAAACCTTCATTCCTGAGGGATCTGGGCCATTACTAGTCATGTTGGAATTGGGTTGATGTAGTTTTCCATTGACTTTAATCACAGGGCATAGTAGTACTAAGAGAGGTCCCAAGGGATCACCTGCATTTCAGACATACTCTTCTTTACCTCCACTATATAATATCAAATCAATTTCCTCTTGGTAATCAGGATCAATCACACCAGCCAATATGGTAATTCCCTTTTTTACCTGTTGATCTAGAGGCATAAGGAGCCCAAAGTGGTCAGGTGGTATTCTTAGTTTCCAGTTCAATGGAATCAGTGATGTGTTTCCATCTGGGAGCATACCTCCCTTTGAAACTAAGACCTCTAGACCCTCAGAACATAAGGTTGTGGGGACAGGAAGCCAAAATTTTGTGAGTGGTCACTAGAGGTAATAGTGAGTAGTGTCACTCCCATTTCCACCTCTTGATTCCTGGACCCAGGAATCCTGGCTATGGGAGAAACAGCACCATATATTGGGTGCTGGTTTAGAGCATAAACAGCCCCAACCCTGCAAGGTATTGCCACCTAACTGCCACCATAATTGTGACTTTAGAAAGCTATTCCATCATTCTATCAAACCAGCTGCTTCAGGATGATGGGTACCATGGTAAGACCAGTGAATTCTGTGAGCATAGGCCAATTGCCACACTTCATTTGCTGTGAAGTGAGTCCCTTGATCCATGGTGATGCTGTGTGGGATAACATGACAGTGAATAAGACATTCTTTAAGTCCACAGATGGTAGTTTTGGCAGAAGCATTGCGTGCAGGGAAGGCAGATCCATATCCAGAGTAAGTATCTATTCCAGTAAGAACAAAATGCTGCCCTTTCCATGACGGAAGTGGTCCAATGTCATCAACTTGCCACTAGGTTGCTTGCTGATCACCTTGAGGGATGGTGCTATACTGGGGACTCGGTGTTGGTCTCTGCTGCTGGCAGATTGGGCACTCAGCAGTGGCTGTAGCCAAGTTAGCCTTGGTGAGTGGAAGTCCATGTCTTAGATATCTAGTGCTGCTATAACAGAAATACCACAAGTGGATGGCTTTAACAAAGAGAAATTTATTCTCTCACAGCCTAGGAGGCTAGAAGTCCAAATTCAGGGTGCCAGCTCCAAGGGAAGGCTTTCTCTCTCCATCGGCTCTGGAGGAAGGTCCTTGTCATCAATCTTCCCCTGGACTAGGAACTTCTCTGCATGCAGGGACTGGGTCCAAACAACTTGCTCTTCTCCTGGACTACTTTCTTGATGGTATGAGGTCCCCCTGTCTCTCTGCTCATTTCTCTCTTTTATTTCTCAAAAGAGAGTAACTGAAGACAAAATCTTGTCTTGTAGATTGAGTCCTGCCTCATTAACATAACTGCATCTAATCCTGCCTCATTAACATCATAGAGGTAGGATTTACAATGCATAGGAAAATCACATCAGATGACAAAATGGTAGACAATCACATAACGCTGGGAATCATGGCTTAGCCAAGTTGATCACATTTTTTGGGGACACAATTCAATCCATAATGCACCTATAGGGTTGCTATAAATTGAAATCAACTAGACTGCAGTGAGTTTGGTTTAGTGGGGTGTGGATGATTTGGAAGTAGATCTCCAGGCCTTTCTTGCACAGCACTACTGGGTGGATTTGAATCATCAACCCTCCAGTTAGCAGCCAAGAGCTTAATCATTTTCACCACCCAGGAACTACACACACACATACACACACACACACACACACACACACACACACACATACCCACAGAAGGAGAGAAAGAGAGAAAAAGTACTTAGCAGAGGCATGATGTAGAGTCCCAAGGAGTGGCAGCTATGATGTCCTTCTCTAGGCTGTATCAGAGATCTTCAATCAGAGATTCTCATACATTGGGAGTGGTTGATTAGGGTCACTTATCACAACGATCTGGGAGTAGGGTTATCAGATTTAGGCATAGCCACCCTTGGGACATAAGTATACTAAAAAAATTATTCATTTATCTAAAATTTACATTTAACTGAGCTGCCTGTATTTTAACCCTATCTGGGAACGTGGGAGCTATGGGAATATTTCTGCAGAAAAGAGATTCACAATCTGCTTACAGCCTTTTACTTGGAGCTGTTGAGATGACAGACCTTAGGGAGGCAACCCAGCTGATGGAGTAGAAAACAGACGGGTAGTTGGTTTTTAGACCATATAATAAGACCCAGGCTGATGGCCTGGGAAACAACCGCTGTGCTTATCTCTGCCTCCGACTAGACTGTGAACTCCTCAAGAGCAGGTACTGTTGTATTCATTTCAGATCACCAACAATGAGTAAAGTGTCTGCCACGAAATAGCTCTTATATGCATAAATTACATTTTCAATATAGTACATATTCATATATGTAATAAATATATAAAGATTTATTATGTCAGAGAAAAAAATTTAGAATGTGAAAATGTTATTTTTGGTAAAGTATATATATGCTTTATAAACCAAAAAGACCAAACCCACTGCCATCAAGTCAATTCCAACTCACAGTGAACCCATAGGGTTTCCAAGGCTGAAAATCTCTATGGAACCAGACTGCCACATCTTTCTCCCGCAGAGCCACTGGGTGGTTTTGAACCCATCCACCTTTCAGTTAGCAGTCATGCACTTTAGCTACTGCACCATCAGGGCTCCTTATACTTTATAAAGAGTTATTTGTTAGCACGTAGTGTAAGAATTCAGATTTTTCCAGTAATTAGTATCTATTTTAGCTCCTATCTCAAAATACTCATTTCTAGAAATAGAAGAGTTTAAAATCAGGAAAGGTGTGAGTCAGGATTATATACTTTCACCAAATTTACTAAATCTATATGCTGAGCAAATAATCCAAGAAGCTGGACTATATGAAGAAAAATGCGGCATCAGGATTGGAGGAAGACTTATTAACAACCAGACGCAAATGACACAATTTTGCTTGCGGAAAGGGAAGAGGAGTTGACCACTTACTGATGAAGATCAAAGACCACAGCCTTCAGTATGGATTACACCTCAACATAAAAAAGACAAAAATCCTCACAACTGGACCAATAAGCAACATCATGATAAATGGAGAAAATACTGAAGTTATCAAGGATTTCATTTTACTTGGATCCACAATCAACTTCCATGGAAGCAGCAGTCAGGAAATCAAAGGACGCATTGCATTGGTCAAATCTGCTGCAAAAGACCTGTTTAAAGTGTTAACAAGCAAAGATGTCACTTTGAGGACTAAGATGTGCCTGACCCAAGCTGTAGTATTTTCAATCACCTCATGTGCAAGTAAAAGCTGGACAGTGAATAAGGAAGACCAGACAAGAATTGATGCCTTCGAATTATGGTATTGGAGAAGAATATTGAATATACCACGGAATTCCAGAAGAACAAACAAATCTGTTTTGGAAGAAGTACAGCCAGAATGCTCATTAGAAGCAAGGATGGTGAGACTTCATCTCATGTACTTCGAACATGTTATCTATCAAGAGGGACCAGTCCCTGGAGAAGGACATAAGAAGACCCTCAACAAGATGGATTGACACAGTGGCTGCAACAATGGGCTCAAACATAGCAATGATTGTGAGGATGGTGCAGGACCGGGCAGTGTTTCATTCTATTGTACATAGGGTCACTGTGAGTCAGAACCGACTTGATGGCACCCAACAACAACAACATTTTAAAATAATTTCTACATTTTTTTCTTTTTTATTTTTCCAGTATGATTAAATTAAATGTTTAAAAATGTATTGATTTGTCTCTCTTTGGATACTTACAGTGTAATAAGAGCAATCACTTGCACACCTCACCCTCTTTCTGCCAGAAATGCCCACGAGGGACTCAGGGAATCTTTTTTTTTTAGTGTTTAGAGTAGTTGTCTAACTACCAAAACAACTAGCCAATATTAGAAGAATAAAAAAGTTACCAGCCTGCTAGATGGATATGTTTAACAACTGATTCAAGAGGTAATTCACATAAGAGTAGAGGTATTCACTGCTTTTCAATTGTCTTGCATAAAGTCATTAAACAAATTTACCAGTTGTTTTATTGTCTTTTGGGGAGCACTATTAGATTTTGCAAGGTTTACAAGAACAGCCTTCTGTTATTTTCAAAACTGGGCTGGGCTTGTAGAAAATAGGCTTTTATTTTCAGCCCAGTCACAGATATCATTTCACCTCTTAAAGGTCATTTATGCTTCTAGAAACAAATTAGACACAATGAACACCTAGATGAGTTAAAACTAGATTTCAGTGAAACAGGTGGGTGGGTGAATTGGAAAAGGAAGAGGCATTTTATTTTTTTACTTTATTAGGGTCTTTCTACTAGAGTATTAAATTACATAAAGAAGGTTTCTACTCCTCAAAAATAAGAACAATTCGGAGGAGGGGCAAGATGGCGCTCTAGGCAGAAACACCACGCCGTCCCTCCACAGCAAAGATCCGAAAAACTAAGCCCAACAGAGAATCAACAATCCTTAAACCCTAGAACACCAAATGAAGAGATAAAGAACTCAGCCAAACACCAAACGGAGTGAGAATACTAAAAGAGAACGGAGAGCGAGGAGAGACTCAGGCAGAGATTCCTTACCAGCTAACGCAGCGTGGATCCACCATCTTGGATTCCTATCGGAGACCAGCAAACGGGAGAGCAGCCTTGCAGAGCACCTGGTCGGAGACAGAACGACCGTTTAGCTTCACACATAACCATCTTCCCGCTGCACCCTACCTACCTGCACCGTGCACTAGACATCACATCACCAAGCGGTGCAGGCACGCCCTATTGGAACCTGCCCAGCACTGACTACCGACCGTCCTGGTGGCTGCGGTGAGTGCCACAAGCAACCCATCCCAGTGGCTCCTCCTCAACTAGATCTGCCCAGCTGTACCACAAGAACGAAAAAAAAAAAAATCTACAATCAATAAACGAGAGAAATATCTACTGAATGCCCCGAAAACAGCAAACAATATCAAAACATTTACAAAAACAAGACAAGATGGCTCCAATAGGCGTCCAAATTAAAACACCAGATAACTCTCCTGTGGAAGAAAATGCACTAGAAGTACCTGATACGGAACTCAAATCACTAATACTCGGAATTTTCCAAGAACTGAGGCAAAAAGCTGACAAACATGAGGAAAAAATAGACAAATTTATGGAATATACAGACAAAAAATTGGAAGAATTCAGGAAGATGATGCAAGAACAAAATGCCAAAATAAATTCACAACTCGAAATTATACAAAAACAACAATTAGAAATCTGAAAGATAAACAACAAGATTTCAGAAATGGACGGTGTCATAGAAGGGCTGAGAAGTAGATTTGAAACCATGGAAGACAGGATCAGTGGAACTGAAGACAAACACTTGGATACAACTCTGTTTCAGGAAAACTCAGAAAAAAGAACAAAGAAAAATGAAGAGACCCTGAGAGTTACGTGGGACACAATTAAAAGCAAAAACTTACGAGTGATTGGCATACCAGAACAGGGGGAGAAAACAGAAAACACAGAGAGGATCATTCAGGAACTGCTGACAGAAAACTTTCCCAATATCATGAAAGATGAAAAGCTGGTCATCCAAGAAGCTCAACGAACCCCATATAGAAGAGACCCCAAAAGAAAATCACCAAGACATATCATATTCACACTCGCTAAAACTAAAGACAAACAAAGAATCCTGAGAGCAGCTCGTGAAAAACAAGAAGTCACATACAGAGGAGAAACAATAAGACTAAGCTCAGATTATTCAGCAGAAACCATGCAGGCAAGAAGGCAATGGGATGACATATATAAAATCTTGAAAGAAAAAAATTGTCAGCCAAGAATAATATATCCTGCAAAACTCTCATTCAGATTTGATGGTGAAATTAGGTCATTTCCAGATAAACAGAAACTAAAGGAATATGCAAAAGTCAAACCAAACTTACAAGAATTATTAAAGGGAGTTCTTCGATCTGAGGACAAACAGCTTAAGCCCTCAGGCAGGACCTAGGACCTAGGACGCAGGTTAACATGAACCAGATACCATTCTAGGAACTGAACTACAGACGACTTTCCAAAAATAAAAGATATACAACAGGGAATCAGAGAAATCAATCAAAGGATGACAACAACATCAAAACAATGAAAGAGGGAACAAACGGCATAGGTATAGAACCTTCTCAAGGAGAAGAAGGCAAGGCGATACCAAGTAACGGTAGACTGCTTCAAAATTATAAAGATAAGGGTAAAATTCATGGTAACCACAAAAAAGTTAACAAACCAACTCATAAAAATAAAGACGAAAAACATAAAGTCTCAACAAAAACAAAACCTACAAAAACAAAAGAAATGAACACAAAATCCACAAACAAAAGGAACTCAGCACAAGAGAGTAAGAAGAACAAAGAAAACTTCAGCATCACAAAAAAAAGCACTACAAAATGACAGCAACAAACTCACATCTATCAATAATTACACTGAACGTAAATGGACTCAATGCACCCATAAAGCGACGGAGAGTGGCAGAATGGATAAGAAAACAGGATCCATCTATTTGCTGTCTACAAGAGACACATCTTAGAAACAAAGATGTGAATTTATTAAAAATCAAAGGTTGGAAAAAAATATATCAAGCTAACAACTATCAAAAAAGAGCAGGAGTGGCAATTCTAATCTCAGATAAAATAGACTTCAAAACAAAATCTACCATAAAAGACAAAGAAGGACACTATATAATGATTAAGGGGATGATCCATCATGAAGACATAACCATAATAAATATCTATGCACCCAATGACAGGGCTCCAAAATACATAAAAAAAACTCTAACAGCACTGAAAAGAGAAATTGACAGTTCCACAATAATAGTAGGAGACTTCAACACACCACTCTCAGTAAAGGACAGAACAACTAAAAAGAAACTCAGCAAAGATACAGAAGACCTAAAGGACACAATCAGCCAACTGGACCTCATAGACATATATAGAACAATCCATCCAACCGCTGCAAAGTACACATTCTTTTCCAATGCACATGGAACGTTCTCCAGAATAGACCACATCTTACGCCACAGAGCAATCCTCAACAAGATCCAAAATGCTGAGATAATTCACAGTATCTTCTCTGACCACAATGCCATCAAGGTAGAAATTAACACTAGAAAGAGCAAGGAAAAAAAATCAAACACATGGAAACTGAATAATAATCTGCTTACACATCAATGGGTAATAGAAGAAATCAGAGATGGAATTAAAAAATTCCTAGAATCAAATGAAAATGAAAACACATCATACCAAAACCTTTGGGACACAGCAAAGACAGTCCTCAGAGGACAATTTATAGCAATAGATGCACATATCAAAAAAGAAGAAAGGGACAAAATCAAAACATTAACTACAGAACTCAAACAAATAGAAAGAGAACAACAAAAAAAGCCTACAACCACCGGAAGAAAGGAAATAGTAAAGATCAGAGCAGAAATCAATGAAATAGAGAACAGAAAAACAATAGAAAGAATCAACAAAACCAAAAGTTGGTTCTTTGAAAGAATCAACAAAATCGACAAACCACTGGCCAGACTGACAAAAGAAAAACAGCAGAGGGCACAAATAACCCAAATAAGAAATGAAATAGGGGACATTACAACAGACCCAACTGAAATAAAAAGGATTATAACAGAATATTATGAAAAACTATATTCCAACAAATTTGAAAACCTAGAGGAAATGGATAAATTTCTAGAAACATACGGCCTACCCAAACTACAACAAAGTGATATTGAAAATCTGAACAGACCCATAACAAGAGAAGAGAGTGAAAAGGTAATAAAAAAACTCCCAACCAAAAAAAGCCCTGGCCCAGATGGCTTCATTGGAGAATTCTACAAAACATTTACAGAAGAGCTCGTACCAGTTCTACTCAAGTTATTTCAGAGCATAGAAGAGGAAGCAACACTTCCAAATTCATTCTATGAAGCCAGCATAACGCTGATACCAAAACCAGGCAAAGACATCACAAAAAAAGAAAATTACAGACCAATATCTCTCATGAATATAGATGCAAAAATTCTGAACAAAATTCTAGCCAATAGAATTCAGTATCATATCAAAAAAATAATACACCACGACCAAGTAGGATTCATACCAGGTATGCAAGGATGGTTCAACATTAGAAAATCCATCAACGTAATCCACCACATAAATAAAAGGAAAGAAAAAAATCACAGGATCATCTCAATTGATGCAGAAAAGGCATTTGACAAAGTCCAACACCGATTCCTGATAAAAGCTCTCAATCAAATAGGTATAGAAGGGAAATTTCTCAACATAATAAAGGGCATCTATGCAAAACCAACAGCCAACATCATTCTTAATGGAGAAAGGCTGAAAACATTCCCCCTGAAAACAGGAACAAGACAAGGATGTCCTTTATCACCACTCCTATTTAACATTGTGCTGGAAGTTCTAGCTAGAGCAGTAAGGCAAGAGAAAGAAATAAAGGGCATCTAAATTGGTAATGAAGAAGTTAAACTCTCCCTGTTTGCAGATGATATGATACTATACATAGAAAACCCTAAAGACTCCACGAGAAATTTACTGGAAGTAATAGAAAGATTCAGCAGAGTAGCAGGATACAAGATAAACATTCAAAAATCAGTTGGATTCCTATACACAGGTAAAGAGAACAATGAAAACGAGATCAGGAAATCAATACCATTTTCAATAGCCCCTAAAAAGATAAAATACTTAGGAATAAATCTGACCAGGAATATAAAAGACCTATACAAAGAAAACTACAAAACACTGCTGCATGAAACCCAAAGGGATCTACATAAATGGAAAAACATACCATGCTCATGGATAGGCAGACTCAACATTGTGAAAATGGCTATTCTACCTAAAGCAATCTACAAATACAATGCAATTCCGATACAAATACCAACAACATTCTTCAAAGAGATGGAAAAACTAATTATTAACTTTATATGGAAAGGGAAGAAACCCCGAATAAGTAAAGCACTACTGAAGAAGAAGAATAAAGTTGGAGGACTCACACTACCTGACTTGAGAACCTACTATACAGCTACAGTACTCAAAACAGCCTGGTACTGGTACAACAACAGAGACATTGACCAATGGAACAGAATTGAGAACTCAGATGTAAATCCATCCACCTACGGTCACCTGATTTTTGACAAGGGCCCAAAATACATCAAATGGGGAAAAGACAGTCTTTTTAACAAATGGTGCTGGCAAAACTGGATATCCATTTGTAGAAAAATGAAACAGGACCCATACCTCACACCATATACAAAAACTACTTCAAAATGGATCAAAGACCTGAATATAAAGCCTCAAACTATAAAATTCATAGAAGAAAAAATAGGACCAACACTTCAGACCTTAATACATGGAATTAACAGGATACAAACCATAAACATCAACACAAAAAACCCAACAGATAAACTAGATAATTGGGATCTTCTAAAAATCAAACATCTATGCTTTTCAAAAGATTTCACCAAAAGAGTTAAAAGAGAACCTAGAGACTGGGAAAAAATTTTTGGACAGTACAAGTCAGACAAAGGTCTAATCTCCATAATCTACAAGAAAATCCAACACCTCTACAACAAAAAGACAACCAATCCTATCAAAAAATGGGCAAAGGAAATGAACAGACACTTCACCAAGGAAGACATTCAAATGGCCAACAGACACATGAGGAAATGCTCGCGATCACTAGCCATTAGAGAAATGCAAATTAAAACCACAATGAGATACCATCTCACCCCGGCATTACTGGCACGAATCAAAAACACTGGAAATAACAAATGTTGGAGGGGCTGCGGGGAGACGGGAACTCTTATACACTGCTGGTGGGAATGCAAAATGATACAGCCATTTTGGAAAATGATATGGCGTTTCCTCAGAAAGCTAGAAATAGACGTACCATTCGATCCAGCAATCCCACTCCTAGGAATATATCCTAGAGAAATAAGAGTCATCACTCGAATAGACATATGCACACCTATGTTCATGGCAGCATTATTCACAATAGCAAAACGATGGAAACAACCTCGATGTCCATCAACAGACGAATGGATACACAAACTATGGTACATACACACAATGGAGTACTATGCAACGAGAAAGAACAATGAATCGGTGAACCATCTCATAACATGGATGAAACTGGAGGACATCATGCTGAGTGAAATAAGTCAATCACAAAAGGACAAATATTGTATGAGACCTCTATTGTAAAAACCCATGAAAAAATTCACATGCAAAATGTAACAATCCTTGTTGGTTACCAGGGATGGGGGGGGGGGGAATACTAAATAGGTAATAGGTAAGTGGTAACTTGGGTGAGAGATGAGATAGTACATAGTACAGCGGAAACTAACACAACCTGCACAAGGAAAGGTCATGGAGGCCCTATAGACACATCCAAACCCCCCGAGGGACTGAGTTGTTGGACGGAGGGCTCTGGGGACCATGATCTCGGGGAACATCTAGCTCAATTGGCATGACACTACTTATAAAGATAATGCTCTACATTCTACCTTGGTGAGTAGTGTCTGGGGTCTTAAAAGCCTATGAGCGGCCATCTAAGATACTCCACTGATCTCATCCCTTCGGGAACAAGGGAGAACGAAGAGAACAGGATACAAGGAAAAGATTAGTCCGAAGGACTAATGGTCCACAGCTACCAAGGCCTCCACGGGACTGAGCCCAGTACAGCTGGATGGTGCCCGGCTACCACCAATGACTCCTCTGACCAGGATCACAACAGAGGGTTCTGGGCAGAGCTGGAGTAGGATGTAGAGCATAATTTTAACTCCCAAAAAAAAAAAAAAAAAAAAAGAAGACCAGATATACTGGCCTAAAGAATACTAGAGAAACCTCGAGAGTGTGGCCCCCAGACACCCTTTCAGCTCAGAGGGGAAGTTACCTTCAAGGTTCGATGTTAAGCCTGGGAATGGACACCCCAGTAAAACTAAATGGGACTAACGATGTACAGGAGTCCGGTGACAAGGGCCAGAAGGCAGAGGGAGAGTAGGAAACTGATGATAAGGAACACAAATTGAATAAGGACACTGTCGATGTATTGTGAGATTGTTGACCACTGCTATAGGACAACATTTGTAGTAACTATTAAATGGGAGGCTGTTTTGTCCTATAAGCCTTCATCTTGGGCGAGAATGGCAGCACAATTGGAAGAGCATAGTCAATATCACTTAAATGTGTAAGTAAAAAGTTTTGAAATGGTGTTTAAATAAAATAAAAAAAATAAATAAATAAATAAACAAATGAGTCTAAAGAGGTACAATAGTCCACTGACAAGGTCCAGAAGACAGAAGGGGACAAGGAAGCCCCCTGGTGATAGGGAACACAAGGTGGAGTAAGGATATTCTTGATGTGCTGTGAGATTGTTAACCATTGTCATAGGGCAACATGTGTAGTAACTGTTAAATGAAAAACTATTTTGTTCTGTAAGCCTTCATCTTAAGTGAGAATAACAGCACAGTTGGAAGAGCGTAGTCAATGTCACTGAACTGTGAATGTAGAAATTTTTGAAACGGTGTATCTTTGGCCATCTGTAATTTTCATCAAAAAAAAAGGTTGAGAATTTAGAGGCTTAATACGTTGTGGGGTTGTTAACCAATGTCAAAAAACAACATGTGTACTACTATTTCATGAGAAACTATTTGCTCTGTAAGCTTTCACCTGAAGTACAATAAAATATATTAAAAAAAAAAAAAAAAGAACAATTAAGCATAATGATTTTCTTTAATCTTAAATTTTATTTTTTTATATGGTCTATCATTAAATATTTGAGCTATCAAATATTTGATCAGAGTAGGTAAAATTTAAACCATAAAAGAAAACAAGAGAATATTCCTTAGCTATAGGATTATACTTCTCATTCCCTAGGAAATTCAACATATTTGAGGCAGATGTGATTTTTAAAATTTGAAAAGACTCTGAAAAACCTTCTCAAAATAATTCTCCAAAATTTGATCTATTTGGGTTTGATCAGGTTCCCTATTAAAATCTGATTCTTCTGTTAATAGAACTTGAGATATTGTATCAGTTAAATCATAATAGTGAATCCTGGAATCAAAGCTAGAGAAATATTTCAAATCCATCATTAGTGCTTCAAATAACAAAAGCTGACATTTTCTGCTCATTTGCAGTCAGCAGGGAATTGGCAGGAAGATATCAAATAGAGAGTATCCGAAAATTTTCACAGAATTGATGGGATGTCTGTACGGTACTCTTTCTCTAGAAAGGAGGAAACTTTAGTAACCAGTGTGAATAACAGGATTAAAGCCAATGTGGGCGTAATCAGACCGCTCTTTTGCACCTAGAAGAATAGCAGTTACCCAGGATCATCCTCTATATAACTAAGTGGTATTCATGTAGGCTTCATTACTGTATCTTTTTATGTTTGGTTTTCTGTATTGCATATCTTGGCAAGTGGGCAGATCACTTCTCACCACACAAAACCTCCTTATCAAACATGATATCCTTTTTAGAGAATGGACAGAAGAGACCTGACCAGAACATGGTAGTCAACTCATTTTTCCTGGTATCTTTACATATGAAAATGAATATAGTATAAATAAAATGTAATTTAAAACATTTATTCACTTATCAAATGTTTGTTGAGTACCTACTCCATAACAAGCATTTTGCTAGGTTATTGGGATAAAGCAATAAGAAAAACAGGGTACCTGTTCTTACCTAGCTTGGGTGCTGATGGGGAGATATGCAATAAAGAAATCAACCTAGTGCCAGGTTTTGATAAGTGCCATAAGGAAGGATAACAAAGAGTAAGGGAGATAGTGATGGCAGAGAATGACTCTTTGATAAAGTGTCATGTGAGGGAGAGAGCCTTGTGGCTCTGGGAGGAAATAAAATTCTAGGCAGAGGGAATAGTCCCATGCAAAGTTCCCGTGTCAGGAAGGGGCTCAGACTGTTCAAAAAACTGCAATGTGGCTGGAGTGGAAGGAGAAGTGGGGGTAGAGAGAGAGGTCGGAGATCAGGTCAAAGAGCCAGAGGGTGGTCAGAGTATAGAGGGCTTTGTGGGTCCTGATAAGAGTCTTTGGATTTTATCAGAGACAGATGGGAAGAAACAGAGAAATGAAATGATCTGATTTGTGATTTCAAAGCATTGCTTTTTCTGTTGTGTGGAAAATAGACTATAAAGGGACAAGTGTGGAGGCTTGGAGACAATAATCCAGGAGACAAAGAATTGTGGCTTGTGGGGAGTGAAAGAAGAGAAGAATGAAGATTGACTTCAAGTATTTTGGCATGAATAACTGGTAAAATGAAGTTGTAGTATTGTGAGATGGGGAATACTGGAGAACAAACGTGAAGGGTGCATACACAAAGAGTTGGGTTTTGTACATGCTAATTTTTTTTTTTTTTTTGCATATTGCAAATGCAAGCATTTATTTATTTATTTATTTATTTATTTATTTATTTATTTATTTATTTATTTATTTATTTATTTATTTATTTATTTTGTACATGCTAAATTTGAGTTGCCTGTTAGACATTCATGAAGTGATGTCAAACTGGCAGTTGATATATGATGGCTGTACACACTGGAAGAACTATTAAGGCTTGAGAGGCAGATTGAGACTAATGGGTGTATAAGGGGTATTTAAAGCCACAGGGATGGATGAGATCACCTAAGAAGTGAGTATACATAGAAAAGAAAAGAAGTCTGAGGATTGAGCCTTGAAGCATTCAACATTTAGAAGTTAGAGATAAGAATATAGGTCAAGGGACCAACAAAGAGTATCCCATAAAAGAGTTGGCGAACCAGGAAAGAGGAGTCTCTCAGAGTCCAACTGAAAGCATTTTAATAAAGAAGTGATCAGCTGTATCAGATGTGACTGGGAAGTCAAATTAAAAAGTAAACAGAAATGTCTGTTGGATTTGTAGACTTTACAATCACTGATGACCTTAACAAGGGTGATTTTTAAGGAACGGTAGGTGGGTAGTAGTGTGCTGGTAAATGTTAAAAACTGACTATTTGGTCAAATGAGTTCTGATCTGAGGCATTTTCAGATTTCTATGGCGTAAGCACTCCCACCATGGCCTATTTCAAGCTACCAATATGACGTTACTGAACATGGAATTGGAAAGCAAGGTGCACAGCTGGCTCTTGTGAACAGGAGAAAGCCAGCTCAGCACATCACTCTAAGTGTGGAGAAAAAAATTACAACTAGAATTCTATTAAAAATATACAACAAAGTAAAAATAACTTTTTTATTAATTTTAAGATAGATCAGAAAGGTGCATTATATCTGATTATAAAATTTATCTTCAAAAATTTTGCTATCGATGGATATCATAGATGGGTTTAATATTTGGTAGAGCACATTTCTAACTAGCATTATTAAAATGTCTTTACATATTTTCAAAATTTCAAAAAGGAAAAGAGAAATTAATCTCTAGATTTAAACTTGAACATATGTAACTCGATAGGCATTTATTTATTGGCATTTGTTAGTCTTTTTTCTTGTTCTGGGCATATCAGTACTAGAGGAGAACACACACAAAAGCATGCAACTAATGCCCTTATACATGAAAACCCCAATGTATACCTTTATTTGTAAATAACTTTTTATTTTATTGGTAGCATTTTTGTTTATGGAAAAAATAATAAAAAAATAATAATTATACATCAGGGATCTTAGGTTTACTAGTAGTAGAATTTCATTAAAAGTAGATTAAGATAAAAAATAAATCATAATAAGGATCTGGAGTAACCTATGAAAACTAAGGGCAGAAAAACAGCAAGGTTTTAGAAAGACCCGGAACAAAGAAGTAGAAAGCTCTACTCTTACCATTTTTCTCAGGTTTCATGACCTAGTATCTGCTACGCTTTGTATTTGTTTCATTCTTCAGTCACTTAGAAGAATAGCATAGTCTGTTTCTTTGTATGAAAGTCAAACATCACTGTCTCAAAATAATGCCTCAATTCTGGAATTTATGTCAACTGCATCAAACAAAGGACCAACGTCTCTGAGACACAATTCCCAGTTCCAAGTTGTTTTAAGATTGGCTGCTAATCAACCGTTTAGTTGCAGCTGGATCGGTGTCCATTCCCGGTCCAATTAACCATGGCTTGGAGAAGAGAAGGAGCCCTGGTGGTGCAGTGGTTAAAGCGCTTGGCTGTTATCCGAAAAGTCAGCAGTTCGAACCTATCAGCTGCTCTGTGGAAGAAAAATGTGGCAGTCTGCTCCTGTAAAGATTACAGTCTTGGAAACTCTACGGGGCAGTTCTGCTCTGTCCTGCAGGGTTGCTATGAGTCAGAATCAACTTGACAGCAGTGGGTTTGGTTTTTATTTTTGGTGGGGAGGAGAGAAGAAGTCGCTTCTACAAGCAGAGTTAACCAAGCTGTGTTGGGGGATGAACTAGGCCAACAATGCACAGTGTTTAAGTGTATGTGCTTGCATACTGCTCATTGATGTTCTTCTTCAACTTTATTTTAATTGCTATGACGTTTTACATCGTATAACTAATTACACTCAACTAATCCCCTCTGTTGAACATTTGGGTTTCTATTACGAATAATACTGCAATAAACATTTTATAGAGCTTAATTTTTCCCCAATGGAAGCAGAGAACTGTTGGATATGTGATGGAATGAAAATGGTATTATAAGATGATAAATCTCCGGGTACCATAGAAAAACAGTTGAAAGTGTTTACTAAAAGACACTTAGAAGACGATTAAAAGACAAGTGACAAAACGGGAAAAATAGTTGCAATACAGATAATGTACAAAGTATTATAATCTAGAATATATAAATAACTTCTATGAGTCAATAAGAAAAAGGCAAGCCAATAGAAAGACAGAAAAATAAACAGAAAAACAAATTGAAACCACAATGAGACACAGTGTCACAGCCACCAGATTGGCAAAAGTTCAAAAAAAGAGAAAGAACAATGTAAATTGCTGTCAAGGATGTAGAACAAGAAAAACTCCAATGCGGATTTAAAAGGATGTAACCAAGCTGAAAGGCTGATCGGCATGACTCAGTAAGTTGAACATGCATGTAAGCTACTATCGACCAGTTCTTATTTCCCAAAGAAACACACGTGTACACCATGAAACCTGTATAAGAATATCTATGAGAGAATTGTTTGTAATATTAAAAGATGAACTAGCAGTAGAATAGATAAATTGAGGAAAATTCATATGGTGGAATATTACTAGCAATGAAGATAAAATGCTACTGCTACATGCATCAGCTTAGATGAATCTCAAAACTATTAAGTGAAAGAGATGTCACTGATGAATACATATAGTACGATTCATGCTATAAAAAGTTTAAAATACAAGCAAACTTAATATAATACACTGGTGTTTAAAAATATAAAGAAATGGAAGGGGGTTATAAACACAAAATTCAGGATAGTGGTTACTTTTGGATTGGGAGGGAAGAGATGAGATTGGAGAGGGATAACACAGAAGGGTAATGTCTATGTCTTCATCTTGGTGATATAAAACATGAATGTCCATTTTATGGTTTTGAAACTATAAAATCAACAAGAGCAACACGCAAACCATCACAGTACCACAAACTGATAGACACGTGGTGGAGAGACTCATCTTTCAGCACTGTATCAGACAATGTTCTGTAGCTACTGGACCGATAAGCAACATCATGATAAATGGAGAAAATATTCAAGTTGTCAAGGATTTCATTTTACTTGGATCCACAATCAACATCCATGGAAGCAGCAGTCAAGAAAGCAAACGACTCATTGCACTGGGCATATCTGCTACAAAACCCATAGCCATCAATTCCAGCTCATAGTGACCCTATAGGACAGAGTAGAACTGCCCCATACGGTTTCCAAGGAGCACCTGGTGGGTTTGAACTGCTGACCTTTTGGTTAGCAGCTGTAGCTCTTAACCACTACATCTTCAGGGTTTCCTCTGTGACAAAAGACCTCTTTAAAGTGTTAGAAAGCAAAGATGTCACTTTGAGGACTAAGGTGCGCCTGACCCAAGTCATGGTGTTTTCAATAGCTTCATATGCATGCGAAAGCTGGACAATGAATAAGGAAGATTGAAGAAGAATTGATGCCTTTGAGTTATGGTGATGGCGAAGAATATTGACTACACCATAGACTGCCGGAAGAACAAACAGGTCTGTCTTGGAAGAAGTACAGCCAGAATGCTCGTTAGAGGCAAGGAAGGCAGAACTTAATCTCACATACTTTGGACATGTTATCAGGAGGGACCAGTCCCTGGAGAATGACATCTTGCTTGATAAAGTAGAGGGTCAATGAAAAAGAGGAAGACCCTCAATGAGATGGGTTGACATACACAGTGGCTGCAGCAATGGACTCAAGCTTAATGATGATTGTGTAGATGGCACAGGACCGGGCAGTGTTTTGTTCTGTTGTACATAGGGTCACTATGAGTCGGAACCAGCTCAATAACAGCTAACAACCACAACAACAAACTATAAAGTATGTTTTATATGTTCTATATGCACATGATTCCTCACTGTCAAATATTGTAGATACCAGAAATGAACAGCTGGAGGAAGGAGAAATAGTACACAAACTTAGTTAAGAGGCTTTAGGTGTCTGGGTGGCACAAAGAGTCTGCAATCGACTACTAACCTAAAGGTTGACTGTTCAAACCCATCAAGCAGTGCAATGGAAGAAAGGCCGGGCAATCTCCCTCCGTAAAGATTACAGCCAAGAAAACCCTATGGAGCAGTTCTCTGTAACACATGAGGTCGTCATGAGTTAGAATCAATTTAACGCAACAGGTTTGGTTTTTTGGTATCAGTAATCTAGACAGACAACCAAACTCTGAGCTCTATTGGCAAGAATGAGAATGAAAAGGAAAGTTACAATGAAAAAGGCAATACAAAATACAATGCAACTAAGCCTCTTGGCTTTTGGACAATGAATATAAGAAAAGGGAAGTGGTCTAAGATGTGTCCATGCTGAGAAGCCCAGTTGATGTTGGAAGACAGCAGTGTTAGGGAGGAAAGACCTCCAAAGCACGCAGAACTAGAACGGATCTTATTTGCGAAAAAGGTCAGAGGTAGATATTAATATTTGAGAATCATCTGGTTATGATGATAATTGACTATACAATAGTGGATACAGTCTCATAGGGAAAGAGTATAAAATCACAGCATAGGGAGCTAGGCTTTCAGGAATTTCCTTAACAGGGGAGGAGAAGGAGAAAGTTAAGTAAGGGAAGTCTTGCCCTTCTCTAATTTATTCTTTACTTTTATGTTAGAATAATATTTCTAAACCAAAAAATTGATCATGTTACCTCCACTGGCCAAAACTTCTATAGCTTCAGAATGAATTCAAAACCCTATAGCCTGACACATAAAGCTGTTTCTGTTCTTACCCTCCATCATACCTCCAGCCCACTTCATTTCCTGAGACTACTCCTCAGCCAGCCTATATGCCAACCACTTTGAAGTACTTGCCACCTCCTCCCATTGCTGCATGACTTTAGGGTTACCCTCCCTTCTGCTTGGTTAAGGTCTAAGCATTACACCAGACCCGGAGACCCCTCCTCTTAAAAGCCTCCCTTGTCCCCTCTAAGTTGATCGGAGGCCGCTCTTCTCCACATTTTGCAGCAACATTGTCATGGTTTTATGACACATTTGGAGTCCCTGGGTGGTGCAAACGGTCAAGCACTGGGCTACTAACCGGATGATGGTTTAAACCCATTCAAAGGTGCCTTGGAAGAAAGGCTTGATGATCTGCTTCTGAAAGGTCACAGCTCTACTCTGCACACATGGGGTTGCCATGAGTTGAAATCCGTGGGATGGCAACTGGTCTGGTCTATGAGAGAAAATTTTCTGTTGTTTTAAGCCATCAAGTCTGTGGTACTTTGTTATGTCAGTTCTAGGAAATAAGCGTCTGCTAAATAAATGAATAGATGATCAGATAGGTCAATAATAAATGAATTAGCCAAAGAAGGTATCAGAAAAATATATCGGGAGATTTTGGAGGGAGAGTGTGTAGTAGTATAGGACAGTGTAGGATGGTGTAGTGTAGTGTAGTGGTGGTGTTTTCCACTGAGTTGATTCCAACTCATGGTGATCCTATAGGACAGAGTAGAACTGACATATAGGGTTTCCAAGGAGCGACCGGTGAATTCGAACTGCCAATCTTTTGGTTAGCAGCCTGAGCTCTTAACCACTGTGCCACCAGCATTCCATAGTATAGTACAGTACAGTACAGTATAATGAAGTATAGTACATTATAGTACAGTATAATATAGTACAGTAGAGTATCGTACTGTACAGTATAGTGTAGTATCATGTTACACTCAGGTTATGGGGACTGGGAAAGGAGAAAACACTCCTTCCATTTAACAATTAGGCAGTCGATGGTGAGCTCTCAGAGTGAAGTTTCAGCAAGTGATTTGGTCAGAAGCCTCATGAAGGCCAGGTGGGAACAGCATGGTGTGGACACTGAGGGTTATGTGTCCTCTGTGTGTGATGAATTCTAGTTCAGAAGCCCAGTGATTAAGGGAGCATCAGTGAGGTCAAGTAAAGACTTTAGAAAACTGTGTATACTGGCAAGCCTGGGAGAGACCAGTGATGGCAGGGAGAGGGTACACTAAGAAGGAGCCGCCAGAGAAGGAAAAAAGTTTCTGGGGACTGGGACGTGGGCTTGGGTCAATGGCACAAGTAGGCACAGATTCTGAAAGAAAGGATGGGCTTATGACTGTAGAAAGAAATTTAGGATTAAGTTAGGAGAGGAGGAGGACAAAGTCTTTAAAAAGCAGGAGATGGAATTACCAGCAGAATGCTATGGGTCTGGTTGGAAATAACTGCATAAGGAAATATGCTAGAGTGTGAACAGAGGAGAATGGCATTTCACTGAAGACTCAGGTCTGGGAAACGTAGTGTGGATTTACAGTTGTCTAGGGGGTTCCACGATATTACCGCCGCTCTGAGCTGAAAGCAAGTAAAAAACTAGTGCTCTCAGCTAATGAACTGCCAACCCTTTCACTGGCTCCCATTTCCAAAGCCACTGAAGTGCCTGATTATCTCCTGTGTCTCCAAAACATGGTTTGTAGAAGGTACTCAGTATTTAGCTCAAGCACTTTCCTTTGTTTAAATGTTTACGTTCTTCTTGGTTCACAACCATTAACACAAACAGTAATATGCCTGTCCAATAACACACACACACACACACCAAAAGACACGCATTGCCTATTCTGTCACTGGAATATTGGTGGCTCAAAATTCTAAATTGCCTTTTATGCATAAACTCATGTTTATGCTCTTATGTGTGTAGGTTAAAATAGGTGAATGCTGGGCTCCAAATAGTGATTTGGATGGTACAATAAAGTATTGTTTATGAATATTCTTAAACACTGTCCTCAATTCTCCATCTTGTGCCTTCACGGTTTTATAATAGCTACTTGCAATCTCAACATATATTGTTTTAAACTGGGATTGGGTTGGGTTGCTGTACTTAACATTGTTCAAAACAATCCCTCACACCGTGGTGTCTATATAAATCTTAATGTTGTAACCTGGTAGTTAATCCCTGGCGTCACACTGAACTGTGTTTGAATCCTGGTCCATCACTTTCCATTTGTATGAGTTTAAGCACGACGCCTAATCTCTCTAAGTGTCAGTTTCCATCTCTGTAAAGTGGAGTGTTAGTACTAGCTCATGAAAGCATTGAAAAGAGTATGGTGCTGGCACATAGTATTCACTAAACATTTATTAGTCATAGAACAATTATAATGCTGTAATGATTTAATGAAGTCCAGCTTTTTTTTTTCATTTTCAATCACTTTTATAACGACCTTAAAATAATAACAAATATACACCCTTCTTCCTTATCTCTTAATCTGGTAGAATAATTGGTCATGTGGTCTGAGGCCAAGTTTAAAAAAATCTGGAAAATGATATTGGATATCGAAGAGTTTCTCAGATAGTAAAAGTCATGTGAACTGTCACATTTAAGATTTTCAAGATCTAGCACTACCACATTGAGAATAAAAAAAATCGTACCCATTGCCATCAAGTGGGACTGAAAGTGACTCTACAGGATAGAGTAGAACTGCTCCATAGGGTTTCCAAGGAGCGGCTGGTGAATTAGTACTGCCAGCCTTTTGGTTAGCAGCCAAACTCCTAACCACTGTGCCACCAGGGCTCCACAACATTGAGGATGCTGAGTCTTTTTTTCAAATATGGTTAGAAAGAACACATTTAAGGTATGAATTAAATGACCTCCACCTGGTTTGATGTCATTTTTTTAGCCATTGCCAGATAAATGAAAGCCCTGTAATTTAGGGTGAGTGAGCTGGGAAAAAAGGAGCCCTGGTGGCACAGTGATTAAAGCACTTAGCTGGTAACCAAAAGGTCAGCAGTTCAAGCTCATCAGCAACTCTGAGGGAGAAAGATGTGGCAGTCTGTTTCTGTAAAGATTTACAGCCTTGGAAACCCTATGGGGCAGTTCTGAGCTGTCTAGTACTATTGCTATGAGTCGGAATCCATTCGACGGAAATGGGTTTGGGTTTTGTTTTTGAGCTGGGAATAAGCAAACTAAAAAGTGTTAGTTGACTTCAGGGAATAAAGTTGGTCCTCTGGAACCAGTTCCTTCTAATATTAAGTGACTCATTTGCTGCTCCAGAAATCATGACAATGTCTTTGAATTTCGTTTCTGTAATGAGACTGGGATATACTAAATGCAGCACAGCTGCAGCTCTTAGACCCATAATAGGCACTGGTAAAAGACTTGCCCCACAGAACGTGATCTAAAAGCTGCCAAAGTGAACGGCAAAGCTTCTGAGTCTCAGGATATCACTAGTGAATTACTTCTATCTATAGATTATTTTAAAAAGTTGTTTAGCCAACTGTAATTTTAAGCCTCTTTCATATGCCTGGCATTGAGGAAGAAGTAAAAATTTGAGTTGCCATCAGACTTTCTAGAGAGGGCACAGAAATTGCAAAAATATCAACACAAAGCAACTTTTTAAAATACAAGTACACACAAAGAAATTAGAGCAATAGATACTGAAATTTAGAGAATTGAGTATTTCTATGCTTTATAATAAAATAAAAGGTATAGTACAAAAACACAAACACAATTATGATACACAAATCGTATCAAAACAACTGGCAAGGTAATTGTTTTTAAAAAAGAAAAAATTCAGTGTCAAGTGTCATGAAGGACAGTTTTCTGACTGAAATTTTACTTACCTATCAGTTATTTTTACCACCAGCTTGACACAACATGACAAAATAATTTAGAGTTTTCAGAGCATTCTCCTATATGTCTGAAGAGATCAAGATAATTTTTCATACACTGAAGAGGCCTTTGCTTTAGTATTACCATTGTTGCATTAAAAATTAATACAGCCACTTTCTAAGGTTCTTGTAGTTATTGGTGTTAGTTGTCGTCTAGTTGATTCTGAATCATGGCAAAATATTGCCTGGTTCTATGCCATCTTCACAACCATTGGTATGCTCCAGCCGTTGTATAGTGACTTCCAACCTAGGCGCTCATCTTTCAGCACTGTATCAGACAATATTCTCTCATGATCCGTAGGGTTTTCATTGGTTAATTTTCAGAAGTAGGTCATCAGGTCTTTCTTCCTTAGTCTGTAAGCTCTGCTGAAACCTGTCCACCATAAGTGATCCTGCTGATATTTGAAATACTGGTGACATAGATTCTAGTATCATAGCAACACACAGCCACCACCATAAAAGAAACTAATGATAGGCGGTAGTTCTGTGTTTAGAGGATTTTAATGCAGAATTTTGGGGAAGGTGAATGGTAAACATCAGCTAACTGTCTTACCATTCAAACCCTTATATCTCTGAAAATTTCCTGTGGGGCATCTATCAATTAGTCTAATGACAGTCATTAGAACAAAACAAGGGGATACTGTGTGGTTTAAAATTGGAACAAGTGTACGGCACGGTTGTATTCTTTCACTTATTTATTCATCTATATGCTGAAAAAATAATCCACGAAGTTGGATTATGTGAAGAAGAATGTGGCATCAGGACTGGAGGAAGACTCATTAACAACATGAGTTATGTAGATGGCATGTCCTTGCTTGCTGAAAGTGAAAACAACTTGAAGCACTTACTGGCAGTTACAGTATAGGTTACACCTAAACATAAAGAAAATGAAAATCTTTACAACTGGACCAATAAACTATATAATGATAAATGGCAAAGAAATTGAAGTTGTCAGGAATTTAATTCTTCTTGGATCAACAATCAATGCCAATGGAAGCAGCAATCAAGAAAGCAAACAACACATTTATTGGGCAAATCTGCTGCAAAACACCTCTCTAAAGTATTAAAAAGCAAAGATGGCACTTAGAAGACAAAGGTACTCCTGTCCCAAGCCATGGTATTTTTAATTGCCTCATATGGATACAAAAAATGGAAAATGAAAAAGAACAGATGCATTTGAATTGCGGTGTTAGCAAAGAGTATTAAATATACCATGAACTTCCAGAAAAACAAACAAATCTGTCTTGGAGAAAGTACAACCAGAATGCTCCTTAAAAGTGAAGATGATGAGACTTCATTTCGTTTTTTTGAACGTGTCATCAGGAGGGATCAATCACTGGAGAAAGACATCAGGCCTGGTAAAGCAGAAGATCAGCAAAAAAGAGGGAGTCCCTCAATGAGATGGAATGACACAGTGGCTTCAACAATGAGCTCAAATATAGCAATGATTGTGAGGATGGTGCAGGGACGGGTAACATTTTGGTTTGTCATAAATAAGGTCACCATGAGTCAGCGCCCACTCAAGGGCGCCTAACAACAGCAACAATCACTTAGTCAACACATATTTATAGACTTCTGCTCCTCACCCCCTGCCACCTAAACACTGTGCTTGGCATTGACAGTTACAGACACGAACAAGATAGGCATGACCCCTGCTCTCGTGGAGCTCGTAGTCTATTGAGGAAAAACATCCAAAATGTAAGTAATCACAAGACAACTGAGAATCTTACCAAAGATCAAGTACAGAGCACTATGGGAGCATGTAGCAAGGAAATTATCCAGTTTCCAGCAAAGAAATAGATAAGGAGCACCTTAAAACCACTTTCATTGGATTAGTGCATAGTTCTCTTCAATACATTGCACATGAATATTTCAAGGTTTTAACATTTTTATGCTTTGCCTCCTCCCCAAAATGATTTGAGACAGCTAATACTTCTGTTAGGAAATTAGCCTTATACATCTATAGAACAAACATGAATACTTTCTTTTATTAATAAACTTTAAGCAAGATAACTGACCCCAATCTTTGTTGCTGAATTTAAATCCTGCAGTCCTAACAAAAAGGAGCCATCAGTCATTCTAGAAGGTGCATGCCTTTACACCTTCTCACACGTACCACACTTTTGGTTGAAGGTCTGTCTTGGTGTCTGCTTCAGCCGTAAATATTTTTCCTTTACCACATGACAAGCATTTAATTGACAATCTGATAAATGCTATCAACAAAAAAGCTATCGACTCTTTCCTCCCGTGTTCTATCATCAATTACCTCACCGTTCGGAATATCCATAAAATATTCAGATCACTATGTAATAAAAAACTGTGGGATGTATGCCATTGTGAGATAGCATATGTTCAGCAGCAAATGCTTGGTGACCTAGGAAATGTCTCTTCCTCTCATAACACATGCCTTGGACAATCTTAACAGAAGTTCTGAAGTGGTAACCAAAACACACTTCATTCCACGACAGATGATGCATCTTGTCATTTTTTTTAGAAAAGTGATTTAATCTTTTCAATGAAATTTTCTTTGAAGTAAAATTAAATTTTAGCAGTTTGTGTACTTCATACCTGATATTAAGCCTGTTTCACATACTTGTTGTTGTGGATTGAATTGTGTCCCCAGAAAAGAGATACTGAAGTCCTAATTCTTGGTAAAGGAGCCCTGGTGGTGCAGTGGCCAAAGCGCTCAGCTGCTAACTGAAAGGTTAGCTGTTGAAACTCACCGGAAGCTCTGTGTGAGAAAAGACCTGTCGGTCTGCTCCCATAAAGTTTTGTCATTGTCATAGAGTTGATTCCAACTCACAGCAACACTATATGACAGAGTAGAACTACCCCACAGGGTTTCCAAGGCTGTAATCTTTACAGACGCCAACTGCCACATCTTTCTCACCACGAGCAGCTGGAGGGTTTGAACCACCCACCTTTCAGTTAGCAGCCGAGCACTTAACCACTGCGCCACCATGGCTCCTTTCATAAAGATTATAGCCTAAGAAACTCTATGGGGCAGTTCTACTCTGTCCTATGGAGTCACAATGAGTCAGAATTGACTCAGCAACAGGGCACAACCACCACCCTTGGTGCCTGTGAACTTGGTCTTGTTTGAAAATTTGAAGATGTTATTATCAGATAATTGAGGTCATAGTGGAGTAGGGTGGGTCCTTATCCCATCTGAATGGTGACCTTGTAAAGAGTAGAAGAGACACAAAGACGAAGACAGAGGAAGATGTGAAGATACAATTACAAGCTGAGGAACACCTGGGGCTATCAGAAGCGGGGAGAGACAAGAAAGGTCTTCCCCTAGAGACTTCAGAAAGAGCACGGCAAGACTGACACATTGATTTGAACTTCTAGAACAATAAATTTATTGTGAGACAATAAACTCCCATTCTTATAAACACCCACTTTATTGTACTTTGTCACAGTAGCCCAAGGAAGTTAATACACTAGACTTGTTGATAACAGGATACAAGGAAAAGTATATAAAAAAGCCAAGCTCTAGTTCTGTATGAAAAGTGTTTTCTTTCTTTCTTTTTAACTTTCAGTATATATCTAAAACATATAAAATCCTTTATCCTACCTGAGACCTCAGTTTTTTCATCTCTAAAATGGGTTGGGAAAGAATCAAGGGATTTGGTAATTTCTTGGTTTCCTTCAGGACTATTTTTATGTGGATTAAGATTTCACAGTTTAAGAACAATTCACTTTCATGCTTTGTAGAAAGAAGATTGGGCTTTGTCACATCGATTTGAAAAGTTAAAACTGAAGGAAATTATAGAAATCATTTAATCATTTATACATGAAACACTGCAACCAAAAGTGGTTAAGGAAGTTGCCTTAGGATACACAGCTGGTTAGGAACAGAACTGGGATTAAAGCCTGCCCTCTCGGCTCCTGACCTAAATTTAACAACAAGGTTAGTCCTCACAAATGAGTCTTCTATTTGTAAAGAAGACTGGTTGAAATTAAGAGATGACAATGATGACTAAAAATTATAAAGGCAATGCAACTAACCAGAAAAGAGACTTGTCTAAGGGGTCTGAAACCTTCAGCTCTAATCTGGACTCTGTAGCCACCTCTGGCCTGAGATCGATCCTACCCTTTCAATCACCATGTTAAAAACATGAGAGGATCTCTCAAGTGTTTATATAATTATATGAAAAGTAAAATAAAATATTTAAAGAGGACAGTTCAAAATACATTATTAGTAACAAAACCAACCAGGAAGACTCTGCAATTAATGGTGAAGTGTAGGATTTAAGAATTCAGGCATTGGTATCCTACAAATCTGATTACTTTCAGCTTTGCCGTTCAAAACTGTTTTATCCTGGGAAAGTTAGTACAACTCTCTGAGCCTCGGTTTTCTCATCTGTAAAACTCAAAAAACCCATTGCTGTTGAGTCGATTCCAACTCATAGCGACCCTATAGGACAGAGTAGAACTGCCCCATATGGCTTCCACGGAGCAGCTGGTGGATTCGAACTGCTGACTTTTTGGTTAGCAAGCGTTGCTCTGAACCACTGTGCCACCACGGCTCCCCTCTGTAAAGCGGACTTAATAATATTTACCTCATAATGTTGTTGTAAAGATTGATCGAGATTGTGAATACATAACTGATTCATTGTGTCTCAACTCACTGGTGTATAAATATGAATCAATTTAACTTTCTCCATAAATGTTGTTGTTAGTTGCCACTGAGTCGGTTCCAACTCATAGCGACCCTATGTACAACAGAAGGAAACACTGCCCAGTCCTGCGCCATCCTCACAGTCATTGTTACGCTTGAGGCTATTGTTGCAGCCACTGTGTCAATC
The DNA here is from genome assembly GCA_030035585.1 of Dugong dugon. Classification (NCBI taxonomy): domain Eukaryota; kingdom Metazoa; phylum Chordata; class Mammalia; order Sirenia; family Dugongidae; genus Dugong; species Dugong dugon. The sequence goes on along the minus strand of CM057461.1, from coordinate 161,319,813 downwards.
CCTCTCATTGCGGGTCTTCCTCTTTTTCACTGATCTACTTTACCAAGTATATTCTTCTCCAGGGACTGATCCCTCCTTATAACGTGTCCAAAGTATGCGAGACGTAGTCTTGCCATCCTTGCTTCTAAGGAGCATTCTGGTTGTACTTCTTCCAAGACAGGTTTGTTCACGAATACATCCCTGCAAATGGTGGCAGTTCCCTAATGACGTCATAGTCACATTCCTTAACTTGAAAGTCACCTTTGGTAGCAAAACAATATCTATTTTGGTACTGTACATCACAAGACTTTCTTTGGTTCTATTTTTCTTTTCTCTTTCCTATCAGAAGTATTAGAGAATTTCATATTTATGCTGGTATTTGCAAATAAACCAGTTGCCATTGAGTTGATTCTGTCTGTGGTGACCCCATATGTGTCAGAGTAGAACTGTGCTCCACTGGGTTTTCAATGGCTGATTTTTTAGAAGTAGATTATCAGGACTTTCTTCCAAAGTGCCTCGGGGTAGACTGGAACCTTCAACCTTTCAGTTAGCAACTTAGCACTTTAACTGTTTGTACTCCCCAGGGACTCCATTTGCAAATAAGTATCTTTAAAGAAATTATAGTCAATCTTACAGTATAGCCATATATGTAGCCTGCTCGACTTAAAAACAAAACAATAAAAGAAACAATTTAAAAAATAAAAAACAACTTTTTTTGTTTGTTGAAATTTTTGGGGTTCTTTTTTTCTCCCCCCTTTACAAAGCAAGACATGTAAGTCGCCCGGAAAATGAATATGATGGATACGGATGCGGACATAGGCACCACCAGCAGCAGATAGTCAGTTACTATATATAACGGGTTACAATTTTTTCCCATGGTTGAAGAAAATTAGCAGTATATGTGTGATGGTTATGGCTCCCACATGAAGTAGGTGGTAGAGAGACGGTCTGTGCACATCACAGAGAATAGAGTCTAGTTTGCCACCACAAGCAGACCTTGTCTTCCAGAAACCAATTCTGGGATAGCAAACCCTCCACACTCCTTGAGTTGCATAGTGGATAGGTCAGAAACTTTCATCCTCTTTAATACACTAATCGGTACGGGATTACTATTGGGCCAGCACTAGAATTGCTTTAGGGTTACGTGTCTCCTGTTTTTGAGAAAGACAGAGAAGTATAAAATAAACAATAAAACATCAAAATGACAGTTATAGAACATAATAAAAGGAATAGAACTTAAAAAATTTAGGAAAATACTTTATATTGGATGTATTTGTCAGATCATCTCAAAGGGGGACATTTTGACAAAGCAATTTAGATTTGACTGTTTTGATGTGATCATTTTAATGCATCTGCCCTTAAAAATGTAAAGGACGGATTGTTTATCAACTACTGTGAACAACAAGCTTCCCTGGACTGGGCTCCATCTCCGCTGTCTATCCCCACCCCCACCATTAGAGGAGGTGTTCTTTTCGGTTTAGTTTTGTTTTGTTTATTTAGTTATGTAATGTATACATGTTTATAAATATGCAGTCCCTTTATGATCAGAAAAAGCAATAAGGACTTTTTTATAGTATCATAAAACTGTAGCTGATTTTAAGGATGAGTTACCTGTTTCCAAAATTATCAACACTAAAAGAGGTTTAGTAATATTAAACGTATGTATGTATACTGCTTAGTACCAAGGGAATTGTTAGAAATGCAATTGAGGCTCCTCTATATAGTTCAGGTATAAGATCTAGGTATAAGAGATCATATCATTGCTTAATGATCCTATAGACACAAACACACACACACAGAGCAGTGTTTAATATATGCCCATGAGATAAGGATACTATATTCAAGAAACCTAGAAAATCCTCTCATTAAGGAATCCAGTCTCTTAACAAAACATATTATTAAGCAGACAAATGTCAGTTGAAAGTATGACCATTGCAACTTAAAGAAAAATAATGAGCTGACATGAGCCACTCAAATCCAACCAAAACCACTGCTGTCGAGTTGATTCTGACTCGTAGTGACCCTATACAACAGAGCACAACTCCCCATATGGTTTCCAAGGCTGTAATCTTTATGGAATCAGACTGCTGCATCTTTCTTCTGCAGAGCGGCTGGTGGGTTTGAACTGCCAATTTTTGCATTAGCAGCCAAGAGCTTTAACCACTGCACCACCAGAGCTCTCCTTATAAGAGCTACAGACCATTCAATACAGAGGTAAATTTTTAGAGAATTTGCAAACCTTTTCCTTTTGTGATGCTTGATGGCAATATCTGAGTAATTCATTGTAACAAGCATAAGACTCCTAGTTACACATAACTGATCTGCAAAATGTTGCCTAAGGCCCACCTGAAAACAAAGTGTGTATGGATAGAGGTTAGTTTTAAAAGTAGAAATGGTATGTTTTTAAGACACGTACACACCTTTAAAACATGTCAGTGGCTTTTCATTCCCCCAGAATAAAGATCAGTTCCCTTAACAAGCCCACCTGGCTCTGCTTGCTGGGGCCTCTGCCTCCCCCTAGCTTCTCTTTGCCGGCTGATGGCCAGCTACAGGCACAGGCCTGCTCTCTCCTGCTACAAGCCCTTGACACACAAAGTTCCTTCTGCTTTGCCCAACTTGCTAGCTTTGCCCTAAAGGTTCTCCTTAAAATTTCAGCCCTGTCATCCTCTCTTCAAGGATCCCTGGTGGTGCAATGGTTAAGTGCTCAGCCGTTAACTGAAAGGTTGGTGGTTCAAACCCACCCAGCAGCTCTGTGGGGGAAAGACCTGGTGATCTTCTTTTGTAAAGATTACAGCCTAGGAAACCCTATGGAGCAGTATTACTGCACCACATGGGAACAATATGAGTCGGTATCAACTCCATGGCACCCAACAGCAACAACAAATCCTCTTTTCAGTTTCTACTTTAGTCAATTCCCCCATTATGCATTCTCATAGCCACTATTGCTGTCCTTTGAAGCACTGTATCACTGTTATATATTTACATTCATTGATGTGTCCTTTGGATAATATCTGTCTTCCCCACAAAACTCTAATTTCCATGAAGGCAGGGACCACGGCTTTTTGCTCATTATTGCATCTCCAAGACCTAACATAGTGCCTAGCCCATGGCAGCCGTTTAAAAGCTGTATTAACTCAATGAATGAATTAATTTAAATGATAATTTCTGTTATTCTTGAGTTTAGGACTCAGCCTACACTAAAATTAATGGTGCATTTGCACCTTTCCACCCACCGAAGTTCTGTCTTCGTTCTCCTCTTTTCTGACATCTGAGAATGTTTCATGAGATCAGTGTGTTAGGATCATCTTTGCCTTCCCCTCTTTTTTTTTTAACGGAGTCACAAAATTTAACTCGCTCTACAATTTAAATTGGTAGAGAAAGGAGAAGATTTTTTATTCTGTCTAAACTGAATCTAGTTGTCCTCTCCCAGTCACTACCCCTGTCCCAACCCCCAACACATATTCTAGAAAAAAAATATTGAAAACAAAGTGTCAAATACAGCTTACTGTCTGGTTAGAATCAATAATTTCAATAGTTAGTTTAGATAGTGGTTGGTCTCTCATATAAAAACACGTGCAATCTCTCAGATAGCCCCTTTCTCCTGTTCTCCTCCTAAAGTCTGAGCCCAGGTGTGGCTTCTGTGGCCTCAAAACAATAGGCAAGAGAATGGGGGTTTTGGTCATGATGGTCTGCACCTCCATTGGTCAGATGAGCAATGCCCTTCATCCACTAGTGTTTTCCCTCCAGGTCTTTTTGCCTGGAGTCTGGTGGGTGGTGTAACTGATCATTTGGTACATCTTAGCTATGTCTGGGCCCACAGGTGTTCCCTGGCTGGTAAATAAATCACCTAGTCCCTTATATGTATCTAGTGACTATCCAAAGCCACTGTTGATTGACTGTCTGCCAAGACAATCATGAAATAACTTGCTATCTTATTGATTTTCTTGTGTCAGCTCTAAGACAAACACTCTAAAACACAGTTCATGCATTATAAATTTTAAGCTTAAAACTGGTGAAGTTGACATCTTTCTCTGAGTCCTTAAATCTAGTTCTGATTCTCAACAATTATATAGCCCAACTAGAAGTTTGCAGCTTTCCTACTATGCACATGTCAATGTATAAATGGGGAAATACTTTCAGCTCTTCCCTGGTTTGGGGCATGCATATTGTTAACTTTGGGATTTTATTCGGAGCAGAGCCAAACCAGGGTTGATTTAGGAGGGGCATGCTTCATAAAAGTCACCCAATCTAAGAACAGGTGAAATCGCATAGAACTATGAAAATTCATTGAAAGTCCTTTAAAACCAAAAAAACCTGCTGCCATCAAGTCAATTCTGACTCATAGCAACCCTATAGGACAGAGTAGAACTGCCCCATATTGTTTCTAAGCGGATTCGAACTGTCAGCCTCTTGGTTAGCAGCCAAGTTCTTAATCAGTGCACTACCGGGGCTCCTCAAAGGATCTTTAGAGATCACATTACCCAAATCTATAATTTTATTGTTGATAAAACTTAAGCTCAGAGTAGCTAAGTGTCACACAGGGAGTAGGTATAAGAGCCTAGATACAAACCCTAGTCTTTCCATTACCGGCCCTATAGCCTTGCCTCCATATAACACTGCCTCTCAGACACATCCCTAAGATGGGATGAATTGGGAAAATCACCCAGAGCTCAGGCTTCAGACTTCAGTTTGGAAACTTGCTATTCTTGCCAGGAAAGATTAGACAGAGTGAAGGGATATACAGGTACACCCACACCTGACTTCCTTCACTCGCCTCCCAGAAGTGAAGAAAGGAGGAATGGGAACTTTAACACTAAGGACCCATTCCTAGTGAGTCAAGAGATGAGTGAAAAACAGAGAAGTAAAGAGAGAACGACAGCAAGAATGAAGGAAGAAAGGGTGGGATGGAGGGAAGAGGAAAAAAAGGAGGGAAGGAGGAACAGATAAAAACAAAAGGAAGGAAGGGGGAGACCGGGAGAAAATGAGGCAAGTAGAGAGGGATGAAGGAAGAGGAAAAGAAGGAAGGAAGGAAGGAAGAAAATAAGAGAATTGAGGTAGAATATGGCTGGAACCCATAGGATTGCTGACCAGCTGTAGCATTCAATGGCAAATGCTCCCCTGTCCCCAAATCCCAGTAAGAAATTAGAAACTTTTAGAAAACTGTGCCAACTTTAGACAAGAGCTGTGCTGGTGGGGAGGTGGGATTAAAGTTGGAGGTAACAGAGACAGCTTCTGCATCACTCAGACCGCCCCCCCAGACCTAAGTGTCGCTGAGAGCCATCCAGAACCTGTAGGTGCATACATCTATACATTTCATTTTGTTAATCAGTTTGCATAGCATTTCAGGATTAATGGACGGAATGCAGTTTATAAATGTCAGTTATAACTATAATGCTGACCTGGTGCCATAATTTAATTCAATGAAGCTAAAGGCTAGTAAATTTAGAACCAATAAAAGGAAATACTTCCTTCCATTGTACACTTCACCCCTCTGAGACAGTTGCCAGGAGGTCATTGACATGGTGCCAGCTCTGAGAAGGAATTCGACAGGCCTCAATAACATATATATATGGGCAGTCAAAGGGAACGTGATTTAAGAGTTACAAAATTCCATGCTTTAGGGTAGTACTGAAAGCCAGTGCAAGGGTCATGGTGGTACTGCAACCACTTTATTCTGCACAGTCTAAGGTAGGGTAATCACAACTACTTTGTAGAGTGAAGGGAAATGTGTACATCAATTTGGAGAGGGAATTGCAGGAGTGGGGGTGATGTTCCTTTGCACCTCATGGATGCTGAATTTCCCACTGAATCCATCAGGGAAGGAACTGGGAAAAGGACAAAGAGGTCTCCTGGAAATCTCCAGCCCTCTGAAAAAAGTCTCCCAAACTTCCCTGGGGATTAGGTATGGGGCAATTTAGAGTCAATTGCCCCCTCCCCCTAACCTCTCAACCACACAGCTTCTTTTCTCAGTGGAGAAATCCATCTCAGAAACCACAAATTGCACTGATTCCCACCTGAACTTTACCTCTATACCAGTAACCCATTGCTGTTGAGTCAATTCAGACTAATAGCAACCCTACAGGACACAGTAGAACTGTCCCATAGGATTTTCAAGGAGCGGCTGGTGGATCTGAACTGCCGACCTTTTCATTAACAGCCAAATGCTTAACCACTAGGCCACCAGGGCCCCCTATACCAGGAAAGCTCTTGAAAATAAGGGGACGGGGCAGAAAGCCTTAAATCCTGGTCCTTCCCATTTTAGCTCAGAGCAAGATCTAACGACACAGTGACTTCAACAATGGGCTCGAACATAGCAATGATTGTAAGGATGGGGCAGGACTGGGCAAACTTGTATTATAGCTAAGGCATTCTACTATTTTTGTTCAATATTGTATGTATACCGTCCTATCTCTGAATTCTATTTCATAATGGTAAAAGAGATTTTACAAAATAATTATTGTAAAAGGGAAGCATTAGATCAGACAGATTGAGAACCACAGATATAGAGCGTGGATTTCAACCTTCACGTACACTTGAGTGAGATTTTCCAACTGAATGTTTAGATCTTCTGTTCTGTAACTCTTCTTTATTCAGCCTCATTCATTGTTTGCTAATGCTTCTACTTCTGTGAAACATTGACTTGATTGCCTTCGGCCACTTCCTGTTGCCACTTCTACTCCTCCGAGTTCTAGATTTCACATTAGGTCAGGGGGTTTATTCCCTTGTCTTTGTCCTGAAAGTTAAGACCCTTCAATGTGACTAGTAGGCTTTTTCTGTATCTCATATCAGACTCTAGGTGTATGGGTTTTCTCAGGCAATGATAGAAATCATTTTTGTAGGGGATAAGAGAATGAACTTAAGCAGACATTGGTTTAGCACTCCAGAAATTATTCAACATCTCTAAACCATTGTTTTCTCATCTATAAAATACAGATAATACCAAACGATGCAGGTTGTTTTAAGGATTAAAAGAGAAACTATACGTGTAAGCATTTAGCAGGATATAAACCATAGACACGCGGAGCTATGTATTCCTTACCTTTTAAATTACTTATGGGATTATTTAGAATATCAGTTCTATATTACGTTTTTAATGACATCCGTTCCTTGCAGGATTTTATCATTAAAAATTGTGAAATTAACCCAAATTCAGATCTAAAGTACACATACTGGGTATTGGAGAAACACTGGTGCAATTGTTCATTATTTCAATTTGATTTTAATTAGCAGGATGAGAGATGCTTTCGATACAGTGTAAAAGTGTTTACTTAATTCTCCCATTCAGTAGTCTCAAGGGTGAAAGCTTCGACTTTAGTGCTTGGTCAAGCCTTAAACTTTATGTGTTTTGGCACCAATCTGTAACAGAAGCATTCATGGCTGAGACTGCCAAGTGCACAGAGTAAATATAAATTTTTATCAGTACGGTAAGTGTTCATAATAATGACTGTCAGTGGAAGGGTATGGAATGCTTCCATGAGTCCAAGTTTTACGAGAGCAGCAAGGCTCAGAAGTAGCTATGGATCCCTCAAATCTAAGTTGCTAGTGCCAAAAAATCATATAATCAAATAATCATATATAATAATGCCCATGATACTTAGCATTGAACAAGGGAGGGACCAAGGATCCAGGCAGCAGCATTTAACCCAAACTTCACTATGATTCTCTGTGAGATTTGGGCAAGTCATATAAACTTTCCTACAGTCTTATCTATAACATGAAACTACTACTGATAGAAAGGTACCTTACAGGGTTACTGGGAAAAAAAGTACAATAACACATGAAAATGATACTAAAGTTACAAAGCATGATTGTACAATTGTAATGGCCTTTGTCCAAGTCCACTGAGTTATTATTAATGAATCCAGCAATTTTCCAAGTAAGGCAATTGCGTTGGCACTGGTTATGTGATGCTGTAGAATAACCTGCCTTACTTTCAGACTCATCAACATAACAGGGATCTTCAAAAATCATGTTGCTTATCTCACTCCACTTCTTGGCTTCTTAATTTTAGCGAATAAGGATAACAAACACAAGTTCTCTATATCCTCTCCTTAGGATTGCATTTTTATCATCTATCAACTAGCAAATCCTGGCTGAGGAAAGATCTATGCCAAGCTATGAAATGTCTTGTAAGAGATGAAGGCATCATGCTTATCCTGGGAGAAATTCCAGTCTAGTAGGGAGAAATGAAATAAGATTATCACAGAGAAGCACAAAACTGCCTATGAGGCAATGCCTCCTGAAGCAATTTCAGTCTATTCTTCTCTTCTTAGCCGTCCGGTTGGATGCTGACTCCATGCTATCAGTAGAGAATTGGCGAAATCTGTGCCATTCTGGAAATTTTCTATAAATATTAAACCAACTTACTGCTTGAAAGAATAGATCGTGGTCTTCCCTCTTTGAATTTTGTTAACTTAGTTCTCAAAATGTCAATAGTTTTTGGAGCCAGAAATAATAGCTCACTTAAGCTAGCAACATTCTTGGACAGAAGGAAGGAGTTGAGATGAAGATGATATTTTCTGCCCTAGAATGCCATCAAATTAAGATGCTGTGACTGATCTATGAGTCTTCTTGCCCTGGTGAGTCTATCACATGTTTTCAAACTAGATGATCTATTACCTTGGATCGCTCCCTAATTATTTTATGATTCTTCATTTTATATCCCTAACTAAAAAAGGGCACGGACAGCATCTTTTACTTCTGCCAGATCCCCTATAATATTCAACACAGTGCTGGCACTGAGTGCAATTTTAATGCGTATTTTGTTACATAGGTAGCGTGAATAATTCAGTAACTCTTTTGTTAGAGTGATCCTTTCATTCATCGAACAGCACATGCTGTTTATTCTTTTATTTAGAAAAAGAAATGCTCCAAACCTTTAAAATGGTAGAGCCCAAAGGGCATCTTATGTCTGGTTCATTCCTGCGCTACATGGGTACCTCTCTCTTAGTTTTCACCTCCCACCACAATTAACTGATTATCAAGTTTTATCAATTCAATCCACCAAATAGCTCCTCAATCTATTTCTTCCTCTCCACTTTTAATCTTAGTGCCCAAATTCAGACCCTCATAGCTCTCACCTGAATCATTTCAAGAGCCTCCAAGTTGATTTTACTTCATACACTTTTTTAATCAACAATACGTATTTACTGAGTACTAATTATGTGCCTGGACATGTTGTCAGGAGGAATCACTCCCTGGAGAAGGACATCATGCTTGGTAAAGTACAGGGTCAGCAAAAAAGAGGACGACCCTCGGTGAGATGGACTGACGCAACAGCTGCAACAATGGGCTCAAGGATGACACCGATTGTGAGCGTGGCGCAAGACTGGGCAGTGTTTCATTCTGTGGTACATAGGCTTGCTGTTAGTCAGAACCATCTCGACGGCACCTAACAACAATTATGTGCCCGTACTTTCCCGGTACTGAGGGTAGAGATTAGACTTCTACTGTCATAAGGTTTCAATTCTGATGCTAGGAGACAGACGAAAAGCAAGGAAATGAATAAATAAACTAGATGATTTCAGGTGGTTTTAAGAACTACAAAAGAAATAGAAGGACGTGACACTGACTTGTGGGGGTAAAGGGAGGTTATTTTTATAGGACAAGTATTTTGAGTTTGTAGCATTTAGCAGAGTTTGGAACGATGAGAAGGAGCCAGCTTTCTGAAGAGCTGGGTAGAGAGGCTTCCAGACACAAGCAAGGACATGAGTCTGGACCACAGAGAGAGCCAGCAAGGACAGATTGTAGAAAAGATAGAAGTGGTACACGCCAAGCCTGGAGAGGTGAGTCGGCAACAGATCATGGGGTTTTGTAGGCAATTGAAAGGAGTCAGGATTTTATTCTAAGAGCAATGGGAAGACACTGGAGAGTTTTAAGCACGGGAGTGGCATCATCTATTTTAATGTTTAATAAGCCCACTGTGGCTTTCCTGAGGAGACTGGATTGCATACCAGAAAAATCTGAATCAGGAAGGCCCAGCTGGGAGACCATTGCAACAATCCAGGTAAGAGGAGATAGTGACTGGCACTACAATGATGGCAAATACCGTGAAGAAAAGAGTTAGATGTAGGAAGTCTTCTGGGGCGCAAGATAAAAGAAAAATACCGAATGACACCTGTGTTTAGGGCTTGACCAACATCTAGAAGGCTGATTTTTATCATTTACTGAGATGGGCGAGAATGGAGGAGGGATGTATTACTCTTCATGCTCCACAAACAGAAACAGCAATTTTTCTAAAATTCAAATCTGCGTATGTATTTTGTTTACTTGCTGTATCTCAGTGGTTTCCTATCCAGTCCAATGTAAAATCCAAACTTTATTTTATTAGCATGGCATCACCTGTACTCATTCTTCCTGTCCAGCCTCCTTTCCCATTACTCCACCACAAAGCACCTGGAGCTGCAGCCATAAGGAGCGACCCACTTCTCTTCTGTACGTGCTATACTCTTTCAGGTCTCCATTCCTCTGCATTCACTGCTCCTTCTGCCTAGAATGTCCTTGACCCTCGTCCCCTGCATTGCAAAGTCCACTCATCTTTCAAAATGCAGCCAAAGTATCACCTCCTCTGTGACACCCTGACCCATCAGGTACAGGTGAATTTGGTGCCCCTCTGTTCTCCTGGTCTCTTGAGCCAGGCCAATTGCAGTGCATTGAGCTGTATCATCAGGTATGGAGAATCTCACCTAACTTTTTGTGTGTGCAGGGTACTGGAAACACGTGATGGTTGTTGAGTTACTGTTTCTCAAGGAAATTAATGCTTGAGACACATTTAACCCACTGTCTTTTAAAACAGGTATTTGCCTCTGTGCAGTTCTTCCAGCTACATACATAGACCGATTGCCTGAAAAGGGCATATAGAAGCCCACAGTCTCCAAACTGTCATGTGCTTCAGTACCCCCAGGACATAGACTGAGGTAAACCTCACTACCAAGTCAGCTTTTGAGGGTAATACACCTTTTGCTATCTGCTCTGTAGCTATTCTTTGTTCGATTTATTTTTAGCTTATGTTGGTAACTTAGGGGCTTGAATCCAGAACTTCAAACACAATCTCAGCCAACATATATGCCTGGATTTCAGCAGAATTCATTTTAGTGTCCAGAATAGCATCATAACCAGGTGGATTGCTCCTTAGGAGTTGCCAGTGAAATAGTACTGTCTGGTAAGGTACATCATGTCTCACTGAATGAGTCAAGATAACCAGTACTTTGCACTTCACCTCAGTGACCGGAGTGCTTTTCCTCCCTTTGGTAAACAGGGTAGGAGTCTCTATTAGTTATTCATCTGTTTTTCACATGCTGCCTATACACAGCTGTGTTGGTGAAGTTTTTTTTTTTTTTTTTTTTCCTTTGCCTCCACCTTAACTTCATGGATGTTCAGAAACACCGAAGATACTTCAGTAAAGAAAATATGGCCTTTGGGGTAATTGCTTTATGGGTCCTGAGACCCTGAGACTACCCACTGCACTTTGAAGCAAGATTTTTTTTAATGAGGAAGTCATTTTCCATGTGTCAACGTCATAAAACTTAACACTGACCCCTCCCTCTATTTTATACTGCGCCGTCTGTGTTGTGCTTGCCTAAATATGCTGCCAGTAGATTTATATTCTAATAACTTGATTTTTAATTAGTGAGAAACCAAGACAGTACTAGTTAAATGTCTCACAAAGCATTGCAGATGACTCTAAATGCCTTACGATATAAATACCTTTAGTAAAAGGAAAACACAAGTAGCTTTGCATATTTTTATATGTTTTGCCCTTTAAGTTTTGAGTTTAAAGGCTGAAAGCAGAGATGGTGGTAAAAAAGAAGGCAGCTTCTTCTGAAGATCTATGCATTAAATTAATTAGATTCAACTCAGTGCACAGTTACCGGGCACCTACTGTGTGCTGGGGCATGTGCAGGGCATAGTGGGAACTACTGAGACAAGGGGCCTACTGCCAAGGAGTTTTTCAAAGCAATGCATTTCCCAAGGGGAATATTTTCTATTAATTTACCATTTGCCTTTGAGTTGATTCCAACCCATGGCAACCCCATGTGTGTCAAAGTAGAACCAGGCTCATTAGGGTTTTCAGTGGCTAATTTTTTGGAAGTAGATTGCCAGGGCTTTCATCTGTGGTGCCGCTAGGTGGACTAGAACCTCCAATCTTTTGGTTAGTAGTGGAGTGAGTTAACCATTTGCACCTTCAAGATAAATCAGACAAAAAGCAATGCATTATTACTAGGTCCTAAGTATTTCCTTGAAAATTAATATATCTATGATTTCAAAAATTATTTGGACGCAAGTTATACTTTTTCAGGCAAACACGTTACCATTGTAACGCATTTCTGGAAAGTACATATTCATTTCGCCAAAGAGCTTAAGGTGTTTTTTTGAAGTTAAATATTAAAACTTTTAAAGCAAAGTAGTTTAAAAGATTTAAAATGGTTTAAAAGTTAAATTGTTTGAATAAATAAAATAATTTATTCTGTGACATTTTAGTTCTGTACGAGAATAAAATTTCTGGTTCATTTTAGCTCTGGACTAGAATAAAATTCCTCACTAAGCATGATCAAAAGTTTTTTACAAGGGAAATAAGATTATGTGAATTTGATACTCAGAACTTTGTAACAGAGTTCGTGTTCAAGACTGGGAAGGGGATGAGTAAGTCTTGCATTTATGCAGTGCTTCATTCATCAATCCATTCACCCAATTGGTCAGCTAGCCAAAACCAATCGCCGAGTCAATTCAGACTCATAATGTACTGAACACTAACTTGTTGGGTACCTTCTCTGTTTCAGGGTCTGTGTTCTTCTGTGGTTTAGTTTCCTATTCTTTGAGTATTTCAAATGCAATGTTCTCATTGGGAAGCACCATTTTCTACTTTCTCCCTTCATTTATAGACCAGGGCTTTTCGCCAACAACAGTATGTCATCTGCATTCTGAGGCATCGCTTTTTTTTGCATGAAAAAACCATGAGCATCCTCCAGACTGATTCGCCACTGCCTCCTTATTTCCCTAACTGTTATCAAGCCTGGTGACTTGTCTATTGAAGGAAGGTGGTGCCCGTGAGTTGAATGGGCAGCGTGTCTAAGAGGCAGTCAATGGAAGAATTGCAGATGGCTCAGTAAGCACTGGACAAGGCTGCAGGTCCACACTGCATATTCCTCATTGTCTCTATTCCTCTGTCATGCTGGACAAGTTCTCCTTGCCCTCCACTCTGTCTCTAGTATCCAGCTTTTCCCTTACCCCTTCAAGTCTTGGGTTCGTAAGCTCCTATTGCTTCTGAACTACCTGTTGCAGAGTTCCTTCACTTTGTCCACACCACTGTAACTTGTTCACACCATGTGTAAAGACTTTATTAAAGTCTCCTCAACTTAACAAGTTTGAATGTGCCATTTGGATCCTGCTAGGACCCTGACTGATACATCTCTTCTCCCACATATCTCTTTCAATGCTTCTAATGCTTCTCTTAGCTTGCTTTCACTTGGCAGTTATTATAGGAATGCTGAGGATAGAAAATATTGAGCCAGGAATGTTTTTTCCTGGGGGCCTATGGCTTTCTAGGGAAGGATCATCTGCTTGAACAAGCTTATCCTCTTAGTCTTAATTGGACTGAAAGTTATTAAGACAAATGTGACTGCAATTTAAAAAAAAAAAAAAAAGTCTCCAGAGTAAAAAAAACTTAAAGGGAGAGAGAGATTTTATTGAGATGGCATTGGAATGTAATGGGGGAAAAGAAAGTGAACACTTCCACACAACCAAAGAAAAAAATTTTTATAATCATGGAAAAGTAGGAAGGGGATAGAAATATTAACAAGTTAGGTATGCTGTTGCTAATCTGGCCACAAATGTTTTTATTTTGTTTGCTTGCTTTTCTCTTTTTACCTGTGATTTATATTGACACATCTTTTAAATTCTAGAATAAACCTTTTTAGTAATGTTTTTTTTTTTTTTTTTCTTTAACAAACAGAAGTTTATTCTCTCACAGTTTAGGAGGCTAGAAGCCTAAATTCAGGGCACCAGCTCCCAGGGAAGGCTTTCTCTTTCTGTAGGTTCTGGGGGAAGGTCCTTGTCGTCAGTCTTCCCCGGATCAAGCAGCTTCTCAGCGCAGGAAGCTCAGGTTCAAAGGATGCACTCTGCTCCCAGCGTTTCTTTGTTGGTGGCATAAAGGCCCTCTCTCTCTCTGCTGGCCTTTTAGTATTCCTGTATTGCACTTTTTTTTAGGAATTTTACAACTCTTACAAGTAAAACTGGTTCGTAGATTTTATTTTTTATGCTATCATTTTCAGGTTTGGGATCAGAGTTATGCTAATTTGAAAAATGAATTGGGGAGTTTTTTATTCTTTAAGAATAAAGTTCTTAATTTTCAAATGTAAGGATAAAGAATTGGGAAAAATGAACTGGGAAGTTTTTATTCTTTAAGAATAAAATTCTTAATTTTCAAAAATGTTCTACTAGAACAGGCTTACCTGTTGAAGATTTAAAATAATTTGCTGATGAAACCATGCTGGCTTGAAAAATACTTTAATAATCATTAATTAGTTTAGAAATCTCTTCTGTAGTAAATTTCTTCTTAAATATACAAATATATTTAAATTTTCTATTACTTTGGGATTTTTAATTTTATTAGAAAATATCCATTTCATTGAGATTTTAAAATTTATTAGTTTAAGCTTCACATGGAAGGTAGTTTTAATTTTTAAATCTTCCTACCTCTGATTATATCCTCCTTCTCCTCTTTTATAATAACAAAAAAATTAATAATCATAATAATATTTTCTGGGAGCTGTGCTAAGTATTGTACATACATTACATTCTTTAATCCTCACAACAGCCCTGGGAGGTAAGTTCTGTCATTTCCCCGTTTTCAGATGAGAAAATTGAGGCATATATTACAATGGCTGGTCTTCCTCCTTTAATGTACTAATCTTTGAAGGATAATAGATTCCCTAATCTTGAGACAGCCTTGCTCTATGTCATGCAGATCGCTATGGCAAAATTTCAGTTCAAAACCATGCTAACTTCAGAAACCATGCTCTTAAGCCCCAACCTATATGTATTTGTATTTTTGCTTTTTTTCTGTATTAGTCTTGCCAGGAATTTGTCTATTTATAGACAGAGAATCAGTTCTTGACTTTATTAATATATTTTACCTTTTTTTAAAAAATGTATTGATTTTTGCTTTTATCCTCATACTTAGGTTTATTTTTGCTATTTTTTAGTTTCTTGAATTTAATGTTAGATATTTTATTTTTATTCTTCTTAATTAATGATAATATATTTAAAATTATGAAATTTTCTCTGAATGTAACTTGTAAGAGGTCTCATACAATGATATATTAGGTTAAACTATATAAAATTGCCATGGATAGTTGAAAATTTTTGACACATGAAAATGGTAATTTCATATGATTCAACCTAATACATAGTATTATTGTCATACTTATTTTCTCAATATTCTATAACAGCTTGGTATAGTTTCATGTTTTGAGAAAGTTATTTTAGACAGGAGATTTTTATTTCTTAATGACTTAATTTTAATTCATTTGTTTTTTAAATTAAAAAAATTAATTATTTTCTAAAACACAGCACTGATAATTTTTTTTTTAATCAAATTTTTTTCCTTGGCTTGTGAGATTTATTTCATACAACACCACTTTCCAATGTACTGTCTAGCCTTGTCTCAATGCATTCTCTGTGCCAGCCCAACCAGACTGAATATGTCAACCCCCACCAGTCCTCCTAGTTTTGCTCACACTCTTCCTTCCCTATGAAGTGCCTGCCCTCTCTGCTCATCCATTTGCTGAAAATCCTTTCTATGCTTCTAGAAACTTCTTCGGAAAGATCTCCTTTATTCTCTCAGTTCTTTTACTACCTTTTTGATCTTGGTTCTATTACCTAATATCACTGACTTCCAGTGACTTCCAGTTTGATCATTTATAATAGGGAAATAATAGTACTCACTTTATAGGTTGTGGGGGGTTAAGTGATATAAAACATCTAAGTCAATAGGAGAGTTCCCTGCATGTATAAGGTCAATTAAGAATTGTTTTCCCTTTGTGCAACATCCAGTGTCCCCCCTCACCACTATCACTTTTCCTTGCTCTTCTCCTGCCAAACCTTGTCAAAGAGTAGTCCACACTCATGGATCTCATTTCCTCAAACTCATCTAGTGCTCAACCCACTCAAATCTACCAAACATCTGTGTTTTCTTTTCTTCAACTCTTTGTTCCCATCAGTGACATTTTTCTTCCTTCTCCTTTGGCTTGACAAACACCAGTCCCTTGCTCTTCTCCTATCACTCTGACCACTACTTCCCCTTCTTTCTATTGGTAACTGTTGTATCCTCCACACAGTGCATGGTATTGTTCCTCAAGTTTCCACTCCTAGTTCTTTTTTCCCTCTTTCCCCCTAAATTTTTGGGTAGTCTTACACATATACATAGGAATCTTTATTACTAGATCTAACTTTTTTTTTTCTTGAGCTTCAGACTCATTTGTCCAACTGCTTCAAGTTTATTGCAGAGGAATATAATAACATCACTATTAAAGGCACAGATTGGGGTCATAGATACCTTGGATTTTATCATCTGAAAATGAGGACACTACTGCTGACCTTATAAGATTATTGTGAAGTTAAGTGAGATAATGTCTGTAAAAGACTTACCACCTAGTACTTGAAAGAGTCTCTTTCTTTACCTCTTTCACTGCTTACATTTGCCCCTAAATGTAAAATTAAGTTCATGTTTTACCCCATACCTGTACTGCCTTTATTTCAGTGAAGACCAGTATTATCTAACCAGCTAGAAATCTAGTAATCATCTTTAAATTATTCCTCAAGCCCAGTTGGTCCATGCACTGTCTGTCCTAGTCCTTGGCCCCTCCTGTGCGTACCAAATCCCACTCTCTTACCTCGAAGGTTCTCACAGGTTTCCAACATTCTACTAACTCCTTTCTCCTTCCTTTCACTCTCTACACTGCTGCCTGAATTGTAATTCTAGAACATAAAAGGAAGCATGCTTTAAAGTCCCTTACAGCTCACCTTTGCTTAGACTTAACTACGCAAACAAGGCCCTCAACAGCTTACCTTCCTTAATCACTCTGCAGTTATTCATGTTTTAGCAACTGTTTTATCAGTTAAACCATGATTGCAACAGAACTTACAATTCTTTGAAACTAAAGGCTGTATCTTCTCCTTTATTGCTTCCAATTAACCTGTTAAAATGACTAACAGATCACCACCTTCATGAGCATTGTTTTCATCTCAAATCCTGATGGTAAGTGCTATTTATTGAGTTCTTACTGTGTATCAGGCACTGGATTACGTGCTTTACATACCTTATATAACTGAATTCCTTGCAACAATGCTATGGAGTAAGTATTTATATAATCAAAGTGAATCACAGAGCATTAAATAACTTGTCCAAGGACTCACAAACAGAAGAGCTTGTGTAAGCAGAAGAGCTAGGATTTAAATTTAGGCAGTCCAACTACCCAACACCCATCTGTCAGTTTCCCATGCTGTGGTGGCTATTTTGCTGGAACTCATACTACTGGTATTTCAAAAAATCATCAGTGTTGCTCATGATGGACTGGTTTCAGTGAGCTTCCAGACTTAGACAGACTAGGAAAAAAGGCCTGGTGACTTACTTCCAAAAATTAGCCAACAAAAGTTTTGTAGATCATGTCAAAGTATAAAAATAACAAGAACTCTGTAAGGAGAAAACTATAGAGATTTATTGTGAATTTGTTACAGCCAAAGCTAGGCAAACACTTGGTAAAATACCAACTGCTGCAAAGCCTAAAACGGAGAGGGATTTTTATAGGAAGGCCTGGGGTTTACACATCATGAATCACAAGTAAACCTTTTATAATATTTGTTACACAGATTTTGTGTAAGCAATTTCCTGAGAACAATTGTACATAAACATCTTTTTGGGGAACATTCATCATTTTTTTTTCTGGACAATTCTTATCATTTGTTTTACCATAAACTATGACAAAGTTATAGTTTAACCATAAACTTTGTCATAGTTTATGGTTAAGCAAATGATAGGAATAAAGAATAAAGTATTATAATGACATGTGCAAAGATCTGGAGTTAGAAAAACAGAAAGGAAGAACATGTTTGGCATTTATCAATCTGAAAGAACTGATGAAAAAATGCAAGCCTTGAGTTACAATACTGACAAATTCTTTGGGGAAAATATTAAATGATTCAGGAAGCATCAAAAGAATATGAAAGGAGGAGTCTGGCAAAATGGTGCTCTAGGCAGAAGCACCCCGCCATCCCTCCACAGCAAAGATCCGAAAAACTAAGCCAAACAGGGAATACAACAATCCTGAAACCCTAAAACATCAAATGAAGAGATAAAGAACTCAGCCAAGCACCAAATGGAGTGAGAAAACTGACAGAGAACGGAGAGCAAGGAGATATTCATGCAGAGGTCCCCTGCGCAGATCCACCATCTTGGACTCCTATCAGAGACCAGCAAACGGGTGTATGAGAAAGCAGCCTCACAGAGCGTCCAGCGGGAGACAAAACAACTGGTAATTTGTGGTGTGTGCTTTCCCACCCCCCACCCCTCTTCGCCCCGGCTTGGCCTCCTCTGCTTCCCACGGCCACAGTCTCTTGACCAGGAAGCGCCGGCTGCTTGGATTCCACACACCCAAGCGGGCGGCTCTCTGGGTGCCATTTGTTGGCTGCTAGTGTTGCTTTTTTTTCCTGCTTCTTTTGATTTCTCACTTGCCTCTCACCACCTCCCCCTCCTTTCACTCAAGTGCCTGGCTCCGTGCGCCATCTTTGCTTCTTCCTGAGGGGCTCCAGAGCGCTGGCAATTTGTGATATACGCTTTCCCACTCTCTACTCTTCTTCACCCACACTCGGCCTCCTCTGCTTCCCGTGGACACAGTCTCTTGTCCAGAAATAGCAGCCCACACTAGCTGGCTCTCTGAGTGCCATTTGTTGGCTGCTGGTGTTGCTTTTTTTTTTTTTCCTGCTTCTTTGGATTTCTTGCTTGCCTCTCACCGCCTCTCCCTCCTTTCGCTCGAGTGCCTGGCTCCGTGCACCATCTTTGCTTTTTCCTGAGGGGCTGCAGAGCTCCATTCAAGTGTGGAGCTGCTTCCCAGTCTGGGCTACCGTGCTGGTGGGATCCCGGAGCTTTTGTTCGTTTGTTTGTTTTGAATTGTTTGTTTGTTTTCTTTTCCTTTTCTTGAGTTGGGAGCCCTTTCTGGCCAAGTGGAGCTGCGTGGCAAGGAACTCCCCTTCAGCTTCCACAGACGTGCAGAGGGATCCCTAAGAGCATTCCTTTTTTTACTGGTTTTTTTTTTCCCCTGTTTTTTTTTGGGGGGGGGGGCTTTCTTGTTCTTTTTTTTTTAATTTGTTTTGTTTTCTTTTCCCTTTTGTCTTTCTTCATTGCTCAGTTTCTCGTCTCTCTATATCTTCCTTCTCTTTCTGATCCCTGAATACCAGGTGTTCTATACCTCTATGCCTTCTAGCCAGGCTGTACTGCGACACCTGAGAGCGACTTCCCCAGACCTCATAGCTGCATCAGTGGGATCTCTGGGAACTTTGTGCTTCCTTAACCTTCCTGATTTTTAAAAATTTTTTTTTATTTATTCATTCTTTTCTTTTCTTCCTCTTCCCCTTTCTGTTTTTCTCCATTTCATAGTCTCTCATCTCTCCATTCCAAAGGCAAGCTCCCCTAGCATTATTTTTTGTTTCTTTGTATGTTTTTTGGCTCCTGTTCCTCTCTCCTCTCACTCATACCCATCTTAGCTCCACACATAACAATCTCATTGCTGCATCCTGCCTACTGTGCGTTTGACATCACAGCACCAAGCAGTACAGGCATGGCCTACTGGAACCTACCCAGCACTGATTACCAACCTGCCCTGGTGGCTGTAGTAAGTGCCACAAACAACCCATCCCAGTGACTCCTCTTCAGCTAGACCTGCCCTACTGTACCATATCTGAGTGACTGACCCTGCCAGTTGGAGAAGGAGCAAAAAGTATTGAGAACACAGACGAGTAAACAACAAAGAACACACAGTCTGCCTGCTCAGACATAGTCAATTTTTTTTTTTTAAAAAGGGATGAAACAAACAAATCTACAATCAATAAATGAGAAAAATAACTACTGAATGTCCTGAAAACAGCAGACAATATCAAAATATTTACAAAAACAGGACACGATGGTTCCAGTAGGTGTCCAAATTAAAACACCAGATGACTCTCCTGTGGAAGAAAATGCACTAGAACTACCTGATAGGGAATTCAAATCTCTAATATCGGAATTTTCCAAGAACTGAGGCAAAAAGCTGACAAACATGAGGAAAAAATAGTCAAATTCATGGAAAACACAGACAAAAAATTAGAAGAATTCAGGAAGATGATGCAGGAACAAAATGCCAAAATAAATTCACAACTATAAATTATACAAAGACAATAATTAGAAATCCAAAAGATAAACAACAAGATTTCAGAAATGGATGATGTCATAGAAGGGCTGAGAAGCAGATTTGAAACCGTGGAAGACAGGATCAGTGGAACTGAAGACAAACACTTGGATACAACTCTGTTTCAGGAAAACTCAGAAAAAAGAACAAAGAAAAATGAAGAGACCCTGAGAGTTATGTGGGACACAATTAAAAGCAAAAATTTACGAGTGATTGGCATTCCAGAAAAAGAAAAAAAGAAAAAAGAAAACACAGAGAGGATCATTGAGGAACTGCTGACAGAAAAATTCCCCAGTATCATGAAAGATGAAAAGCTGGCCATCCAATAAGCTCAACAAACCCCATATAGAAGAGACCCCAAAAGAAAATCACCTAGGCATATCATATTGACACTCGCCAAAACCAAGACACACAAAGAATCCTGAGAGCAGCTCGTGAAAAACAAGAAGTCACATACAGAGGAGAAACAATAAGACTAAGCTCAGATTATTCAGCAGAAACCATGCAGGCAAGAAGGCAATGGGATGACATATATAAAATCCTGAAAGAAAAAAACTGACAGCCAAGAATAATATATCCTGCAAAACTCTTGTTCAAATATGATGGTGAAATTAGGTCATTTACAGATAAACAGAAATTAAGGGAATATGTAAAAGTCAAACCAAACTTACAAGAATTATTAAAGGGAGTTCTTCAATCTGAGGACAAACAGCTTCAGCTCACAAGCAGAACCTAGAATGCAGGATCGTATGAGCCAGATACCAATCAAGGAAATGACCTCTCGAGGACTATCCAAAACCAAAAGAAATACAACAGGGAATTAGAGCAGTTAATCGATGGATGACAACAACATCAAAACAATGAAAGAGGGAATAAACGGCATAGGTATAGAACCTTCTAATGGAGAGGAAGGCAAGGCGATACCAAGTAAGGGTAGACTGCTTCAAACTTAGAAAGATAAGGGTAAAATTCATGGTAACCACAAAGAAAGTTAACAAACCAACTCATAAAAATAAAAATGAAAAACATAATGTCTCGGCAAAAAGGAAACCTACAAAAACAAAAGAAATGAAAAAAACACCACAAACAAAAGTAACTCAGCACAAGAGAGTAAGAAGAACAAAGAAATCTTCAGCACCACAAAAAAAGCACTACAAAATGACAGCAACAAACTCACATCTATCAATAATTACACTGAATGTAAATGGACTCAAAGCACCCATAAAGAGAAGGAGAGTGACAGAATGGATAAGAAAACAGGATCCATCAATATGCTGTCTACAAGTGACACACTTTAGAAACAAAGATGTGAATTTATTAAAAGTCAAAGGTTGGAAAAAAAATATATCAAACTAACAACTACCAAAAAACAGAAGGAGTAGAAATTCTAATCTCAGATAAAACAGACGTTAAAACAAAATCTACCATAAAAGACAAAGAAAGACACTATATAATGATTAAAGGGACAATCCATCATGAAGACATAACCATAATAAACATCTAGGCACCCAGTGACAGGGCTCCAAAATACATAAAACAAACTCTAACAACACTGAAAAGAGAAATTGACAGTTCCACAATAATAGTAGGAGACTTCAACACACCACTCTCAGTAAAGGACAGAACAACTAAGAAGAAACTCAGCAAAGATACAGAAGACATAAAGGGCACAATCAGCCAACTTGACCTCATAGACATATATAGAACACTCCATCCAACCACTGCAAAGTACACATTATTTTCCAATGTACATGGAACGTTCTCCAGAATAGACCACATCTTAGTCCACAGAGCAATCCTCAACAAGATCCAAAACGCTGAGATAATTCAAAGTATCTTCTCTGACCAAAATGCCATCAAGGTAGAAATTAACACTAAACAGAGCAAGGAAAAAAAATCAACTACACGGAAACTGAATAATACCCTGCTTACACATCCATGGGTAATAGAGGAAATCAGAGATGGAATCAAAAAATTCCTAGAATCAAATGAGAATGAAAACACATCATACCAAAACCTTTGGGACACAGCAAAGGCAGTCCTCAGAGGACAATTTATAGCAATAGATGCACATATCAAAAAAGAAGAAAGGGACAAAATCAAAACATTAACTACAGAACTCAAACAAAGAGAAAGAGAACAGCAAAAAAATCCCACAACCACCGGAAGAAAGGAAATAGTAAAGATCAGAGCAGAAATAAATGAAATAGAGAACAGAAAAACAATAGAAAGAATCAACAAAACCAAAAGTTGGTTCTTTGAAAGAATCAACAAAATTGACAAACCACTGGCCAGACTGACAAAAGAAAAACAGGAGAGAACACAAATAACCCAAATAAGAAATGAAATGGGGGACATTACAACAGACCCAACTGAAATAAAAAGGATTATAACAGAATATTATGAAAAACTATACTCCTACATATTTGAAAACCTAGAGGAAATGGATAAATTTCTAGCAACACACGGCATACCCAAACTACAACAAAGTGATGTTGAAAATCTGAACAGACCCATAACAAGAGAAGAGATTGAAAAGGTAATAAAAAAAAACTCCGAGCCAAGAAAAGCCCTGGCCCAGATGGCTTCACTGGAGAATTCTACAAAACATTTACAGAAGAGCTTGTACCAGTACTACTCAAGCTATTTCAGAGCATAGAAGAGGAAGCAACAGTTCCAAATTCATTCTATGAAGGCAGCATAATGCTGATACCAAAACCAGGCAAAGACGTCACAAAAAAAGAAAATTACAGACCAATATCTTTCATGAAGACAGATGCAAAAATTCTGAACAAAATTCTAGGCAATAGAATTCAGCATCATATCAAAAAAATAATACACCACAACAAAGTAGGATTCATACCAGGTATGCAAGGATGGTTCAACATTAGAAACGCAATCAACGTAATCCACCACATCAATAAAAGGAAAGAAAAGAATCACATGATCATCTCAATTGACGCTGAAAAGACATTTGACAAAGCCCAACACCCATTCCTGACAAAAACTCTCAATCAAATAGGTATAGAAGGGAAATTTCTCAACATAATAAAGGGCGTCTATGCAAAACCAACGGCCAACATCATTCATAATGGAGAGAGGCTGACAACATTCCCCTTGAAAACAGGAACAAGACAAGGATGCCCTTTATCACCACTCCTATTTAACATTGTGCTGGAAGTTCTAGCTAGAGCAATAAGGCAAGAAAAAGAAATAAAGGGCACCCAAATTGGTAATGAAAAAGTTAAACTGTCCCTGTTTGCAGATGATATGATACTATACATAGAAAACCCTAAAGACTCCATGAGAAATCTACTGGAACTAATAGAAAGATTCAGCAGAGTAGCAGGAGACAAGATAAACATTCAAAAATCAGTTGGATTCCTATACACCAGTAAGGAGAACGATGAAAAGGAAATCAGGAAATCAATACCATTTTCAATAGCCCCTTAAAAGATAAAATACTTAGGAATAAATCTGACCAGGGATGTAAAAGACCTATACAAAAAAACACTACAAAACACTACTGCAAGAAACCCAAAGGGATCTACATAAATGGAAAAACATACCATACTCATGGATAGGTAGACTCAACATTGTGAAAATGGCAATTCTACCCAAAGCAATTTACAAACACAATGCAATCCCGATCCAAATACCAACAACATTCTTCAAAGAGATGGAAAAAGTAATCATTAACTTTATATGGAAAGGGAAGAAGTCTCAAATAAGTGAAGCACTACTGAAGAAGAAGAATAAAGTTGGAGGACTCACACTACCTGATGTCAAAACCTACTATACAGCTACAGTAGTCAAAACAGTCTGGTACTGGTACAACAACAGAGACATTGACCAGTGGAACAGAATTGAGAACCCACATGTAAATCTATCCACCTATGGTCGCTTGATCTTCAACAAGGGCCCAAAGTCCATCAAATGGGGAAAAGACAGTCTTTTTAACAAATGGTGCTGGCAAAACTGGATATCCATCTTCAAAAAAATGAAACAGGACCCGTAACTCATGCCATATACAAAAACTACTTCAAAATGGATCAAAGACCTGAATATAAAGCCTAAAACTATATAGTTCATAGAAGAAAAAATAAAACCAATACTTGAGGCCTTAATACATGGCGTTAACAGGATACAAACCATAACCATCAACACACAAAACCCAACAGATAAACTAGATAACTGGGATCTTCTAAAAATCAAACACCTATGCTCTTCAAAAGATTTCACCAAAAAAGTCAAAAGAGAACCTACAGACTGGGAAAAAATTTTTGGACAGTACAAGTCAGAGAAAGGTCTAATCTCCATAATCTACAAGAAAATCCAACACCTCTACAACAAAAATACAAATAATCCCATTAACAAATGGGCAAAGGAAATGAACAGACACTTCACTAAAGAAGACATTCAAATGGCCAACAGACACATGAGGTAATGCTCACGATCACTAGGCATTAGAGAAATGCAAATTAAAACCACAGTGAGATACCATCTCACCCCAGCATTACTGGCACCAATCAAAAACACTGGAAATAACAAATGTAGGAGGGGCTGTGGGGAGATCGGAACACTTACGCACTGCTGGGAGGAATGCAAAATGATATAACCATTTTGGAAAATGATATAACACTTCCTCAGAAAGCTAGAAATAGACATACCATTCGATCCAGCAATCCCACTCCTAGAAATATATCCTAGAGAAATAAGATTCATCACTCGAATAGACATACGCACACCTATGTTTATGGCAGCATTGTTCACAATAGCAAAACGGTGGAAACAACCTAGATGTCCATCAACAGATGAATGGATAAACAAACTATGGTACATACACACAATGGAGTACTATGCAACGAGAAAGAACAAGGAATCTGTGAAGGATCTCATAACATGGATGAAACTGGAGGACATTATGCTGAGTGAAATAAGTCAATCACAAAAGGACAAATATTGTATGAGACCTCTATTGTAAAAACCCACGAAAAAGTTCACACACAAAATGTAACAATCTTTGTTGGTTACCAGGGTTGGGTGGGGTGGGGGGGAAATACTAAATAGGCAATAGATAAGTGGTATCTTGGGTGAAAGGTGAGACAGTACACAATACAGGGGAAACTAGCACAACTTGTACAAGGAAAGGTCATGGAAGCCCCATAGACACATCCAAACTCCCTGAGGGACTGAATTGCTGGGCACAGGGCTCTGGGGACCATGGTCTCGGGGAACATCTAGCTCAACTGGCATGACACAGCTTATAAAGACAATGCTCTACATTCTACCTTGGTGAGTAGTGTCTGGGGTCTTAAAAGCCTGTGAGCGGCCATCTAAGATACTCCGCTGGTCTCATCCCTTCAGGAGCAAGGGAGAATGAAGAGAACAGGATACAAGGAAAAGATCAGTCCGAAGGACTAATTGTCCACAGCTACCAAGACCTCCACCAGACTGAGCCCAGTACAGCTAGATGGTGCCCGGCTACCACCACTGACTGCTCTGACCAGGATCACAACAGAGAGTTCTGGACAGAGCTGGAGAAGGATGTAGAGCATAATTCTAACCCACAAAAAAAAGACCAGATTTACTGGTCTAAAGGAGACTGGAGAACCCCCGAGAGTATGGCCCCTAGACACCCTTTTAGCTCAGTGGTGAAGTTACCTCCTAGGTTCACTGTTTAGCCTGGGAGTGGACTGCCCCGTAAAACCAAATCAGACTAACGAGGTGCAGGAGTCCAGTGACAAGGGCCAGAAGGCAGAAGGGGACAAGGAAGCTGGTGATAGGGAACCCAAGGTTGAGTAAGGATATTGTTGATGTGTTGTGAGATTGTTAACCATTGTCATAGGGCAACATTTGTAGTAACTGTTAAATGAGAAACTATTTTGTTCTGTAAGCCTTCATCTTAAGTGAGAATAACAGCAAAATTGGAAGAGCATAGTCAATGTCACTGAACTGTGTATGTAGAAATTTTTGAAGTGGTGTCTCTTTGGCTATGTGTATTTTCACCAAAAAAAAAATAAAGGTTGAGAATTTAGAGGGTTAATACGTTGTGGGGTTGTTAACCAATGTGATAAAACAACATGTGTACTACTGTTTCATGAGAAACTATTTGTTTTAGAAGCCTTCACCTGAAGTACAATAAAATATATATACATATGGATATGAAAGGAATACACAGAGTCACTCTACCAAAAAGAATTAGTCAATGTTCAACCGTTTCAGGAGGTAGCATACGATCATTAACCAATGGTAATGAAGGAAGAGGTCCAAGCTGTACCGAAGGCAAGCAAAAAACAAGGCTCTAGGAAGTGACGGAATACCAGCTGAGATGTTTCAACAAATGGATGTAGCACTGGAAGCGCTCACTGGTCCATGCCAAAAAATCTGGAAGTCAGCTACCTGGCCGAACGACTGGAGGAAATCCATATTTATGTCTATTTCAAAGAAAGGTGATTCCACCAAATGCAGAAATTATCAAACAATATCATCAATAACACACACAAGTAAAATTTTGCTAATGATCATTCAAAAATGGCTGCAGCAGTACATCAACCAGGAATTGCCAGAAATTCAAGCCAAATTCAGAAGACGATATGGAACAAGGGATATCACTGCTGATGCCAGATGGATCCTGGCTGAAAGCAGAGAATACCAGAAAGATGTTTACCTGTGTTTTATTGACTATGCAAAGGAACTGGGCTGTGTGGATCATAACAAATTATGGATAACATTGTGAAGAATGAGAATCCCAGAATACTTAATTGTGCTCATGAGGAACCTGTACAGAGATCAAAGGCAGTTATTCAAAAAGAACTAGGGGATACTGTGTGGTTTAAATTCAGGAAATGTGTGTGTCTGGGTTGTATCCTTTCACCATACTTATTCAATCCGTATGCTGAGCAAATAAGCCGAGAAGCTGGACTATATGAAGAAGAATGGGGCATCAGGATTGGAGGAAGACTCATTAACAAGCTGCATTATGCAGATGACACAACCTTGCTTGCTGAAAGTGAAGAGGACTTAAAGCACTTACTGATAAAGATCAAAGACTATAGCTTTCAGTATGGATTACACCCTAACGTAAAGAAAACAAAAATCCTCACAACTGGACCCATAAGCAACATCATGATAAACAGAGAAAATATGGATTTCATTTTACTTGGATCCAGGATCAACACCCATGGAAGCAGCAGTCAAGAAATCAAACAATGCATTGCATTGGGCAAATCTGCTGCAAAAGACCTCTTTAAAGTGTTAAAAAGCAAAGATGTCACCTTGAAGATTAAGGTGCGCCTGACCCAAGCCATGATGTTTTCAATCATCTCATATGCACGTGAAAGCTGAACAATGAATAAGGAAGACCGAAGAAGAATTGATGCCTTTGAATTATGGTGTTGACAAAGAATATTGAGTATACTATGGACTGCCAAAAGCAAATCTGTCTTGGAAGAAATACAGCCAGAATGCTCCTTAGAAGCAAGGATGGTGAGACTATGTCTCACGTACTTTGGACATGTTATCAGGTGGGCTCAATCCCTGGAGAAGGACATCATGCTTGGTAAAGCAGGTCAGTGAAAAATAGGAAGACCCTCAATGAGATGGATTGACATAGTGGCTACAACAATGGGCTTAAGCATAATAGTGATTGTGAGGATGGCACAGGACCGGGCAGTGTTTTGTTCTGTTGAATGTAGGGCCACTATGAGTTGGAACTGACTCAATGGCACCTAACAACAATGACAACAACATAACTTTGTCAAACATTCTTTCTGAGAACAGAGCATCTTTTGAGTCATAAGTAAGCATAACCACATAGTTGTTCACTCAAGGAGGGTGCATGAATTCTGAAAGCTGAAACAATATTTAAGGCAAAGGGGGAGGTTGATTCAGATCTGTGTCAGCTGCTTTAGTCAATCTAGGCACTTCAGTTTTAAGGTGCCCTTACACATTCCCCACTTCTGATCATGAATCTCTGTAGAGATTCCTTGATCACAGATATAAGAGAGCTTTCTTCTGCATGGACTGCTGCATGGGTGTTTTCCTTGTGTACTTATTACATCATAGAAAGACACCCTACTTCACCATGCCATAGCTCAGACACCCTGCTTCTGTAATTTCCTGGCTGGGGCATGTGTAGAGCAACGCCACATTTGAAGGAAAAATTTGGCATTTCCAAAATACTAACCTAACTGCGAAATTGGTGTTCCTTAAAATTTTGGTTTCTTTATTATACATAATTTTTACATTGTCGGGGAAACAGGCTTGATTACAAATATTAGAGAAACAAATCATATAACATTTGATTAGTCTAAAGATAATTATTTCAATAATGAAGATAATCAGTTTAGTCTGTGTCTTAGTAATCTAGTGCTGCTGTAACAGAAATACCACAAGCGGATGACTTTAATAAAGAGAAATTTATTCACTTACAGTTTAGGAGGCTAGATGTCTTAATTCAGGTTGACAGCTCCAGGGGAAGGCTTTCTTTCTCTGGGGGATAGTCCTTGTAATCAATCTTCATCCGGGGGATGATCCTTGTAATCAACTTTCCCATGGGTCTAGGAGTTTCTCAGTACAGGGACCCGAAGTTCAAAGGACGTGCTTTGCTCCTGCTCTTCTTTCTTGGTGGTAGGAGGTCCCTCTCTCTCTCTGTTGACTTTTCTGTTTTATATCTCAAAGAGATTGACTCAGGATACAACCTAATCCTGTAAATTGTGTCCTGCTTCAGTAACATAACTTCCTCTAATCCTGTCTCATTAGCATCATAGAGGTTAGGATTTATAACACACAGGATAATGACATCAGATCACGAAATGGAGGACAACCACACAATACTGGGAATCATGGCCTAGATAAGTTGACACATATTTTGGGGGGACACAATTCAATCCGTAACAGTCTGTAGTAAAGAGTGCAATGAAGAGTGAATATCATTAGGTAATTAACTAAAAGTATCAAGGAAATTATCAGCATTAGTTACAGATTGGGCTAATTTAACAAAAGTATTTTCTTTCTAAGTGTTAGAAGTGATCACAGAAAAACAAATCATAAAATTTAAATAGGCTTTCATTATAAATAAAATTACTAAGGAAGATACCACAACAATGGAGCAAGGCTAGTAACATAAGAATAATTACAATTATAAAGCAAAGTCCAAAACTTTTCAGCAAGATGCATGAAGTCTTGATCCACGATCTTGGGATTAGATGTCTACTTCAGATGTCATTTGCTTCCGGTGACAAGGGCATCTTGAAATGATCTTTAGTTCTCCAGAAGGCTGGCTAGTCCACAGTGGTGTTTTAATCTTTTCATAAGTCTGATGTAGTCCATTTTTGTTGAGATATTTTGGTCAAGCATTTTCAGTGAATCAGTAAAGTAAAACTTATTTGCACATGCCAATTTAAAAAAATTTATAACAATAAACCTTAGAAGTGAAAGACTAGATGAGAATTCATTACAAAACTAATGTAAAGTCAAATAAAGTTAACTTAAAAAAAAAAACAAAAAACTTTAGATGACCATATCTTTCAGGAATTTATTTTGATGAACTTTTGCCTTCAAGGCAGACTGCACAGAAAATAAAATTAATGCTCTGACCCAGTAATTAAGGAAAATTGTTTTATTTTAACAGGGAGAAACCCAGTTCTTTGTTTTATATGCTATTTAACATTAAATCTTTTAAAAATTCTTATGAATTAACCATTAAACCTTCAGTTGCAATAAACAAGAACCTTGATCATATCAGACAAAAATCTTTAACAAACTTTCTTTCTAGTTATCTGGTTCTTCAACTACTTAAATAGTTCTTTCTTGCATTTTAAACCTCATCTTTGTCTTTCTGTCTTTCTCTCATCTATTATTTGCAGGTATTATAAACCAACACAAATAAAGTTCACTTCCTCTCAAACCTTCTACAACTTACTATATATCCTCAAGTTTGGCTTCTATTATCTATCATATTCTGGTATAACCAGACATTCCAATTGAAAACAAAACTAGTTTCTTTTTCCCTCGTTAAAAAAAAAAAAAAAAAGTATCCTCTTATTAAATTTCCTCTAAGCTTCCTCAACTTCTCCTCTAACCTTCTACAACTTTCCATGTCCATTTAAATTCTTTTTTTTTTTTTTTTTTTTTTTTGCTTTTCTGTTTCTCATTTTGATTCTATGCTTTTCCCTTTTTTATCCTGGAACAACAAATGTTTTTATCATTTTAGGACAAAATTGTTATCTTTTCTTTTAACAAAACTTATTTTATATATTTAATTTAGCTTAAGTTACTTAAAAAGATAAGCTGCTTTTAAGTTGACATATTACAAAACAGAAAAAAACTTATCAGAATGAATTCATTTTCATTAATTCCTGGGAATATTAGTACTATTCAATTTACATTAGTGTTTATTTAATATTAAACTAATTAGAGTAAACTTTTTGAAGAAATATTATAATTTAATAGGTAGGAAATTATTACATTTTCACATCCACATGCTTTATATGATCCTTTAGAGAAACAATTTAGAATAATCTGTCTTTCTTTAAGGCTTTGTTATACCAATTAAAGTAAACAATTCATTGTCTTTCAGTGCATTTTTCTAATAGACTGATTTATATCAAAGTTTCTCAGAATAAGAAGTTTTTTGTGAAAAAAAAAAAAAGAATTGAGATTTTTAGACAGTTCTATGAAAAGACACCAGCCAGGACCTTCAACTTGATAACAAAATGGAAACAGTGCTATAGACTAGAGGCAAGCTGTTAGAACAAAATGAAGCAGAAAAACTATGTAAATTCATCAGTCTATGAGGTCTGCTAAAAAACTAAGCTTATACAATATAACATAAACAACTCAGTTTCTTAAAATATATATAACATTTTTTGGATGACATTGACTTAAATCAACAGAAAAATAGGTCTTAGATAAACGCATTAATTTGCTAGAGTTTCAGATGGAGGGATTTCACTTCGACTTTTTAATTAAAAACCAAAGAAACCCAAACCTGTTGCTGTTGAGTCAATTCTGACTCTTAGTGACCCTATAGGACAGAGTAGAACTGCCCCATAGTGTTTCCAAGGGGTGGCTGGTGGATTTGAACTGCTGACCTTTTGGTTAGCAGCCAAACTCGTAACCACTGTGCCATCAGGGCTCCTTTTAACTAAAACTGAGTATCAAAAAAAGTTCCTTAGAGAGAAGAAAAAACAATGCAAGCAGGAATTCATTTTTCCAAAGTGATCAGTAAAATTCCAAATTATTTCTAGTATATTCAACTTACAATGTTTTTGAACATGAACCCTAAACTATCATCCTGTTTGGGGGCTGGGGGGAGTTGAGACTCATTAATCAAGGATGTTTTAAAAGTCTTTCTAAAATTAATTCATAAAAAATTAGAGTCATCAATAAACAAATTTGGAGAATCTCTTTCCTTATTCATAATTAGGGCAAAGTAATTTGAGAAGGAGCTTATTTAGCTGCCTTGTCTGCAAGGATGTTTCCTTTAATTTCTTCAGTCTTAATCAAGTACAAGCAGCACGGCTTTAGCCTGGTTGCTTGGTAACACAGAAGTGATTCCTCCTATTTTAGTTTCCCCCTTACTATTGCAGCTGCTTTGTTATTTTGTCAGGGACAGTTATCAGAGAATTCCAGAGATAGCTTCTAAGGTCTCTTCAAGGCTGCTTTAACATAAGCTATCTTGAGGGGATTTTAACTCTATTTCTCTTGTTTTGCACTGGGTGTTCTAAGTGCTGGGTACTCAGAAAGCTGTTATATGGGAATCTAAATTTTCCCAGTCTCATGAGCCTTCCATTTCTTGCTTCTTTATTGCTTGAACCAGATATTTCATTCTTAAATTAAAAGGACTTCCCTATGCCTAATTATCATACACAATAGTTGGTATAAATCAGGGAGTTTGGGCTAGTAAGCTTCAACAAAGATCTTAAATTCTTCATGATAATTGGCATTTCTGTCTAACCAGCTTCAAATTGCTCACAAATAAACAAACCAACAGACCAACAAACAAAGTAAACAAATTGGCATCCTTGCAAGAGGTATTAAACTGGAAGTCTTGGTTCTCTAACTTAAAATTAACCAAGAGAACCACAGAGTGGCCACTGATTTAACAAAATGTCATTATGGAGCTCATACAAAAATCCAAATACAGACAAGACCCAGACCCATAGTTCTCGGCTGTGTA
The DNA here is from genome assembly GCA_030035585.1 of Dugong dugon. Taxonomy (NCBI): domain Eukaryota; kingdom Metazoa; phylum Chordata; class Mammalia; order Sirenia; family Dugongidae; genus Dugong; species Dugong dugon. The sequence goes on along the minus strand of CM057461.1, from coordinate 161,287,212 downwards.
GTGAGCCAGAGTTCCATTAGGAAAATCAGCTGCTTTCTTGGATTTAGCATATCCCATACAGAGACAGTCATAACAAACAAACTTTTAGTTGCAAGAAAAAAAATTCACAATAAAATTTGAAAAACGTTGATGCAAGAGAGTGGAGCTCCAATTTCGAGAGATTATTTACCTTAGGACAACTCAAAGAAATTGTGGAAGTGAAGGCTATGGCATGGGTCCTCAACATCTCAGGGTGCGAAAGATAATACACCTTCAAAATCCCACATTTCTAACACCAAATATGTCAAAGTGGAAAAATTACAAAAACTCTGTAAGGAGAGAAATGATAGAGTTTATTGTGAATTTGCTATAGCTGAAGCTGGGCAAAATACCAAGTAATGTGAAGTCTGAAAGGAGAGAGGGATTTTTATAGGTAGGCCTGGATGTTAAACATAAATCACAAGTAAGCCTTTCATACCAGTTGCACAGACTTTGTGCAAGCAATTTCCTGAGAACAATTTTAAATAAACATCTTTTTGGGAAACATGTTGTTTTTGTTAGGTGTCATCGAGTTGGTTCCGATTCATAGTGACACTATGCACAACAGAATAAAACACTGCCTGGTCCTGTGCCATCCTCAAAATTATTGTTATGCTTGAGCCCGTTGTTGCAGTCACTGTGTCAATCCACCTGGTTCAGGGTCTTCCTCTTTTTCATGAACCATCTACTTTACCAAGCATGATGTCATTCTCCAGGGACCGGTCCCTCCTGATAACATGGCCAAAGTATGCAAAACGAACTCTTGCCATCCTCACTTCTAAGGAGCATTCTGGCTACACTTCTTCCAAAGCAGATTTTTTTTTTTTGTTCTTCTGGCAATCCATGGTATAGTCAATAATCATTGCCAACACTATAATTCAAAGGCATCAATTCTGTACTCTTCCTTATTCATTGTCCAGATTTTGCACTCAGCTGAGGTGACTGAAAACACCATGGCTTGGGTCAGGTGCACCTTAGTCCTTTAAAGTGATATTTTTGCTTTTTAACACTTTAAAGAGATCTTTTGTAGCAGATTTGCCCAATGCAATGCACAGTTTGATTTCTTGACTGCTGCTTCCATAGGTGTTGATTGTGGATCCAAGAAAAATGAAATCCTTGACAACTTCAATATTTTCTCCGTTTATCATGATGTTGCTTATTGGTCCAGTTGTGAGGATTTTTGTTTTCTTTATGTTGAGGTGTAATCCATACCGAAGGCTATAGTCTTTGATCTTCATCAATAAGTGCTTCAAGTCCTCTTCACTTTCAGCAGTCAGGGTTGTGTCATCTGCATATCGAAGGTCGTTAATGAGTCTTCCTCCAATCCTGATGCCCTGTTCTTCTTCATATAGTCCAGGTTCTCTGATTATTTGCTCAGCATATAGATTGAATAAGTATGGTAAAAGGATACAACCCTGACACACACCTTTTCTGACTTTAAACCATGAAGTATCCCCTTGTTCTGTTCAAATGACTGCCTCCTTGGTCTATGTACAGGTTTCTCATCAGCACAATTAAGTGTTCTGGAATTCCCACTCTTCACAATGTTATCCATAATTTGTTATGATCCACACGGTTAAAAGCTTTTACATAGTCAGTAAAACACAGGTAAACATCTTTTTGGTATTCTCTGCTTTCACCCAGGATCCACCTGATATCGGCAACGATAGCCCTGGTTCCACATCCTCTTTTGCATCTGGTTAGAATTTCTGGCACTTCCCTGTCTTTGCACTGCTATAACTGCTTTTGAATGACCTTCAGCAAAATTTTACTTGTATGTGATATTAATGATATTGTTTGGTAATTTCCACATTCTGTTGGATCATCTTTCTTTTGAATGGGCATAAATATGGATCTCCTCCAGTTGGTTGGCCCAGCAGCTGTCTTCCAAATTTCTTGGTATAGACGAGTGAGCACTTCCAGCACTCCATCTGTTTGAAACATCTCAGTTGGTATTCTGTCAATTCCTGGAGCCTTGTTTTTTGCCAATGTCTTCAGTGAAGCTTGGACTTCTTCCTTCAGTACCGTGGGCTCTTGATCATATGCTACCTTGTGAAATGGTTGAATATTGACCAATACTTGTTGGTACATTGACTCTGTGTGTTCCTTCCATCTTTTTTCGATGCTTCTGTTTCATTTAATATTTTTCCCACAGAATCCTTCAGTATTGCAGCTCGAGGTTTGAATTTTTTCTTCGGTTCTTTCAGCTTGAGAAATGCCAAGCTTGTTGTTCCCTTTTCGTTTTCCAACTCCAGGTCCTTGCACATTGCATCATAATCCTTTACTCTGTCTTCTCAAGCTGCCCTTTGAAATCTTCTGTTAAACTCTTTTACTTTATCATTTATTCCATTTGCTTTAGCTACTCTACTTTCATGAGCAAGTTTTAGGATCTCTTCTGACATCCATTCTGGTGTTTTCTTTCTTTTCTGTCCTTTTAATGGCCTCTTGTTTTCTTCATGTTTGATATCCTTGATGTCATTCCACAGCTTGTCTGGTCTTTGATCATTAGTGTTCAATATGTCAAATCTATTCTTGATATGGTCTCTACATTCAGGTGGAATATACTCAAGGTCATACTTTGGCTCTTGTGTACTTGTTCTAATTTTCTTCCACTTCAACGTGAACTTGGAGATGAGCAATTGATGGCCCTGGCCTTCTTCTGTCTGATGATATTGAGCTTTTCCATGGTCACTTTCCACAGATATAGTCAATTCCATTCTGTGTATTCCCTCTGGCGATGTCCACAAGTATAGTTACCATTTATAAATGGCAACCTGGGGAACATACATCATTCTTTTTTGGAGCATTATCATTTGCTTAACCATAAACTATAACTTTGTCATACATTATTTCTTAGAACAGAACATTTTTATGAATCATAAGTAAGCATAGCCTCAAAATTGTTCACCTGAAGGATGCATGTTTTCTGAAAGCAGAAACAGGATTTAGGACAAAGGAGGAGTTTGATTCAGACCTGTGTCAGTCTCTTCAGTCATGTCAGACACCTCAGTTTTAAGGTGCACTTACAGATTCACAATAGAATATGTCTAGTATAGTGTTGAAAGATGAACCCCCTAGGTTGAAAGGCACTACATAATAGCCCTAACAATGGACTCAAACATACCAATGATTGTGAAGATGACACAGTGCTGGGCAACATTTTGTTCTATTATACATAAGGCTTCTATAAATCAAAGCCATCTCAATGGCAACTAAACAACAACAGTCCAACTTCAGAACTTGCCTTTTTAAACACTACATTATTCATATAGTACATATCAGTACAGTATATATTCACATAGTTGCTAAGTGCATGAAGCAAAATGAAAATGAATGGATTCCTAGCGGAGGAGATAAAATAGACCACGAGAGTCAATATGGTATTACTCAGCCATTTTATTAAATAAGCATTTATTATATATTTATCATGTACAAATAATGCTGTAGATTCACAGATAATACACAAATAAATTCATGGTGCTTTTCTTCCTGAGGCCAACTTAAGAACTTTTGTCATTCTAAAAGTATTAAAATATAACTGGAAGCCACATTTTCTGTGTAATTTCTCAAATGTAAATCAGTAAACAAGTTACACATTTTCTGAGTACTTACAATGCCTGTTTTAATGCTTACAGCCCCCGAGAAAGGTATTTTTGGGTAAGCAGCTCCCCAAATCCTGTTTTAAAATTCTCACAGGACTTTTACCTCATCTTTTAACATGAGTGTGTCCTAATCTTTTGCAAGCAGATATACCAATAAAAAAGTTAGCAAAGTAATGTTTAAAAATTCATAGAAATGCCTTGTAAATAAAATAGACAAGTGATTACTCTGGTAGTGATTTAATCTTTTTTTCCATCTGTGCACAATGTTATGAAAGATATAATCACTTCCTAAATAATCTGACAAATTTGAAAGAGGAGTAATTGGAGAGGTGAACACAACAACAAAAACCCTGGATGCCGGCTCAAATTGACTAGTTTTGTCTGAGATGACTAAGGTTAAAGACACATTTACCAGCAAGTTAGTCCTGCCTTCCCTTCTATTATGATCCAATTCTTGCGAAGCAAATATATGTCTCATATTCTTAACATTGAAACATATGGAATCAACCTTTTACTCTTCTATTTCTAAGATATCCACTTTTACCTTTACTCTCTGAGACCTTTTATTGATGGTAAGAATTATAGAACCAAAGGTAACTTTAATAGCCTGCATAACTTACAGTATTGCATACCTGAGGATAAAGGGAGCTGGCATAAAATGAGAACTCTATAGTGTAGGATTTGCTTTATGAAAAGCACTGTACCTTGAGCAGAGTACAAAGATCAATCATAAGACGTGTCTGACTGGCTCTGTAAAGTTGTTGCTTCAATCATCATTGACCAATTACTGTTTTATTATATTTTCTTTTTATTTTTATGGTAGAGAATTCCATTTTTCCCACAATAAGTCCTTGAGCACAAATATAATGACAATTTGGGGAGAGAGAGAGAAAAATGAAATTCAAAAAGGAATCTTAGTTTTATCTGCACAAAGGGACCAAGTGGAGTTCAGTTGTGCACACAGTTGTATTTTAATAGAAAATTCTAAAGATATCTTCCTACTGTAAACAGTACGTTAAAAAAAAAATGAAAACTTTTCCTTAACTGTATGATTTGGAAATGTTTCGGTTCCTAGAGATTTTATATTCATTTAAGCAGAACAGATTTGCACAGACATGTGATAAAATAGCACATGACAGTGATTGTATTCCAGATAAGAATCCTTATTGTGGTCATTAAGGGAACACCCAGGATCTTTTGTTCAAAAAATAATAATAAATGTAAAAGTTTGTTTTCATTTAAAAAAAAATTAACTTCCTTTGTCATATTCCCGATATATCAATAGCATCCCTTCTACTAATATTAAAACTACTTATTCAAATTTAATTGGCTAGAGACTTGATTTAAGGTCTTATTTACCATTTGAATAAACACATTTAATATCTTTTAATGAGAGATACACAAGCTCTTTGATATTTTTAACATAACACCTGTATGTTTCCATAAAATAAAATTGAAAATGTCCTCAAGAAGATCAGCATGTTCTTATTTTCACCCTATCCTTGGGGAGGGATGTCCTTACCAATGTTCATACTTTGTAGGGAAAAGTGGCAAAGAGGTAACCGAACAGTAGTTCCACATTTCTCATGCCCATCTCCTCAGCCTAGGAGGTGTGGTAGGGTGAGGGATCTGGGTAATAGTCTAGTACAGTGATGATTGAACTCCACCAAATCTCTAAGAAATAGATACTAAATTAGATGCTTTCTCCCGTTCATCCTTTCTCCTAGTGTCATGTCAACAGTAGCTCCAAGGAGAGTGGGAGGTTGTGATACAATGACTTAATAATGTCTCTGATTAAGAAAAAAAAGGAAAAGAAAAAAGTAATGAAATTCCTTTCCTTGGTAAATATTAAAATACAGCTAAACGAACATTTTTTTTTATTATGAAAATCACATTTATTTGTACATAATCTGTGTTTCCAGACACCATGCTCTCAGTTGTGTGTAAAATATAAGCCTGGAAATGCTTTTATATGTAATTCTGAAGTTCTAAAGTGATATGTTGTGTTCTTCCCCTCAAAAATTGCACTACATCACAACTTTGTGGAAATATAATTACATTCTGATAGAAAATTACTACATAAATATGGTATGTGTGTACTGAAATATAACATATAATTACTTCTAATAGTAAATATAAATGTATAATAACTTGGGCTACTGGTAGGTGTTAGAAATGGTAAGGGTAGGTAATGGAACATTTACTATTTTCAAAGTAACACACTAAATATAACATATAGTATCAACATTTCAGCTTAACAGATTGCCATCTGTTAAAAGATATTGTCATTCCCTTTCTTTCTTTTTTAAATGTGTAAGATTTCTATTTGGTATTGTCTATGAAGACTGAAGCAGGCTTTGAAAAGTTACATATGTATTGTAGAATATTCCTAATTTCTTCTAAAATGGAACCCAAATGGGATAATAGGATTTGGCTTTTCTAACATAACTATAGGAAAGCAATACTCAAATGCTAAAAAATTCCAAGAACTTAAAACACGTTTTCATACATTTGTTTTCTTCCCATATTTACCTACATATCTATTAACTGATAAACTCTAATAATTTGAAATAAGATCTTATTTATTTTCATATCCTGCCTCCTTCCAAAAACACTTTAGACAATAATTATAAGAATTCTACAAAGTTCTCTTAAAACAAACAAAGCTGTTGCCTTCTAGTCAATTCTGACTCATGGTAACCCCATGTGTTACAGAGTAGAACCTCTCCATAGGCTTTTCTTGGCTGTAATCTTAATGGAAGCAGATTGCCAGGCCTCTCTTCTGTGGCACTACTGGGTGGGTTCGAACTGCCAACTTTAGGTTAGTAGTTGAATGCAAATTGTTTGCGCCAGAACATTTTTTATCTGATTAAACTCTGTAATATTGAATTGTTATTTCTTTCACACCAATACATGAGAAAATCATTTTTAAGGAATTATGAATAATACTGTATTGTTGTGAAGCTTAAAGGAAAGAATAAAACATGAGACAGGAAGTAGCATCCCTTTTTGTATTTTATTTCTTCTAGAGAGAAGTATACAAGTGGTACGGAATCTCACAGTTGAAAAGGCTGTCTCTGTACAACAACTTTTCAGAGATAAAGATTATTTTGGAATAAATAATGTCGGGCAGTTGAATAGAGGGTGTTTTGTTTGTTTGCTTGTCTGCCACTGGTTGATTGAATTTCTCATGGCTCTCAGAGAAGTAAACCACAAAGATGGACATCTATTGCACAGGAAGAGCACACTGCGGCTTCTAAAAGAACAATCACTGGATCCCTGTCATTGTTGGGACTTAAGAAAGGTGAAGGGTTAAGGGGAACGCTCTTCCAGGTTCTGTTTCATTTCATGAGCCTTTGGTTCTGATTTTAATTTTCTTCAGCTTGCCTTTGAGAGGCTGGAAAACTACAAGATCTTGTTCGCAAGTGTGTTGGGGATTTTTCTTTTAAACCCGCCCCAGCTTTATTTTCTTAAGTGACTTAATCAAAGGTAATTCGAGTTCACGTTTTTGTATCAATGGTTGTATTTAAAGAGGTCTTATCTGATTTCCATCACCAATTACAGGCTTGCATTTCTTGTTTATATCCATCTCGAAGCTGACAAGGTCCCGGTTTGGTTTTGATAGGAAGTCAAGCCTTCATCTAATGTCAAAAGTCCCTAAAGCACATTTGTTCTGGTAAAATTATATCTCGGGAATGATGGGTTCTAATACAAAATGAGGATGTGGTGGCATGGGGTGGTCCCTGCCACTTTGTTTGAAAAATAAATTGTGAAACCTCAGTAGTAAATATTTGCCTGAGAGAACACAGTGGGAGGGAGATTACAGTGCTGGGGAGTATTGCCATTAAGAGGACTGAAGTCAGAGGTTAACGTAACAGGAGTTGGTCTAGTCAAAAAGGTCAGAGCGGGTTGGCCCACTGAGCACAGAGCTCCTAGATGACTGTTAACTATTTTTGGCAAGATAAACATCATATGTAGCTGCCTTTGGGAGCAAAGAACAAAGGTTGAAGACCCTGGGGGATTAACTTCTTAAAAAGAGATACAATATTTAACTTGGCTGCCCTCACATGCTTCGAGTTTTCTGGCCTGCTTTCTTAGCAATGGAATTCCAGGTTTTGTTTAAAACAAATAGTAGAATACCTTTTAAAAGTAAAGATTCTAACTCTATGAGATTTTAAGTTTAATTTTAGACTTTTAGTTATTTCAGAGATGCCACCGTCTGATTTGTGGTACGTTATGTTCTACTCCCCTAACCCCACCCCATCCTAGGTCATCTGCAACTCCCCTTGGCACCCACAGCGCTGTGGGCACCTCTGCACTGTATCTGTCAGCTGGGTGTCTGCCTTGTCCAAAGGACTTTGAGTTTCCTGTACTTCCCTTGTTGCTGTTTTTAGCTGCCATTGAATCAGCCTTGACTCTTGGCAACCCATGCACAACAGGATGGGACTGTTCTGATTCACAGAACATTAATCAAAGGTAATTCGAGTTCACATTTTTGTATCAATGGTTGTATTTAATCATTGTCTGATTTTTCAGAAGTGGATCACCAGGCCATTCTTCCTAGTCCATCTTAGTCTGGAAGCTTTGCTGAAACATGTTCAGCATCATAGCAACAGTAAAGCCTCCACTGACAGACAAGTGGTAGCTGCGCATGAAGTGCATTCGCTGGGAATTGAACCTGGGTCTCCCGCATGGAAGGTGGGAATTCTACCACTGAACCACCTATGCCTCCCTGTACTTCTATTACTCTGTCTTACTTGTCCCCTTGACATCACTTAGTTTAGAGACGTATTCTGGAACCAGATTGCCTTGGTTTGCTTCTTCCCAGCTGGGTAAAATAGGACAAGTTACTTAATCTCACCGTGCTTCAGTTTCCTTGAATCTAAAATGGCAACAGTAACAGTATCAACCTCATAGGTTTGATATGATGATTAAATGAGCTGAACTGGGACACAACCCTTTATAAACTATGCTGCAATCCAAAAAATTCTGAAAGCTTAAAATTATTTCTTAAATTTGGAGCAAACTCAGTTGATGGCAAAACCTGGCCCAAACTGAAGCTATTTATAGACTTTATTCCAGTTAGTGTGACTATTCATCTGTTTCACTACAGAAGAGTTAATATGTTTGATTATGGAGTCTGGACCCTAGGCCACCTGGAGATATTATATATTCTGTGAGCACTGTATTATTTTAATATCCTAAAAATTCTGAATTTCAAGTCATATATAACTCCAAAGTGTTCATATAAGTAAGGAATTTTACTTACTGGCACATGGAAAGCAATAAAAACCTGTTAACTATAATTGCTATTATTTGTACCCTGATACCTAAAACAATATCTGGCACAAAATAGATGCTCAGTAAATCCTTGTGCTGCTCCTTTTAGAAAGAAACATTCATTGATTACTTACAGAGTACACTAGGCTCTTCATATGTATTTAAATCCTCAGAGCTCTAAGAGATTGATCTTTGAGGTCAAGTTACTCATCCAAGGTCACACAGTAGGTGGTAGAATCATGATTCCAAAACAGGCAGGTTAACTCCAGAGGGTATACTCTTTACCAATTCACACATGACTGGTACTAAAACACTCTAACCACACAGTAAACCCACATGTCCCATAACAAAATTATCATGCTGCTGTGAATACTAAATTCAGCGTGTCTGGTGGCATTTTGGGAGCCCTGGTGGCACAGTGGTTAAGAGCTGTGCCTGCTAACCAAAAGGTCAGCATTTCAAATCCACCAGTCATGCCTTGAAAGTCATATGGGCCAGTTCTACTCTGTCCTATAGGGTGGCTATGAGTTGGAATTTACTCAATGGCAGTGGGTTAATGGCATTTTTAAGTTTTGTGCTTTCTGTTGAATTTTATGCTGATACTAATGAAATCAGGGATAGAACAACTAAATTGTGAATGTCTCAAAAGAAATATTTTTGACAAATTGTGTGTGTGTGAATCACTTCTATAGGTCAGCAGATATTTGAATATCAGAGTCATATAGCTGTCATCCTTTATTTTCAAACAGCTTATTCGCACTTTACTGCTAACCTAAAGATTCAAAGTTCAAAACTATCCAGAGATACCATGGAAAAAAGGCCTGGTGACCTACTTCTGTTAAGATTACAGCCAAGAAAACCCTAGACAGCAGTTCTGCTTTGTCACATGGGGTCACCATGAGTCGGAATCAATTTGATGGCAACCAACAACAAGTCTCAAATATCTATAGCACACACATAGCCCTCACATCATCCATTTCTTTTACATATGATTCAAGCCTTTATGAAAAGATGAGCTGATTCACTGATGAATGTTATTCTTTATTAGATAGCATCACATCAAATTCTTTATGACAAATGCCAATGTATACATGAATAATTTTTTTCTTTTTAGTGACAATTAAGAATAGCTTTGAAGCTTATAAGAATGAGTTTACTTTTTACCTAAAAAATATTACTCTTAATTTGTATAATAAAGTAAATTAATAATAATCATTTGATGTGGTAGAAAGAGCTTAGAGCAATGACGACAGGGGTTAAAATACTCTGTGATTCTGTACAAGTTACTTAGTGTCTCTGGTGGACTGATTGCACCAATGGTCCCATTTTTTTCATACCTCCCAGTATCCACTCTCACTGTGCCCACCCATACAGACTCTGGGCTAGGTAGTATTACTTTCGTTGGTCATTGGGACATTAGCAAGGTTAATATAAACAAAGGCTTAAAAAAGCACTTGTGTATTTCCACTGTGTCTTGTAATCACCTTCATGGCCACCATCATGAGAATATGTCTAGGCTGCCCTGCTGAAAGGCTGGGAGACACATGTGGAAACAAGGCAAATCATCCAAACCAAGGTCATCCCAGACCAGCTAGCTCCTAGTCACCGCCCAGCTTATTGTAGATGCTTGAGCAAGTCCAGCTGATATCAGCTAAGCCCAGACAGATAGCAGATCTTCTAAGTCCACCCATAGACTTAGGAGAAATAATAAATGTTAGTTTTGGGGTGGTTGGTATTGCAGTGATAATGATTAGAATGTGCTCCTCTGGACCTCATTTCCTCCATCTATTGGAATAGATGAGATTTAATTTCAGTCCAGTTTTTAAATTCTGTGTTAATTCTTTATATTAATTTTATGGCTTCAAAGAACTATAGAATTTATATTTCAATATTATTATCATTAGCAGAGTAGTGTCATCATGACCTACAAACATGTACTGAACACACACAATTTGGCTTTAACTGGGACTACGCAAGATTAATGAAAGTAAAGAAATTTATCACCGTCTAGAACAGGGGATGAAAAACTTATTCCGTGAAGGGCCAGATAGTAAATATTTTAGGTTTTCTGGGCCATATGAACTATGTTTCACCTACACAACTCTGCCATTGTAGCATGAAAGCAGCCATAGTAAATATGAAACAAATAGGCATGGTTCTGTTCCAATAAAAAATTCTGTATAAAATTAGATAGGTTGTTAGGTGCCTTCGAGTTGATTCTGACTCATAGCAACCTATGCACAACAGAACGAAATACTGCCCGGTCCTACACCATCCTCACAATCATTGCTATGTTAGAGCCCATTGTTGTAGCCACTATGTCAACTCATCTCATTGAGAGTCTTCCTCTTTTTTGCTGACCCTCTGCTTTACCAAGCATGATGTCCTTCTCCGGGGACTGGTCCCTCCTGATAACATGTCCAAAGTACATGAGATGAAGTCTTGCCATCCTAGCTTCTAAGGAGTGTTCTGGCTGTACTTCTTCCAAGAAATTTTTTTTTCATTCTTCTGACTGTTCAATTTTATTTAGCAACACCTTAATTCAAAGGCATCAATTCTTCTCTGGTCTTCCGTATTCACTGTCCAGCTTTCACTTGCACAGGAGACAATTGAAAATACCCTGGCTTCGGTCAGGCACACTTTAGTCCTCAAAGTAATATCTTTGCTTTTCAACACTTCAAAGAGGTCTTTTGCAGCAGATTTGTCCAATGCAACAATCGTTTGATTTCCTGACTGCTGCTTCCATCGGCGTTGATTGTGGATCCAAGTAAAATGAAATCCTTGACAACTTCAATTTTTCTCCATTTATCATGATGTTGCTCATTGGTCCAGTTGTGAGGATTTTTGTTTTCTTTATGTTAAGGTGTAATCCATACTGAAGGCTGTAGTCTTTGATCTTCATCAGTAAGTGCTTCAAGTTCTCTTCACTTTAAGCAATCAAGGTTGTGTCATCTGCATTTTGAAGGTAGTTAATGAGTTTTCCTCCAATCCTGATGCCACGTTCTTCTTCATATAATCCAGGTTCTCTGATTATTTGTTCAGTGTACAGATTGAGTAAATATGATGAAAGGATTAAACCTTGATGTTCGCCTTTCCTGACTTTGAACCATGCAGTATCCCTTTATTCTGTTTGAATGCCTGCCTCTTGGTCTAGGTACAGGTTCCTCATGAGCACAATTAAGTGTTCTGGTATTTCCATTCTTCACAATGTTATCCATGATTTGTCATGATCCACACAGTCGCATGCCTTTGTAAAGTCAATAAAACACAGGTAAACATCTTCTGGTATTCTCTGCTTTCAGCCAAGATCCATCTGACAACAGCAGTGATCTCCCCCATTCCATATCCTCTTCTGAATCCAGCTTGAACTTTTGTCAGTTCTCTGTGGATGTACTGTGGCAATCACTTTTGAAAGATCTTCAGCAAAATTTTACTTGACTGTGATATTAATGATATTGTTCAATAATTTCCACATTCTGTTGGATCACCTTTCTTTGGAATCGACACAAATATGGATCTCTTCCAGTCGGTTGGCCAGGAAGCTGCCTTCCAAATTTCTTGACATAGATAAGTGAGCACCTCCAGGGCTCCATCTGTTTGTTGAAGCATCTCAGTTGGTATTGTGTCAATTCCTGGAGGCTTGTTTTTCACCATTCCCTTAAGTGCAGCTTGGACATCTTCCTTCAATACCTTCAATTCTTAATCATATGCTACCTCTTGAAATGGTTGAATGCTGACCAATTCTTTTTGGTACAGTGACCCTGTGTATTCCTTCCATTGTTTTTTGATGCTTCCTGTGTTGTCCAATATTTTCCCCATAGAGTCCTTCAATAATGCAACTCTAGGCTTGAAGTTTTTTTTTAAGTTCTTTCAGCTTGAGAAATGCTCAGTGTGTTCTTCCCTTTTGGTTTTCTAACGACAGGTCTTTGCACTTTTCATTATAATACTTTACTTTGTCTTTTCTATCCACCCTTTGAAATCTTCTGTTCAGCTGTTTTACTTCATCATTTCTTCCTTTCTGTTTAGCTACTTTACATTCAATTGCAAGTTTCAGAGTCTTTTCTGACATCTATTTTGGTCTTTTCTTTCTTTCCTGTCTTTTTAATGACCTCTTGCTTTTTTCATGTATGTTGTCCTTGATGTCATTCCACAACTCGTCTGGTCTTCAGTCATTACTGTTCAGTGTGTCAAATCTATTCTTGAGATAGTCTCTAAATTCAGGTGGGATATACTTGAAGTCGTATTTTGGCTTTCATGGATTTTTTCTAAGTTTTTTCAGCTTCAACTTAAACTTGCATATGAGCAATTGATAGTGTGTTCTGCAATCAGCCCCTGGCCTTGTTCTGACTGATGATATTGAGTTTTTCCATCATCTCTTTCCACTGATGTAGTTGATTTGATTGCTGTTTATTCTGTCTGGCAAGGTTCACGTGTATAGTTGCCATTTATGTTGTTGAAAAAAGGTATTTGCGATGAAGAAGTCATTGGTCTTGAAAAATTCTATCATGGGATCTCCAGCATTGTTTCTATCACCAAGGACATGTTTTCCAGCTACTGTTCCTTCTTCTGTGTTTTCGACTTTCGCATTCCAATCGCCAGTAATTATTAATGAATCCTGATTGCATGTTTGATCAATTTCAGACTGCAGAAGCTGGTAAAACTATTCAGTTTCCTCATCTTTGGCATTAGTGGTTGGTGTGTAAATTTGAATAATAGTCATATTAATTTGTCTTCCTTGTAGGTGTATGGATATCACCCTATCACTGACAGCGTTTTACTTTAGGATAATCTTGAAATGTTCCTTTCTGACGATGAATGCAACACCATTCTTCTTTAATTTGTCATGCCCAGCATAGGACAATATGATTATCCTATTCAAAATGGCCAATACTATTCCATTTCAGCTCACTAAAGCCGAGGATATAGATCTTTATGTGTTCCATTTCATTTTTGACAACTTCCAATTTTCCTAGATTCATACTTCGTACATTCGGTACAGGTAGGGCAAAAAAAAAGCATGTTCCCTTCCCTACATTAGGTTACACATTCTCAAACCACCTGATTTTCCTCACAATAATGTTAAAATCAACGTAGCACTTTTTAAACAAAGTATCAACAGATATTCATATAAATACCACAATGATCCTCAATCCTGAATTTTTTTAAACGATGTTAGTCAATAAAGTATGAATTTGCAATCATTTTTCACATTCGTGTTGTCCGTATGCTACAATGTGCTTAGCTTCTGTTTGTGTTCAATAAACATTTGATAAATGAGTGAAGGATTCCATCGTCCTTTAGATGATAGAGTGAGAAACAAGCTCCGTTCTCTTCTCATTTTATTAATGAGTTCCAAAAGATAACAGCTGCTAGGTGTAACATGGTCACTCCACTGTCAAGTTGGAACTAAAGCTAAATATTCACTGACTGAACCTTTGTCTAATTTTGGACTTTATGCAGCACTATATTTGATATTCAAAACTAACTCAAGTAGTTGTATTTAGACCTTAACAAAAAATAATTATTTTCTTTATATATTAGCAAGAAGCAATTAGAAAATCTAATGGAAAAAGATCAGTCTCAGTAGCAATAAACATTACAAAGCATTATACATGAAAGAGATAAACAATGATAAAATATCTAAATAGTAGTTTGGGATGGAGACTGCTTCAGTGCAAATCCAAAACCCACCCACTGCCATTGAGTTGATGTCAACTCATAGTGACCCTATAGCACAGAGCAGAACTGCCCCACAGGGTTTCCAAGGAGCGGCTGGTGGATTTGAGCTGCTGACCTTTGGGTCAGCAGCTGAGCTCTTAATCGCTGTACCACCAGGGCTCCTCAGTGCAAATCTCAGTTCCGTCAATTACTAGCTGTCTGACCTTGGACATGTTTCTTAATGTGCCTCAATTTTCTCATTCCTAAAAGTGAAAGTATCTATTTCATAGGGATGTTGCATGGGTGAAATGAGTTCAGACATACAAGGTAGTTGAAAAAGTGTGTGGTGCATATTAAGTACCATCAAAGGTTAGTTTATCATTATTACTGTTTTATAATTGCAACAAGAAAATTTCAAAATTATAATGATGATCATACAATATAATATATGGGAATAAAAATAAATAGCATATTTCTGAATGAGTGATTCAAATGAATCTGAGATTAAATTAAATGAAATTAATCTATAAACCAATTCAGTTTTACAGAATTTGACAAGCCGACTGATAAGTCAATTTAGGAGAGTAAATGTTTGGACAAAGTTGAAAAAAATTTAAAAATAACAGTAATAATAGTAATTCCCTAATAGATTTTAAAATATACTATAACTCTATATTAATTAAAACTATGCAGTGTTGGTACTAGAAGGGACAATCATATAAATGGAACAGAATAAATAATAAAGAATTAGACTCATTATATATTTAGTATGTGCTATGATAACATTTTATATATTCAGGGAAAAGATAGACTATTTAATAAATGGTGTTGGATATGACTATTCCTATGAGGAAAATAAGGCAGATATATCATACCAAAAAACCTCACATCCTATCTTACAGAAACATAAATTTCAGATGGATTCAAGAGTTACACACTAAAAAGAAATTACCAAAAATTGAGAAATATTAGTACATATTACAGTCATCCCTTGGTATCCACAGGGGATTGATTCCAGGATCCCCTGCAGGTACCAAAATCCACAGATGCTCAAGTCCCTTATATAAAATGGCATAATATTTGCTTATAACCTACGCACATCCTTCCATATACTTTAAATCATCTCCAGATTACTTATAATACCTAATACAATGTAAACGGTACGTAAATAGTTGTTAATGATTACACTTAACACTTAATGCTTTCTCAGTCTTTTCAAGCACTTTATCACTAACCAGAGAGACAATTTTTGCTGTTGTAGGGCCAGCACTAACACTTCCACGAATTTTAGCTTCTTGCTGCTTTATCGTGCAAATACTCTATTCCTTCTTATCAACCTTATGGCCCACTTTAGCAAGCGACAAGCCACTTTTCAAAAGATCTAAGATTTTTATTTTCTCATTGAGAGATAACACTTTATACTCCCTCTTAGCCTTTGAGGGACTGCTTTGACCATTTAATTGCTTTTTACCAGAAACCAAACCAAACCAGTTACCGTTGAGTCGATTCCAATTTACAGCAACCCTATAGGACAGAGTAGAACTGCCCCATAGGGTTTTGAAGCAGCGCCTGGTGGATTCGAACTTCCAACCTTTTGGTTAGCAGCCGGTAGCTCTTAACCACTATGCCACCAGGGTTTCCAATTGCTCTTTAGGAGCCAGTTTTTTACAGAAACAAAATGTGCACACAGCACAAATAGTGAATGAATGAGATGCAAGGTGAACAATGTTCAAACAATGAGTTCTGCAGAGAGACTGAGAATCCATGAAACTGCGAGAGGCTACAGTAGGATATGCCTACACATCCGTTCATTCAGGTGGATTCGGCATAGTGTTTGGCAAGTGGCAAATTCAAGTTTTGCTTTTTGGAACTTTTTTTTCCTGAATATGTTTGATCTCTGGTTGGTTGAATCCACTGATGAGGAACCCGCAGAAATGGAGGACCAATCGTACACAGAACTCAAAATGCAGAAGCAATTAAGAATAGTATTGTTATTTTTACTACATGAAAATTAAAAGTTTTTTTTTTTTTTTTTTTTTTACGGTAAAAGATAACATTAACAAAATTTAAAAAGCAGGCAAAAGATTTGAAGCAAATATTTGTGGTATATATGATGCAAATGATTAGTATCTATATTAGATAATGAGAATCAATTTAAAGAATAAACAAAAAAACAATAAAAGAAATAAAAATGATTCATGAAAAGATGGCCTACCTCACCACTAATCAGAGAAGTGCTCTCTCTCTCTCTACATACATATATACGTATATAATATGTTTATGTACTTAATATTTTTTGTCTAAAAAATTATGTAAAATTAAAAAGTTTGTAATATTCTATTAAGTTAGCAGTGACCATTTGCAACACTGAGAGACATGCAAAATTCTAAAAAGAGAGTCTTTTGGCCATTGGATTGCCCACAATTAAAAAGTTGTATAAAGTGGTTGGAGGCATCATGGACAGGAGGTGGTGAAGACACCTGTACTCACTGTTGTTGCAAATACAAACTTCTAGGGCATTTTGGAAAAAATTTTGGGGTTTCCAAAAATTTTTAATTTTGGTACCCTTTGATCCAACAATTCTATTTCTAGGAATCTACACTATAGGCATATCTAAAGAAGCGCAGTTACACATATACACGTATGGAGGGATGCTAATAAGCTAATAACATTATGCTAATTTCCCAAAATGGAAACAAACTAAAGGTCCATCCACAGGAAAATAGTTAAACGAATTACTTCCAGAATCTGGAATACTATGCAGCATTTAAAAAGAACATCGGAAATCTTTATGAGTAATATGGAAAGATCACAAAGATACATAGCAATGTGAAAAGAAGATGATGGTGTATAAAATAATAATAATAACAACAGTATTAATGTAATGTTTACTAAGTGTTAGAAGGAGCTCTAAGCACTTTACATATATCATTAATACGTGAAATATTCAGAACTGTGGAATACACACCCACAACACACGCTCACTCACAATAATCCTCACAAAAAATTCTTTGGGTACGTACTATTATCTACATTTTTAAGATAAGGAAACTGAGGCACAGAGAGATCAAGTGACTTGTTGAAGCTTGCGTACCCAGTAAATGACAGAGCTGGGATTTTGACCCAGGCAGTCTGATTCCTGAGTCTTGTGTGCATATGCAATGCTGCATTCTCTAAAAACAAGATAAAGGAAATAAAATTTTAAAACATCTAAAACGCTACATGTATATTTGTATCACACACACACACACACATACATACATGCACAGCGAATACATGTCTAAAAGTATTTTTTGACTCAATATATGTCTGCATTGTTTGAAATTTTACAAGCATGTACTCATTTAATACTCATGAAATTAAAAATAATTATTTAATTTAAAAATAAATTATCTAACCATCCTATATACGTATATGTGTATATACGTATGTATACATATATATGTGTATACATATGTGTAAACACGTTTTTTCACTTTACTCTCTCTAAGATGTTGATGTTTATTTGTGAAAAATATATACTGATCATGACAACAGCTGAAATTTAAGAATCGATGGGATCATATAACTCAAACCCTTTGTTTATCAATGAATTAAACCATGTTTAAATCTCAACCTTCCAGACCATTATTGGATGATTGTACAATATAAACTGCATTGGGTATATCAGAGCATAATAACATACACTACTTGATCCAATCTGATGCTCCCTGCTTTAATAGCTGTTAGTAAATAGTCTATTCTCCTTGCTACCATTTGCAGTTTCCTTTTCTGCCGTCTTTGAATAGGTGACTACCTCCTGTGACACAAAAGCAGTTTATCACAGTAAAAAGTCTTGGCAACAGTGTCCCCTGGTTTTTAATAATGCTTATTCAAATTTATTTCTAATCCAAGCTTCCACCAGCAACTCCAGGCGTCATAAGGATTGGGACCTGGAACAGACCCACTGTAACTTGTGCCACCTTGCTGTACCTAAACCAGTTCAGAAATGTAACAAGAAAACAATCATCTACTAAATACATGTTTGCTGCTTGGGGGACCTTGGCAAAGCATCTTATTGGCAAACCTGGCCCCCGTTGGAATAGAAGGGGATGTTCTGATCTGAGAGCTTGCCTGGATGATTACATTGGTCTGAATTTAATGCAGGAAAGATTTTCAGCACAAACGTTAGACAACAACCAAGATTCTTTATGATTCAATATGATATGAAATGATTTTACCCTGACAAAAATTTAAGGCTAGCAAAATTCTAAAGCTTGATTGCTCATGGGATAATATTTCAAGGTCCCAATCATTCCGTTTTAAAATACCTCAAGTTTACAATGAGGAATCTAAAAAGCACTAACAAATCCTACTCATTCAACTCTAGTTCTTGAAATGGCATCTGCCTTTGAGCTATAAAAATAACAGATGAGTTTTTGATAGCTTATCAGTTAACAGACTGCTTAGTTAGGGTAGCACATTTTTATGCTAATGTCAGCAGAAAGGGAGAGGGAAAGAGGAGAGAAAGAAAGTAAAAACACAGAGCACCATGGTGGAGTAGAGAGATTTAAAGTCTCGTTTTGCTCAGAAAATTGAGGATTTTTTTCTTCTAGGCTTTTCTGTATAAAGTGAGACTCTAATGACTTGGAATTGTTCAAGCTTAAAAGAGATCCTAGGGGTAGGTAAAGGAAGTATTAAAATGTGACTTAATGTTTAAATCCTATAAAACATGTTTTATACTGAGCACAAAATAAATGAGGAAATTCCACGGGTAAAGAATTCTATTGAAGTGCCACTGAGCCCAAAAATGTATTTTTTGAAATGTCAGTATGACATTGTGGTTTTAGAGTTAGGATTGCAATATTAATTAATTTTAAGAATTCATAGCTAGTCATTTGAGAAATATTTTTGAGGTCTTAATATGGCATTACATTAACTGAAGGAAAATAGAAATGGGACTAATATTAGATTTTCTAAACACTTAGAATGAATCATAGACCCATAGAATCTTAGAACTGGAAGGAACCTAGAGTTCTATTTGTACAACCTTTCATCCAGAGCCCACACCTCATCTTTAACAGCATAATAATAAAATAACATGCATCAGTAATTTTATGATATTTGAAATTTAACATTTACTATTTATTATGTTCTAGGCACTCTACTAGATATGAATCAACTGGGTGATTAAAGGGTTTTAATGAGAATGGTAAATTATACTTGGATAATGAATGAAGAGTAAGTTTTGCTAGATAAGTAGAGGAGAATGGTATTCAAGGAAGGGTAATACTGAAGATAGAAACTCAGAATAAAAAAAAAGTTGTGTAGTTAAAGAACTTCAAGTAGTCTAACAAGAAGAGAAGAAAGATTGCATTTGGGGTTGGGAAAGTTAACTTGGGCTGGAAGATAAAACCCTTGTGTACCATGCCAATGGGAGAGAGACAGACACATCAAGATTGAAACAAGTGAATGAAAATATTTCGTTTACATTTGGAAGAGAACATTTTGACATTTGTGAAGGATAGACCGAAGACAGTGGTGCTGGTTAGGTAAGATGGCATGTGGGAAGAAATGCAGGTATAGGGCTATTTCTCTCTGATAATAGTCCGTTAAGATGTAATAAAGGGCTAAACTTAACCAAAAACCAAACCAAACCCATTGCCGACTCATAGTGACCCTATAGGACATAGTAGAACTGCTCCACAGAGTTTCTAAGGAGCAGCTGGTGGATTCCAAGTGCCGACCTTTTGGTTAGCAGCTCAACCTCTTGACCGCTGTGTCACCAGGGCAGGACAGAAAAGAATGAAACTGGTCTGAGGCATATTTAGTAGGTAATCTCCACGAGTTTCAGAGAGGAGAGTTCAGGTTTCATCACGAGCTTCTGGAGCAAGTGACTGGACAGTTGCGTGTCATTGCCCATGATGAAGAAGAAGGGAAACTTTGAAGGGAAAACAATGGGTTCAATATTAGGTGTGAGGGGTCTGGGTTAGTTTAGTGATGGCTAATAAGAAGTTGGAAACGTAAGTCTTGGGTGGTATAGATCAGAGAGATTTAGAGTTGCTTTCTCAACTGTGGTTCCATGAGGGAATTAAGTCTTACAGAAAATTATCTGAATGACCATATCCTCAATTCTCCTAAGGATGGTACATAGCTAGTACCATTATGAATACACAGAAAAGAAGTGAATTCAGTACACACAATGGAGAATTAGGGCATTAGGGTTTCATTCTCTCCATGAACTCTGGTTAAAAAGGAATGAGTTCACCCAGGAAGAAGAGGAAAGACTTAAAATCTATGCCCTCCCCTATTTCAGGGTCAGAGAAAGAGAAGCCCATGAAATAACCTAAGAAAAGGACAGCCAGAAAGATAGGATGAGATGTTTGAAATCCAGATTTCATAAATGGATTTTTGAAAACCCAAGAAAGGAAAGTTTCAAGAAAAAAAAAAAAAAAAAGATGAATTATGTTAAAGTCTCAGGCTTATGGAATAGGACAGGGTCATGACTGTAACATTTATTGAGGGCCTGCTGAGAACCGCTGTAACATACATGAGGACTGAAAGTTATCTTATTAGATTCAGGACTTAGAAAGTCACTGATGTCATTGAAAAAAATAGTTTCAATGGAGTGTTCTTTTTAGAAAATAGATGTGAACAATTTGAAGTGAAGAAATAAGTAGAAAATATAGGGAGACAGATTTGGAATCATATACAAGGAAAATGTTATTCAATAGCAAATTTATTGGTGAGGCTTGGGTCAGGTCTGAAACCTATCAGACAATAATAGTCTGCACCTGGGTAATCTGATGGTCCTGAGATAGTACATTCCATTTTTGGCAAGCTCTGACGTTAAAGATGATCTTGGTATAGAGAGTCAATTTCTGTTACCATGTAGCTTCTACTTAAGTAATGTTGTCACTTACCTACCCCTGAGCATCATGGGTTTATATGTAGAGACTTCTGTGAGGCATCCTTTCAAACACTGGATGATAGATTCATGTTTCCTTTGAGCCTCTACTTCTTCAAGCCTAACATCTCCATGTCTGTCAATGAGTTATTAGTCTTATAACATGCTTTTCCTTCTTTCAGTATCCTTAGGCTTCTATGACCATTCTCCATTTTTAGTTATAAAGTTTACTTTTGGGAGTTGCACATAGTAGGAACAAGATCAATGTATATAAGATAATAAGAAAATGATATCACTTACTAAATGTGAGTGATGTTCTGTTCTTTAACCTTCTTTGAGCTTATGAGCTTGTACAAGTTGTGCTGGCTTCCCCAGTACATGAACTGTCTTACCCTTCACCAAAGTTACCACTTATCTAATGTCTGTTTAGTTCCCCCTTCACCCCTCCCATCCCTCGTAACCAGCAAAGATTGTTTCTTTTTGTGTGTAAACTTTTACATGAGTTTTTACCGTAGAGGTCTCATACAATATTTGTCCTTTTGTGATTGGATTATTTCACTCAGCATAATGTCCTCCAGTTTCATCAATGCTATAAGATGCTTCACAGATTCATCATTGTTCTTTATACTTGCATAATACTTCATTGTGTGTAAGTACCATAGTTTGTTTATCCATTCATCTGTTGATGGGCATCTAGGTTGTTTCCATCTTTTTGCTTTTGTGAACAGTGCTGCAATGAATATGGGTGTGCATATGTCTATTCATGTGATGGCTCTTATTTCTCTAGGATATATTCCTGGGAGTGGGATTGCTGGATCGAATGGTATTTCTATTTCCAGCTTTCTAAGGAAGTGCCATATCATTTTCCAAAATGGTTGTATCACGTTGCATTCCCACCAGCAGTGCTTAAGAGTTCTGATCTCCCCACAGCTCTCCAACATTTGTTATTTCCAGTGCTTTTGATTTGTGCGAGTAATGCTTGGGTGAGATGGTATTTCACTGTGGTTTTAATTTGCATTTCTCTAATGGCTAGTGATCGCTAGCATTTCCTCATGTGTCTGTTGGCCACTTGAATGTCTTCTCTGATGAAGTGTCTGTTCATTTCCTTTGCACATTTTGTTATTGGATTATTTGTCTTTTTGTTGTAGAGGTGTTGGATTTTCTTGTAGATTATGGAGATTAGACCTTTGTCTGACTTGTAATGTCCCCCCAATTTTTCCCAGTCTGTAGGTTCTCTTTTAACTTTTTGGTGAAGTCTTTTGATGAGCATAAGTGTTTAATTTTTAGAAGATCCCAGTAATCTAGCTTATCTTCTCGGGTTTGTATATTGTTGATTATGGTTTGTATCCTGTTAATACCGTGCATTAGGGCCTCTAGCATTGATCCTATTTTTTCTTCTATGAACTTTATATTTTTTGGCTTTATATTTATGGCATTGATCCATTTTGAATTAGTTTTTGTGTGTGGTGTAAGATATGGGTCCTGTTTCATATTTTTGTAGATGGACATCCAGTTTTGCCAGCACCATTTGTTAAAAAGACTATCTTTTCCCCGTTTGATGGACTTTGGGCCCTTGTCGAAGAATGGTGACCATAGGTGGACGGATTTACATCTGGGTTCTCAATTCTGTTCCATTGGTCAATGTATCTGTCGTTGTACCAGTACCAGGCTGTTTTGACTACTGTAGCTGTATAGTAGGTTCTGAGGTCAGATGGTGCGAGTCCTCCTACTTTATATCTTATTTAATTCTTGACATAACTCCATGATATAGATACTCTTAACAGATGGGGAAATTGAGGCAGTGAGAAGTTTAGTACCTTGCCCAAGCTTACAAAGTAGTAAGTGATAGAACTGGAATTTGAATTTAAGTCTATCTGACTCCAACAAATGTCTTCCTCACAGTACAAATGAGGAAACTAAGGCCACTGGAAATGAATTATTCAAAGCCACTAGCTAATTAGTGATAGAAACAGGGCCAGAACCCAGGCACTCTGATTAATGATCCAGTACTTTATAATACCTAAATTTGTTCATTGAATTGTGGTGTTTGCAAAGAATATCGAATATGCCAGGCACTACCAAAAGAAAGAACAAACCTGTCTTGGAAGAAGTACAACCAGAACGCTCCTTGGAAGCAAGGATGGTAAGACTACATCTCACATACTTTGGACATATTATCAGGATGGATCAGTCCCTGGAGAAGGACATCATGCTTGGTAAAGTAGAGGGTCAGAGAAAAAGAGGAAGACTCTCAACAATGTGGATTAACACAGTGGCTGCAACAACGGGGTCAAGCATAATGACGATTGTGAGGATGGTGCAGGACCTGGTAGTGTTCCTTTCTGTTGTACATGGGTCTCTATGATTCGGAACTGACTCAACGGCACCTAACAACAACAACAAGTTTGTTCAGTTTGTGTGTAGGAGGGGACAGATTTAATAGCATTCACGAAAATGAATACATGGCAGAATATTTGCAGATGCTTTACTGATGGTGATCAAATTCACTGGCAGATTTGGCCAGTGTTTTATAAATGCCAAAAACAAAATCTCCTTACAAAATACATCTCAGAGAAGGCTTAACATCTCTGTAGTGTTGGACTTTATTCTCTTCAAATAGATACGTTAACGGCATGAGAAGAGATTAAAAATATTTACAAGAGCCATGAGGAAAACGAGTGTCAATAGTCATAGCTTAATAAATTGTAAGATGCTTTTCTTAAACTTTTCCTGTTTCTGCCCTCCCTCTCTTTTTCTCTACTATCTATTGTTAATATATAAAATATTACTAGAGCCTAGAATAGTGCCTCAGTCAATATAAACATACAATAAATATTTGTTGGGAGATACGTGTAGGACACTGGATATTGCTATGATGAAATAAAAGGTTATTCTTCTCAGTGAAACATTCTATATTTTTCAGTAAAGGCATCATATGGGTAAGCCCAGACAATGGCATGTGGACTTGTTCCTGCCAAATAAGTGAGTGAAGATGAGAATATTAATGTATTTGTGTGATGTATGTTACTGTCACTCGCAGAGAAGGAGGTATAGTATTAGGAAGTCTGGAAAATGTGGACAACTGTAGCAGGAACCTTGTGTGTGTGAGGGAAGGAAGGGAAAAACCCTGAGAATAGGAATAAGGAATGATTTCCTCTGAATGGGCTTATGATAACACCCATGCATATACTCATCCCGCCTTTACAACCCCTCCAACCTCTTGACTTACATAGACACCCCATTTTACTTTCTGAAGAAATCTGAAAGGGGCACACAGCAGGGGAGCGTCTGGACTCTACTTCTGCTGCACCGTCGCTTCAGTGTGTCTTCTTCAGGGGCCAGTGGAAAGAAAGGCGCGCTTACAGAGCTCCTCAGCACCACCTTCATGTGGGATTTGGGGGTTGGTTTTCCAATTGTTTACGGTACCGGTAGTGTTCTAAAGGGCTGAGGTGTCTCTTTTAGAAAGTGAGAGGGTTAGGTGATAAGTCCATACTGGCTACTGCTTCAAATTGATTTAAACTACGGCAAGTTCCAGACTGGGTTATCCAAGTTCACACTACAAGTTTTCTAAGGTGTCTTCCAGCTTTGAAGTCCTTGTTTCTTTATCATCTAGTCTCAGTAGCTAAAAGGATATGAGCGATTACACCTGATTTATGGTTTTGTCATGTTTAATGGTAGAACTACTACCAATATTAATTAGAAATAGAGTATCTGAAAGTAATTAGAAATACAGCACCTGAAAAATAAAATTCATGCACTCTCAAAGGAATACTTTGTTATATTTGTCTAAAGCATCACTTGCTACACACGCTCATACACATATAGAATCTTCTGATTCGTGCTAAATTGAAGGTTCAAAGACAAATAGTAGAGCATTCCTGTATTCTATAAACTCAAGTCAAACAGTAGACAATGAGGTAGTAGCAACAGAAAATTAAACTGAAAAGCTGGCTTCAAAATCCAAGTAATTTGTTGCTTCAGGTTTCTCCTTATTAGTTTTATGTATATATATATATATACACACACATATATACATAGTATCTTCTTTGAAAAAAAAAAAGCTCCCACCACATGAATAGAAAAGTCTTGGAATGGACTTTCAAACTGATCATTGTAGGAATTCACTCTATTCTCCTCCACTGCTTTTTTTTTTAATTTAATTTTTATCAGGAAGAACAATCCATAAGTTGGAATTTCTCTGAACTCTATTAATCTCTCAGATGTTAAGCTCATCTATAATCTTTGTAACCCAATGCTTTGACTGTAAACCTAAAACTTAATTTTTAAGAGACATCAGTAGATGGGAGACAACCTGGGATTCTGTGATATAGTCATGTGTCTGTGTAACAGTCTGAGTGAACTTCTGTCTTTAGGGTTGTGAGTCATCCAGAATCACATTGGGTATTCCTCATCTGCCCTAAAAAAACAATATATGTGCACATGAAATCTGATGAAAGTGAAAGGTATGTCTCCCTCCCTCCATAATTGTTATTTTTTATCTCTCTGATCACTTTGCACTTTGATTTGAAATATTCAGGTACATGGAGTCTCTGGGTGGCACAAACAGTTAAGCGCTAGACTACTAACCAAAAGGTTAGTGGTTCACATCCACGCAGAAGCACCTCAGAAGAAAGGCCTGGTGATCTCCTTCCAAAAAAATCAGCCATTGAAAACCCTATGGAGCACATTTGCACTCTGAAACACTTGGAGTGGCCACGAGTTAAAATTCACCTGATGGCAACCTGTTGGTTTTTGGTTTCTATACTGCACTATCACAAATGCCTTTAGAAACTGTTGAAAGATATGGCTCTCTCCCCAAATAAAGGATGTGTGGAAACCACCTGTAGAAGATCCTGTGCCCAAGGCAAAAAGCAGTAAGAAGGAAAAAATAGGAAGGCACTGAATCGAAGCTAAAAGTAGGGAAGGAAAGCCATCATGGAACCTGACCAAACTTTCAAATGTAACAGAAGATTAATCTATTTTGATGCATATTATTAAATGAGTACTAAAAGTGTTAATGCCATAAAGAAGATATTTACTGCTGCTACCTCACTGAAAAAAATAAAGGATGTGATTTTCCTTTATGTTGCTTTTTGTTAACTTACATAACTAACCAATAAGATGGCAGTAGATACACAGTTTCGCTTCATGATTTTGATCTAAATCGAACTTCTTCAATAAAATCATAGAATTTAAATGTTATCTAACTACAGGGGTAAATCAGAAAACTTCTCTAATACATTAGATTTGGAAGATGAGCCATTTGGGTCTATGAATCAGTGGTAAAAGTAACCTTTCTAAATGTGCTTGCTTCCTATGCAAATAAGTATATTTAAGTAGATTCTTTTATTGAGACAGGAAGAATTGCTTAGCCATTATGTCCATAGAATTTCTTCTCCATTTATATCACAGGAAATAAAATGGAAGTCAGTTAGATTTCTGAATTTTCTTTTTAAGTGTGTCTGTGCACTGAAGGTAAATATACATAAAGAAAATAATTTAGCATTAAAGGGTAGACAAATATTATGCCCATATGTCTAATGCCTTTGAAAGCAATTATGCCACTTATGTACTGATGAACTGCATGATAATAAATTATTACTTTGGATGGATCTATAGTTCAAATTTTGCACGTGCAAATCAGGGGACAAATTGGAAAGTTTATATCATAATGTTATCTACCATAATAACTCTGTGTCTTCCTTAGTTTTAAAAGTTCATCAAGCACACACAAATTTGGATGTGTTGCAAACAGATATGCAATTATTTGTAAATATGCACCTTTAAAGTAATATGCACCTTTAAGTGCTGGAGGTTCTTTTCCATGTTCTTATCGGTAACAGCCCCTGTCTGAAAAAAGTAACCAGAAACACAGTGGAGTGAATGTGGTTCTTAAATGGAGTGTGTTACTCCTTCCCAGTCTACTGAATGAACTGTTAAAAGACCAAGAAGGCTGTCATAGAGATATCACAGGAAATAAAGAACTCCAAGCCAAGGGTGTGTCCAATGGGGTTGGCATGGAATGACAGACCGCCCTCCCCACATGGAAAATCTCGTCACCCATCTGAGATATCACATAACGGTGGCAGCGCTCCAGAGACAGAATGAGCTCCACCTGTTTGCAATGTGTTTAGCCATTAATATTTATGTAGTAATTCAAGAGAGTAAAAAATGACAAAATGAACCAAGTTGTATCACTGTTGGTGCTTTCAACCAAGATTTCTCTTAAAAAAAAAAAAAAAAGTAACAGCATAAATCTGTCCTTCGTTATAGGAAGCAATCGTATGACTTAGGATGCCAAGCATCACTGGAGAATAGCAGGAAGAAGCCATGGCCCTGGCATGCCCAGAATGCTTACTCTACTATAACTTAATAAGAAAATTTTGCTATTTGTAGTTGCGCTTCTGACTTACGTAAAACCCCTATCAATCAGAAAAACATTAGCAAGCCTTATCATTAAAATTAGAAGTGACAAAAATGATACAAATCTCTCATCTGGAACAAAAGAAATGGCATAGAGAATTGGAAATATGGTTATGTTGATCAGTGGCACCAAGGATATTTTGTATAAGGGTATGATAGTTCCCCAAGACAGCAGTCTTGAAAGGCAGGCAGTATTCCATGAAGATCATTTCTTCACGTTTAAGAACATGCTATCCATTGATGTAGCTAAACTTGAGTTGAGATTATTTGTATTTTTAACCTGTATTCCATCTTAAAGAGGTGAACTTCTTAAATATAGTGGCCACTAAGTAAGATGGTACTTCCTCTTGTTTATCCTGAAATGGCTTCTTTCAAGGATTGATTCTGTGGTGTGTAGAACGGTGGGAAAACCCCAAAACTGGATCCAAGAATATCTAACCTCCATTTCTGCTTCAGAGGAATAAAATTAGTATGACAAAATAATCATAAGCCTTGGGTCAGACAGATCTGAATTCTAATCACAAATCCCCTGTAGATTAGTTGTATGATCTCATAAATTTATTGAGCTTTTTGAGCCATGATTTGTTATTAAATGGGAATAATATTATCTCACAGACTTGATGTGAGAATTAAGTATTTTATCACATATTAAGTGCCCAGAACACTTAATTTTCCTTGCATCACAGCTTGAGCTAGAACTGATATAATTTGGAAATGATACAGTTCTGGACCAGAGACTACCTAGAACATTTATTTTTCGCATGGAACATCCCCCAAGAGATCTGCTAATTGTGAGCTGGAACCTAAGACAGCACCTGGCACATAGAAGGTATTTCATAAATGATTATTTTTTATAATTTTTAATTAAAAAAGAAATCCCAGCAATGGAAGTATTGTTCAAATGAAGATCCTACTTGGGAAACGGTAACACATCTCAGTTGAACTATTAAAGGACCTTGGTTTAAATCACGATTTTTCAGAGACCACAGAGATGACTCATTTTGATTTAATCCCTCTGGAAATTACAAAATTAATGTGACATTGGCTTTGTCCTCAAGTTGCTTAACCCCTGCAAGTAAGCCCTCTATTACTCAAGGTATCTTGGGTGGTGCTGTTAACACACTCAGTTGCTAACCAAAAGGCTGGAGGTTCAAGTCTACTCAAAGGTACCTCAGAAGAAAGGCCTGGCTATCTACTTCCAAAAAATCAGCCATTGAAATTCTTATGGAGCACAGTTCTACTCTGATGCACATGAGATCACCATGAGTCAGCACTGACTTGATGGCAACTAGGGGTGGTGATGGTGATCTTCCCAAGTTCTAGAGACAGTTTTGGTGCCTACATCATTCATACAGCACAGAATTATCAGAGTTCTAAATTGAGATCTAGATGAAGGAATGGTTCCTTCCACATTGGCGTTTAAGACTTACATCCTAGAATAGTTACACGCAAACTATTTTATCTCTTCCCCCAATACTGAAGATGTAAAGCACTGTGAATAAGTATTGTGATAGGCTGAAAAATGGTCCCTAAAATGTATCAGGTCCTAATCCTTGGAAATTTTAAATGTTACTTTATATGGCAAAGTCTTTGCAGATGTGATTAAGTTAAGGATCTTTAAATGAGAATATCATCCTGGATAATCAGGATAGGCTCTAATTGCCATCACAAGTGAGAGGCAAAAGCAGATTAGACAGACAGAGGAGAGGGTGATGTGAAGATGAAGACAGATATTGGAGTGATGCAGCCACAAGCCAAGGAATGCCAGAAAGCACCAGAAGCTAGATCAGGCAACAAATGGATTCTTCCCTAGAGCCTCTAGAGGAAGTGTGGCCCTGCCAACACCTTGATTTGGGCCAGTTGTTGCTGTTGTTGTGTGCCGTCAAATCAATTCCAACTCACATAGCTCCTGTAACAACTTTATAGGACAGAGTAGAACTGCCCCATAGGGCTTCCTAGGCTGTAATCTTTGTGACAAGTTGCCAGGTCTTTCTACCCACATGGAACCGATAGTGGGTTTGAACCACTAACCTTTTGGTTAGCAGTGGAGTGCTTAACAATTGCACCACCAGAGTGCCTTCTGATTTTGTCTAGTGATACTGATTTCATATTTCTGGCCTCCAGAACTGTAAGAGATTACATTTCTCTTGTTTTCAGCCAGCAAGCTGGTGGTCATTTGGTACAGCAGCCACAGAAAACTAATGTAAGCACATTTTCTGGATTCTGTCTGATAATTTTTTATTGAGCAGCTACTCTTTGCAAATTGCCAGGTTGGAGCTGAGAGTTTGTGAATGTATAAAGGTAAATATGACTTTACCCAGACCTATAGGAGTTTAGGAGCCCTAGTGGCACACTGGTTAAGAGCTCAGTTGCTAACTAAAAGGTCAGCAGTTCGAATCCACCAGCTGCTCCTTGGGAACCCTATGGGGCAGTTCTACTCTGTCCTGTAGGGTCACTATGAGTCAGAACTGACGTGATAACAACAGGTTTTGTAGGATCGTATGAACTCTTGTGTGCTCTTTAGCCACTGAAAGTAAGGACGTGCCATCTAAATTTCTGCTGAAAATATGTGAAGTACAATATGGTCTTTCCCTCACCACAGCAATAATTCCAGATCTTTCCATTCAGTCATGGTGATTACTTTTCATTCCCTTCTGTTTGATCGTCATATCTTAAAACCCTTCAGTGGCCTTTCTTGTAAGGCCCTCTCCTGTTTGGACCCTACCTGTCTCTCCAGCCTCATTGCTTATTACTTTCTCTCCCACTATATCCGTTTGAACCTTACTTAACTTCTTCAGTTCCTCCAATGCACCACCACTCTCTTAGCACTGAACCTTTGCATTCACTTACCCTTCCCTCAGCTGGGAACACTCTTTTCCTTTCCTCTGCTTCCTGACTTCTAGGCTAGATTACCTCCCCATACTCTCTGCTTCCGTAACTCATTACACATCCTCTATTATAATCGTTATTTTATTTATTATAGTTACTTTATAAAAATAAAAATTTATTGGTATTAAATTGTAATTTATAATATGCTTTCCCCAATGAATTACAAGCTCTGTGAGGGCAGCGATTGTTCCCGTCTTATTTATGCCATTATGCCTGGCTCGCATAATAGGTGTTCAATAAGTATTTGTTGGCAAATGGATGACAGAATGAGTGAATGAATGAATGATCTTCCTCAGAGACCGATGTCCTGGCCAACATGTTTATTTTCTTTAAAAAATATGATTGAATTATTTCAAGTTGCCATGATTTCATTTTAACCCTGAGCCTGAAAAATATTCCATTACTTTAATAAAATTCCTGTTTCTCAGAATTAAATTTGCTTCACTTTACCAGTTCTATTTATTAAACTGGGTGTATGTGTCCTATGACAACTATATAGAGAACCTCTGCTGATGTGGCCCTAATAGTGAAGGGAAATGATTATGATTCTGCTCAAAATGAGATCTATATAAAGTCACAAATACCTAAGCTGTATCTCCATCTAAGATGTCGAGAACATTCCTGAGATGGTGGTGGTGTTGTTGATGTTGTTTTTTCCCCACAAACTCTTTGCAGAGCTAGAAGGAGTGGCTTATGTTACATGCATGATACTGTTGAGCCCTGCATTTCATGAGTTAGCCCTTGTTGGAGTTGATGCTAATTTAATAGTGATCAAGATTTGCTCTCGTCAAATGCCAACTCATTGGACCCCCTGGAATTAGTTAGTTGACCATAAGCCATTTCTAGTGGAAAAAGCTGTATGCAACAGCCAGCTGTCTTAGCAGGAAGGAAAAAGATTTGCTTTTTCAAATTGGCTTTAAAAAGTGTATCAGCTGCCAGAAGGCCTCTGGGCATGTGTATGAAACATCAAAAACAGACACAACAATACACACAAAAAAGAAAGAAATTCCCAAAGCAGACCCCCCGTGAAGTAGCCAAGTGGGTTCTACTGATGGAACTGAATGGGCTGTGGAAACATTGCTCTCCTCCTGTATAAATGGTTCTTCTCCATAAAAGATGAAATATATGGGAGGAGGGGCACAGACTGGACTCATTTTATTAACTAAGGTAGAAAAACATCCATTTCACACCTTCTAAGCTGTCTTACTATTTTTAAGTGTGCTTCCTCATTTGGAAAAAAATTACGTCTCAGAAATACTATGATTTATTTTTAAGGATCCACAATGGTAAAAATCTGCAAGATGTCTGAAAATTAGAGATGCTTATTAATTTAACATTTAACTGCATAACTCTTCTAAAATCTTTGACTTTCCAGTTTCTTCGTACAGTATATTCTTATTTACTCTCTAGCTCATAGGGGAATCTAGAATTCATATTTCATGTTCTGATTAATGAGCACAAACAATGCTTTTAAGATTTTTTTTACCTGAGTATAATCAAGCCATCTAGTTACCAGTAACTGCAAATGTCACAGATTTCAGTGGTCTCTTTGGGACTTTTAATCTGTTTGCTTATATAAAGAAGGTGATTTTATTTTTACATTAAAGACGCATTAACATCATTAAATGGGCTCCCACTTTATGATAACTGCAAATGTCACATTGATCCAGAAAGATAAGAAAATGTGCTCATCTTTGGAACAAATATCCAAGGCGTGAGCAGGCAACCCACACTATTTGCATTAAAAAACAAATTGTATAAATGCAGGAGATTGATGTACCATCTGTTCATGTCCTTCACTTTTCTGGCTCTTCTGTGTTGAGATATTTTTATGGAATAGTTATGTTTATTATTTTGAAAATGAGCCACAGGTTAAAAAAGTTTACGATGGGTAATATAACTCAAAGCTACCGGTTTACTGTATTCCAGGTATTTAAGCTGGTATTATGTTACATCTCATGCTTTTAAATGTATCACTCTCGCTTATACAGTCTGGTGTTCAGACTAAGATAAAAATGTATACAAAACTATAAAGGATGTTTAGGACCAAATCCAAAATATCTCACTAAGATGCATCTTGGCAAGGGAAAAAAAAAAAAAGCCCTTTAATGACTTCAAAACTACCGGCAATAGGCATCAACTTGCTCCATCATTCCAAGGGAAAACAAAGAAGTAAAACAGAGTAAATAAACGTCTTTTGGGAGGAAGTACCTTGGATTTTAAGACACTTACTAAGGCACTACTGTCTTTTTTCAACTTGATATATAAAAATCTACTAACAAATATACTAAAATGTCATTTTCCTCCTGCCTCACTGTCACCAACTATATATTTACTTTTTTTTAAGTTGAAAGTGAACTCACAATCAGTTTTCTCATATGAAATTTAAACTTTCATTATATGTTACACTTTTTGTTAACTGGGCACCCAGAACTAAAAAAAAAAAAAAAATTAATTAAAAAATCTGTTTTGTAAAATGAAGCTTTATGACAATAATCGCCCTCTGGTGGCAACTGCCTTAGAAACCCAAGGCCAGATTTTTTTCCCAAGTGACTTTCCAAATCGCATAAGCCTCCTTTTTGCTGTGGAAATTCTACATGTGTGATACATATGGTTAAATAATATTTTATGCACCAGTATCTTATTAGCGCATGTAAATGATTTACTAAGGTTGTCCCCTCAGAGTCTGTCTGACCTTATGCTTTTATCATATTGGTTTCTGATTAGAAAAAAGAATGACCAAAATACAAAAATAGAAGGATTTTTCCTGAATTCTGACCAATTTTGAAACATTCTGGCACTAAAAACCAAAAGCCTACAAGAATGTTGCAACAAATACTCTCCTCATGTTTTCCAAAGGATACCTGATTGTCTACATCCCAAACCACAAGAAGGTGGCTGTAGTTGGCAAAGATATATGATGATATCAACAGCACAGGTTCCTATTCCACTCTCTTCTCACCAAACCTGTGAAAAATCAACACCTAACTCACTTGCCACACCATCAATAATAAACTTCTCTCATGACATTTAATTTTTAGCGTATGTATTTTCTTATCCTTTTCAAAATAAATTCTCTATTTTAATTTATTTTGCAAATAACACAATGGAGTATGTGAAAGGGCAGAGTATTATCTGCTGCGAAACTCAAACCATATCACTTAGCATGTCTGCGTTTGGAGAGGACCGTGCATTCATGGAGGTCCTCTTTGATTCATCTAGAGTCTGAAGAATCAAAGAAAGCTTCTAAATGAGGGAAGAGGGATCAAAGACAGTAACTAAAAAGAGAGAAGGAAATACACAGAGTGGAAAGAAAAGTGATGACAGTGATTTCCTGGAGAAGAAGGGAAAAGAATATGAACATAGAACAAGGCACTACAGAATGTTTTAGAATATCTAAAAGAGAAGACGCATAAGCTGTCTTGAGAATCAAATTGGAAAACAATTATGAAAGGTTCACAAAGTCAAGTACACATTACAGAAAGAGAAAGAAAACTAAACAGCTGATTTTTTTAATGTTAAAATTAAATTATTCTTTTAATCCTCATTTTCCTCAACTGCAGCTTTTTCTTAGAATTGTTTTCATTTAACCCTAAACAATAAATTGGTCTGCCCAATGACTTCCAGACTACAAGGATAAGGCTGGAGATCAAGTTGGAAATGTGATATGGAAAACATTAGCAAAGTAGAGCCCCACTCATTACAGACCGTAAGTGACCTTCATATTGTATATAAAAGTATGAAATGCTGTAATATAATCTGCCATAGTATTTGATAAAGGTCACAGAAAATTCCTGTAAATCCGTATTTACTCATGGAAGGATAGAAAGCATTCATCAAAGAAGCAATGGTTAAAATAATTTTGTAATTACTAATATTGGAAACATACAGAAAAAATTCTCAATTTTTTTCATTCTGAAATTCTAAAGGAAGATTTTTATTTTGAAACCATAAATCGATGAATGAAAAAAGGCTGGAAGTGACTATTTTGGCTCATTCTTCCTTATCTGCTTGTACAATTCTAAGACAAAAATTCATTTCGCTTCTTTTCCTGTCTGAAATTTTGTTTATCAAATAATTCCAAATGCATTCCATCTTGCTGCATCCACAGGGCCTAGTTCAAAATTCTTCATGTTCACATGGAAAGTCACACACAGAACTTTAGGGAGCTATAAGATATAACGGATCTGGACACAGTTTTCTGAATACACAGGAGCAAATAATAATCTTTTGTTTAACCATTCTCCAAATCACAGTTGTACATTTTTATTTTACATCAAACACACTAAAATCTCAGTTTATTGAACCTACATTCTATTCCCTCTTTATTTCTTTTAGAAACTAGTATTAGGTTCTTCCCCCTCATGTTTTATTTAAAAATAATATTATTCAGCTGCAAAATATAACCATTATTCAGAACACAATTAAATGTATATCCTCTTTAGTTCATTGCTGTGTCTTGGTGTTTTGTCTTTTAAATCATTTACATATCTTTAAAAGCACAATTAGAGATTTATAACTTTTAAAACACTTAACAGAGGGGTCCATTGGTTATTGTATTCCTTTTATACTATATTTCAGTATATTATTATTTTTTTTTTTGACCTATTTCCAAAGTGTGATTTACTAGGGATTTTTAGGAATTATTATTTTTCTTGATGGTTGAGAACAAGTCACAGTGTGGTCAAAATTTGCATTGTGAGTCTTAAGGTTATTTTGGAGCCCTGGTCGAGGGCAACAGGTTTGGTTTTTTTTTTTTTTTTTTTTTGGTTTTGGTTGCGCAGTGGTTAAGAGCTATGACTTCTAACCAGAAGTTCAGAAGTTTGAATCCACCAGCTGCTCCTTGGAAGTCCTATGGGGCGGTTGTACTCTGTCCTATAGGGTCACTGTGAGCCAGAATCAGCTCAATGGCAACGAGTTTTCTTTTTGTTGTTGTTTTGTTTTGTTTTTAAATAAGATTCCTTTAATTCCATGACTATTGAAAGCTGAAATAAAATTCTATTAATCTATGGAAGAACTGTTTTCTTAAGTCCCTTCTTAATGCAGGGAAGGCTGTCCTTGAGCCTAGGAGAAACTCTCTCATTAAAATAATGTTGTCCATCTCCTCTTTCAGATAGCTGTCTAGTAGTTTAGCTAGGCTACAAAATTTTATCAGCATAGAAGTTTCAAAGTGGATACTACAATAATTCTTATGAAAAAGATAAGACAGCAACTCTTCCGGCTTTCTCTATTCTCTGCTGGATGTTAGCTTAAGCTTTGCTCAGACAATGCCAGGATCTAATTTTCCTTTTATAAAAAAAAAATATTAGCTTAAGAGGAACTATTTATTTTGACCAAGTATAGATTATGATACCTATTTTAGAAATTAAAATCAGAAAAAATCAGGGTTTTTTTTTTTTTCAGAGTGAAAAGCTTAGATCTTAAAATTATTCTTAAGCTTTTTCTTTACTGTTTATGCAATAGACAACATTCATATAGTTGATTCTTCGAGATAAGATGTTTGGGGAAGCAAAGAAATTGATACAACTTTAAAAAAAAAAACACTAAAAATAATGAATAACAAGCTTGGTAAATCTTTTTAAATTTATGCATCAGAATTTGGTAAGTATGACATTGTTATGAGAAACTTTTAATACATGTGAGCTACAGGCAATACGGTAAGTGAAAAGATAGAAGCTATGTCTATCCACACTCCACCTTGGGGCTTCACACTAAGCAGACCATCCTGATGTGAAATGCTCTAAAAACACATACAAACTCACAAAACAGCACGAAGTCCTGTACTTTGGGGAAAAAACACTATCATACCACTTAACACTAAGCAACTGGCTCCCCAGTAACAACATAAAACCCTTCTACACGGAGGGTCTGTGTATCAGGTCCTGTTGCTACACTAAGCGAAATCATTCATTTTAACTGACAACTAAAACAGAGACTTGAGAAATTCACTCAGTGACTACAAAATTAAAGGCACGTGGAGATGGTAGGGCAAAAGTCAGTCAACTGCCCGTTCTACTTAAAGGACCACAAGTAACTCCTTTGGGTAAAAAATAATAATAATTTGACTGAAGTGACAAATTGATTTAACATCATGTATAACAGAATAAATAACAATAGAGCTAAAGCATAAATCTTTTCTTTGCTAGGGCAATAAACTATGATACAAAAATATGTTAATGGTAACCTGTATCACTGTTTTTTTTTTTAGTCTCTCACATGATTTTTAAGTACACCTGACAAATTTATACAAAATTAAGCAAAACTAAAGCCTTGAGATGTGTGTGTTTCTCTGTGTGTGTGGCAGAGAAAACAGATAGGTGTAGAGAAAAAGTTGGGTAGTAAAGTATAAGTTTCTCAATTATACATACAAATTACATTAATCTAAAAAATAAAGAGGCATAATGTGTTTCTTTTGCATACAGATTATAAATGGGCCATATTTTAAATACTAGGAATGCCAAAGCTAGTACTTCTTAATATCTATGTCTAACAGTATTTTCAGCATTTATGAAGTAAAAGAAATTCTTTGAAAGAACAAAATCAATTCCTTGGGGAAAAATAATTTTCGAGCTAGGAAAAATGTTTCCTAAATGCTTTTCAATAGCACCTATTTAATTTTTTTCAACTTCTTATTTAACTTTTGTATTCTTTCAAAACTTGCGGTAACTTTCCTTCAGTTTGAGGAAGAAAATAGAAATTTTGACTTTTAAAGGTCAAAAGAACTTTCAGAGTATAATTCTTTCACATTGTACATGAAATACAGTTCTCTGATTTTGTATTTGGCTATGCTCTTTTTTGCACTGTTCTTCCACACTGCTACTGCACACAAACCTTAGGTTATGTTCCCAGCCCCTTTTCCTGCATTTCTCCTCTGTGAGCACAGAGGGTGCCTCCTCCTCTTACTGATTAGGACCAAAGTTATGCTCAGAATTATATAGAATATAAAATTAGATATTGTCCCTGCCCAGTGGGCTCACAGTATCCCAAATTTGCTGTAAAATATGTCTACATATTGTATAACAGATGCACTTCAAGTGCTAAATGTCTGGAGATAAATCTATTATTGACTTCATCCTCTCAACCTTTCCAATTTCCTTTATCATTTGTCAGCTCTCTTTATGTAAATGCCCAGGCAGATTGGTAATTGCAGAGTGTGTTCTTTACTTTTTTCCTGAGTGCCACAGTTCAAATCCTGTATGACAGATTTTGATCCTATGCTTTGGTGCACTGATGTTATTCTTGACCTCAACCTATGGGCACGTATCTCCCTACACTTACAGCAAGAGTAGATACTCAAGTACGTTCTAAAATATCCTTTATATCATATCAGCATTATTGTCTGCCTTTGTTGGAAAACTCAAGATCCTGTCAATTTTTAAGTATTTTATACTATTGTCTTCACAATACTCTCCTTTCTCTGGGCTCGAATTGTACACACCATATATAGTGAAATTCTGGAAAAGATGCAGATGATTTTTAACTACGGATTTAATACACACGTATAGCGAGCTTTTTTTTTTTAATATATGTGAATGGACCTTTGCACTGACATATTTATATTTTTCATTTCAATACAAATATATATGTAATGCATATAATTTATACACGTAAACATACAAAAACTTTGCTTCCTTGATGCTTTTACACATACTTTAATTACAGAGTCATAACTTTTTCAAACTCCTGGGTAAAAAACTTAAACTTCAAGTAGAGCAGTATTATAATATTATAAATGTTAAAATAACATAATTCATTCTCCTGCTAACTTTTAAATCTGTGGATCAATAGAAAGTC
Source organism: Dugong dugon (assembly GCA_030035585.1). Lineage (NCBI taxonomy): Eukaryota > Metazoa > Chordata > Mammalia > Sirenia > Dugongidae > Dugong > Dugong dugon. Next base: position 161,248,662 of record CM057461.1, on the reverse strand, counting down.
TAAAATTCTTTCAAACTTCAGAGTTGATATGTGAATTTTTGGCCTACCTGAATACAATTTTTGACATTTTTAAATAAAAGACCAGTTTGCCTTCTCATCTTAAAAATAAAACCAGGAAAAAATATAAAAATAAAATGTCCCTTTTCCCCCCTCCTCTTTTTGTTTATTTCTGAGTCTTTTCTTCATTTCAAATGAGTTTTTAAACACATTTGGCAGTCAGTACCCCTAATCATTCAAAGAGTTGTGTGACAACGGGGAGCTGGCTAGATCCCATCAGTTCTTTTAAAATGTATCAGTCTTTAACCACCTGTCTTCTCCTTTAAAATTTAAAGAGAAAAAAATATATATTTTGAGGAAATATCGGAGGATCAGCTTAACGATTCTATAGTGAGGCTTTGGGATACATACTTTCGCGCATCTCATGACTTAAAACCTTGTCAACTCAATGGAAATTAGTTCATTTGTTCTTTGCCTTTTGGTAAATTTATCCCTTTTATCACAATAGAACTACATGCGGCAGATGAAATTGATCAAGAATGAATGAATCTGGTGATGACTGAAGAGCACGATGACTGTCATTAATATCACTGAATTGCACATGTAAGAAATGTTAAAATGGCAAATATTTTGTTACATATATATCTACCACACAAAATAAATCCTCTTTGCTTAAAAAAAAAAAAAATCCTTTCTATTGCTGGCCGCGTCCTTGTGGCCCAAGGTAAAGCTATATTTGATTTCCATGTTACCGTTCTGTTTCTATCCCCAGGGTAGAGACAGCAGAATCTTATTGTCATTATACTCTTGCCAATAATCTCTTCTGTGTTCACTGACTTTCCACCTCATAAGATATGGTTTGGTCATTAAGATACTAGTAGTTGGTAATCAAATCTGCCTTGGAAGAAGTACAGCCAGAATGCTCCTTAGAAGCAAGGATGGCGAGACGTTGTCTCATGAACTTTGGACATGTTGCCAGGAGAGACGAGTCCCTGGAGAAGGACATCATGCCTGGTAAAGCAGAGGATCAGCAAAAAAGGGGAAGACCCTCAATGAGATGGATTGACACAGTGGCTGCAACAATGGGCTCAAACATAGCAACAATTGTGAGGACGGCACAGGACCGGGCAGTGTTTCATTCCGTTGTGCACGGGTCGGAACAGATTCAATGGCAACTAACAACAACAATTTGGTGATCTATCTTATACATCCTCAGTCTGTTTACATCCTGTCATGTAAATACATGCTGTATCCTGTGACTTAATGGTTTTAACTGAAAGGATGTCAGTGGAATTCTGAACCAATTCTTTAAAGCTGTAAGGCTGTCTGTAATCTGAGAAAAATTTGTAGCTTCCACAGACATTAGTGAGTATTGATCAGGATGATCCAAAAGTATTTCATTTTAAAGTGTATATTTTCTCTAGAAACAAAAATATTTTTATGTAATGTTTTCCTGGCATTTCATCAGGATCCCCAACCATCAAAACTGTGTTTCCTCTTCCAGAAGTTTGGAAAGTGTCACTAGAGATAGAGAGTTGGGCCTCTGATGGTGAGGTCAAGGTGGGAGTATTCTCAACAGCTCTTTCTTATGAATATTCTGGTAACATTCATGGGATGGGGAAAAGGATGGAAAGCAGAGAAGGAGGGAAAAACAAAATAACTAGCTGGAGGTGCAGCGTGCAGCATGCAGCTTTCGGCTTTGAAATATTCAAGGCAGAGAAAAGTTGGAAAAGACAGAAAGGAAGACCTAATTTGATAGAATAGTTAATAAACCAATGGTCACATTCTGGAAAAATTATAGCAAATACCTCATGGCAAGCAGATTCCATTTGTTTAATAAATATTTGTTAAATATCTGCTGAATGCCTAGCATTGTATAAGGGACAAAATGGTGAGTAAAAACCAGATGTGATCTTTTGTCTAGTGCAGCTCACTGACTTGTGAATAAGACAGCTATTAATCTAATCAGAACACAAGTGCAGGTAAAAATTTAAGAGCTGCAAAGGGGAGGTTGTTGTCGTTAGTTGGTGTCAAGTCAGCTCTGGCTCATGGCAACCTTTTGTATAACAGAACGAAACATTGCCCAGTCCTGCACCATCTTCACGTTCCTTACGTGGTGCTATGAGATCTAATAATTGGGACTTGACTTTGTCAAGGAAAGCTTGACTTTTGAGTTGTACTTAAAGAATGAGTAGAAAATATACTATCTTTTCATCAACATTAAAAAGTAGAAATAACATAATAAGGCAGAACACACTAATGATAAAGCTGGGCTTCAACGTTTACATTTTATATTTATATGTTTCCTAAAAGTAAATTAAAGGCTCTATGTATCTGAAATTACTGTTAATTCATCATTTCATATGCTATTCACATCCCACAATGTAACACTCGCAAGCAGTAGTTTTACTATATATCTATAAACTTCAGTTTTCAGTTTAAAATCTCAGATGTTTCAATTTGCATTTAGCTAAAAATTGGCAAGAAGATTATCATCTCTGATCCAATTTTTTTAATGGAAAACTAATTTTGATTTATGGAGCGGCAAAAATATAAACATTTTAGATAAATCTTTTGCCAATTTCTAGATAAAAAATGGTTTTAACTGTTAACTTTGGCCTTTTGAAGGATTATTTTTAACTGAACATGTCAATGTTTTTACCCTCTACTGTTTTTCCATGTAAAATCACACAGTATTACCTTGTTCTGCTTCACAGTACGTAATCCTTTCATGAGGCATTGGCACTTGTGCTGCTCCACAATAATAGTCACTATGTAATGAAGCCAGAGTCTTCATATCATTATCATTTTTTCAGGCAAGTGTGTGGTAGTTATTAGCACATTATGCTAAACATGACGAATCTTTTAAATTAATTTAATACTTTACATGATTGCTTTTTATCGATTAAAAACAAAGATAAAACCAGAAACCAAACCTGTTACCATCGAGTCAGTTTCGACTCATAGCGGCCCTATAGGGCACAGCAGAACTGCACTATAGGGTTTCCAAGGCTGTAATCTTTAAGGAAGCTGACTGTCACATCTTTCTCCCTTGGAGCGGCTGGTGACTTCCAACCACTGACCTTTCCTTTAGCAGTGCAGCGCTTTACCACTTCGCCACCAGAGCTCCAAGAACAAAGATACCAGTGGAAAATGCTCATGATATAGTAGTCTTAGTGCTCCATTTGTTGGTGATCTGGAGATATGCAGTTAAAGGGATCTAATAAAAAAAGGAAGAGTATCCAGATAAAAATTCTGAGCGGACTCTTTATGGGAAATCAGCCATAAGCAAGTTAGAAACATCCGCGTCTTCTGAACTTTCCTCAAGGAATCGCATTCGTCTAAATCCTTGTTTTTAAGTTTGCTTTTTTTTTTTTTTCTTTTCAGAACTTACGGTTTACTAAGTAAATGCTGTTGTTGTTAGGTGCTTTTGAGTCAGTTCGGACTCATAACGACCTTAATTACAATAAAAGGAATCCCTGCCCGGGCCTGCGTAATCCCCACAATCGTTCTTATCCTTGAGCCCATTGTTGCAGCCACTGTGTCAATCCATCTCGTTGAGGGTCCTCCTCTTTTTTGCTGACCTGCTACTTTACCAACCTTGATGTCTTTCTCCAGGGACTGGTCCCTCCTGAGGACATGTCCAAAGTATGTGAGATGTAGTCTCACCATCCTTGCTTCCAAGGAACATTCTGGCTGTACTTCTTCCAAGACAGATTTGTTCATTTTTCTGGTAGTCCATGGTATATTCAATGTTCTTCACCAACATCATCTTCTGTCTTCCTTATTCATTGTCTAGATTTCACATGCATATGAGGTGATTGAAAATCCATGCCTTGGGCCAGGCGAACCTTAGCATGTATTTATTTTAATAAATTAGAAAAATGTCTTAAATATTTTTTCTTCTGACTAAAAATTGTATTAAAATTACAAAATTTATGGTGAGTTTTTGCGAAGTAAGTTGAGATATTATGTACAATAAAATTCACAAGATTAGGTGCACACTGTTATAAATTTTGATAAATGCATTCAAACTATGACTACCACAACAATCAGAATATAAAACATTCCCATCCCGCAGAAAGTTTTCTTATTCCTAGGTGCAGTTGTTTTCTTCCCTCTGTTTTGCATCGCCGTAGTCTTGCCTGTTCTAGAGTTTTTATCTCACTTTTTTTTTTTTTTTTAACTGTGTATCTCCACCACAAGACTGTAAGCTCCATGAGGTCAGAGCCTGGGTTTGTAAAACAGGGGTCTGCATTTGAGAACTGATGAGGAAGAACACTCAGACATAGATTTGTTGCAAATTGCACTTCACTGCAGCAAGCTTGAATGAAACAGGGACAGAAGAAAATATCAAGATGGGGACATTGGGTGAGTGTGATTCTAAGGGGCGTCTCAGTTCATTCATGAGACATAACCTAGTGGTTGTGATATTTAAGCTAACTAAGGTGAGGATGCTGCCACATTGTGCAAAGACGTTACTGGGTACTCCTGTACTTCTAGGAGTCTCTGGGTGATGCGAAGGATTAAGCGCTGATTACTAGCTGAAAGGTTGACCGTGTGAACCCACCCAAAAGGGTCTTAGAAGACAGGCCTGGAGATTTGCTTCCAAAGGTCACAGTCTTGAAAATCCAATGGAGCAGTTCTACTCTGTACACATGGAGTCTCCATGAGTCAGAATAGACTCTACAGTAACTAGCTAACAACAACAATAAACTGTACTTCCAGCCATGTCTTCCTGAAACATTGCCAAAATTATCTCATGCTTGCAACACCTGCCTTCAGCAAACCATATTACCTGGATCTAACCTTCAGAATTCTGGTATAATTTCATTCTGTGTTACGTTATTCAAAGATCAACTAGCCTTCATACATACAAAGATTCACTGCAATGACCCAACACTGACCAGTATGAGTGTCTGTGCACTGATTTACTACTTCATAACTGGATTCACATGTGCCAGAGAAGGACAAGCCTGACCAAGACTCCCCTCAGCCTGTTTGATTCATTATCGTTATTCAATAAAGATCTGATGAATAAAAAATGTGAAGTCTTGTTTTCTCATCTGTAAAATGGACCTAAATAACACTGCCTATGTATTAGGTGAAAATTTATGTAGAACACTTAGCATGGTGCCTCATATATTCTTGATAAATGCAAATAAAATCCTTATTACCATGATTAGGAGAATAGATATTTAAATAAGAAGTTTCAGTTAATCATCCACATGATCCAAGATGGAGTTTATCTCGTTCTTGGTTTTACTTGGACTTGGGGAACTCATCTAATTGAATGGCTGCATATGTAACACTCCACAACCACAGGTCCAGCTTCTCAGTTATTGTCTAGATGACAAATGTATTAGTCTAAAGAGTTTTGTGAGTGCAACAGGTTTTGATGAAATCTCCAAGGCAGCTTGTACATCTCCCTTAACTCCCTCTGTGGATTTTTTATGGAGTTAAGACGAATCCCTTTATGAACCATCACAAACAGTGGTGAGGGCATCTGCCAATGTAGCTGTGCCTGACAGTTTGGTATGATGGGATTTTGTCTAATCTGTTTAGTGGAGAACCATAATCTTGGTTCCATTATTGTAAACTGGAAGCTCAGGGTCAAGGTTGGTCTCTCGTTTGTTACCTTGTTCCCTGTTAAGTCTTCTAATGCACATTTACTAAGTGCTACTGTGTCAGGCACTGTTAGGGCTGTCCAGAGAACCCCCCGTGTGGAATTCTGATATCTTCATGGAGTGTAGAAATAGAAAGAATGTTAACTATCATCTAGTCCAACCCCTTTATCATTTGGATGACAGATTAGGAGATTGGCCTAGGGAATTAAGGACGTAGCTGTAACTGCTACTAGGGTTCCTTCCAGTTCTTTTCCACTCTGTCTCCATTCATTTTCTCTTGTCAACTGGTGAGGCACACAACTCCCTAAAAATTGCAGTATGCATTACCATCTGTTTAAAAGAAAAGTAAGGATTTATTTTCTTTAGACCCATTAAAATAGTCACCTTGGAGTACGTAATGTACATCAACTTCTGCCACCTTTTTAAGTGTCAACTTCTCATTATTTGGATCTATACTTTTATCTTCTGTTAACCTCACCTAACTCAGGAAAACAAAAAAAAGCAGAGAAACTAAATTTGTGTGCATGATATTTCCTCACTTATATTCAAATACAGATCAGACAAAAAAGGAGTAGAAAAGAGATTGAGTACTAACTAAATACTCAATTTCCCACAAGCCCATTCTCTAGTTTTGTTCAGTTTTTGTATGTGATAGTCTCAAACATTAATTTTTTTTTTTAAATCATTGAACTTGTTATAGATCACTTGAGGATCCCACTCACATTTCATTTTTGACTAAATGATTAGTTACTGGTTTTGTGTCAATTCAGGTTGCATGAGTATTGCTGATTCATAACCAATTGACCTAAGCTTCCATCAAGGAAATTTTACAAGGCATTCAGCTGGGGACAGCTCCTAGAACGTTATCCTGGGCAATTCAAATAACCAAAATTTCAACAATGATATACAGATAGCAATCTTTCCATTAAAAAAATAGCCCTGAAGTTGAAGGAGACCGTGGAGGTGGAAGACGGGAATTAAGAACAAATATCAAAAGGTTTAGAAACCATATTGGCAAATTAAGGTTCAGGAAGAGATACATTGTAGCTCACTAGAGTTTGTGCTTATTAACAGAGCTTTGAAAATATGAGTGGCAGACACAAAGCAATTTTTAAAATCACAATAGCAATGAAAATATTACTTTCTCTTAATTAAAATATTTAATTGTAAAAATGAGATGTGTTTTAAAAAAAACAGTGAAAACAAATAAACCGCATAATGAAAATCATCTCTACACCTTAACACCTAATCTCACTGTCCAGAGGCAGCCACTAGTGGGTCCTTTCAATCTCCTTCCGTTATCCGCTTTATGAATGTTCTCCAATGTCCACTTAAGTCAAGTCACCAATAATTGAGATAATAGTATAGTTTGAAAGTGATGTCCACAGAAGCTGACTGATTCCTGCAAGCCCTGTAAAGAAACCTATACATTTTTCACATTTCTAGGGCATAATTTCACAAACCTACACTAAAAATCATCCAAAATTGAACATATTGGAGGCAATCAGCCAAAAATCAAGACTACACCATGCTAAGCATTAAGAGCCAAGAAGAGTGACTGGATGTCACATGCAGAGCTGTGAAAACCCAGCCCATCTTGACAAAAAATAGATTTACTGTATACCATGTACTGTAAATGGCAGCATGTGGAGCGAGCAGTCACATAAGCTAAAAGAAACTCTTGTGACAAGCCACAGCTCAAGCTCTGCAGGGCTGAGATACAGATGAACATTCTGGTTACTTTATCTCCCACATTGTGTTTTGGATACCCTGTACTGGATTAACTAAATTATACATTTTTCAGTTCATATCAGCTCCTCTGTGACTCAGAGCTAAAAGGTTTGGGTGAAGTGAAATTGTTTACCTAATTCATATCTGGTTCTGTCTGGCATGCGGTGTGATGCATCTTAGTAACGGTCAGACACAAAAGCATTTTGCATTCCAAGGGAACAACACCAAAACTGAGTAAAAGTGTTGTTTTAATATTAGATGGCAGGTACTTCAAATATCAGTACACCTGTAACTTTTACTTTACCAAGTCTGAAAGTAAGATTTACAGGTAGAGAACCTGCCTATAGTTCTTATACATTTCTAACCCATAAAAAAAAAAGTGTTAGAAAAATGATCCTGAGCAGTTCAAAGATTTTAGGCCATTTAGTCTTTGCCCAGAGCATGAAAGAGTAAAATATCGTTCAGAGATATTTGCCTCCTTGCCGCAGTAGATGTTTAGCATGAAGCCAAGAGTTCCTGGCACTTCAAAATACCAAAGGTTCCGAAAATCAGTTGGCGTGCATTTCTTTCTCCTTTAATGAAAGACCACTTAAATAGGATTTTCCACTGGTGAATTAAGCAATACATGATAACTTCAGATATAATTACCACTAGGGTAGACTAGTGTCTTGGTTTACTATTAAGACACTTTCTGAATATTTAAAGTATAATGTTATCATATAATATTAATTATCTGATGTATTATAATTAATCATATGATATACCACACATCGTACCTGATATTGCATATAATGTATTTTATTATGTATTAACATTATACAATATACATTTTTATATTACATTATATATTTATATTTTATATACTTATATTATCTTTTATAATATATATACATTTGATCATACAGTTATGTATAAGTGGGCAATATATTTATGTGTAATTATAAAACAATAATAGTATATTTATCTCTTAGAACTATTGATTTTGTGTTCACAAGTTCTTCTTTAAAATCAAAAGCACTTAAGGCGTGCTGGAGAACTCGATAACTTAGTAACAGCAATGTTTCTAGTTAACTATTTAACTTGAAAGCCTGGAAGTGCATGCATCTCATGCCTAGTGGGTTGTTTTTATCAGGAGTTATTGACTATCCCATGCAGAACTATACTTTGTATTTTAGCATGAACACAAGGAATATTTTTAAGAAACCTTAAGAGTGTTTTCCTGTTTATTTTTGTTAATTATAAGTAGAAAGTTTCCAAGCACTGTTATAACTTTATTGTATAGCAGCCTTTAAGAAAAATAGTATTTATTGTGAAAGATGATTGCAGTTTCAATAGTCATTCCCTCTTATTACTTAAAAAAGCCATATATTTAGCCAGATACCATACACACAGAGTTTAGTTTACTTGGCAATGCTTTAACCAGCTTTTTCATTGTGATCTTTGTATTTAAAATAAATCCCATATAAGCTATAATTCACTGGACATGCTGAGCAATGACTATACGTATCCTGTTTTAACATAAGGTATACAATTACAGAGATACGATCAATTATTTTTTTAAAATATAATGTCCTGAAATGGTGTAGGAAGAAACCACATTGGTCTTCATTTTATCTGAAAACAAATGTTACTGGGAACCAGAAGGGGCTGGGCAAGGAAAACCTTAAGAGAATTCGTTCCTGGGGAGAAATAGTTTTCCTAGTAGTTGTATTACAATGAAATCAAAAGAAAGCAGCTAACACAGCATTTCTTAATAACAAGGCAATGACACTTCAGATTGTTCCATGTTTAAAACCACAAGTGCAAAATGATTGGACTTTACATCATCAAGAGATTAAACTTTAAGGCTTCCTTTTCCTAGTCCTCCAATGAAAGGCATTTAGAGGTAAGAACTAAACGGCTGCTTCTTCACCGCCCATGTAACAAGGTATTTTCAACATTCATCAAAGCTATATCTCAAAGGATCATGGGGATGGCACTTGTTTTGCAGAACAAAGACAAGTTACTACCATATCTTTCCTATTTTAGTCTATTTGGATGGGAATGAGAAATCTTTCTGTCCCACTGCCTCAGCTGTTTTTGAAATAATTGGGTTGTTCTGCTACCGCTTTCTTTATAATTATGCTATGTACTGTGCATTGGCCCAAAGTAGGCATTTAGAGCTCAAATCTGTTATTATACTAACACTTTTTTTTTTTTTTAATCCGCATAACTTTTTTTTCGATTTAGGATTCAGAAAATTTCTTTGGGGCAGGAGAATGTATCCTTTTCTTTTTGTTTTGTTTATACAGACAACCTTCTTGTAGCTCACTAGAGTTTGTGCTTATGGAATTTAACAGAGTTATGAAAATATGAGTAGCAGACACAAAGCAATTTTTCAAATCACAATAGCAATGAAAATGTTACAAAGAAAAATCACATCTGTTTCCCAAACTATCATTCAAAAAACAAAAAAGCGAGAGTCTAAGCTGAGTCCAGTGGAATTTATGGTTTCAACCCACGGGTGTAAGAAGTCGGATATTATTCTTAGCTATCCATGGTGTGGATGTGGAGAGGAGGCTTTGAGGGGCCAAACTTTTCCAGTTTCCTCAGACAGAAGAAACCCCAGATTTGGCAAAGGGGCTTTGCCTGCTCTGGATTCCTTTCCGCCCCTGGGGGTTTCTAGCATTTTCTGCAGCTAGTTCGTGGCTTAGCTCACATTTATCACTTTTTGTTTGTTTCTTCTAATGTTTCATCTACACATAAGCAAAATTGCACAACTGTTTGGTTGAAAACTGGCACATGGTACGGGGACACTATTCTGAACTGGCCCACGTGGCCCCTGTGGTTCCTGTAAGCTTCAGGCTGTTACAGTTTTCTTGATGTTTCTTATTGTTGCTTATCTAGTTTCTTTAAAAAAGTGGTTCAGTTCAGCGATTGATTTGCAGTTTGTGGGGTTTTCTGTGCAACACCATGCAGTTGGTATGACCTGGTAAACCTGGCCTTTGCCATTTCTGCTGTCTGAAGAGGGGTTTTATCGTGTGAAGGCAACTTTGTTTTCAAAGAAAAAAACATTGACGTTTGTGTTCTCACTCTGTGCCAAACGCTGAGTCAGGTAACTAATGGAAGTTATTTCCTTGAAAATTCTCTGCAACTTTATGACACACAGATATTAGTAGTTCTCATGTTATACATGGGAAGGCTGAGGCTCAGAGAGGTGAAGTAAACTGTATGAAGCCAGAGCAGTGTGTGAACTCAGATGTTCCTCTACCATGCTGCCCTGCTTTTCTATAAACAAACCATGCTGCTCTTTGATTCCACCATCTTGGTGAGAAAATTATGTTGTTAACTGAAATAAAGGGAAACAGTTGGTATTTATTTTATATCACTCTCCATCAAAGATTGTCAAGTTGTTTAGATTTCTAAATTTTGTTAAACCGTAGCGATCCACAAGTTCTTAAACATCATTCAGTTGTAATGTCGTATATGAGACTATGAAGAAACACAATGGGCAATATTATCTTTTGCAGTCAAGATTATACAAATATTGCAAGAAAGACACATTCCTGCCTTATACTCTCTAATGAAAGAGATTTTAAACTTACTCCCTACTGTGCTGCATGTTTTTAACCTCTCTTGAATAAAGCTGTTCCTTAGATTGAGCCGCAATCCTTTAAAAATGTATTCTGACTAATATTGACTGGTTAAATGTGTGAATAGTTCTCCACTCTGGTCTAGAGAGGATGATTTGATGATTTGCCCCTTAAAATGCTTTCTTATCTTACATCTTAGGATCTAGGCAAAGTTTTCTAAAATGCAGACGATTATGGAGTAATCCCAAAGACAGTGTTTTGTTATTTTAGTACAATGAATAAAAATATGTGTTAAAAAATTTGAAGTTTAGCTCCCATGAAATTGTGATCATAGTATTAATTAGGTTTCAGATCCTTTTGGGGGGAATGTGAGAATATAGGGAAAGAGCTTTCCGTAGCCGAGATCAAGGCAAAGTGCGGGAAAAGGGGTATCATCGTGTATGGCACAGCATAAATGTTTACAACGTCTAGTAAATATTTTGGGGAAAATGAATGCTTTAGGAAAAATTTAAGCCCTGACAATTTTCTTAAATGATTATGTGCCTGCACAGGATCTGGCATAACTTTTTATATATAAGAGACACTTGAGTAAATGTTTGTTGATAAGAAAGAAGGGAAAGAAGGAAGGAGAGAGAGAGAGGAAGGGAGAAGGAAAGAAAAAAGAGAGACAGGAAGGGAGGGAGAGAGGTAGGGAGCTAGAAAAAAAAGACATGTGATTGTAAATTAAAAACTAAATGGACACTAATTACGCTAAACGTTTTTTAAATTAAAATTATTATAAACTAAATAGACACTATTTTTCCTCTACTTTTCTGTTCTAAATTCCTTTCTAAAGGAATTCAGGCATGTGTTCTTGCTCCCACTGAGAAATCCATAAAACAATAATGCAGAACTTTTTTTTTTTTGATAGGTTAAAAATAATTGCTTCACTTTCTATGAGGAAGTCAAAGACTGCAGTTTAAGCAGAAAAGCAGTGACTTGTTTCAATAAAATCCTCAAACTTATATTGAGTGCCTAAAACTGGAGCTTCAGAGAAGACCGAGCTAAAACGTAACAGCTGCCCGCAAGGAGGCTGAAATTTGGAAGCAGGAGTTATCCAGCAGCATAAATGCCCATCACAAAAAGCTCACATTTGACAGACGTTCCCTAAAAGCAGCGTAAATACAGTGTGTAGGCTGATCTAGACTTAGAGTTCTCAGCCAGAAGAAACCAGGACTACAGGAAATTTACTGGATGACCTTGGACCTTCTGTTCTCAGCCTCTCTGTTTTTAACACCGGATGTTAATACATACTATACACTAATTTTTATGGACTTATAAAGATGAATAAATGTGCATCAAAGCAGTTTGATCTCTTACAATGGAAGTTGTTAGTCATATGAAATATTAGCATAAATATGTATTCCTTTTAAAGTATTCCAGGCGCTTACTGGATTTTGTTCAGTTTGGAAAAGCTGTCAGGTGTTTGTCAACAAATAATTGTAAGTATTGACAAATAAAAGGAATCAGACTTTCAAAATGTAGTCCTAATGGTTGAAGTGATGTTTCTGATTATAAAATGACTTCTTTGCAGATAGACATTTCCTACTGCGTTTGTCAAACGGTGGGTTCATGGCTTAGTCAGGGGCAAAGTTATTAAGGACATAAAACACCATCTGGATGGAGCTAATAAACATAAAACATAACCTTCAGATACACTGCTGCAGTGGCCAGACTGTGCCAGGCCAGATTACCCTTTGTTTGTGTTTAAATCTGAGCCATGTTCTAAGCCTTCGACTGTGCTAGCTTTGTTTCCTCTGTGTCCCCTTGACTCAAATGCAAAGATTCCATGAGGTGAGCAAATTCCCTTGTGAGTCACACGAGGCTGTAGATTCAATGCCTTTGTGCCTGGTGTGACATGTCTAAACTGTTCTCCCGTATTTTCTTCAGAAATGAAAGTACGTTTATTGATGTAGAAAATAGGAATTCTTAAAATTATGGAAATAAGTCTCTCACTATACAAACTTCCTTTTAGTGAAGTCCAAGCAAATAAGCAGTATGACCAGAAAAACTTGACCCTTAGTAAATACTTTGAAACACACCATCTCTAATCCAAAATGATGATGTAAAGATTAAGGTTCAGTATCTAAGTTTGGTTGACATAAAACCTATTGCCACTGAATCGATTCCAACTCACGGTGACCTTATATGACAGAGTAGAACTGCCCTATAGAGTTTCCAAGGCTGTAATCTTTATGGACGCAGACTGCAACATCTCCACATCTTTCTCCCACAGAACAGTGGCTGGGTTTGAATCGCCCACTTTTGGTTAGCAGCTGAGCACTTAACCACTGTGCCACCAGGGCTCCTTTGGTTGACATAGAATACTCAATATATTTCTATATATTCTCTCTCTTTTTCTGTCTGACTGAGCTTGTAGTAGCATAATCAATGGCCTTTCTTTCTCTTTCTGCCAGGTGTAAGACAAATTCTCAAAGATCTCCTTTAAATTGCTGATAGTTATAGAATTTATTTTGATGATCAAGGATATACTAAATTACTAAGCAGTGGGAAATAGATTCTTGAAAAATATAAGCCACATAAAGACCTTCTCACAAAAGCAGGTTATATAGCATGTTGCTTAAGTTGTATCCAATTCAGTCTCTGTCATTAGAGAAATGTGAGGATTATGGTGGACACTGTGATGTGCCACTCAGGTCTCCTTTCAGGAATGAAAGATTTATTACCTCAATTCTTTGCTCAGAGTTCCTCTGGTGGATAGTCCTCCTCTGTCAGCCATCTTCAGAGATTGCCTCAGCTGAATGTCACCCAAGGCCATGCCCCTTTCCTGGGGTACCCCACACTCAGTGACTGATTAGTGCAGCGTGTAAAATCTCAGCCCTCTGGTCACAATTGGGGTCAACTCTGAAGCACCATCCCATCCTCAGAAGTCCCGCAAGTGTTGTCTGAGGCTTTCATTGAGACTGTAATGTAGCCGAACTTCTCCCTCTGCCTAATCCTGCTTCCTTCCCTTTCACAGGTGTTTATACTGTAACCACGAGTATGCCCTAATAAACCTCCTGAACACTCATCTCTACCACAGGGTCTACTTCCTAGGGAAGCCAACCTACAACAATTGCCCAGCAGATGAAAGGGCTATGAACTATACCAGCTGGGTTACCCTTTCAAATTGCCAGTCCTTCTCACAGTTGCCAAGTGAGAGATAAGTGCACTCACTCTACAGACATGCCCCAGATGCTAGTCAGTACCGGAAGAGTTAAAAAGATTTAGTGACTAACAAGTAGGATTATTTTTAAAAGAAAAATCATAAAACACTATGAGCCATGCTATGCAAATTGCCCTGAAGGCAATGGCAGTAAAGGCTGACTACTCAGCAACATCAATCCATACCCACAGGCCTCTGCAATTAGTCTACCATGGTGAAATGGCAGTGACATACACGTTTCATTCTTCATTTCTGTGTAGCCTCAACATTTGAAAATTTCCTCTCTCCCTAAGTAAGAGGCATCTCATTAGATCAGAATGACAGCTGTATCATAAGGATTTTAAAGTAGAAAAGCAGATTACAAGTGGGAATGCTGTGCAAAATGGTGATTAAATTAATTATGAGGTCTTTTCAAAATTTTCAAAGCCACTATGTTAATATTCCCCAGCAGATTAGGAATCCGAATGGTTTTCTTTCAAACACTGACAGAATTAGGTAGGATTATGTTGATGTCTTATGCTATTTATTAATATTTTTCTTGCACTCATCTATTCAGTAATCTTGTCTTTTGGTGATTGACTGAAGTCAGCTGTACCCATGAAGACACCCAGTTCTGTCCTGGAAAGACAGAGCTCTTTAGAATTATATTTTGCCCACCTAGTGTGACCCCAACCTCTGCTGAAAGCATTTACCCTTTCGACATTAATCACATGAAGCTTAGTGTCATTGCTTATATTGTCATCTGCTTTTGTTGTTTTAGGTTGTTCTGCTTGATACCACTTTGACTATTGTTTCTTTCCCATTGAATTTCAAAACTTTTCAGAGCTAAGATGTTTCTTTTTTTTTTTTAAACTTTATTTTATTGTTGTACTTTAAGTGAAAGTTTACAATTCTGGTTAGTCTCTCACACAAAAATTTTTTCATACATTGTTATGTGACCCTATTGCTCTCCCTATCCTGTGACAGCACACTCCTTCTTTCCACCCCTGATTTCCTGTGTCCATTCAACCAGCTCCTGACCCTCTCTGCCTTCTCATCTCACCTCCAGACAGAAGCTGCCCATTTAGTCTCATGTATCTACTTGAGCTAAGAATCACACTCTTCACAAGTATCATTTTATATACCATAGTCCAATCTCTGACTGAAGAATTGGCCTCAGGAATGGTTTTAGTTCTGGGTTGGCAGAGAGTTTGGGGTCATGCTCTCCGGTGTCCCTCCAGTCTCAGTCAGACCTTAAGTCTGGTCTTTTTACTAGAATTTGAGTTCTGCACCCTACCTTTCTCCTACACCATCAGGGACTCTCTGTTGTGTTCCCCGTCAGGGCGGTCATTGGTGGTAGCCAGGCACCATCTAGTTCTTCTGGTCTCAGGCTGGCTAAGATGTTTCTTATGTTTCTTGGTAGGTCCCCTGGTTACTTACCAAAGTGGCTCAAACATGGGTAATGCTCTCTATATATTTTAAGTTTTGTCCTATTTTGATGACAAACTATTTTCCTTTTTTTCAGAAATTGAGTGATTGACTGCAAAATCAAATGTCATTATCTCTTTCTTTAATACAATTGACCACTCCCTCGTTCTTGATAAGGCTCTCTTCTCTGAGCTTTTGGGATGCTGAGCTATTCTGGCTCATGCTCAGCCAAGCATCTCACATTCCCAGCTTCCTTTCCAGCTCCTCTCTGCCCTCTGTTCCCTCACTACACAAGCTAGGCACTCTGCCAGATGCTGGGGATTCAAAGATTAGCAGCCATCAATCCCTATTCTCAACAAGAGAATCGTCTTACTGTAGAAGGTGAGAATCCTACATTTCTAAACACTTAAGCTTATATTTTGTTCATCCAACACAATATTTATTAAGCATCTACTATGTACCACTGGTGGCACAGTGATTAAGAGCTACAGCTGCTAACTAAAAGGTCAGCAGTTCAAATCCACTAGCTGTTCCTTGGAAACCCTATGGGGTAGTTCTACTCTATTCTACAGAGTCGCTGTGAGTTGGAATTGATTTGACGGCAATGGATTTTTTTACTATCTGCCACACTCTATTCTAAGGGCTAGGATAAAATAGAGAAAACGCAAAATCCTGCCCTTATGGCACTTGCATTCTCGTGGGGTGAGGGTGGAGAAAAACAATACACAAAATAGATAAGTTAAATATATAGTATGTTAGAGGGTGGCAGCATAGCATAGCAGTAAAGAACAGGCTTGGAAGCCAAAATTTCTCTGCTTGAACTCAACTTCATCCCTTACCACTGTTAGAAACGCCATATACTTCTCTATACCTCAGTTTCCTCATTTGCGAAATGGGGATAATGCTAATATTTACCTGACTCTGTTGTTATGAGGAGTAAATGGATTATTATTTTAAAAGCCCTTAGAACAGTGACTGGCACGTGATAAGCGCATGTAGTGTTTATTAGGAGCCCTGGTGGTGCAGCAGTTAAGAGCTTGGCTGCTAACCAAAAGGCTGGCAGTTTGAATCCACCAGTCACTCCTTGGAAACTCTATGGGACAGTTCTACTCTGTCCTATAGGGTCGCTATGAGTCCAAATCTACTCAAAGGCAATGTGTTAACGTTTATCAAACAAATAAAAAATCTTGATTAGTGCTGTGAAAAAAAGAAAACAAAGCTTGAGTAAGTGATAGAGGGGAGTGCCTAGGTGGCACAAACAGTTAACACTCTTGGCTGCTAACTGAAAGGTTGGCAGTTTGAACCCACCCAGAGGTGCTTCAGAAGAAAGCCCTGGTAATCCACTTCTGAGAGATCACAGCCACTGAAAACCCTACGGAGCACAGTCCTACTCTGACGGTACATGGTGTCGCCATGAGTCGGAGTCGACTAGACTGCAACTGGTCTGGTCAGGTCACATGATAACGAGGTTAAGTCAGAGGGCTGAAACGTTACACAGAGTAGTTAGGGAAGGCCTCAGGAAGGTGAGGCTGAAATAGAAACCTGAAAGGAAGCAGGCGCCAGGTTGCAGACATCTTTAGGAGGAGTGTTCCAGACTGAATAAATATCTGACAGGAAGGCTATTATGCAAGAGCATTCGAGGTGTGCTCAGCAACAACCAAGAGGCAATGGGGCTTGAGAGGAGGGGGAGAAGTGCAGAGGAGTAGCAGGTGGGTCACTTCCCGGGTGCCTCTATTGTTGCTTGACCTATTATTAAGCTGGTTCCAACTTCTAATAAATACTTGTTTTTAACACATCTGAATCGACTCAGTAACAATGGGGTTTAGCACATTTGAGTGATAGCCTATTTTTTTTTTTTTTTTTTACTATGTATTGCTATCAAGGCATATTGGTCTGCATATTCTAAAGACTTTTGACTTTTTCTTTCTTCAAAGACTGTAATACTATTGTCCATTTCCAGTCTTCCGGAACCTGTCCCACTTCCAACTATTCCTCAAGGGTTATCAGAATGGTTTTATGATCACAATTTCTTAGAATACGGGGATGTGATTTGTCTCAAGTTCATGACTTGAACATGCTTAAAATGGTTTAAGTGGAGAAGCATTCCCTGTAACGAGATGCAGATCTCTCTTCAGCTCTCTCTTGCCATCACATTTCACATCTGTACTGCTTTTTCCAAAGCTTTTTCTCACTCAGCCCTGAACAACTCCCTCAAGTGGTAAGATACCTTTTTTGTATCTTCTTGTTCTGAAAATTCTCAGTTTAAGTGATCTGGGTAGCCTCCTGGACATCATTCTCACACTTGCATTTAACTTTTCTGTATTTGTTTGATTTCTTTCTGTTTTATGATTTTCCTTTTATCTTTGAAAGAATTCTTTAAAATCTGAGGTTTTCGGAAAGCCCCTGGGTAGCTTTTTTCTTTTTTCCACTTAGATACCTTCCACTTGGTTTGATTTTAAAAACTACAGGTGATTATACTGTCACAAGGAGCCCTAGTGGTGCAGTGATTAAGTGCTCGGCTGCTAAGCAAAAGGTCTGCAGTTGGAACCCACCATCAACTCTGAGGCAGAAAGATGTGATAATCTGTTTCCATAAAGATTACAGCCTTGGAAACCCCGTGGGGCAGTTCTACTTTGTCCTATAGGGTCACTATGAGTTGGAACCGACTTGACAGCAATGGGTTTTTGTATTGTCACAAATGTTTATTTAAGTTCTCTCAAACTTCCTCATCTAGTTTCCTTTGAGGTGAGGACCATGGAACAAGCAGATAACTTATTAAAGTGGACTGGCTGGGGTCTCAATGAACTAGAGAACTTCCCACTGAAAATGGGAAGACACTGTTTTAATCCAGCTCATCAGACGATTGTCACAAAATCTGGCTGCTTTTCACTGAAGCTGAAAAACCAGGATTTTTATGTGCCACTTAATTGACTTTAAAATGTTTGCAACAATTTCTAACTTATTTTTAATCATTAGGCAGTCCAAGCAAAACATACTTTCAAGCCAAACCCAGCCTGCGGGTCTCACATTTGTAACATCTGCTTCAGTTTTTGGCCCTGGATCTCACCTGCATCTGCTCTAAACAGAGTGTGCTGTGTGTTCCTGAAGCTTAAGTCACTCATTTGACCAGACACAGGATTGTTCACTGTTTTGTTGTTGGTGGTGTTAGCTGCCTCTGAGTCAGCCCCCAACTCGTGGCAACCCATGCACAAGAAAGGAAATGGTGCCTGGTCCTGCGCCATCCCCATGATCATGTTCACTGTTACAAATGCTAAAATAACACAGTTACCTGCTCCCAAATTCCTATTGCTCCTGTTTGTCTAACCTGGTCTATCCTGACAGTTAAATATTCATTAATATTATGCACAGAAAAGCCCTCAAGGCTTATTCGCCACAGTACAGCCTTATTTGGGGGCCTCTGAGTACTGCAGTCATTTAATCGTAATGAACAGTATTTTTGTGCTTAAATTTTTTTTGAAAAGCATTAGCAAATAAACTCAGATATTCCCAAACTATGAATATTAGATAAACTTCATTCATACATATCTTATTCTGCATATTGCATTATGAATAATTAAAATGAAGATTAAAATTGTAAAGTATTCAGGATGATTTTGTTTACAAAATTTAACTTTTTAACCTTTCTCAGAATATAAAAATGTGATTACATGGTACATATTTTTAAAAGGAGCAAATGAGAAATTTCACTAGAAATTAGGAAAAATGTTGACCTGAATATTTTGGGTCAAGAGATTTAAAAAGAAAACTATTTAGTTGTCATTTTGAAATTCACTCCTTTAATGAATTGGAAGTAAAAAGGAAGTTTTCTAAGTGGCTTATTATAACTAAAAAAATTGCATGGGGAACTTTTTTTTATTATCTATCAAAATTCAGCTTGCAAATTTTTGGAAATTTTTATCTCTAGAGTAAATAAAATTCCAAAACCAAAAAATCCATTGCTGTCGAGTCCATTTCAACTCTAGCGACCCTATAGGACAGAAAAGAACTGCCTCACAGGGTTTCCAAGTCTGTAATCTTCATGGAAGCAGACTGCCACATGTTTCTACTGTGGAGTGGATAGTGAGTTACAACTGCAGACATTTTGGTTAGCAGCCTAGCGCTTCAACCACTGAGCCACCAGGGCTCCTTAAATAAAATTATAAACAGGAAATTCCCCTTACTCTTCCCTTTTTTTTTTGAAGTTTCCTGCATATTTTCATGATAAATTATGCTTTGCTTTAAACAAAAATCCTAATTTTCTCCAAAACTCTATACCCCCTACCTTGTTTAGGGCCATCTATTTATGGGAGATTAATTGCTTGGATGTGTAGTTATATATGAGATTTATGTTTTTACAGAAGCAATAAGTCAAAGTTGTCCTTTATGAAAGTCAAAGGTGATAACCATCTCACAAGTTCTTTCATAAAAGTGGATCTTATTTTGCAACTCAAGCTTATTATTCAACTTCTTCAGAAGATGGAACTAGTGCTAAATTTCACCAAAAAGAGTTAAGGAAAGAAAAGCCTTTGGCAAGAGTTCATGACCAGAGAACTGAAATGTTCCTTTTTCAATATTGTAAAAGAATGGGCAAACCCTGAGATAATAGGCATTTTTATGTCGGGTGTTTGCTCCTGTCAGTGAGATGGCTGGAATTCCAGCCTTTTCTATTCTTCTCCAGGCTCTGTGCTTAGTACCAATCTGGGTTCTTAGCTGCAAACAATGGAGATCAACTCTGGCTTACTATGCAGAAAAAGGAGTTCGATGATATCAGGTAGCTTTCTGAATCACCAAAATGGTTGGAGAACTAGCTTAGAAAACTGGAGAACCAAGAGATACCAAATAGCAATAACATGACCATTTCATATCAAAGACACCAGCTAGTTAAGATGCTGCAACAGGAACTGCAGCTCCTGAACTGTTCACCAGAGACATCACTGGTACTATAAGTAGATATCTTCTGATATGCTCCTAGTCCCTTGACTTCACTCCCACTGTAGCCACTGTATTTTTTTTTCTTCTCATTTCTAGATACAAAGTGCTGGATGAAAACATCTGATTGGGCTAGCTTAGGACAAATATCCAGGCCCTAGCTCCCAAAAAGCAAGAACAACTGTTTTACTTTGGTTTCCCCAATGTTATGTGGAGCTCTTTCTCTCATTGATTCTAGAATTTCCTCAAAAAGAAAAGGTGTTTAAGTTCTGGGTTGCCAAAGTTGTACAAATTCCACTAAGCTCCATCCCTTTGGATCTCCAATATATATTATATATATACAAATATATATATATATATATTTGTTGTTGCTGTGTGCCGTTGACTCAATTTCGACTCATAGTGACCCTACAGGACAGAGTAGAACAGTCCCATAGGGTTTCCAAGGAGCAACTGGTGGATTCGAACTGCCACCTTTTGGTTAGCAGCCTTAACTGTTAACCACTTAGCCTGTACATATACAGGAAACCCTGGTGGCGTAGTGGTTAAGTGCTATGGCTGCTAACCAAAAGGTCGCCAGTTTGAATCCACCAGGTGCTCCTTGGAAACTCTATGGGGCAGTTCTACCCTGTCCTGTAGGGTTGCTATGAATCAGAATCAACTCGACAGCAATGGGTTTCTTATATATATATACATATATACATATACATATATATATATATACATATATATATACACATATGTGTGTGTGTGTGTGTGTGTGTGTGTATTCTCATACCTACAATTCCAAAAAATAAAATGCAGCTACACCTTCATATAATCAAAAACAGTTACCTCCTCTTCAAGGGAATAACAACGAAAATGTCATAAGATAGTGCCTTCAGTTCAAGCACAGGAATTCTGATAATGTCTATTCGTCCTCTAGTTTGGTCACAATACCGAATGATTATTTTGGTACCTGTGGATTAAATTGTAGAGTGATTTATCACCAACACACTTGAAATTCAATAGTGAAAGAAGGAAGGAAATGGAGAGGGAAATTAGTTAAAATATATACCTTGCATAGCAAGGAGGGAAAAGCAGATAAAAGTTATGGTACTTGTCCAATAGCTAGTCATGACAATATCTATAGTATTTATGACTTTCTTCCTCAATGTTACTCTTGCTTTCAACCTGCCCCACAGCCTATTGAGGTTCTTTATTCAATGGCATGACCCAAACCTTTATTCTTAAGGAATTTTTATTTTGATGTTTCTACTCATATAGGGTTCTGTTACGTTTAACTGTACCTAGTTGTACAAAGAGGCATTCTGTAGGATTACCTGTTGCTGTTTGTTTTTAGCATATGTCTCCTTACTACTTTTTCTGACATGAGGGCCTGTGGTGCAATGAATTACTTAATATGGCCCCTCTAGCCATGGTCTTTGTGACTCACACAATGATTGAGTGGGACTATGCAAATAAGGTATATGGAACCTGTTATGTGTCAACTTGGCTAGACCATGATTCCCAGTATTGTTTGGTTGTCCTCCATTTTATGTGTTGTGGATCCTGACTTCTACATGTTGATGAGGTAGGACTGGTGTAAGGAATGCCTTGGGTCACAGCCCCGCAGGAGGGTTTGACTCAAGCCCCACCGTTACTAATGTTACGCCCTTCCCTGGGGTGTGGCCTGCATCTAAGATATATGTGTGCGTCTTGGGGAGGCTCTATCTCTGCATCTGGATCCCGCATCGGGTTCATGATCAATTGACCTCCCCAGAGGCCTGCTGTTTGACCTGCCAGTTCTGGGATCTGCCAGCTGCCATAGCTGCCTGGGCTGGCGGCCTATCATGTGACTTGATTTGCCAGCTTCTGCAGCCTTGTGAGCCAGCAGCCTGTGGTCTGAATGCCAATTTGGGTTCGTCAGCCACGGGAGTCAGGAGAAGCCTATGCCTGACACATGAATTTGGGACTTGCCAACCTCCACAACCATGTGAGCCATTTCCTTTATATGTTCATGAGTTCTGTGAGAAGTTGCAGCAAATTAGGGAACCCAAAGACAGGAGGGAGAGTACTGAGGGGAGAGAGAGTAGTTGATGTTAGAGATGCTGGAGTGGTACAGCAGCTTGGAAAAGATGCACATTTGATACATCTTTAACCTCTGCTTCATAGGAACCAGCTTTGTGCTGATCCTTATAAAAGACATTATTTGCTGATAGCCCCAAACAACTGAGCCCAGAATTATAGGAATGAGATGCAAACATTTTGCCAATGGGTAATCAGTTATAATTATGAGAGGTGCCACCCCACTTCCATTCCTTTGGTGTTTGAGGAGACAAAGAAACATATATTGGTTTGGATGATACAGTTCTTGAGAGCATATACAGATTCTTACAGGACAGCTTTCCTACCTGGCAGGGTTACTGTTCATCTGACATCTTAGTGGAGTGTTGAGTGGCCATTCTATAAGAACTCTAATAGTTAGAATGCTGAAATATCATTCTGAAGACTGACAGGAGGCGTAGATATTTAGAAAATAGTTTATAGCTGGATTAATTCATTCAACAAATATTTATTATGTGGCTAGTGTAGTCAGACTCTGGTAGCCTCTGGGAGATACAATCAAAAACGACACATAGATAATTCCAGTCTTCATAAAGCTTCAGTCTAGGTTGACCCTGTAGGACAGAGTTGAACTGCCCTATAGGGTTTCCAAGGCTGTAATCTTTACAGAAGCAGACTGCTACATCTTTCTCCCGAGGAGCGACTGGTGGGTTTGAAACACTGACCTTTCAGTTAGCAGTGAAGTGCTTTAATCACTGTACCACCAGGGCTTCCGCAGGTGGAAATATGGCCAAATAAACAGGCATTTGTAATATCATATGGTAAATTTTATAAAAGAGATTCTAGAGTGCTACAGAAACACGCAGAAGGGAAACATATTCCAAATTGGCGGGGGCTTGCTGATTTGGCCAGTGATGAGATCCAAGATAAGGTGGCATCGAAGCTGAAACAAGAATAAGTAGGGGTTAGTTTGGTAAATGGCAAACGAGGATAAATTTCCAGGGAGATAGAATTGCATGTGAAAATGATTGGAGGTAGAAAAGAATGGTGCACTATAGAACTTAGCAGTATTTCTGTGGGGCTGGACCATAGGCTGGCGGGAGGGGGAGGGGGTGAAGACAGAGGGCTGGTGGAAGCGACTGGGTAAGGCAAGAGGTAGGGTAGTAGTAGACATCAACAGGAGTTAAAACATGAGATGAGAAGACTTGTAAAACGAGTTAAGGAGTTGAGATTTTATCCTGAGGGCAGCATAAAGCCATAGATTCTTATTTAGAAGTACCATCATTATTCTGCAATGTGTACCATCATTTAGACGTGGGGAAGATGGAAACAAAGAGACCAAATAAAAGGAAATTGTCATAACAGGGAATAATAATGGCCTGACCTACAGCCTAAAGAAAATACAAAAATGAAGAGAAGTGGATGGAAGTTATCGGCAACAGGAGGTACAAATAAAAACATTTGATAATTGTATGTTAGAGACCAGGGAGACAGTAAATCAAGAGCCATCTAGGTTTTTTTTTTTTTTTTTTTTTTTATTATTATTTATTTTTATTTTTGGTTTGGGTAACTTAGTGGTGGTGACACCATCCACTCTGAGAGGGAACAAATATAGATGAGATGAGTGGGTGGGGGAGGGGAGGATTCTGAGTTGAATTTATAATATGTTGAATTTGAATTTTCTGTGAAACAGTCAAGTGAAAATACCTAATAGGTAGTTGGAGATAAGCGTCTGAAGCTCTGAAGAGACAGTGGGTCAGGAGCTATAAATTTCAGAGATAGTAAATGAAGGTGCTGTGCTGTCTGAGATCCCGCAGGGAGAGCAGGGAGAGTGAGAATGGGTCAAAGAAGCAGCTTCAGTCAGAAGGCTGGAGAGCTCCTCCAATGTAAAGGGGGAAGAAGCAAAGGGTAGGGTAGACCTAAGTCAGGTTGTTGGTTGGGTGGCTGAATGTTGAAGGAAGTCTTTTTGGATGATTTGTATTGTCTGAGTGAACTGGGAGGCAAGATCATCTCTGGGAATGTACATCGAGGGAAAGAGGAGAGAGAGATGACTGGGAAATAGAATCGCTTGACCGCATCTGGGGAAGATTGAGTTTGGAGCACAGGAATTTATAGCAGCTCCTCACTCTAGGGCTGATAAATCCTTCCTTCCCTTCTCAGCCAGAGTTCTCAGCAGCTCTGCGGTAGGCTCAAAGGAATACAAAGGAGAGAACTGAGTGACAAAATGCGCTAGGAGAAATGATGATTGATACAAGTCAATTTAGAGAGTGAAGAACCATGGAAGTGAGAATACATGTTTTAATAGACAAAAAGTTTCCTGGCCTCTAACTTAAAAACTTCACATTTCCACCTTGATAAATGAAAGAAAATGGATATCTTACCCGTGCATTGTGAAATATACCATGACAATGTTTTAATTATACAAAATTACATTTACAAAGATGTAGGCATTCAAAAAGAAGAAGAAAAGATTCATTTACAATGGAAATAAAATCAGGTAGTCCTCAGAGTTCTCTGCAAAACTAAATGGGAGAAGACAGTTTTAAGGGAACGTAAAGTGACCAGAGGGCATTATATTTTATAAATCTGTATTTAATCTGCATTACCTATGCAAGTTTATACAACTCTATTATAAATCTGTATTTACCCTGTGAAGGTAAAATGCAGATAATGTACATAATGTAGACACTTAAGAAATTTAATATCTATGTCCTCTTATTAAAAAAATAAATAAAATCCATTTCAGTAGACAAGAGAGGTAAAGGAAAATTAAGAGTTTAGCAGTAGAGTATTGTTAAAAGTTTCTGTGGACACTGGAATGAATTAATCAGAGAAATAAGTCAATATAATTATAAATCTCATACAAGTCTAAATACAAATGCTAAAAAATATTTTTTTGAAAGGAAAGCTATGTAAGGGTTTTGTATGGAGTAGAAAATGTATAAACTGTACACCAAATACATTCAACAGCCTATATGAGCACACGGAAACAAAATAGTGGTATGTCTAGTCATAAAAACCTCAGAGAAAGCACAGTTACACAATATTTGCCACGATAAAAGTTACCATTGGTAAACATTTCAGAAGTGTAATAGATTATATATATATCCATAAAGTTTAAAATTTTAATAAAATAGGAATTTCCAAAATTGATTTAAGGAAAGCAGAAGTTTAAAAACTCCAGTAATCATGGAAAAATTTGGAGCTAGAAAGGAATTACTATTAAACACAAGATAACAATTCTAGGAAGTTTGATGATGAAATTGTTTCAAATTTTCACATAGCAGATAATTTCTGCGCATTTCAAATTCTCACGTAAGAGATAATTCCTGGGCTGTTTAAATATTCCAAAAGTTTGTCAGCCTCTCAATCTACAAAGCTAATACAATTTTGTTACCAAAACCTGACAAGGATATGACAAAAACAAAAACTACAAATCAATCTCATTTGTAAGTAAAGAAACAAAGTATTTTATATACAATATTCTCAAATATTTAAAACAATTCTCAATGCTTTTTTCAAATTCCAACAGTAATGCATATTATAACAATTGAAATGATCTTAAATGTTAACAAAAAATATCCTAATAAATATTAAGAGAATAATACACACAGAGCAAGTAGGGTACATTCCAGTCATATATAGATGGTTCAATATAAGACAATTAATTAGTGTCCAGGAGGTCTCCATTATCCCAGAATAATAGGAACCAATCTTTTGAAGTCAATACACTAAAAACAGGAACCACAGTTTCACAGTAAGTTGTTTTAAAAAGTAAAAATCTTTATTGAGAATTTATCAAAAAATTAAAATACATCTGTGGGAGTGTATTTGTTTATACCTAACAAAATGTCAGTTGAAATTGAAGCTATCAGTTAATTTTTAGAATAAACAAAAATGAATCAAATACTAGCAATTTAAGAAAATAGTAAATATCTATGAGCACATTTTCATGATTATTGTAAATAGGTGCTTCTGCCAAAAATTCGGGAAGACTTTATTAACTTTCCAAGGGCCTTTTGATCTACTGATAGTGAAAATATTCTCTCTTAAATGTATTTAATGTCATCAACCTTTTTCATGTTTACTTCTTCAAATATTGACTGGTTTCAATTTCTCAGAACCTCTTATACCAACGGATTTGAGTATGATTTTAACAATTGTTCAATCTTAGTTTCCTCAGTTTCATGAAATCATATATATCTTACAGGGCTTGCTATTTCACCTTCCCCACCTTGCACACACCATAAATCTTTAGGTCAGCAGGTGAAAGGAGAAAAAGGGGGATATATATCTCCAAAGTTACCACAAAAGCATTCAGGGGGGAAAAAAAGAAAACATACGTGAATTAAAAAGCAAACAAAAAACACCGCATGTCCTAGAATTAGACAGATTATTCCGTAACAAGATTAAGGAAAAAAAAAAAAACTGATCGTTAATTGGTTAATGGGGAAATATATGAGACAGTATAATTAAAAAAAAAAAAAAATCAAGCATAAGAGAAAATTGAGGTCTAGTGCCAGTATTATTTAAAATTGTTAATCCATTAATGCTATGAACCTCTCAAATGGAGAAAGTAAAACTTACGTAAGTTTGAAAGTTCTGATCGAATCAACAAAGACTAGAAAAAGCAATGAGGTGAATTTCTTGAAAACAGACAAAATTATTGGTATTTGGAGATAATATAAGTAATTATAAAAGGAGAATCAACTGAAATATTGAAATAAAAGGGGAATTCCTTGCCCATATACCAGCAATAATCAGGTCAAAATAGTCCATTCAATAACAACAAAACACATAAAATGGTGAAAGGATATTTAGCCAAATAATGAGCGTGGTTTACATGAAGAAAACTATAAAACTTCACTAAGGGGCATAAAGAAAGACTTAAATAAATGTAAAAACAAAAATGTTCCTGGAAAAGCCTGTGAGCGGCCATCTAAGATACTCCACTGGTCTCATCCCTTCGGGAGCAAGGGAGAATGAAGAGAACAGGATACAAGGAAAAGATGAGTCCGAAGGGCTAATTGTCCACAGCTACCAAGGCCTCCACCGGACTGAGTCCAGTACAGCTAGATGGTGCCTGGCTACCACCACTGACTGCTCTGACCAGGATCACAACAGACGGTTCTAGACAGAGCTGGAGAAGGATGTAGAACATAATTCTAACTCAGAAAAAAAAAAAGACCAGATATACTGGCCTAAAGGAGACTGGAGAAACCCCGAGAGTATGGCCTCCAGACACCCTTTTAGCTCAGTGGTGAAGTTACCTTGGAGGTTCACCATTCAGCCTGGGAGTGGACAGCCCCATAAAACCAAATGAGACTAACGAGGTACAGTAGTCCAGTGACAAGGGCCAGAAGGCAGAAGGGGACAAGGAAGCTGGTGATAGGGAACCCAAGGTTGAGTAAGGATATTGTTGATGTGTTGTGAGATTGTTAACCATTGTCATAGGGCAACATTTGTAGTAACTGTTAAATGAGAAACTATTTTGTTCTGTAAGGCTTCATCTTAAGTGAGAATAACAGCACAATTGGAAGAGTAGTCAATGTCACTGAACTGTGCATGTAGAAATTTTTGAAATGGTGTATCTTTGGCTACGTGTATTTTCACCAAAAAAAAAGGTTGAGAAGTTAGACGGTTGACACGTGGGGTTGTTAACCAATGTCATAAAACAATATGTGCACTATTGTTTCATGAGAAACTATTTGTTCTGTAAGCCTTCACCTGAAGTACAATTTAAAAAAAAAAAAAGTTCCTGGAAAGAAAGACTAAATTGTAAAATGTTAATTGCCCTCAAATAAACTTATATAAGTACAATAATGCAATCACAACCATGATCCCTTCATGAGAAATCTCACAAAATAAATTATGAATTTCATTTGGAAGAATACAGTGACAAAAATTAGCCAAGAAAAAGAAATGGAAAAGACAGGTAATGGGGAAAACCTGTATGACCAAAATCAAAAGTTATTATAATATAACATTAATGAGAATGACTGAGATGTTCACTCATGAAATGACAGATCACTGCAGCAGAATGGAGACTCCAGAATCATGAAGCTTACACACACTCCCTGTATAATGCAGCACATAAGTGATAGCTGTGGCACATAATATAATTAAGGAAGGGCTGATTAACAATAAATGGTTCCCTAACAAGACACCTCATATGCATTCGAAAGCTGGACAATGAATGAAGCCTGAAGAAGAATCGATGCCTTTGAATTATAGTGTTGGCAAAGAATATTGAATATACCATGGACTGCCAGAAGAACGAACAAATCTGTCTCAGAAGAAGTACAGCCAGAATATACCTTGGAAGTGAGGATGGCAAGACTTCATCTCACATACCTTGGACATGTTATCAGGAGGGACCAGTTCCTGGAGAAGGACATCATGCTTGGTAAAGTAAAGGGTCAGTAAAAAAGAGAAAGACCCTCAATTAGATGGATTGACACCGTGGCTGCAACAATGGGCTCAAACATAGCAACGACTGTGAAGATGGCACAAGACTGGGCAGTCCCTCATTCTGTTGTGCATAGGGTTGCTATGAGTCAGAACTGACTTAACAGCACCTAATAATACATAACAATAATAAGACATGTTTTTAGCTGGGAAAAGATTTAATTGTTAATTTTGGAATCAGAACTACCCAACAGGCAACTGGGAATATGGATCTGACTTTGGGCTGTGGGGAGATTCTTAGAAGCACAGTTTTTGAAAGTCATTCATGAATGAAATTGTAGGAGAGCAGGTCTGAGTGGAAAAAGAAAGAAATGGGCTGGGTACACAACTTTGATAAATTCCTATGTTTATGGGGAGAAAAGGAGAAAGGAGCCTGTGAAGAGACTGTGGGAGTGAAAAGTACTCAAAGTCCAGAAAGCAGAAGGTATCAAAAAGAAAGCACACACACACAAGCAAAGAATCAGGGAGATTAAAAAAAAAAAACTGGATTTGACACTAAATTGATCATTGGTGTTTTGTGAAAGAGCAGAAATCAGTTTACAAGGGGTAAAAGAAAACACATGGTAAAGAACTGTATTAAAAAGCATATTCTCTCTTTAAAATATTTGAGAGTAAAACATAGAAAAGATATCACAAAAGCATGTTCATAGGCAGCCATTCTAGGTACTTCCATTGCCATTAGAATTTTTTAACTTAAATTTTTGTTTTTAACCTTTGTATGCATTACTTTTTAAAGTTTATAAGCATATAATTAAATTCAGTAAAATTCACCATTTTAGTTATACTGTTCTATGAATTGATAAATGTATACAGTCGTGTAACCACCACCACAATCAAGATATAGAATATTTTCATCACCTCAGAGAAGTTCTTTTATACCTGTTTGTACTAAGTCCTTGTCCTTACCCCAGCCCCTGGCAACCATGATCCATTTTCTTTGCCTTTTCTAGAGTGGAATATAAATAGAATCATACAGTATGTGGCCTTTTGAGATTGGCTTCTTTCATTTAGCATAATATTTTTGATATTTATCTATGTTTTGCATGTATCAGAATTTCATTTCTTTTGATTGCCAAATAGTACTCCATTATAATGAAATACACAAAGAACTGGAGTTAGAAAACCGAAAGGGAAGAAACTCAGCATTTCTCAAGCAAAGAACTGAAGAAAATATTCAAGCCTCGAGTTGCGATATTGAAGGATACTATAGGCAAAATATCGAATGACACAGGAGGCATCAAAAGAAGATGGAAGGAATACTCAGAGTCATGGTACCAAAAAGAATTGGTCAACGTTCAATCATTTCAGGAGGTAGCATATGATTAAGAATTGATGGTACTGAAGGAAGAAGTCCAAGCTGCACTGAAGGCATTAGCAAAAAATAAAGCTCCAGGAACTTACGGAATACTAATTGAGATGTTTCAACAAACAGATGCAGCGCTAGAAACACTCACTTGTTTATGCCAAGAAATTTGGAAGACAGCTACCTGGCCAACCAACTGGAAGAGAGCCATATTTGTGCTCATTCCAAAGAAAGATTATCCAACAGAATGCAGAAATTATCAAACAATATCATTAAGATCGTTGGCAAGTAAAATTTTGCTGAAGATAATTCAAAAATGGTTGCAGCATTATATCAAAAGTGAACTGCCATAAATACAAGCTGGATTCAGGAGAGGATGTGGAATGAGAGATATCATTACTGATGTCAGATGGATCTTGGCAGACAGCAGATAGTACCAGTAAGATGTTTGTTGTTGTGGTTAGGTGCTGTCAGGTTGGTTTCAGTCCTGCGCCATCTTCACACTCATTGCTATGACTGATCACATTGTTGCAGCCACTGTGTCAGTCTATCCTGTTGAGGGTCTTCCTCTTTTTCACTGACCCTGTACCTTACTAAGCATGATGTCCTTCTCCATAGACTGATCCCTGCTGATAACATGTCCGAAGTAACCCAGACAAAGTCTCACCATCC
Organism: Dugong dugon; assembly: GCA_030035585.1. NCBI lineage: Eukaryota > Metazoa > Chordata > Mammalia > Sirenia > Dugongidae > Dugong > Dugong dugon. Next base: position 161,217,705 of record CM057461.1, on the reverse strand, counting down.
TGGCTTCCCAGGAGCACTCTGGCTGTACTTCTTCCAAGACAGGCTTGTTCGTTCTTCTGGCAGTCCGTGGTCTATTCAATATTCTCCACCAACACCATAAAGCAAAGGCATCAATTCTTCTTCGGTCTTCCTTATTCATTGTCCAGCTTTCCCATGCATACAAGGCGATTGAAAATATCATGGCTTGGGTCAGGTGCACCTCAGTCCTCAAAGTGACACTTTGCTTTATAATACTTTAAAGAGGTCTTTTACAACAGATTTGAGTAATGCAATATGCTGCTTCCATGGAAGTTGATTGTGGATACAAGTAAAATGAAATCCTTGACAACTTCAATATTTTCTCTGTTTATCATGATGTTGCTTATTGGTCCAGTTGTGAGGATTTTTGTTTTCTTTATGCTGAGATATATTCCATATTGAAGGCTGTAGTCTGATCTTCATCAGTAAGTGCTTCAAATCCTCTTTGCTTTCAGCAAACAAGGTTGTGTCATTTGCATATCACAAGTTGTTAATGAGTCTTCCTCCAATCCTGACATCCTGTTCTTCATATAGTCCAGCTTCTGGGATTATTTTCTCAGCACAAACATTGAATAAGTATGGTGAAAGGATACAACTCTGACACACACCTTTCCCAATTTCAAACCACGTAAAACACAATAAACATCTGTCTGGTATTCTCTGCTTTACCTGTGTGTCATTGACTCTGCAAAGATATTCAAATGTGTGGATCATAGTAAATTATGGATAACATTTCGAAGAATGGAAATTCCAGAACACTTAATTGTTGTCGTGCAGAACCTGAACATAGACCAAGAGACAGTTGTTTGAACAGAACAAGGGGAGCCTTTGTGGTTTAAAATAGGGAATGTTATGTGTCAGGGTTGTATTCTTTCACCATACTTATTCTGTCTGTATGCTGAGCAAATAATCTGAGAAGCAGGACTATATGAAGAAGAATGTGGCATCAGGATTGGAGGAAGACTCATTAACAACCTTCGATATACAGATGACAGAACCTTGCTTGCTGAAGGGGAAGTGGACTTGAAGCACTTACTGATGTAGATCAAAGACTACAACCTTCTGTATGGATTACACCTCAACATAAAGAAAACAAAAATCCTCACAACTGGACCAATAATTAATATCATGATAAACAGAGAAAATATTGAAATTGTCAAGGATTTCATTTTACTTGGATCCACAATCAATATCCATGGAAGCAGCAAAGAATGAAATGACATATTGCACTGGGCAAATCGGTTGCAAAAGACCTCTTTAAAATGTTAAAAAGCAAAGATGTCACTTTAAGAACTAAAGTGCTCCTGAGCCAAACCATGGTATTTTCAATCACCTCATATGCATGGTGAAAACTGGACAATGAATTAGCAGGAAGGTACCTAACAACACAAGTTTTCCATTGTATGGGTATGCCACAACTTCACTGACAGCAAAATCTTCACAATTAACTATCGAGGGGATTTTATCTTATTTTACTGAAGACAGAACAGAAGATCCTAGAGGTTGGTCAGCTTCCTGAAATCCATGGCTAGTAGAAACTAGAGCTGGAATTCAAATCCAGGTCTGTCTAACCCCAAACCCAGGGACACCATGAACTTCAGAGACTGAAAAAGTAAATCAAAGAAAAAACGACTGAGGGTCTGGGACATAGAGTGAAGTGGAAGATTTTTTTTTTTTTTTTTTAATTTTATTAGTCTTTTTTTTTTCTCTCTTTGAAAATCTAGATGAAATGTTTGCTTTCTATAAAATAAATTTTTGGTGTTTCAAGTCTCATGTCCCCCACCTCCTTTTGTATATTTTAGTGTTTTAAAAGATACACAAGAATTTGGGGAATTCAATCCAATTTGCACCCCTGGAACGTTTTAAAGAGCTTGAAACAAATTGAACTTCTGAGTTGGATCAGTTCCTGGGGGACAGTTGCCACAGCCACATGCTTCCATCAAATGTACATTACATGATAAGAAGGGTTCATACTATAGATAGAAAAAGGACAAACTGCATTTGAATCTGTTCATTTCTAAATTTAACAGTTCATTTTTGTGTTTATGTAGAGCAGCATCAAAGCTCTGCTTTGCCAATACTGTACTTTATTTAATTCTTAGATTTATACTAATTCTTCCATTGCCTGATTTTGAATATCTTCTCTCCTTGCAGTAATGATTTGTGCATATTTAGAAAACAAGTTGATCAGGATGCCTGCTGCCTTTGGTCCCATAGCAAGTTCCTCTCATTTTTTAAGATAATAAAGGCACCCTGCAAGGGTCACCACAAGGGAATGTGTTTCACATCACAACACAGATGGTTTGTTTACACCATTTCCCCTTCTTGGAGAGATTTTTAGGGATGAATTCAGATTTTCCTTCTTGTTGCATTATTTGTCTTCTAACTCCTTCCTGGTCAAAACCTGGAAGTGCCCTGGAAACACAGCAAGAAATTATTCTCTTTTCTTTACTTTTAAAATATAAAGAAGCACTGAAATTGGAGGAAATAGCCAATCCCTGCCAAGTGTTCGCCAACTTTTAAACACCTCTTTAAATAATCCTTGAGATTACACAATGCTCACCTTGATGCTAACCACACAACACATAGAACCTCCTTCTTCAAATTTGGAGCACTTATTACTGACTTGCACGTTTTCTTTGACCCAATATGTAAGGTTTCAGGTCAATGTTTTGTTTGTTTTTGTCATTTTGTTTTGTTTTGTTTTTTAGACAAAACATTATAGATAAAGGCTAGAACACTTCATTATACCTCAGAATTACCCAGGGAGTCTTTTTTTTCTCAGTAGCGATGTGTGGGCCCCACTATCAGAATTTCTCATTTAATTGCTTTAGGATAAGAGGGCCTGAGGATCAGAAATTTTAACATTTCCTCAGGTGATCCTTTAATGTACAGCCTGGGTTGACAAACACTGGTTTAGAATCTTTAATCAGACATTCCATAGGATACCAGTAGAGAACTTTATATATTTGCTTTTTTCTCACAATCCTTATGAAATACGTGATTGCCATTTAAGGTTATAAGAGTGCATGGATGTGGGAAGGTTTCCATAGTGATGAATATTTATGGAGAGAGTGGCAGCTCTCCTATCGTGCATCCGACAGGTTGGTGAGAGTGCTTTGTAACCTTCTGTAGGAATAGGATATTTATCTAGTTCCTGGAGCAGTTTTTATTCTAGTATCTTACCCCGAAGGACATTTAATAAGCTCTGTTCTCGAAATTAGAGAGGCTCATTCTCTGATGCTGAAAAACCCACCAAGAAAATAGAATTTCCACTAGAAAATCTAAGCCAGGGTGTCTCAACCTTGCTACTATTAACATTTGGGCCAGATGATTCTTTGTTGTGAGTGGGTGTCCTGTGCACATCAGATGTTTAGCAGCATCCCTGGCCTCTACCTACAGTTGTGACAACCAAAAATATCTCCAGATATTGCCAAATATCCCCCGAGGGAAAATATTTCCCCTAGTTGAGAACCACTGCTGTCAGCATATCAATTCAATTTTATATCTAGATGGAAATATTTTATCAGGATCATTATCATTAGAGCATGAATTTGTGCCCGCATTGCTGCCATACTAATTTTTCCATTAAACATCTGTTCTCAAAAATATGGCATAATGTTAAATTGGGCCATGCACTATTATATCAATGTTATTATCAATTTTTTATGGACATCTAACATGAAGGGGGAAACCCTGGTGGTGTAGTGGTTGAGTTCAGCTGCTAACCAAAAGGTTGGCCATTCAAATCCACCAGGCGATCCTTGGAAAGCCTATGGGGCAGTTCTACTCTGTCCTGTAAGATCACTACGAGTCGGAATCGACTCCACGGCAACGGGTTAGGGTTCACATGAAGGGGGCTCTGTTCTTAGCATTGTAAGGTGGTCTGGGAAACATGAAATCTAAGACAAAAACAGCAGCAATACTACATGGTATTGCTAGCAGTAGGAATTCCTTTTGACTGCTCTGGCCCTTTGGCTTCCTGGTTTTATCTGCAAGTAACAAAGATTAAACTTGAAAAATTCACAGGAGAGTCTATTGATTCTCTTCTCGTTCTTCTGCTCATGTCCCCTCAGTATTGACAACCCATGCTCTGTAACAGTCGTGTCTTATTTACATATGACACTGGAAGGAAATGTAACATTGTTTTCTTTTTGTTTGTTTTGTTTTTCAGAAAATTTTGATTATGAGTAATGGGCTTATTTTTTCATCTTTATATGTATTTGTATTTTATGCAGTTAACATGTATTATTATTTAATCAGGAAACATATAACAATACTACTCAATGTTTATTGAACATTTCCTGTGAGCCAGGCATTAAGCTAAATACAAAGATTATCTCATTAAATTCTTGAAACAGCTCTTTGTGGTAGATCTTACTATTAGTCTTAAAGTGCAGGTGAGGAAACTGAGGATTAGAAAGTTTAAAAATAACACAGTTCTCACAGCATGGAAGTGGAAGAGCTAAGGCTGGATCCTAGCCATTGTAACTCAAGAGCCTGCACTTTTAACTGTAAGTACACTGACTCCCTTCATACAAATAAGAGGACGGAAATTTCAGAAGAGATGGTTAAACCTCACGAGAGTCAGTAAACTCCTCTAAGAATTCTAATGTTCTCCCCATTTCTCTATATATGTGCCAAATTTTATTTTCATCAAATCCAAGGGAAATTTTCACACATAGGGTGAGTGGTTTCATCTTCTTTGTAAGAAATTCTCCCACCGTTCTTGGAACAGTTATACCCTAGACAGAGTTCACAAGATGTTGTCCCTTCCTAAAAATTAAAACATATATACAGTTTTTAATAGTTTATTTTTATTTGTGTGCTGCAAAGGCAGAGTTAAGAATTACACTTGCATGTAGTAACAACATGCCCTGGATGACTATGGTTTACTTCTCAGTCTTTTCTGCTATTAGACCAGTTATATATTTGCATAATTCTCACTCTAAGTATTTCAGGAATAGAATTTAGCATGTAACTAACTCAGAACTAATAATAAAACTAAAGCTATACATTTACTTTCGGGAATCATATTTTAAGCAAAAGTATACTCTTTTGTATTTCATAAAAATAACCTGAGTGTTTTCCATTTCACTTCCACTTCCAGTGTTTTCCAAAAGTGAAATCTGACTCATATTTTATGTGTAGTAAGATTTCTAGGACAGTCTTTATCTAAACAATAAAAACAGTATGGCACAAGACAGAATGTGCCCAGTATAGTAGATACGGAAGCAATATGTATTATAATTTAAATCTGAGTTGAAACCAAACTAAACCCATTGCCTTCAAGTCAATTCCCACTCATAGTAACCTGATAGCACAGAGTAGAACTGCCCCATAGGATTTCCAAGGCTGTAATCTTTATGGCAGCAGACAGCCACATCTTTGTCCCACGGAGTGCCTGGCTGGTTCAAACTGCTAATCTTTCAGTTAGCAGCTGAGCACCTAAGCACTGCACCACCAGAGCTCCTTAAATTTGAGTTCACTACATGTCAAAGTGGTATAACAGAAATTTTGAGAATCACGTGTTATGCAATAGACCATTTAACCAACCTAATTGAGGTTAAAATTGAATGTAATTTAAGATTATACGTCAGCCCTTCATATTGATAATCCTTCACCAATCAGTAAAGGAAATTTTTTTTTTTACTGTACTTTAGGTGAAGGTTTACAGAACAAATATTTTCCTCATTAAACAGTCAGTACACATATTGTTTTATGACATTGGTTAACAACCCCACGACATGTCAACACACTCCCTTCTCAGCCTTGGAGGACCTTTTTTTTTGGTGAAAATATACATAGCCAAAGATACACCATTTCAAAAATTTGTACATGTACAATTCAGTGATATTAATTACGTTCTCCCAGTTTTGCTGCTATTCTCACTTAAGATGAAGGCTTACAGAACAAAATAGTTTCTCATTAAACAGTTAGTACACATATTGCCCTATGACAATGGTTAAGAACTCCACTACATGTCAACACTGTCGTTACTCAACCTTGGGTTCCCTATTGCCAGCTTTCCTGTCCCCTCCTGCCTTCTAGTCCTTGTCCCTAAACTTCTGTGCCTCATTAGTCCCATTTTGTTTTATGGGGCTGTCCAACCCCCGGCTGAATGGTGAACTTCAGTAGTGACTTCACCACTGAGCCAAAAGGGTGTCCGGGGTTTCTCCAGTCTCTTTCAGGCCAATAAATCTGGTCTTTTTTTGTGTGTCAGAATTTTGTTCTACATCCTTCTCTAGCTCTGTCCAGAACTCTCTGTTGTTTTCTGGTCAGAACAGTCAGTGGTGGTAGCCAGGCACCGTCTAGCCGTACTGGACTCAGTCTGGTGGATGCCTTGGTAGCTGTGGTCCGTTAGCCCTTTGGACTCATCTTTTCCTTGTATCCTGCTCTCTTCATTCTCCCTTGCTCCCAAAGTGATGAGAGCAGTGGAGTATCTTAGATGGCTGCTCCCAGGCTTTCAAGACCCCAGATGCTACTCACCAAGGTAGAATGTAGAACATTGTCTTTATAAACTGTGTTATGCCAATTGAGCTAGATGTTCCCCAAGACCATGGTCCCCACAGCCCTCCGCCCAGCAGTTCAGTCCCTCAGGGAGTTTGCATGTGTCTATGGAGCTTCCATGACCTTTCAGTAAAGGAAAATTTTTGTACACATGACACTAATTCAAAGATATAGTTAGTCTGACATCAAGAAGATCTTAAATCAACAGTATGTATAGTGCACACACAAACACACACACAGACACACACATGTACGTTTCAGAATACATAAAAAGAAAACTAAAACTTAAAAGTATTTAAAAATATACTCTTCGCTTTTTTCCAGTTTTGGCATTCCTATCTACTTTGAGACAAAATAGCTAATATTTTTGATATTCCTTTTCCTATAATGATGTGCCTCTCATTGATATATTACACAAAAACAAACAGAAGTCAGAACATGCTGCAAGTGAAAGGTTATGTGGGTTTTTAATATTCTCAGCATCATGAAAATATTAGCTTTGTTAATTATCAAGTGTAGACTATAGTATCTACTATGGCTTTTTTTACATTTTTATCTGACAAACAGAAAACAGATAAAACTTTTGGGTTAGAGTAGATTATATTAATAGACAAGAACTTGCATTGTCATCTTCTGTGTATTTAGATAAAAAGCACTCGTTGTTACACTGAGGATAGGGCTAAAGTGTATTTTTAAGTTCCTCATAAAACTACTAAGAACAGTTTTGTTCACCCAGTTAAAGCTATTGGCCCTCACTGAATGTTTGAAGGCCTTCCCAACACTTTTAAAGCTTTTGACTTTGAGGGACGGGGCAAGGCTCATTAACTGCTTAATGCAGTGGTATTTAACACTTTTACTGTGGCTGACAGGACAATATACTTTCTACTTTGTGATTCAGTACAGACTTCTGTGTGTGTATGTGTGAGGATCATACATACCCTGAAACTTAAATTTTGAAAACACCATTTACCCTTACTGACTGTAATTTGCTCTGATAATCTCTATTGTACTCTGTTGTTGTGTTCTGTTTCATTAAAAATAGTTGTTTATGACCAATTTAATTGATCTCAAAACCCATAATGAGTTTGTACCACAAGAAAAACACCAAATGTCTTTGTTTAAAGTAATAAGTTGATAGGAGAGATGATTTCTATTGACTGTTTTAGAACTTCTTGGCAGATTTGGGTCAATATTGTCAAACATACCTGCATGATTTACTCAAGGTTTTACTTTTCATCTTTGTCCTATTATAATTGTTCAAGACAGCCACTGTATTATTTTTTTCTCTCTTATAAGAAGAATATGTAACTTATAAATGAAAAATTATTGATATATTTATTTAAAATAGAGATATATTTTATATATTTATCTCTTCAAGCAGATAGAGAATAAACGGACTTACAAAAAACACTTATTTGACTTCATTGTTGGTGATAACATCTTAATCTATCTTGATACAAATAAAAAGATCCATGATTTTTTTGCATGCATGAAAAAGTAGTTCTAGAGATTGATTCTGACTTGGAGCCTATGGTTTCCAACTCCATCGGTGGCCTTAGATGATTTAGCGTTCTAGTTCTCTTGTCTCCATATCTTTATAGAGATCTCACCTGACTTTATAAAAACCTATTAAAGTACTTTAATTTGATATTTTTCTCTATTGATGAAATATACTTCACCGTCTCAACTGTAATTTATGAATTATTTCTGAAAGTAATGCTACTCTCATATATATGTATTTTGAATGAACAGATTAGATGCTAACAACCACAAATTCCTAAATAATATTATCTTCTGGTAACCATGAAACCCAAGTTTAAAAAATGTACTTCTGGGAGAACAGCATTTCTTAATGAAATTGGAAAAGTAGGAGGAGAAGGAGGAAGCAAGAGGAAGAAAGAATAAAAGAAGAGCATAACATGCCAGCAGCTGGGATTTAATTTAAAATTGTACAAAATGTCAGAGAGCTGGTTAAAGGAATTAATTACTTGCTATTAATTATTAGCAGGGTCATGGCTCACACCAATGAAAGCAGAAAAATACTTTATTAAATAAATGTAAGCCTTTCAAAATGAAAAGATTTCAAAGTAGCTCCCGCCTCATCTTGCAAAGTCAGATGGGGAAGCTGGGAAGCAGCAGTGTCTTGGTCACTATGGACAATCTAGTTGTAATCAGGAAATTTAAAGTAGAAATGGAATCAAACATTCTTCCACCTGATCCTATGCTGACATCTATATTGTATCAAATGTTTCAGTGCATATATGTGAACTCAAAAAGTAAGAGAATATAAATTGTGTCTTTAGATATCACCCTTGCCTAACACCTATAGTTTATTTAGACTCTAGTTATAATTATTTCAATAAAACATGTTCCTAATCCACTTTAAATCCTCTCCATGGTAAAATTTCAAATTATCCCTGATTATGTAAGAATGTTGAGCATGAAGTATCAATTTAATTTTAATCTTCCAGTTACTATCATAACTCATATTCACTGTTTTAGCTATTAACTCTACGTGGATCTAATTTCTTAAAACAGTACAGATAACAAGTCTTGAAAGTAAAGATATAGTCTATTTCATTGATAAAATTTTTATGTGAAATACATTCTCAAAATCAAATACCTTATGTTCAAATTGTACAACCAAAAGAAAATGAATGGAACTTTATTCCCCTGATACCTGGTCTTGAAGAACATTAGTGCTTGCCTTTTTGCAATCAAATCTTAGCTCTTTGTCATTTGGCCATGAAGATCTCACAACCATAAATCGTGAAAACCTTACGGGAGAGGAACAGAGCAAGTTCCCAAAGCACTATGGATATTATCAGCAAAGCGTTTCTGGAAAAAATAAAGGCAGATCCAAAGCTACTGGTTTTCATTTAGAAGACAAGGCTATTGCATAGATCGTCGTCTTTCAGGTAAAATCCCATCAGGATGCACCCATTTGTAACCGTGACAATTAACAGTTTCTATTTCCAATTTTAAAATTGTGAGAAGGATGGGGATGATTACGATGATTATTTATTCAGGTTATTTTGGCCAAGAGACTGTTCTTGGGTCTCTCCACCGTCTCTACAGTATGCCATGTTCTTTGCAAAGGGAAAACCAAAATTACTTTATTAGTGACCCTTGAAAGTTTCCCCAAATCCCCATTTGGTTTGGATTTCCCTTAATCTATTCTAGGATGATAATATAGCAGAGGAAAGCATATGGTCCTAATAGATATTCAGACCAGATGTTAGTTGTCTAATACGTATCCTATTCCTGAATGGCTGAGCAGAGGAGTCTATAATAGAAGATGGAGAAGTCGTTAACTAGAGACCTTGCGCATACCACTATTCTCACCAGTTTACAAAAGTTAAGAGTTCCAGATTGCAGTACCTCCGGTTCTGTCACTTTGAATTTCTGGTCAATGTTAGAGTATTAAACTTGTTGCATATACACATGGAGGGGGAAGGGAATGGACACACCTGAGATCTGATCCCGGGCATGCACTAGAAACCAGAGGGCTGGGAACTGGGTTCAGGGTATATCCACACCTATGTTTCCTGCAGAAAGAAACACACAAAACCTCCTCAAAGAGTTGTTTTCCCCCCTTACCATAAACTAAGGCATATGCCAGACACTGTCTGCCTTACTATTGTCTCAGTTCCTAGCACCTAACACAGAGCTTGATACACATTAGGAGCACATGTATGTTAACTGAGTAAATAAATAGAAGTTACTTCATACTGGCATTTTTGGATACCAGGGCTCTGAATGGAATCAGACACCTTGAATCTGAGAAAAGTAAGCATAATTAAAATATCCTATTATGTGCACTCCTTTGAATAATTAAAATGAGTTATAGATTTGTTATTAAAGTGATTATCTCTCCTTTGTTTCTTCAAGTGGTAATGAATGCTGTTACTGTAAAGAATATAGTTTCATTTAACACATAGTGTATCATTACAAGTAAAGATGTTTTTTCAAAGCCCATACTAAAATGTCTTTTTAAAAACAAATCACGGGAAGATGTCTATACTGGTAACCATCACATGGGTGGAATAGCAACATTTGATAACCAAGTATTAGATCTGTAGATTAGGAATGTAAATTATTTTTCTTTTGAGTTGTTGAATACCACCAAAACACATGAGCATGAAATGCAACATTTTACACATGGGTAATTATGAAGAGAGACACAAATATGGTGCAAAATTGAAAGCCTTCTCTTTCCACATAGAGAAAAGACAACATTGCCCTTTACAGGCCAATTGGAAAGACTTTTTAATGAGAAATATGATTTGGAGGATAAATACTGTATGTTATTGTTTTAATCCTTAAAATCTGTTTTTACTAATTGATAATCGCTGGCAAGTAAGGACTGTTAGCGATAAATATAGTTGTGATACTTCCATCTTCATTTGCAATGAAAATCTGTTTTTTTTTTTTTTTTAAAGAAAAACAATTTTTAATCAACATGAGCTACAGAAATAGAATTGAGGTCATGCACTGCCTACAAACTGTATACACAGTTCTAAAACTGAAAACACTGGCATTTTCACAAAGGCTCACATGCGCTCTCCTTAAATGATGACCTGGCCTCTAACCACACAAGAATTTAGGCTATGTCTTTAACTCCAGTGAGATAAAAGAATAAATCAAAGAGAAGGATAACATACCAGTGTTCCTGGATGTAATGAGGAGAAACCGACCATGGTTTTATTGGAAGACCCTCTGGGGAGTCATAGGAATCTGGAGGGCTCTGCCTAGAAAAGCCAGTATTTAATGGAATTCCGTATGTCCAAGAAGCAGGAAGCACAGTACCATCCTAGAGTTGAAATCATCCTGATCCAGATGCCTCTACTAGGATGAAGGATTAAGGGTTCTCTAGTGCTTGCCTGTCTCCAACAGGAGTTGAAGTGCAGGAATGGCCTTTGAGTGACCATATTTAGGTTATCTACATGCCCTGATTGTGTTAGGGGATGGGAAGAAAAAGGATCTGTCTCCCTTGGCTTCCTTAGCGGGATGCCAAAATTTGGAAATAATTTCCCATCAAAATGCACATAGTCAGTGAGATATAATTTTCTGAGCAACTACAGTACTATAATGAAGGGGAAAGGATTCTGGCAAACAAACACTAAATAATGCCCAATATCAAAATAGAGTATTTATAATCGAAATTGGTATACCTCAAGTCTTAGATAAAGAAACCAATATCCATGGCAGTATTTACACAGCCTATACAGGACATGAGAACCTAAAATATAAGGGTGGGAGAGGAAGGAAAAGAAATGATTCTATTGATCACTTGCTGTAGAGAAGACATTAGAGTAATTGTAGCTTATTTGATATTCATGACCATACAACTAAATGGATTCTATTAATTTGCCTATTTTAGAGATAAGGAAATGGAAGCACAAGAAAATTAAGTAATTTGGCCAAGGGTCATCACAGACAGTAAATGGCAGACCTGAGGGCTGAATTCAGCTGTGGCAGATTCTAAAGCCCACATTCCATGCTAACACATCATGCCTATATTATAGAGTCATGGCTGTGCCCTCCAGGAATTGCTGCTCTATTCAAAGCCTTAGAGACACCAACTTTGCAAGGAGGGGATTCTGGTAGAGAGAAAGGATGGCTGAGAGGATATTTGGCAGGAGTTGGAGGGAGGCATCTGTAATTTTATTTTCCAGCCAGTCATGAAAGCTGCTTACTTTATACTATAGATAAAGTAAGAGCAACTCTCTGCCCAGTAATGGATAGGCCAACAAAGAAGATTTTTTAAGCAAAGGGAAAATATGTTTATATGTTTATTTTTTAAAAAGTTCCTACTCTCGATCAAAACATTAACTACACAACTCAAATAGAAAGAGAAGAGCAAAAAAAGCCCACAGCCACCAGAAGAAAGGAAATAGTAAAGATCAGAGCAGAAATAAATGAAATAGAGAACAGAAAAACAGTAGAAAGACTCAACAAAACCAAAATTTGGTTCTTTGAAAGGATCAACAAAATTGACAAACCACTGGCCAGACTGACAAAAGAAAAACAGGAGAAGACACAAATAACCCAAGTAAGAAATGAACTGGGGGACATTACAACAGGTTCTACTGGAATACAAAGGATCGTAACAAAATATTATGAAAACCTATACTTCAAAAAACTTGAAAACCTAGAAGAAATGGATAAATTTCTAGAAACAGACTACCTACCCAAACTAACACAAAGTGATGTTGAAAATCTGAACAGACCCGTAAGAAGAGAAGAGATTGAAGAGGTAATAAAAAAAAAAAAAAAACACTCCCAACAGAAAAAAGCCCTGGCCCAGATTTCTTCACTGGAGAATTCTACTAAACATTCAGAGAAGAGCTCATACCAGTACTACTCAAACTATTTCAGAACACAGAAAAGGAAGTGACACTTCTGAATTCATCCTGTGAAGCCAGCATAACTCTGATACCAAAACCAGGCAAAGACACCACAAAAAAAAATAAAACTACAGACCAATATCTCTCATGAATATAGATGCAAATTCTCAACAAAATACTAGCCAATAGAATTCAGCATCATATCAAAAAAATAATACACCACAACCAAGTACAATTCATACCAGGTATGCAAGGATGGTCCAACATTAGAAAATCAATCAACGTAATCCACCACATAAATAAGAGGAAAGAAAAGAATTGCATGATCACCTCAATTGACGCAGAAAAGGCATTTGACAAAGTCCAACACCTATTGCTGATAAAAACTCTCAATAAAATAGGCATAGAAGGGAAATTTCTCAACATAATAAAGGGCATTTATGCAAAACCAACAGCCAACATCCTTCTTCACGGAGAGAGGCTGAAAACATTCCCCTTAAGAACAGGAATAACACAAGGATGTCCTTCATTACCACTTCTATTTAACATTGTGCTGGAAGTCCTAGCTAGAGCAATAAGGCAAGAAAAAGAATAAAGGGCATCCAAATTGGTAATGAAGAAGTTAAACTGTCCCTGTTTGTGGATGATATGATAGTATACATAGAAAACCCTAAAAACTCCACAAGAAATCTACTGGAACTAATAGAAAGATTCAGCAGAGTAGCAGGATACAAGATAAACATTCAAAAATCAGTTGGATTCCTATATACCAATAAAGAGAATGATGAAAAGGAAGTCAGGAAAACAACACCATTTATAATAGCCCCTAAAAAAAAAATACTTAGGAATAAATCTAACCAGGGATGTAAAACAACTATACAAAGAAAACTACAAAACACTACTGCATGAAACCCAAAGGGATCTACATAAATGGAAAAACATACCATGCTCATGGATACGTAGACTCAACATTGTGAAAATGACAATTCTACCCAAAGCAATTTACAAATACAATGCAATCCTGATCCAAATACCAACAACATTCTTCAAAGAGATGGAAAAACTAATCATTAACTTTATATGGAAAGGGAAGAAGCCCCGAATAAGTAAAGCACTACTGAAGAAGAAGAATCAAGTTGGAGGACTCACACTACCTGACTTCAGAACCTACTATTACAGCTACAGTAGTCAAAACAACCTGGTACTGGTACAACGACAGATACATTGACCAATGGAACAGAATTGAGAAGCCAAATGTAAATGCATCCACCTATGGTCACCTGACCTTCGACAAGGGCCCAAAGTCCATCAAATGGGGAAAAGGCATTCTTTTTAACAAATGGTGCTGGCAAAACTGCATATCCATCTGAAAAAAAATGAAACAGGACCCATATCTCACTCCGTATACAAAAACTACTTCCAAATGGATCAAAGACCTGAATATAAAGCCTAAAACTATAAAGTTCATAGAAGAAAAAATAGGACCAACACTTTAGGCCTTAATACATGGCATTAACAGGATACAAACCATAACCATCAATGCACAAAACCCAACAGATAAGCTAGATAACTGGGATCTTCTAAAAATCAAACACCTATGCTCTTCAAAAGACTTCACCAAAAGAGTAAAAAGAGAACCTATAGACCGGGAAAAAATTTTTGGACTGTACAAATCAGACAAAGTTCTAATCTCCATAATCTACAAGAAAATCCAACACCTCTACAACAAAAAGACAAATAATCCTATTAAAAAATGGGCAAAGGAAATGAACAGACACTTCACCAAAGAAGACATTCAAATGGCCAACAGACACATGAGGAAATGCTCATGATCACTAGTCATTAGAGAAATGCAAATTAAAACCACAATGAGATACCATCTCACCCCGGCATTACTGGCACAAATCAAAAAAACTGGAAATAACAAACGTTGGAGAGGCTGCAGGGAGATCAGAACTCTTATGCACTGCTGGTGGGAATGCAAAATGCTACAATCACTTTGGAAAATGATATGGCACTTCCTTAGAAAGCTAGAAATAGAAATACCATACAATCCAGCAATCCCACTGCTAGGAATATATCCTAGAGAAATAAGAGTTGTCACACAAATAGACATATGCACACCCATGTTCATGGCAGCATTGTTCACAATAGCAAAAAGATGGAGACAACCTAGTTGCCCGTTAACAGATGAACGGATAAACAAAGTGTGGTACATACACACAACTAAGTATTATGCAATGATAAAGAACAATGATGAATCTGTGAAGTATCTCATAACATGGATGAAACTGGAGGACATTATGCTGAGTTAAATAAGTCAATCACAAAAGGACAAATACTGTATGAGACAACTACTGTAAAAACTCATGAAAAAGTTTACACACAAAAAGAAACAATCTTTGTTGGTTACAAGGGATGAGAGGGGTGAGAGAGGAAAACTAAATAGATAATAGATAAGTGGTAACTTTGGTGACGGGTAAGACAGTTCACAATACTGGGGAAACCAGCACAACTTGTACAAGGAAAGGTCATGGCAGCTCCATAGACACATCCATACTCCCTGAGGGACTGAATTGCTGGGCAGAGGGCATGGTCTCTGGGCATGAATTGCATGGTCTCGGGGAACATCTAGTTCAACTGGCATAACACAGTTCACAAAGAAAATGTTCTACATTCTATCTTGGTGAGTAGCATCTGGGGTCTTAAAAGCCTGTGAGCAGCCAGCTAAGATACCCACTGGTCTCACCCCTTCGGGAGTAAATGAGAATGAAGAAAAGAAGATACAAGGGAAAGATTAGAACAAATGACTAATGGACCACAAGTACCACAGCCTGCACCAGACTGAGTCCAATGGTGCCCGGCTACCACCACTGACTGCTGTGACAGGGATCACAACAGAGGGTCCCAGACAGAGCTGGAGAAAAATGTAAAACAAAATTCTAGCTCACAAAAAAAGACTTACTGGCCCGACAGAGACTGTAGAAACCCCAAGATTATGGCCCCTGAACACCCTTTTAGCTCAGTAATGAAGTCACTCTTGAGGTTCACAGTTCAGCCAAAGATTAGACAGCTCCATAAAACAAAGCAAGACTAATGGGGCACAACAGTCCAGGGACAAGGACTAGATGGCAGGAGCAGACAGGAAAGCTGGTAATACAGAACCCAAGCTTGAGAAGCGACAGTGCTGACATGTCGTGGGATCGTTAACCATTGTCATAAAACAATACGTGGACTAACTGTTTAATGAGAAACTATTTGTTCTGTAAACCTTCATCTAAAGTATAAAAAAAAAGAAAAAATACAGCCAAGAAAAGAAAAAAAAAAAAGAGTGGAATTAAACCTGTATATCAATTTGAGGATAAAAAAAAAGTTCCTACTCTCAGCCCCTTGCAAAGAAGGAATTAGATTGTGGCAAAACTAAAGGCAGTGATACGAGCAAGCTATTGCAACAACTTTTTTGTGCATTAAAAATACGCAGAATGTATTTGGATTATAAATACTTTATTTTGGTATTGGGTAACAGTGAATGTGAAAATGGAGAGTAGATGAAATGAGAAATTATATTCATCTGGAAAAACTTGATGACCAATAGAGTTTGACTATATATGGGAAAGAAAGAGATGATAATTTCCATATTTCTGGCTTAGGTGCCTGGAAAAATGGAAATACCATTCCCATCAATGGTTTTTATACTCTAGCATGCAACAGAATCACCTGGAGAGCCTGTCAAAACACAGACTGAAGGGCTCTACCCCAGAGCTTCTGATAGAGTAGGGCTCTAGTAGCGACCTAGAATTGGTATTTCTAAAAAATTCCCTAGTAATGCTGACACATTATGAAATACCTATGAAGTAGAATCCATTATTAGCTCCATGTCATGGAAGAAAAATTATTACCTAAGTGATATTAAGTAACTTACCTAACTTCAAGCAATAGTTTCACTCCAATGTCTATCCAGGTAAACACTATACAAACTATCTCCCAGCAAAAGGGCAGTAAGAGACGCAAGAAAAAAAGATCAGATTTTGGGTAGCGGGAGTAGGGTGGCAGGAATATTAGAGAGAGATAATGAGTATAATTGTAACTATGTTCAGTTTCAGATACTACGTGGCATCTGTAGGTATTTGGAAATATGGATATTCAGAGCGCTAGCTTGGAGAAAGAGAGTTGGAAGTTATTCCACATAAATGGTAAATGAGTAGAGAAGAGCACTATGCAAATTTTAGCAAGGGTCTAAAGACGAAAACGTAGGGGATCTCAGTTTTTAAGAAAGAAGAGAAGGCAGAGAAGCTCATGAAAGAAACTGAGAGATAGAAGTGAAAACTGGGAAGCAGGATGTTCAGAAATCTAAAAGCCTAAAGTATGAGAGAGTTTTAAGATGAAATAGTCAACATGGTCAAACGCTGCACAGGGGACTAATGTAGAATTTCTTGACTCCCTGCCCCTTCACTCTCCCCCTTTAAAGGCACTGACTGCAGCCACACCTTAGTAGGTTAGAGTTTATCTCCTCTGTTCTCAGGACTCATCATTGTTAAACTCCCCTGGTATTTTCATTTCCTGATCTAATGAGAAAGACCCTTGAAAGCATTCCATTTTGATATGAGAGGTCATCAGAATCCCTCACAGAATTAGGAAAAGGTGCATTTTTTATTCACATTTTAAAGCATTTATTATGAAAGGTTTATGTAAGTATTGGAATATCCAAAACAGTGGTTCTCAAAGTGTTGGTCATCAGTATTATCTGGGAACTTGCTAAAATGTAAATTCTCAGCCTCCACCTCAGAATTACTGAATCAGAAGCTCTGCCGGTGTGATCTATCAATCTGTATTTTTACAAGCCCTCAGGATGTTTCTGATGCTCCTTATCATTTGCAAACAATGACTTAGTACATTTGGGGTGCCAATCGGGCTAAACTAGATTAGAGGCCAAAAGCAGACCATGCAAAAAAGATGACTTCTGGAAGAAATCCCTGAAAAGAAAAATCAAAATCCTACCCCCCTCCACTCCCTCCCAACACAAACAAACTTTAACACTTTATTATGAGATGTGACTTGTAGTGAGACAGGTAGTAGAACTGGGAGGGGATTTGAGAATATACTGTAGTATAGAAAGAGGAACTGATACATTTAGCACATTTTCACTGATAATCTATTAATTTGCAAGAACTGAGAAGACAGAGCTAACGAAGTTCACCATTGTATCCACTCTCTTAAAAGTTTTGCTTGAAACTTCACATCAGATAATTAATTTACAGTTGAGGCGGGTCTAACTCTTCATCACATTTCCCTGGAAACTCAGGTCATGGTATTTGGTAACTGAAAAGTGTTCTATGGAATTCAAAATTCATTCCTGCTTATTTGCCATCCAGATTCTGTAGTCAACTTCTTTCAAATTTACATATTAGTCTCTCTCTCTCTCTAATTATACACACACACACACACACACACACACACACACACATTGCTGTTCTGTGACATTGAGTTGATTCTAACTTACAGTGACCCTATAGGACAGGGTAGGGTTTTCTAGGCTGTGATCTTCACAGGAGCAGATTGCCAGGTCTTTTCTCCTGTGGAGCAGCTGTTGGGTTTGAACTGTCCACCTTTCAGTTAAGAACCTCAGAGCATTTAACCATTGTGTCACCAGGGCTCCTTATACACACACACATAGACACGTATATATTGTCCAGGTATATTTTCAAACATTTTTATTTTTTATCATAGTATCATAACATTTTCTCTTAGTTTGAAAACAGTTATTCACTTATTAGAGGTCCAGCAACTTTAGGTACAATGAATATCCATATACCCACACACTGACCATCTAGCCAGGAAAATAAAACATTACCAATATAGATAAATCTTTCATGATCTCAACTCCTCACCCTTCTCCTTGCTCTGTACATTATTATATATTTCTCCTTTTTGCATAGGGGAGTTTCTTTAGGTTTTTTTCTAAGAGCGGAATTGCTTGGATTCGGGTGTATGCTTCTTTATAAGCTATTGCCAAATTTCTCTCAGAAGTAGTTGTTATAGATTGAATTGTGTCCCCCCAAAATATGTCCTGTAAATCCTAACCCCTATAACCCGTTGCCTTCAAGTCAGTGCTGACTCATTGCAACCCTATAGGACAGAGTAGAACTGCCCCATAGGGTTTCCATGGAGCACCTGGAGGATTCAAACTGCCGAATTTATGGTTAGCAGCCGAACTCTTAACCACTACGCCACCCAGGGTTTCCATACACCTGTGGTTATAATCCCATTTGGGAGTGAGTTTTCTTTGTTATGTTAATGAGGTGGTATTAGTGTAGGGTATGTCTTAAATCCATCTCTTTCGAGACATAAAAAGAGCAGAATGAGCAAACAACCAAACAAGCAAGCAGAAATAGGGGGAGATGGATGTCACACCATATGAGATCTCCAATGAACCAAGAAACAAGCCGAAAAGAGACAAAGATCTTCCCCAAGAGTAAGCAGAGAGAGAAAATCTTCCCCTGGAGCTGACATCCTGAATTTGCACTTCCAGCCTCCTAAACTGTGAGAAAATAAATTTCTGCTTGTTGAAGTCACCTACTTGTAGTATTTTTGTTATAGCAGCACAAAATAACTAAAACAATAGTTATAACAGTTTTCAATTCCCACAAGAATATATGCTTTTGTTACTCCTCACTCTTACCAATATCTGGCATTGTCATGTATTTTAAGGTGGAAGAATCTGATGGATGGGAAAGAGTTTCTTACTGTAAAATTAATTATGTTTCCCCAATTGTAATGAGGTCAACAATATTTTTATACTTTTATTGGTCATCATTTCCTCTTGTGCAAATTCATATTGTGATTATTTCTTACTGACTTTCTTCACTTCCTTCCTTTTGTTGGATATTTTTTTTTCTTTTTAATGTTTTTAGGTACACAAATATTTAAAAAATTAATGTATTCAAATTTATTAATCCTCTAATTTATGGTTTGAGTGTTTTGGGTGTTGTTTAAGAAATAGCCTCCTGTGGATACATATATTGTATATTCTTTTCACACTTTAGAATTTGCTGTTCACATTGAGGTCTTTTTAATCCGGTTGCAGTTTATTTTTATGTATGGTGTGACACAGGGATCCGATTATATTTTTCCCACATGGATAACTAATTGTTCCAAAACCACTTAGTAACTAGTTCACATTTTCCCACTGGTGTTCAGTGCTATCTTTGCCTTATGTCAAGGTTCCACATGTACGGGTCTGTTTCTAGGTTCTCTATTCTATTCCTCTATCCCTGTGTAAATATTATATTGTCTTAATTACTGCAACCTTATTATAAGTATTGATATCTGATAACATAGTATCTTAATCTTCTTTCTAGTAGTATTTTTGCATTTACTAGCTTGCATGCTCATATACATTTTAGAATTAGGATTAGAATTAAAAATTGCATTGAATTCATAGATTAACTTGAAAGAACTAACATTTTAGATTATGGTATAGTTTTCCATTTGTCTTGTTATTAAAGTCTTTTAATAATATTTTGTATTTTTTTAAAAAGTGAGATTTGTTTTCCCTTAAAACTCCTTTCCTTAAAAGGAGTTGAGATCTGAGAGGGTACATGGGGGATTTATCTATATTAGTAATGTTTTATTTTCTTGACTGGTGTTATGGATTGAACTGTGTCCCCCAAAATGTTTGTCAACTTGGCTAGGCCATGATTCCCAGTATTGTGTGGTTGTCCACCATTTTGCGTTCTGATGTGATTTTCCTATGTGTTGTAAATCCTAACCTCTATGATGTTAATGAGGCAGGATTAGAGGCAGTTATGGTAAGGAGGCAAGACTCAATCTACAGGAGTAGGTTGTATCTTGAGTCAATCTCTGTTGAAATATAAAAGAGAGAGTTGAGGAGAGAAGAAAGGGACCTCATGCCACCCAGAAAGAAGTGCCAGGAGTGGAGCTTGTCCTTTTGACCCAGTGTCCTTGCACTGAGAAGCTCCTAGACCAGGGGAAGATTAATGACAAGGACTTTCCTCCAGAGCCGAGAGAGAGAGAAAGACTTCCCCTGAAGCTGATGACCTGAATCTGGACTTCTAGACTCCCAGACTGAGAAAATAAATTTCTGTTAAAGCCATCCACTTGCAGTATTTCTGTTACAGCAGCGCTAGATAACTAAGACTACTGGATAGTCAGTGCTTGCGTATTTGCTAGATTTGTTACTAGGTATCATAGGTATCATGTATATGTGTATGTGCACGTATGATATATATGTGTGTGTGTGAGTATACATATACATATGCAGTCAGTTATTGTTAGGTGCCATTGAGTAGGCCCCAACTCACAGCAGCCCTATGCATAATGGAACAGTCTTGCGCCATCCTCATCATCATTGCTATGTTTGAACCCATTGTTGCAGCCACTGTGTCAATCCATCTCATTGAGGGCCCCTTTTTTGCTGATCCTCTACTTTACTAAGCATGATGTCCTCCTCCAGGGATTAGTCTCTCCTGATAACATGTTGAAGTCTCACCATTCTCACTTCTAAGTAGCATTCTGGCTGTACTTCCTCCAAGACAGATTTGTTCATTCTTCTGGAAATCCATGGTGTATATTCAATATTCTTTGCCAACACCACAATTAAAAGATGTCAATTCTTTTTTGATCTTCCTTTTCAGCTTTCTCATGCATATGAGGCAATTAAAAATACTATAGCTGGAATCCACCAACCGCTCCTTGGAAACCCTATGGGGCAGTTCTACTCTGTCCTATAGGGTCGCTATGAGTCAGAATTGGCTTGATGGCAATGAGTTTGAGTCAGTGTAAAGGAGCCCTGGTGAAGCAGTGCTAAAGCACTCGGCTACTAACCAAAAGGTCAATGGTTCGAACCCACCAGCTGCTCTGCAGGAAAAAGATGTGGCAATTGGCTTCCGTAAAGATTTACAACCTTGGAAACCCTATGGGGCAGTTCTATTTTGTCCTGTAAGGTTGCTATGAGTTGGAATCAACTTGACTGCAGTGGGTTTGTTTTTTTTTTGATGGGGTCAGGCTCACCCTAGCCATCAAAGTGACATCTTTGCTTTTTAGCTCTTTAAAAAGGTCTTTGGCAACATATACATAAATGTATACACACATATAAATATATACATATTCATACACACACACATATATATAAATACTATTGTAATATCACATATGTATGTAAACTGTATTTACAAACTAACTTTGGCTGCTGGTGTAGAAGAATGCAAGTAATTTTATAAATTAAACATATATACAACAATGTTGCTATACTTTGTTATTAATTCTAATAATCTGTTGATGGAGCCTATTGGATTTTTCTAGTAATGTTAAGTTCTAAAATCAATGCAAAGCAAACTAGAACTTAATGCTAAGTCCAGTGGAAATTTGCAGATCTTTTCTTCATCTGCGACTGTCATGTTTTTATTATTTTTTTGAAAAGATTAAGTTTTAAATTTATAAAGCTGACTGATCGACCAAAAATTCATCTTAATTCATTCAAGTTTTGATAAACGTTGTGTCAAATGCTTTACTGGAATTGTAATATATATTATGTCTCTCTTCCTCTTTTTTCTTCATCATATCAAGAAAAATACAGTTCTCAGACTTTAATGACACAATTGTCTTTACAGAACTTTCTACAATTCTTATTCTGCAAATTATTTAAGTAAATAATTATTTTTTCAGGTTTTTATTGCTACTGAAGCAGTATAGTACCGACGAGACAAGAGGGTATAGAGTAGGAGACATTGTTTTAACTGCATCTTACAAATTTTGATATGTTGTATTTTCATTTTAACTCAGCTCAAAATATTTTCTAATATACCTGGAGGTTTCTTCTTGGACCCATGGATTATTTTATAGTGTGTTACTTAAGTATTGGGTGTTTTTCCTATTATCTCTCTGTTATGGTTTATAGTGTAAATCCATTATAGACGGAGAACATACTTGGTATGATTTCTATAGTTCACATTTCTTCAATTTTGTGTTTTGATCCAAGATATGATCTGTCTTGATAAATGTTCCCTGCGCGTTCAAATTCTTCTGCACTCCACACTTTCTCCTCTCTTGTGGGACTCCACTGACACAGATGTTAGAGCTTTTGTTGCTTGTTAACATGTTTTTGAAATTCTACTCATTTTCAAGTTCACTTTTTTCTCCATTATCTCCCTTCTGCTCTTGTGACCATTCAGTGAGAGGTGTTTTTTTTTTTTTGTTTTTTTTGTTTTTTAAATTATAGTTAGTGTATGTCTTGGTTCTAAAATTCCCGTTTGGTTCTTCTTTGTATCTTCTCTTCCTTTGATGGGACTTTCTACCTTTTTGTTCATTTCAGTAGTGTTAGCCCTTATCTCTTGGACCAGTTTGATAACAGCTGCTTTAAAGTCTGATATTTCCAACATTTTTTAATCTCAGAATTAGCAATTGTTGATTGTCTTTACCCATATGAGTTGAGATTTTCCTAGTTCTTGGCATTGTGAGTAATTTTGGAGTGTATCCCAGACATTTTAAATATTATGTTATGGGAATCTGGGTCTTTCTACCGCCTATGGAGAATGTTGATATTTTTTTTTTTAGTGGGCAATAAACCCAACTGGGTTCAGTCCACAAGTTATGATCATACTCTGTGGGTGTTGATTCCAAAATGTCAGTTTAGTTCTCCAAGTCTGTGCGGTGTTATTTGGTGGTGCCAATCAACAGTCTGGTATCTAGGTAATGATACATTTCACGGTTTTGTTCTCAAAGTCTTCCATATCTTGTTTAGGATCAGATCTATGCATGGACAGCTCAGTGGTAAGTCCAGGGGCTCATGAATAACTTTAAGAGATAGTTTTCCTAAGCTCCTCTGTTTGTGCAATCCCCCCTACCCCCCATGCCTAGTTTCCAAGTGTATATTTGTTTGTTCTCTATCAGGAAAGCTAGAGATTTAGCTACTTCACTCCGCCTCAACTGTCTGTGTCCAGGAGCAGCTGGTGATGGGGGAGGGAGAGTAAAAAGTCAACAGGCATTTGCCTGTTTAATAATGCTGTTGGCGTTCTAGAGCAAGAACTGCAACACTTTTCCTGGAGCTGTCTACCCATGCCTGGTGCTCACTTCTGGGCTGCCCCAATTCCAAGGATGGGGATGTCAGAAAACAAACAAACAGGAAATTCGCTACTAAGCTTTTGGTACATCAAATTCTGGTCTTATTCCATATCCTGCCTTTTTTACCTGACTGCTTTTAAGATTTTCTCTTCACCTTTGTTTTGGTTTTCAGCAGTTTTATTATGATGTTTCTGGATGTTGATTTTATTTTACCTCTCCTGCTTAGAGTTCATAACATTTGCTAAATGTTTTGCTTGATATCTTTTATCTTTGCTGTTGTCACTCCAGATGTTGTTTCTTCCTCATTCTCTTCCCGTTCTCCTTCTGAAACTCCAGTTACACGTTATTCCTTTTAGTGATACCATCTATGTCTCTTATGCTCTTTTCTGAAATAAATATATTTTTTTCTCCTTACGTTTCAGTCTGGATATTTTCTACTAACACATCTTCTAGTGCACAGATCTTTCTTTAGCTTCTCTGACCTGCTATTAAAAGCATTTACGGGGTTCCTAATTTCAGTTATTTAATGATTTGAACCTATAATATCCATTTGATTCCTTTTTATAGTAAAAATTGTCTGATAAAATTATCTACCTTAATAATAGTTGCTTTCAATATTTTAATTATGGTTATTTTAAAGTTCATGTTTAGTAACTTCAATATCTAGATTGTTGGTGGATTGTTTCTATTCTCTATTTTGTCTCTTAAATTTTGGTCATTTAATCTTGTCTCTTGGTATGCTGGTAATTTTTTTCTTGACTGCAGAATATGTTGTATCAAAACTCATAAAGCTTATTTGAGTGTCTGGGTAACGTGATGTATCTCTAGAGAGGGTGTACTTTTGCTTCTGGCAGGCAGCCCACTTTAACTGAATCTGGAATTAAGTTTGGTTTTGAATCGTAGTTTCAGTCTTTGTGAGGAATTGTGTGTTTCGATTTTTCTCTCACACCGGGGGTGTAGACCTTCATAATATCAACAAAAAGGCTTAGTGGAGCCTGAACACTAACATTGTTTTTTTGTTTTTGTTTTTCTCCCACGTTCACTGAAAGCGTTGAAAACTCAACTCAGTTTTTCAGTCTGTTTGTCAGGCTTGCAATTCAGCAAACACCTCAAAGGTAAAAGTAGAGCTGACTGGGGGATCCCTTTTCTGTCCTTCCCTTCTCTCTGCCACCTTGTCCCCTCATGTTCTTACCATCTCATAACTCTCCTTCCAAGAGATTTTCTAACAGTCCTCAGGGGGAGGGTTGTTCTGATACAATCTAGTAACTCACACCTGAAAGCAAAATCTAGGTTTCCTTTTGTGCTTTTATTGTTCTGGCAAGAATAATTACAACATGAAACCCAAATAAGTGTGTTCTGCAAGTCTGAAATGTTACCGTATAAGAATAATATCATCATGCATTAAAACATTTTTTATTTAAACAATGCACTGTATTTTCCAGCCAAGAGTTGTATTTATCAGGCTTATGAGAAATTAGCTAAAAGACTATGGCAATACTTTCCTCGATAATTGGGATCAATTACATGTTAATAAATCCTATGATAATACTAGCATTATTATTATTATTTGTAATAAATAGTTAATATTTCCTAAGGGCTTATTAGGAGCCCTGGTGGTGCAGTGGTTAAGAGTTTAGGCTGCTAACCAAGAGGCTGGCAGTTCGAATCTACCCGCCACTCCTTGGATATCCTATGGAGCAATTCTGATCTGTTCTATAGGATTCCTATGAGTTGGAATCGACTCGACAGTAACTTTTTTTCTGAAGGGCTTACTGTGTACTAGGAACTATGTAAGCTCCATGATCAGTATTTGACTTAGTACTAATCAACTAAAAGAGATTTATATTGAAATGTGTGAGTGACCAGTTACTAGAGTGAATTTCTCAAATCAAGCTAAATTCTGTGTCTTGCTCTACTACTTAGAGACTAAAATGAGTTAGAGAAAATATAAGTTTCCTCTGTATTTCTTGATTGGAATATCCAGCTACGAGGCCACAAACAGTCTCCACATTGTTACATTTGATAACCAAACTCAGCTGCAAAGACTATTTGACCCTTGCCCTGTCTATTCAATGCCTTACATGTTCTGAAATTTTAGAGTTACAGCTCCAGGGAGCATTTGTGTTTGGTTCATCTCTGTACAACTTGGGATTGTCCCTTGGCATCCTGGGCAAAAGTTCGGGCTGAGAGATACACAGCTTAAAATTAACTCACTATCTGCCCATAAAATGGCCGGGTATTCTACTTTGTCCAGGACAGTCTGCATTGTTGGCAATGCTTGCTAGGTGGGAAGAGAGATACACAAGCATCAGGCAGGTTTAGATTTAGAAACCAAGGCATCTTAGAAGTAGACCAACTGGGAAGTGTATTAATTATTATATAAACGACATCTCTAGGTGGATATGGGGTTGTGGAGAATACCTATCACTGTCACTTCTGAACTGTCTTTCCCTTCTGCTTAGTTCTTTTCCCCAAACACATACATACAGAGAGAGGAAAACAGAGACAGAGACAGAGACAGAGAAAGAGAAAACTGGAACAATCCTTAAGCTTTGATAAAAGAAGACCAAGAAGATGATTAGATACCTTTCATATTTACTAGTTTGCCTCGTCCCCTTAGGACAGGAATCTGTAAACTAAATCCTTCTCCACCTCCTTTCTCTTAAATAAATACAATGAAAATAAAATTATCTTCAACTCAAATCATGTTATTTTACTTGTTTCAGATAAGATCAGGGTATTTATGGCTGTGATTCAAAAAGAAGCTTCTTGGCCTCTGGAAATTCAACCTGTGTTTCCTCTGGAAATACTTTAGCATTAAAAAAGCAAGTCTAGGATGCATCTAAGCGGTCAATTTGTTATTATTATTTTTTACAGTTTTTCTAAACTCTTTTGGGGATTTTTGTGAACTATGTAATCTGATTAAAATTTACTGATTTCAATAATCATTAGAGCTACTTCAAACATTTTCCAATATTTTCTAGAGAAACTTTTAAAAAGTTCTTTGGAATGGTGAATAAAACATTCTGGATGGCAGCAAGACTAAATTACTCTGGGCAAGAACTATTAGTATATTAAAAATAAGCCTTAGAGTTTGGGGAGGAAAATGCATAGGGCATGACATTTTTCACGTGGTTACAATGAAGTAAGGGATTTGAAGGCAAAAACAAATCTGGCAAATTATAAGTTAGGGTAGTAATTCAAGGAAGTCATAAAATAGGAGACTTTTATTGCACCATGGAGACAGTTTGGTGCTATTAGTGGATTAAAAAGCATGTGGGACTGTGAGACTGAGAAAAAGATGGAAGCTTGAAAGAGTTGATGGGTTAAATATTAACAAAGAAAAGATGTTTACTGACAGTTTCTGCAAACACACTTTAATAAATAAGATCCTCCCAGTGCTCAAAATAGAACTGGGTAAAGCCACAAAAATCCATCCTTGGTCTCCTTTGGTGACGCATGGCTTCACAGTCAGCAGAATTTGTGTAAGTGGATGTCCGTTTGGAGACTATTTTGAGAATAGACAAGAACAAGTTAAAAAGTAGGAAAAAAAAATAATAACTAGAAAAGAGCCACAATTTTGCATTTGTCTTTAAGAACTGGCCACAGCACACAGAGAGCAGCAAAGTGTCTATGACCGTGAATTTGAGTTTCCAACAGACGTGAGTTTAAATTCTCAAGTTGCACAATTTAGCCTCTTTGAGCCTCAGATGCCTTATCTGTAGAATTGAGATCATCATACCTACTTCTCAGCATTGCTTTTCAGTGCTTCCTAAAGCTAATCTGCATATTAACCACCTGGAGAATTTATTAAAAAAGCAAATTCCAATTCAGTATGTCTGCCATAAGATCCCAGATTCTGAGCTTCTAAGAAGCTCCCTGGTAATGATGGTGATACTGGTCCCAGATGCACACTTTGAGTGTGAGCCTTTTGAATTCTCAAATCGTTCAGTGTACACTTAGCTAAATTGCCACTCAATTATAACAATGCTTTATTTTTTTCCTTAGTACTTTTTTTTCCAGAATATTTTTATATTCCTCTCTTTCAGTTCACAAATTAGTCCTTAGAGAGAAAAATAAAAACAAAAACAGTTGCCATTCAGGCATCCCCATGTGTATCGGAGTAGAACTGTGTTCCATAGGGTTTTCAATGGCTGAGTTTCTGTTTGTAGATTACCAGGCCTTTCCTCTAAGGCACCTCTGGGTGGAATCAAGCCACGAAACTCTGGGTTAGCAGCTGAACACATTAACCATTTGTACCACCCAGAAACTCCCTTAGAGGGGGGATAAAAAGGATTAGGTATTATTACCCCAAGAGGAAGCACAGACACTTTATGATGAACTGATAGGATATGTCCATGGTCTTAAACGTGGGAGAGAGTTGGTAGTAGGGGGAAAGCCTACTGAGAGGCAGTCACTGAGTCTTTAATACACCTGATGAGATTATTCAACTGTTCAGCTGATGATGCAGCCTTCAATTTGATTAGAGAAAATAAACCAAAAACCTGTTTAAAATTTCCAAAAATTCTATCATTGAAGTAACCGCATTTCCAGGCATAAGGAAGAGATTAGTTTAAAAAAATAAAATAAAAAATTCCAAGTCTTGCCTACTACACATAAATAAACTTTTCAGAAAACCTCACTCAAGAGCCTAGCCAAAGTTTTCAAACAAACATGATGCTGAGAATTGACAAGAAAAATCACTTGGAATAGTCTTTTAAGAAAAGAGAAGTGTCCTGATAACAACTGTTCGAGCTATAGCAGGATTCAGAGGGTTCTATCTTCTACAGGAATGGTTTTGCCAAAGAGAAGGGACTATCAGGTACTCAGGGACTGATTTTACAACCATAGTCTAGCTTTTTATAGCAAATTATTTTTATCTTATTGGTTTAATCAACTCCTTTTACTTCTAAAATTAAGCAGATACTGCATAAATGTCCTTTATCCTTTTTGTTCCATTTTATCTTTTAGTGCACATTTTTAGAAAAAGGTAAGGAAAATAAAAAGAAAGAATTGAGAATTGATTATTTTTAAATTTTGTAGAGTTACTCAAATAAAGCATGCTGGATGAACATAACGTATATAGTTTTGTTTAAGGTGCTGATATATTATAAAGTGCAAAAACATTTGTTAATAAGAGAATGCGAGCTAGATACCCAGGCATGTAATAGTGCTCGGAGATGGGTGGTAATGGCTTTGTGTTGACCGTGAAATCTACTTATACTTAGGGGTTTGCATTTGTCTCTCTGTGTGTGTAGCTAAAATAAAACAAGATATAAACTCCAAAGTGTTCTCTTGCATTGTAAGATTAAAAATAATAACATTCCTTCCATCAAAAATTACAAGTGTTTTCTTGGGGAAAAATGAAGCTTTTGAAAGCGTCATTTTTTTTTTTTTTTCCCAAACGGCAAGATCCATACCCTCTCTGTTTGCATTTCTTCTCCGAAGGGTGGTGAGGCAAGGGAGGGAAGCAAACTATTTATATCATGAGTCCTAACCATACCTGAGAAGGAAACAATGCTATTACCATAATCATAGTGTTTTGGTAAACCTGAAGAATCTGTAGGTCACATGGGCAGAAATAAGCTACCATCTGCTTCTACCAGCAGGTGGATGAGAAAACATACAGGCTTTCTCACTAATTACCTACAACAACATCTAACTCTAAGTATTTTGCATGTAGAGATTTCCCTTCTTTGTTTATAAATACACATATATGACAAAAGAAACACTTATTTTAAAGATCTTAATATCTTGTTTGCTAAGCAATTTGTATTTAGGAAAGGGGCTATGTTGACAGCTCTGCAAACAGAAGTTTTCGATTCATCTGCTAAAGAGGTACTCACATACCTTGGCAGGCGTCCTCACTCTGCTTTGTTTAATGGTTTACCCATATTCCACATAAAGCCACCTTGTCATTCCCAAACCACATCCATTCAACTACTTAAACTGTTAAATATTAGAGTAAGGAATATAATCTGTTCATTCCTTGGATCTTGGGAAATGTCAATGGTAACGTCAAAATGTTTCATTTTTCTCCTGGAGGCACCTGTTCCATTTAATCAAATCAACAAATAATCATAAATAAAGTAAAATATCCAATTGTTATGAATTCCAGGAAAATAAAATATCCCTCAACCATTATCCATGTGGTTGTTTCCATACTCCTTTAGCATAACCATGCCTCATTTAAGAAATGTCTGTGTGGAAGCAAATTCTAACTACTCATGAAAATCTGTCTTCTCCATTTTTGGGGGGCAGAGCTGGATCATATTTTGCAGAGTCTCTTACAGGTAGGTATAGTCATATGACTGAATTCTAACCAATGGGATGTGAGAGGATGTGATGTGTATCATTTTCAAGCTTTATCCACTTTCCATGTATGCTCTCTCATGCTTTTATCCTTTCTTGGCTGATAAGGATGTAGTTGACCACGGTGAACTTCAAATTTAGATGTGGAATAAAGCTAAACATGTCTGCTTGAAATACCAAACTTTTCACTGAATCAGGATGGTCAAGTTAACAAGAAACAAAATGCTACTGTATCTGAGCATTTATGCATTTTGGAATCCATTTCTAAAACTGGTTAGCATTATCTTATATAATTCAGGTGGCATTCCTGAAAAGTCTGCTAATCCATTTGCTGTATTTCTGAGTAGTATAATGCCTAATTGAGTCAAGACGTTGTCAACTATATTTTCAACACATTGGAATCTCTATTAAAGTTTTCGTTAAGAGTTCATAATAATAATTCATACCTGTTCATTTTTTAAGCAAAAAATATCAATACCACTAAGAAAAAAAGGGGCTTCTACAAATAAGTAAACTGATCATGGAAGCAAAAAAGAAGTAACTACGATTAAGGTTGTAGAAACAGAGGAAATAAGTGTCAGAATTAGGGTTGCCAGACTTAGCAAATAAAAATAGACGATTTCCAGTTAAAATTTAATTTCAAATAAGCAATGAATTATTTTTAGTACACGTATGTCCCAAATGAAGTGGAAAGTGAGACGTACTTATAGTAAGAAATCATTCATTGGTTACCTAAAATTAAAATTTAACTGAGAATTCTGTATTTTATCTGGGAATCCAATTCAGAATGGTTCAAATAGTTAGACTACACTAAAACACAAATTATTGTACTGAAAACTCAGGTAAAATTGAAAGGCACTGAAAAGGAATAAAAAAAAATTTTTTAAATAAAATTATATGTTATGAAGAATAGAAATAAAATTATCAACAACAGATAATAGAAGACCCAGGAGAAAATAATCATATGTTGTTGTCTGTATGTGTCATTGAGTTGGCTATGACTCATAGTGACCCTATGTACAAAAGAACAAAACACTGCTCAGTCTTGGACCCATCCTTACAATTGTTGATACTATTGAACCCATCATTGCAGCCACTGTGTAAATCCATTTCCTTTAGAGTCTTCCTCTTTTTTGATGACCTTCTATTTTACCAAGCATGATATCCTTCTCCAGAGACTGATCCCTCCTCATAGCATGTCCAAAGTACGTGAGACAAAGTACCGCCATGCTTTTAAGGAGCATCCTAGCTGTTCTTCTTCTAAGATTTGTTCATTCTTCTGGCAGTCCATGGTATATTCAATATTCTTCACCAACAGCATAATTCAAAGGAATCAATTCTTCGTTGGTCTTCCTTATTCATTGTCCAGCTTCCTCGTGCATATGAGGTGATTGGAAACACCTTGGCTTGCGTTAGCACACCTTAGTCCTCAAAGTGACATTTTTGCTTCCAAAACCAAACTCATTGCCGTGGAGTCCATTCTGACTCATAGTGACCCAATAGGACAGAATAGAACTGCCCCATAGAGTTTCCAAGGAGTGACTAGTGGATTTGAACTGCTGACCTTTTGGTTAGCAGCCATAAATGGCTGTAGCTCTTAACCACTGCACCACCAGGGCTCCCCTTTTTAACACTTTAAAGAGATCTTTTGCAGCAGATTTGCCTAATGTAATACATCCTTTGATTTCTTGACTGCTGCTTCCATGAGCATTGATTGTGGATCCAAGTAAAATGAAATCCTTGACAACTTCAGTATTTTCTCTGTTTATCATGATGTTTGTCTTGGTCCAGTTGTGAGGATTTTGTTTTCTTTATGTTGAGGTGTAATCCATACTGAAGGCTGTAATGTAGTCTTTGATCTTCGTCAGTAAGTGCTTCAAGTCTTCTTTGCTTTCACCAAGCAAGTTTGTGTCTTCGCACAACGCAGGTTGTTAATGAGTGCCTCCAATCCTGATGCCCTGTTCTTCTTCCTATAGCTCACTTTTCAGATTATTTGCTTAGAATACAGATTAAATACGTATGGTGAGAGGATATACCCCTGAAGCACACCTTTCCCGATTTTAAATCACTTAATGTCCCCTTGTTCTGTTCAAACAATTGCCTCTTGGTCTATGATATTCCTTGGTCTGCATGATATTCCTACATTTATATTCCTACATTCCTACATTAATTTTGAGTAATTTTGGAGTGTATCCCAGACATTTTAAATATTATGTTATGGGAATCTTGGTTTTACCAACTTCTGCAGTCTGCAATTGACCAAACATGCAATCAAGATGCATTGATAATTACTGGTGATTAGAATGAGAAAATTAGAAACAAAGAAGAAGGATCAGTAGTTGGTAAATAAGGCTTTGGTGATAAAAACAATGCCAGAGATGGCATGATAGAATATTGCAACGCCAACAACTTATTCATTGCAAATACTTTTTTCAACAATATAAACGGTGACTGTACACATAGACTTCACTGGATAGAATACACAGGAATCAAATCGACTACATCTGTGAAAAGAGATGATGGAAAAGCTTGATA
Source organism: Dugong dugon (assembly GCA_030035585.1). Classification (NCBI taxonomy): domain Eukaryota; kingdom Metazoa; phylum Chordata; class Mammalia; order Sirenia; family Dugongidae; genus Dugong; species Dugong dugon. The sequence goes on along the minus strand of CM057461.1, from coordinate 161,184,901 downwards.
TCATTAGTCAGAACAAGAGCAGGGGCTGACTGTGAAACACGCTATCTATTGCTCTTGTGCAAGTTCTAGTTGAAGCTGAAGAAAACTAGAATAAGTCCACAAGAGCTAATGCACACCTTGAGTACATCTCCCCTGAATTTAGAGACCATTTCGAGAATAGATTTGAAGCATTGAACACTAAGGACACAAGACCAGACAAGTTGTGGAATGACATCAAGGACATCATACATGAAGAAAGCAAAAGGCTATTAAAAAGACAGGAAAGAAAGAAAAAACGAAAATGGATTTCAGAAGAGACTCTGAAACTTGCTTTTGAACATTGAGTTGCTAAAGAGAATGGAAGAAATGATGAAGTAAAAGATCTGAACTGAAGATTTCAAAGAGTGGCTTACGAAGACAAAGTAAAGTATTATAATGAAAACCAAGAGGGAAGAACACCCTCGGCATTTATCAAGCTGAAGAACAGGACATTAGGACTGGAGGAAGACTCATTAACAACCTCCGTTATGGAGATGACACAACCTCGCTTGCTGAAAGTGAAGAGGACTTAAAACACTGATGAAGGTCAAAGACTACAGCCTTCAGTATGGATTACACCTCAACATAAAGAAAACGAAAATCCTCACACCTGGACCAATAAGCAACATCATGATAAACAGAGAAAAGATTGAAGATGTCAAGGATTTCATTTTACTAGGATCCACAATCAACGCCCATGGAAGCAGCAGTCAAGAAATCAAATGACATATTGCATTGGGCAGATCTGTTGCAAATGACCTCTTTAAAGTTTAAAAAGCAAAGATTTCACTTTACACACTAAATTGCACCTGACCCAAACCATGGCGTTTTCAATTGACTCATATGCATTCAAAAGCTGGACAATGGATATGGAAAATCGAAGAACTGACGTCTTTGAATTATGGTGTTGGCGAAGAATGTTGAATATACCACAGACTGTCAAATGAATGAACAAATCTGTCTTGTAAGAAGTACAGCCAGAATTGTCCTTAGAAGCAAGGATAGCAAGACTTCTTCTCACACACTTTGGGCATTTTATCAGGAGGGACCAGTCCTTAGAGAAAGGACATCATGCTTGGTAAAGTAGAGGGTCAGTGAAAAAGAGGAAGACCCTCAATGAAACGGACTGGTGGCTGCAACAATGGGCTCAAGATAACAGCCATTTTAAGGATGGTGCAGGACCACGCTGTGTTTCGTTCTGTTGTACGTAGGTTTGCTATGAGTCAGAATCAACTCCATGGCATGTAACAACCAAAATTGTCTCTTTCCAAAGATGTAGTCAATTTAATTCCTATGTGTTCCACCTGGCAAGGTCCACGTGTATAAACCTGTTGCCTTCGAGTTGATTCTGACTCACAGCAACCCTATAGGACAGAGTAGAACTGCCCCATACAGTTGGTTTCCAAGGAGCAGCTGGTAGATTCAAACTGCCAACCTTTTGGTTAGCAGCCAATCTCTTAACTACTATGCCACCAGGTATTCCATCTGGCGAGGTCCACATGTATATTCACCGTTTATGTTGTTGAAAAAAGATATTGGAAATGAATAAGCTCTTGGACTTGCAAAATTCTATCATGCAATCTCCAGCATCATTTCTATCACCAAGGCCATATTTTCAAACTACCGATCCTTCTTCTCTGTTTCCTACTTCTGCATTTCAATCACTAGTAATTATCAATGCATCTTGATTGCATGTTTGATCAGTTCCAGACTGCAGAATTTGGTAAAAATCTTCATTTTCTTCGTCTTTGGCATTACTGGGTGGTGATTAAATTTGAATAACAGTCGAATTAACTAGTCTTCCTTATCGATGTATTGATATTATCTTACCACTGACAGTGTTGTACTTCAGGATAGATCTTGAAATGTTCTTTTTAATGATGAATGGGATGTCATTCCTCTTCAATTTGTCATTCCCTGCATAGTAGACCATATGATTATCTGATTCAAAATGGCCAATATCAGTCCATTTCAGCTCACTAAAATGCCTAGGATATTGATATGTATGTGTTTCATTTCATTTTTGACAACTTCCAATTTTCCTAGGTTCATCCTTTGTACATTCCACGTTCCTGTTATTAATGGATGTTTGCAGCGGTTTCTTTTCATATTTGAGTCATGTCACATCAGCAAATGAAGGCCCCAAAAGCTTTACTCCATCCACATCATTAAGGTTGACTCTACTAGATGAGGCAGCTCTTCCCTAGTCATATTTTCTGTGCCTTCCAACCTGATGGGCTTGTCTTCTATGACTATACTAGACAATGTTCTGCTGCTATTCATAAGGTTTTCACTGGCCAGTTTTTTTAGACATAGATTACTTTTCCAGGTCCTTCTTCCTAGTCTGTCTTGGTCTGGAAATTCTGCTTACACCTGTCCACCATGGGTGACCCTACTGGCTTTTGAAATACCAGTGGCATAGCTTCCAGTATCACAGCAACACGCAAGCTACCACAGTATGACAAAATGACAGCCGAATGGTAGAATAGTATATAGAAAATAAAATATTTGAATAAATGATAATGACATCACATAATTAAACTGAGATAAAAGATCTCAGAAGACAAGGGATTGTAAATTTGTAAAGTCATATTGTAGTAAAATCAAAGAACATCAATGAGAATGAGATATTCTAATAACTAAGACCTAATTCTAAGAAGAATTGTAACAGAAAACTTAAGAGGCCCTACAGTGAAAGAAAAATTTGAAAAGCAAATTATCAACAAACGTGAAAGAACTAGATTTCCAACAGACAATTGAGACAAGAAGGTAATTCAATGTAATCTTTAAAACTGATATAAAGCCAGTGGATTCATCCACAGAGCAATGCTACCAGTTAGCTTGTCAGGCACTAATTTTAGCAATATAGCCTTTACTCAAGAATTCAACAATTTATTCAACAAATATTTAGTAAGGTTTTACAAAATGTCCTGTGCTAAGACACTGATCTCCCTAAATGCTCCGATTTCAGATGCAAAAGCCTTGCTTAAATCCCAGGATGTTAAATGTATTAACCCATAACCCCTTGCCGTTGATTCGATTCCAACTCATAGTAACCCTATAGGACAGAGTAGAACTGCCCCCATAGAGTTCCCAAGAAGCAGCTGGTGGATTCAAACTGCCGGCCTTATGGTTAGCAGCTGAGCTCTTAACCACTGAGCCACCAAGGCTCCATTAAATGTATTACATCCCTCTAAACCAGCATTTCCTGTACTGTGGTATATAGCCTAGAGGTGCCCCATAAGTGCTCAATAGGTGTATTAAGAAAAAATTGGTCAAAAATGTTGGGAAATAACACATCATTTTAATTACCATTCTATGTAGCATATAAAAGACTAAAAGGTCCTATTCTTAAAAAATCGAATGCTGTTTAACCCAGCATTTCTTATTAAGCACATATGACCACAGAATACTTTTCTTTCCCCTCGGTAATACCAAGTAACACCTCTAGGAACCCCAGTGGTCTGGAGAACCCAGTTTAGGAAAGTTACTGTTTTCATAAAAAAAATTTTTCTAAAATGTTTCAAGAACAGTTGCTGATAGAATTAAATGCATAAACTTTGTCATCTATGAATTTAACCTTACAAAGGAAATGAGTATGCAGTCTCTCTTCCAATTGTCATTTGTTTAAAGATTTCTCTTATTTCCATAGTTATTGGCTGTGCTTTTGCAAAACAGCCATAAGGGGAAGAAAAAAAAAAAACCACAGTGAAGCCACTAAAGTTGTTGCTGGAGTTTATACCCGACAGTACTGAACTGCAGAAGTATTAAAATTACTATGGTACACATGGGGACTCATAGGCCCAGGATTTACTATCACTGAAATCACCCGTGAGTAGCTGAGTACATTACAAAGCACGCTATAAAGGAGACTGCAGTATGGGAACAATGTGCTGGGAAAGCATTTCAGTAAATAAAGACTCCGTGTACTTTACGGCTTTTGGTAATAATACTTGTCACTTAATACAGTTTATAAAGATTTGCTTATTAAATTTTGTAAGGCAAAATAACACATCTTCCTGCTTCTCACAGTGATGTTGACATAGGTTTCAAAAAGCTGCAGCTGCAGCGTTCCTGGGCCGTCCTCCCCCACTTTATTACAATCCGTGCGGTTCTGAAATTTTCTATTCAGCTATAAACAATCTACTTTATCAACAACATGCTTTTGCACTTTTTGAAACGGTGCTTTGAGGCAGATAAATGAAAATAAGCATGGCAGGGTGCCAATAAAAATTCTGCAAACTGTATCTTCAGTGGAGTGCAGGCTGAGGAAGGCCGCACAACACCTTGTTTATTTTACTGTTGATTCTGAAATCCATTTCTATTCTCACAATAGCTTTTTTATTCTGTTGCTGTTTGTTCTAATCTTGGCTGACACTTTTTTAATCAATACTAAAAAAGATTTTTCGGAATTCTGGCATCTTTTCAATTGTTATACGTGTCCACATATAGGGCAAATGAAGGTTGAATTTTAAAGTTTAGGACATATTAAAAGTGTATTTGTTTGCCAAAACTCATCCCCTTTTGAATGTATAGGGCCCCAGATTCTAAATTGAGGTCTCTTAGCTCTAAAACTTTTTAAATGTAAGGATATAAATATATATATATATATATAAAGAACTACGAGGTTAAAAATAGACAATATATATATATGGGCTTTTTTTTCCCCTCATTGTCTATTTTTAACCTGGGAGTTCTTTCAATATGGGAGTCACCGGGTGGCACGCACGGTTAGGCACTCGACTGCTAGCCAAACCACCTAGAGTGCTTCAGAAAATAGGCCTGGCAGTCTGCTTCCAAAAGGTCACAGCCTTGAAAACCCTGTGTTGTTGCTGTTGTTAGGTGCTATCGAGTCAGTTTCGACCCATAGAGACGGGTCCTGTGCCATCATGTCAATCACTGCTATGTGTGAGCCCACTGTTGCAGCCACTGTGTTAATCCATCACATTGAAGGTCTTCCTTTTTTTCGCTGACCCTCTACTTTACCAGGTATGATGTCCTTCTCCAGGGACTGGTCCCTCCTTGAAAACCCTTTAGAGCAGTTCTACTCTGCACACATGGGGCCTCACGAGTCGGAATCAACTAGACGGCACCTAACAAAAACAACAGTTCTTCCAACAGATTGGCTTCATGACTTATGTTTTTAGAATTGTTTGTAAATGTCACTTTAAAAAATATGCTAAATGGAATAACAATGAAAAACAAAAGTCATTATATATCGTGAAACAAAAGAGGCTGTAAAATTTAATGTCTCAGCTTCCTTTTGGTTTGGATTCTGAAGAACTTCCAATTCCAGTTTAATTATTTGTAAGTAAATTTTAATTTTTTCATACTAATTAAAGGTTTGCTGTTTGATATTAGTTTGGAAATACCCTTACAAAGTACATTTGGACATCATGGGCTTTGAATTCGAAAAGGAAGTCTTTGGAGATTTCTTCTTAGTATTTAAGAATTTTATTAGTATAAGGTCAAATCACATATGTGCATGGTCCAGGGTCCTCCACAAACCTAGAAAAACTTTATTTATTTTCTCAAATTATAATTATAATAATTTGTTTAATAAACTAAGAAGAAAAATTAAAATTAAGGCAAATCATAAAAGCCTAATGTTGAAAAATAGATGTAAAATGGGCCCAATATAAACACTTGCATATGATGAAAAATAAATAGCAGTAAGTTCTATTTTTATCTGCTTTTGTCTATAGTTTATATTACCTGAAATATGAAGAATGTGCATGCCAAAATACTTTATAAACTTAGCTGTGTAAAATTTGTTGTTATTAGTTGCTTTTGAATTGATTCCAATTCACGGCATCCTCACGTGTCCAAAGTAGTACTGTTCTACGGAGTTATTAAGGCTGTGCGCTTTTGAAAGCAGATGTCTGAGGCCTGTTTTCCAAGGCGCCATTGGGTGGGTTCGAGCTGACAAACTTTCAGCAAGTAGTTGAGCGTTTAACCGTTTGTACCACCCAAGTACTCCATAGCCTAAAATTTACTGGTCATTTGTTTTTGGTTTAAACATTCAACTCCAAAATAATTTGATATTATACAACAGCTAAATTGATTTGAAATTAAGATTGTGGAAAGTAAGACTTTAAGATACTTTTCCTGTCTCTCTCAATAAGAAATAAATGTTCTTCTGACCATGAGGAATTTCTGGATATTAAAATATTCCTGAGTATTGATTTAGTGATCATTTAATTTTACGTAGTCCCTTTTAATATATTTTTTATATTGTAAATTCAGAAATTATTATAAATTTAAGGAGCATAGATCCAGGGAGATTGCATATTAATAAAGTTGATGTATCAGCACATTTACATTTTAAAAAAACAAAAACAAAAAACCAAACCCATTGCCCTCAAGTCAATTCCTACACATAGCAGTCCTATAGGACAGAGTAGAACTGCCCATAGGGTTTCCAAGATGCAACCTTTACCGAAGCAAACCGCCACATCTTTCTCCTGAAGAAGAGCAGCTGCTGGATCCAAACTGCTCACCTTTCAGTTAGTAGCTGAGTACTTAACCACTTCGGCACCAGGGCCCCTCCATTTTACATTAGTATTTACAAACTAGGAAAGTGGAGTCATAAAATACTCCTTTGTGGAAAAAATGAATACCAATGACGAATAATTCCAAACAGCATATTCACAACATTTCAAAAATAAATTTGGACACATTGCTGTGACTTCTATACTCCCATATACTTGGCTTCCAAATCAAAATTGTATTAGAGCCATTCTGTTTAGTACATCAATAAAAGTACAAATAAGATAATTCTGGAAAAACACAAATAGGGAGCTAAATTTCTCAACCACATTGGAAGCCAAATTAAGAGTTCATTTCCACATACACACACAACAAAAGGATTAATTAAGGGGAAAACAATTTTTTTTTTCTGGATAAACAAATGACGAAGTTATCTTCAGACTGCTCCATAGCCTGTCTCCGTTACACCTCACTCTTTAAATTCACCACTTATCTCATCCTCACTTCTCCTACTCATCTCTGAGGCATTCACCAAGAACTTTTGCTCCTGGCATGTGTTTTTCTCTCCACTATAGCTGGCGTTGTAACAGCTGCCGAAGTCAAACGACTTTGTAGATTTTCAGCATGTAGATGATATGAATGGGCTGATAGGCCAAGAATGTGATATTTGCCCCAAACCTCTGTCACCGACATTCCTGTGGCCCAGAATCCAACCACACAGAACTTCTCACCACTTCCTGAACCTACCCTGTTTCATGAGCCTGCCCCTTTGCATACTCTATTCCATTTATCTTGAATAAACTTCCCTCAGACTCAATCTGAGAAAAACTTGTGCTTAGTCAAGGCTGATACATGTTGCCTTCTCAGCATAGACTTTCCCAACTCCAGGAGGCAGAACAATTGCACTCACCCAGTTTTCTATTTGTCTGTCTCCATAGGTGATTCCTCACTCAACTATGAATGCTTTGAGGACTGGAACTGTGCTTTATTTATTTTGCAGCAGTATGATTTATTGAATTTTGCTTAGTGTACAAAGGAATAAACATGACAAAAATTAGGATACAATTGCAATTTAGCAATGTCTATTGAGCATCCCACAGGAGAAGTATGTGGGAGTCTGTTTCCATAAAGATTTACAGCCTTGGAAACCCTATGGGGCAGTTCTACTCAGTCCTTTAGTGTCGCTATGAGTTGGAATCAACTTGAAGGCACTGGGTTTGGTTGGTTTGATATTGAGCATTCACGACGTTTATATCCTTTCACCATACTATTCCAGCTGTATGCTGAGCAAATAACCCCAGAAGCTGGACTATATGAAGAAGAGTGTGGTATCAGGATCAGACGCAGGCTTATAAACAACCTGCCATACGTAGACGACACAACCTTGTTTGCTGAAAGTGAAGAGGACTTGAAGCACTTACTAATGAAGATCAAAGACTACAGCCTTCATGGATCATACCTCAACATAAAGAAAACAAAAATCCTCACAACTGGACCAATAAGCAACATCATGATAAACAGAGAATAGACTGATGCTGTCAAGGATGTCATTTTACTAGAATTCACAATCCATGCCCATGGAAGCAGCAGTCAAGAAATCAAATGATGTATTGCAGTGGGCAGTCTGCTGAAAAAGACCTCTTTAAAGTGTTAAAAAGCAAAGATGTCACCTTGAGGGCTAAGGTATGCCTGACCCAAAACACGGTATTGTCAATCACCTTATATGCATACAAAAGCTGGTCAATGAATAAGAAAAACCAATGGAGAACTGATGTCTTCGAATTATGGTGGTGGTGAAGAATACTGAATATACCATGGACTACCAGAAGAAAGAACAAATTTGTCTTGGAAGAAGTACAGCCAGAATGCTCCTTAGAAGGCAGGATGGCGAGACTTCATCTCATGTATTTTGGACATGTTATCAGGTGGGACCAGTACCTGGAGAAGGACATCATGCTTGATAAAGTAGAGGGTCAGCAAAGAAGAGGAAGACCCTCAAAGGAGACGGATTGACACAGTGGCTGCAACAATAGGCTCAAACATAGCAACAATTGTGAGGATGGCATAAGATCAGGCAGTATTTTGTTCTGCTGTACATAGGGCCACCATGAGTTGGAACCAACTCAGTGTCACCTAACAACAACTGAGCATTCACAGGGCACAAGACATTGTGTTAGGGATATGGAAGACACAAGCTAGTCCTTTCTTCCAGAGACAAAGAGGCACAACAAATAATGACAAATGCTGTGAAGTATACTTGAGCCCACTATATTATATGTGCAGAGTAAACGTGTATCACCCAAACAGTAAAGTACAAAGTATCATCATCATCATCATCATCGCCATAACTATTTTATTCAGAGCTTACACTGTGCTAAGTACATTAAAATTGTTTCTTTTAATCATGGGAAAAGTACTATAAGGTATGAAATATTATTCCCCATTTTACGAATGAGGAAAATGGGAGTTAGAGCAGTTGAGCTACTTTCCTGTCCACCTAGCTTATAAATGACAAAATGGAAATTTGAACTCAGATTCCAAATTCCACACATTCTTAATTTTTCTGAGGTTAAAACACTTCACACAAAATATACTTTGCTTTTAGAAGTACTTGTTTGGCACAATTTTTATCCAAATAATATTTAATCCTTAAGTTCAATTCTGAAGCAGAACAGGGTGTATCAAAAAATTCAATAAAGGGACACCTTAGCACGAGTGTCCATAGAGTGAGTGTATTCCTTCTTTTCTGTCTGGCCACACTGTTTAAATAACTTAACCAGAAATCTGAACATCTAGTGTATTTATTTAATCTCTTCGCACTTTATCATCTAATTCTAAACTAGGGAATTATCATTCCTACTTCCTCAATCTTATGCTTTTTAACACTGGAAAACTGTTGAGATATCATTAAAAATATATCCTGTAAATACCCAAAAGTGGCCATTTTGCTACAAGTAGCAGGAGTAGTGACACTGTTGCACAGATGTGCACATCTTTTAAACTTCTAGAAAAGCTAACTAACAAGTGTTGCTAAACACAGGCGCCTTGCTAAAAAGGAAACAACGAGGTTACATAAAATTTAATATGGAATTGGATTTTCTTTGTTATTCATATATTAAAAATATTACTTGAGGGATCAAAGACATGGAGGAAGAGATCTGTAAGTTGACAGGGTATGTACAGTTGATGGGCAAACCATGCAAAAAAAAAAAGCTCAAATATGTGAAAATGTGACTTTGGTTACATTGCCAAGGTCAGAGACACTGAAACAAGTATGCTGATTAAGCCCTGGCTCTGCAGGCAAGAATCACCCAGGGATGCTATTAATATGCTATGAGTTTGCACTACATTCCAGTTGGGTCTCCTCCCTCTTGCCCTATCTGTCTACCTTTTTCCTTTCCATTATGTGCCACCTCTCTCCATGAGACAGAAAACATTCTAGAAGAAAAAGAAAAGAAAGCTTGAACTTTGCAGCTTGTAAATGAACTCATTGTGAAGGACCTATTTAATGCAAATGACATAACTAGCAAGGCCCAGGAAAGCAGAACAGAACACTCGCCAGCACAGGCCACACCCAACGGCGGCGCTAATAGGGCTTAAGCATTCATATCGAGGGGCTGCAAACCCCTTGGCAGAGAGGCATTGTATACACACTAGATATGGAAAATGTATGAGGAAAAAGATTAACTGACAAAAAGTTAATTAAAACTGCTCTGACTATGAGGTAGAATTTAACAATTACTTTAAAAAATGCAGTGTGACACAGTGCAGCTCTGCAGCTGAATTAATCATGAATGAAGAGGGCAATGTTTAATTTTTGTGTGCGTGAGAAAAACACTCAAAAGATTTGACAATTACAGCAGGGTAACAGCATTGCATGGCACAATGCGAGGAGCTTTTTCCCAGTGGTTTTTTGGGAGGGAGCTAAGCAGATGTGCTCAAATATTTACAAATGCACAATATTCGCATGCTCTTCAGCTGCCCACCCTGCGATTCGCAAGAAGTCGCCTTCAATCTGGAGTCCAAGGCCCCTGGGAGAGTGGTGCGTGCTGTTCCTCCAACTCCTGGAGAAGCTCAGCTAAGGTCCCTCTACTTTCAACCCCCACACTGATTCCCAGGAGCTGTGAGGACTGGAAGGTGAGAAACGGACAGAGTTATTTCAATCACTCAGCTTACAGAATGCACTTTACCGTATAAAGTGACTGGCGCAATTGTCAATCATGGTGGTTAAAGCAGGTGCTGTGCAGAAATTACCACAACTGCCTAGCTGTTTAGTAACATCTCAATAACTATTCTCACAACTGAAGACAAACACTGTCTTAGGAACTTCTCACTTCAGGCTCTGAGGTGACCTTTAAGGACGATGGGCACCTGCCGGCAAGGTGCTACACAAAACGTGCTTTGTGAATTCAAAATGTCAGCCTGGATATTTATGCATGAAAAGGCTTTGTAGAAATAGTACAGCATGGATTTTTTTTAAAGCCCTACCTAAGTCTACCCCTCCATTCTCACATCTCCTCTGATTCAAGTCCTCACCACCCTATACCAGACTTTTTGGGGGAGAAGGGAGGGAAATCTTAATGGTGTTCCAGTCATCAGTGTGAGCCCAACCCATTGTAACCTGTTCATCTCTGCCACATTCTTCCCCTATATGCCACAACTCTCCAAAGCACAGGCTCTAGTTTCACCCACCTGGGCTTGTTTTGGGCTGTTCCATTTAGTTATCATGCCATTGAGGGAGGTCATTGCACTTCTTTGGCTTCTATTACCTTATCTGTTAAGTGGAGGTAATGACACTGAAGCAAACCCTATTGATGCTCTGCCAAGATTCCTTTAGGTCTCTTTCATAGGTCTCCCTCCCCCAGCTCCCAAGCCTTTGGCTTCACATGGTCTGCATCTGTAACTCTCTTTGAAGACTGCCCTTGGGCCGCTGGAGCCATTTTGCCTGCCTGGGCATAGAGCTGGAAATTCCTGGGCTTTACATCCTCCCCTCCCTCCCCGGTGACCCTTGTGAGTGACAGTGCGGGCAGGAATATGAAAGCCCAGAGTCTTTGCCTTAAAGGGGCCAAACTCCGAGCTGTAATTTGCCCTCCAGAGTTCATTGAAGGATCAGGTTGGGGCTGGGACTTCACCTGAAATTGCTTCCTCCTTGGCTTCTTCCCTTCTCTTATCCTGTTTGCTTCACTCCCTCACTAGCTTCTGCTGGGAGTACACCCTTAATGCATTGCTTGAACACAAGTCCTCATCTCCTCTGGGAAAAGACAAGCATCTACCTCAGATAACTACTGTTTGGGGCATCAGGATTGGAGGAAGACTCATTAACAAACTTCGTTATGGAGATGACACAATCTTGCTTGCTGAAAGTGAAGAGGACTTGAAGCACTTACTGATGAAAATCAAAGACTACAGCCTTCAGTATGGATTACACCTCAACATGAAGAAGACAAAAATCCTCACAACTAGACCAGAAAGCAACATCATGATAAGTAGAGAAAAGATTGAAGTTGTCAAGGATTTCATTTTACTGGGATCCACAATCAACATCCATGGAAGCAGTGGTCAAGAAATCAAATGACACATTGCATTTGGGCAAATCTGTTGCAGAAGACCTCTTTAAAGTGTTAAAAAAACAAAGATGTCTCCTTGAAGACTAAGGTGTGCTTGACCCAAGCCATAGTGTTTTCAATCACGTCATACGCATGTGAAAGCTGGGCAATGAATAAGGAAGACCTAAGAAGAATTGATGCCTTTGAATTATGGTGTTGGTGAAGAATATTGAATATACTGTGGACTGCCAAAAGAATGAACAAATCTGTCTTGGAAGAAATACAGCCAGAATGCTCCTTAGGAGCAAGGATGGTGAGACTTTGTCTCACATACTTTGATATGTTATCAGGAGGGATCAGTCCCTGGAGAATGACACTGTCTTAGTCATCCATTCTTCTAATCCATCTGAGTGGTGACTCCACCCTTACAAACACCAGAGGCCATGGCTTCACCTTTTGAAACCCCCGAGATCATGGCCTTAACCTTTAAGACTGAGGCAGCTTGACTTCCTGTGTTCCTTGTCTCTTCAACTTCTGCTCCCTGGTTTCTTGGCCTCTTGGCTCCTTGGGCCTTATGCCCACTTCTGCCCTGCTGAGGCAAGTGTTCCAAAGCTCTGTAGCTCCACCAATAAGTGCCTGGAGGTACCCTACTCCACCAGTAAACTTTGGCTAGAAGGCACTCAGCTCTCTTGCTCTGTGAGTCAGCAAGCCTAGCTCCACCAATTAGTGCCCAGAGGCACCCTACTCCACCAGGATGTGCCCAGGCACTCAGCTTTCTTGCTCTGTGGGTTGTCTCCAGTGCTGTCTGGTGCCGGTCCCTTGGTTCTGCTGCTGCTGTTTCTCTGCTCTTTCTGGTCCTTTCCTGCTTCCGGTCCTTTCCTGCTTCTAGTCCTCTGATGCTGCTGGTCCTCTGCTACTGCCAGTCCTCTATCCATTCACAGTTTCAAAACCACTTCAACATTTTAGGTATCTGTCAGAGTACCACCCCACTCATGGTACCAAACTGTGTCTTAGTCATATAGTCCTGCTGTAACAGAAATACCACAGTGGCTAGCTTTAACAAAGAGAAATTTATTTTCTCACAGTCTAGTAGGATAGAAGTCTAAATTCAGGGTGTCAGCTCCAGGGGAAGGCTTTCTCTCTCTGTTGGCTCTGGAGGAAGTTCCTTGTCATCAATCTTCCCCTGGACTAGGAGCTTTTCCGTGCAGGAACCCCAGGTCCAAAGGACATGCTCTGCTCCCTGCACTGCTTTCTTGGTGGTATGAGGTCCCCATGTCTCTCTGCTCACTTTTCTCTTTTATATCTCAAAAGAGATTGGCTTAAGACCCCGTCTAATATCATAGATCTCATCAATATAAGTGCCACTAATCCATCTCATTACATCATAGTGATAGGATTTACAACACATAGGGAAATCACATCAGATTCCAAAATGATAGACAATCATACAATACTGGGAATCATGACCTAGCCAAGTTGACAGATAATTTTTTGGGGACACAATTCAATCTATGACAGACGTCATGCTTGTTAAAGTAGAGGGGCAGCGAAAAAGAGGAAGACCCTCAATGAGATGGATTGACACAGTGGCTGCAACAATGGCTCAAGCATAATGATTGTGAGGATGGCGCAGGACCAGGCAGTGTTCTATTCTGTTGTAACAGTGGGTTGCTATGAGTCGGAACTGACTCGATGTCACCTAACAATAACAATAAATAAATGTTGTTGTTGTTGGCTGCCAACGAGTTGGCCCCTGACTCATGGCAACCCCATCTGCACAATGGAACAAAACTCTGCCTGGTCCTTCACCAATCCTATGATCAGTTGCAGATTGTACCATTGTGATTCATAGGGTTTTCATTGAATGATTTCAGAAGATCACCAGACCTTTCTTCCTAGTCCAGAAGTTCCTCTGAATTCTGTTCAGCATCATAGCAACACACCAGCCTCCACTGACAAATGGGTGGTGGCTGTGCTTGAGGTACATTGGCTGTGATTTGAGCCTGGGTCTCCAGCACTGAAGGTGAGAATTCTACCACTGAACCACCAATGCCACATCTTAGGCTGGATTCTCTAGAGAAGTAAAACAAGTGTGTGTATATATATATATATGTATATGCACACACACACACATATATACAGAGAGAGAGAGATTTATCTCATGGAAATGGCTCACATGGTTGTAGAGGCTGGCAAGTCCCAAGTCCACACATCAGACATCATTCTGGAGGGTTGTCCTGACTCATGTAGCTGCAGGGACTGACAAATCCAAGACTGGCAGACAATACTGCAGGCAACTGGCTCAAATCTCAAGAACCGGAGGTCAGATGATGATGAACCAGATGCAGGATCCAGAGCAAGCAAGCAAACTTTGCCAGAACGTCTATACATATATCAAATGCAGGCCATAACCCTGAGGAAACTCTCCTTACAACTGATTGGCTGATACATCAGATCACATCATGGAGGATGACTACGGCATTACAAAACTGCCAAATTACATCATTACATAACCGCCAAACCACTGAGAATCATGCCCCATATGTATATATATATACATACGTATAACCTAGAAAATAGGAGGCACTCAGTAAACGTCAATTATTATTTTGATTTTCATTTTTGTTGTTGTTAATAGCTATCCACTGTCTAAAATTCCTAAGGTTAGCTGCCAGGTACACAAAGTCAATCGATGAGTGTTCTCATGTTGAACTTTTCAACTTTGTATGTTATTACTTCAATGTATGTTTTCCAGTCTAAAGAGGATTTTTGTGAGGACGTTGAGATTAGGGGCTCATTCTGCATCTATATAGTGTAGCAATCTAAGAGGCACCTAGTTTGATGCAGTGGTTCTGATCATCCACTCAATAAATAAATACAAATTGGTATCAATTTCATTATCTTATTATGGCCTGATATTATTAAAATGGATCCCAGAGGAGGGTGATATGGAACATGTCTGAATAACTGTATCTTCTCTTAGTTCAGGCCAGGTGTTCCATACCTGGAAGGAAAATTTTCATTAAATGCAGTAGATTAGGCTCCTTTATTTTCAACAAGGTAATAAAAGAAGAACACTTCATTCTATTAAGTATCTTTAGGAAAGCACAACAATCATTTGTGTATCATGAACAGTCTATAGGTTTCTTAAGGTCAAAAATGAGTCTATTTCTTTGTATGAAATTCATTTCATAAATGCCGCATCGTTTTTTTTTTTCTTTTTTGCTTTCATGATGATGAGATTCAAGTCTTTAAGACTTTCTGTGCATCTTCCTTTTAAATACAAGTGTCTTGTCAAAAGAATCTATCAGCTGTCATACTGTGATATGGCAAAATTTATGGAAAGAGTATTCAGGTTACATTGGAAATGCATCACTAGTAACTAGTTAGTTATATACAAAAATGATTGTTTAATAAAGAAATGCATGGTATCTATTTTAACATATCAGAAATAATAAAGTGCAATTGTCTGGCAATATGAGTATTACAATGAGTTTTATGTGTTATATCATTTGATCATCACAGCAATCATTCAGGACATTTATTACTTATCTCATTTTCCAGCTAAAAAGTTTAAGGCTCTAATAGGTAAGCGACTACTGTGTTGTCAACGGACAATTCACCAAATAGTTGGGCTCCAACTTCCGCAGTATATAGCTGTTGCTTAAAAAAGAAAGAAAGAAAAAAGCCTGCTCAGCCAAAGACTACATTTCCTAGGCTCCTATATCTTCAGGTATGGCCATGAGACTAGGTCTTGCTAATAGAATATTGAGTCGAAGTGACAAGTGTCACTTCGGTATTCTCCATTATTTGCCTCCCCATCCACCAGCTAAAAGCAGAAAACTGTCCCTCTCCCCAGGGATGCAGGGATCATGAGATAGAAGGAACCTAGATCCTTGTATCATTGCAGAGAGGAAAAAAAAAGAAAACAAAAAAACCCCACCAGTAGGACCTACCATACAGATAGAACTCAGACCCTTAACCATTGGGTAAATCTGCAGTGGTTCTCAAACATCAGCGTGTTTGTAAACACCTGTGGTGGTTACAAATTCAGACTCTCGACTCCAGCCCAAAGAGTATGTTTTCATAGCTCAGTATGAGGCCAAGGAGATTACGTTTTTAATTAGCACCTCAAATAACTCTTTAATACCGCCATGATGGAGAAATACTGCTGTGATACACATACTTCCCCCAACACTTACGTTAGACTGTAGAATTTACTTGCCTTTCTTCTAGATCAATGCCTCACATAATGTAAGTTTTCAACATTTGAAAAGTTATTTCTTAGTTTATGCATATATTTATTTATTATGTGGAGAGGGAATCAGGGAGAAAAAAAAAATCCCCCAATATCCACTCTTCAGGCTCCCAAACATTCAAACATCAAAGAAGGAACTTCAGACAGTTTCGACTTGGGTTAAATACCTCAGTTTCCCTAAGGCTATGTTCTGAAGAGGAGAGGTAATTAAAGTGGAAGCCCAGATACTACTCCAAAGGGGATATGGCGGTAAGGAAACCAAGCAACACCAAACATCCACTCTGGTTCCCAATTATCACAGAGATAATATAAAACATGGAGATTATTTTCCTGGACTTAGATAAGCTCATGTTATCATTAAATGATTGGTGCAAAAGTTGAAAAACAATTTAACATTTTGATGAGATTAATTGATGTGTAGTAATCCATATTCTTCAGTGATGGTGCAGGGAAGCACCAGGATGACTGACATAATTCTGACTCAGAAATAAGAGCTACATCTTCAGAGAAATATGCTGAGTTGAGGAGTGGTCAGCGATGTCAGACTTGTGAATGCATTGACAAGATGTTGCATATGAATTCCTAAATTCCAATAGCTTAAGGAAAAATCATAAAACTGCCTGTTTTTCTGCAAAGAATACATGAAAATCTGAAAGAATGTGCTGAAAATGTTGGTATTAGCAAAGCAAGACCCATTGGTCTGTGGCACTGATTGGAAAAGAAATTGAACTGCAGGTTGTTTTCAAGATGCCCCAACTTAATGATTGTCAAAATCAGTGGAATACACCAGAAGTTGTCTGAACATTTGTAACTATTTAAACACAGTGGGTGCATCCCTAAGTTTCTGCCAGACTGCATGCTCTTGCACTTATATTTTAGTAGATAAAACTTTATTGAGAACACTATGTTCTTAATTTACTGCATGACTACACATATTATTTTCAAATTATATTTTCAATTTTTAAACTCTGAATTTAGCTGTATTCAAAATTAGTGGGTCCCTTTTTCCAAAATATATTCACTCTCTTTCAGACATAGGTTATGTAACATGTTATCGCCATCAACCACTTTACACCAGTCATTGTCAGTATTTCCTTTGATTCATATGTATTGCGTTTGTGCACATATGTGCACGTGTGTGTATGCCGTTAGAGAATGCACGTGAGGTAGTGTGTATGTGTATGTATGAGTGTGTATTTGTGCTCAGATATGTGCATGTGTGAGTACATTTGTGTTTTCTCAAGAAACCAAGGAAAATCACATAAGATCATTAACGGTGTAAAGCCAAATATATATTTAGACACATATTTTAATATTGAATGTTAAATCTATGTAAAAATATAAAGGGTCATTCACTTTTATATGTAGAACTTATTTCTTTAAAAATAGTTTGAAATAATATTTTGCTTTGAAATGTATTATAAATTATCAAATGATTTACATCAGTAATATTTCATGCCTTTATGCCTGCAGCAAAAACTCTTCTATGTTATGAAAATTGATATTTTAAAGTTGATATGTACAGTCAAAAATACATCTCTTTCTTATGTCATAATTTATAAATCTTTTTTTGTTTTCATGGTGATTATCATTGCAATGAGCATTATATTGCTGCAAAAGACTGTAATGTTCTAAAAAACTTAGCCATTCGTTCTCACATTCGATTTATTCTTTTTTATGATATTTAAATTTAAAAAAATGCAACAGGTTGTTTTAGTACTGTCGGGTGACAAATTTCCTGAATATTTCCAGAAAACAAAAGCTCTATCAAAATGAGAAAAAACAACCAAGCAACTCCAAAACACTTTACTTCAAGCACTAACACGAGCTGGCTTAGCAGTGTCTAAGAAGTGCCAAACCAACCTGGTGAAGAGAAAAGAAAAATCATTAACTTGCCTGGTTGTTTTGTCTAGATGTTGCTAGTTTCACTTTTTCACTCAAATGTTTTGGCAATAAGGAGAAAAACATATATTGTAAATTGAAGAGATTAAGAGCTTTCTTTACTCAATTGCATGAGTTTATTTTTTAATATAATTTAAAGAGTTAGACTTCTCAAAAATTTTTGTGAAAGACTACATTAGTAGCAGAAAATAATGGAATTTTCCTTTTAAATCAGATACTTCTCTGACGTACTGAGACATCACTTTTTGAAACAAGCTTATTTAATAGTAAGATTTGATTCTTTTTTAAAGCATATGTTCTCTTTTCAAAATGAAATGTCTCACGTATATTGAAAGGAAAATAATGACTATCCAGAAACTAGTAGGCTTTTTATTTTATTTTTAATGGACTTTAGCTAGAATTCTGAAAGGACAAAAGGAGAGAATGGCTTGAGTGACACCCAGTCATTTTGTCATTATTCTACCATTTATCAAATTTGAGAAAAGTAGATGTATCCACAATAAAATTTCAAAGTGAAAAAACACAGTTTATGTTCATTAATTTATTTAAAATAAAGAAAATGGCTCATTTAAAAATATTGGAAATTAGAAATAAAAATATGAAGTTTGATATTTTACAAATAAATTTTTATGTGTAATTATTATCATTTAGCTCTTTACTAAGGTACAATACTGAAGTCTATATTGAGGGCTTCACTAAATGGATTACCATTTTACCTACTGTGTTGTAAAAAATCACACTTTAAATTAATGCAAAGGAATATGGTTGTTTTTTCTTTCATTTTATGTGATAACACAAATGCATTGTTACTCGCTTACCCTTAATACATACTATTAATAATGAAATATCTATTTACAAATTACAATTCAGCATTCCTTCTTGAAGCCATCTTGAATTCTTCCAAAGACTTACAAATCAAGCAACATAAGGTGATTATTTGCCATTTTTAGAATTTTAGTTCAACCCCTGGACAGAGCATTTTCAATTCACCATCTTTTGTTTGTGTCGCAACATTCTGCATCTCTTGACACTTCTGCAGAATACCTGTTACAATGTTTGTCTCTTCACCTCTTCCATACCCCAGTGTTCACACCTCGAGGAATTATCATGTTACAAGTAAACAAATATGTTCTATCTACCAGTTTGCAAAAGTGGGCAAAACAAGTTTTTTTTACCACTACTCAACATACACTGCAAATACATCTCATGCATGCTTATTAAGTTTTAATTGAAATGTTAAATCTGAGGCTAAATTACTATTGAATTATACGGCCTCTGTTAATTCTTTCATCCTTTATTTTTAAGCAAATGTATAGTTTTTTGTATATTAGAGACTTTGATTGCTCAAAAAAAAAAAAAAGACCTAGAGATTTAACCTGCCCAGAAAAAAGAGAAAAATAATGAGAAGAAAGTAAAATGGTTTTAATCTGATTTTATGATAACCAGATACTCAATAATAAAAATATATTTTCTCAAAGAATACCAAACTTCTGAAGTGTGATGCTTTATTTCGTTGGGAAAAGCTCATGATGAATCCACCGTGGACTCTTAACCAGATGTAATTCTCTCCCTGTACTGGAATCTGATTCAGGAGAGCTGATGAGAAATCCAATTCACCAAGGCTGTCCTTTGTTGCTGTTGTGTGCTGTCCAGTCAATTCCAATCTTAGTGACCCTATAGGATAGAGCAGATCTGCTACATAGTGTTTGCTAGGCTGTAATCTTTATGGGAGCAGATCACCAGGTCTTTTCTCCTACAGAGCAGCTGGTGATTTTGAGCTACCAACCTTTTGGTTAGCAGCCAAACACTTAACCATTGCACCACAAGAGCTCCTTAGGTTGTCCATTAAAACAAAAAACCCATTGCTATCAAATCAATTCCAACTAATAACAACCCTATCGGACAGAATAGAACTGCCCCATAGGGTTTACAAGGAACAGCTGGTGGATTCAAATGCCGGCCTTTTGGTTAGCATCCAGGCTTTTAACCACTACACCACCAGGGCTCTAATTTAACATATGGGTTCTACATTTTCATGGGAAGACTAAATGATTCATAAGAACCTGATTCAGGCAGTGAATGCAATCTGACGAACCTCTGGCAAAAATCCACGGGGTAGAATAGAGCAATGAGATAAGCTAGAACATATTACCAGTCTAAAAAAAAAAAAAAAAAGGAACCCTAAAAATATGTTTCCAGGTTTACTGAAACAGAATTATTTCCACAGAGCCATAATCATTGAGGTGTTGTGGTATCTGCAGCAAGAAATTTAATATTGCATTTCAATTCCTAAAGGCAGTGAGGAGGAGGCAGAAAATTGTGTGCATGGAAAACCTTACAATATTATGTCAGTGAATGTCATAAATTATACCCCTGACTCACTCCCAGAGGGTTTAAATTTTCTTAATCATTATGTTAATCAAAAAAAAGGTGCCTATCGATGCATATCTTTAACTGAAGCATTATATAGAAATAGATACATTTTACTGAGTGCGTTCTATATAGAAAGTCTCATGCCAGGTACATTACATATAATATACTATACACACACACACACACACACACTGAGGTCTTTTTTATTTTCATATATATTTATACATACGAAAATATATTTATATATGAAAATGAAAAAAAAAAGCCTTCAAAATAAGGTTAAACTTAAAGAGGGACTGTTTAATATATGAAAATCTCCAGTTGGGGATGTACCTTTTCCAAAAAAATAAATGGAGTGTCAGAGTTAACTTTTAAAGTTATCTTTTCTCAAAGGGACATGAAAACTTTACAAAAAATTTAAAGTAATGTTGTTCTTTTCTCTGATGCTGGTGTGCACATATCTCTATAAATTAATGAGAAATTGGACTTGTGCACCAATCACTAAAATTTGGGAGAATTTGAAATGTATTAGGTTTAGCATATTGGATGTGGTGCACAAAAAGCATCCGGTGTGTTTAAAGTCTTGAACACCAGCACTCCAAGCATTTGCTTTCGAGAAGTGTTAAGTGGCCTGTGAACTGCCTCTTGTTTTCCTGAACACAGTGTTTAGAAAGACTGCAGGTTCCACTCAAGGACTGTTCTCTTAGAATATCTGGTAAGAAGATGTCAGTGTGAAGGTCTTCCTAGGCAGCTAACATCTCTTCTCCGTCAACCAAGAGAGAGTTCACAGAGGAGAGAGTTTTTCCTGTCAGCTGGTGTTCTGCTAACTTGAAATTATAATCCCTACTCAGGGAAAAAAAAAAAAAAAAAACTGTCATGAAGAATAAATAACTTCCCAAAGGTAGTATATGTCCTTGAAAAAAATCTTCACATTATTGAAAAAATCTTGGTAATTAACAACATTATTTTAAACATGCTGATCACTTACTAGGTCCTTGTGAGAATAAATTTCCCATGAGTACCAGTGGTGCAAACGGTTAGGCAAGACTCAACAGAACCATGTTTGGGTTTTTTTATTTTTTTATTTTTTGGACTAGCAATGAATGAGCAGCACTCAGCCTACCCACCACGGAAAACACCAGTTCTCTTTAAACTCCCACCCCTCACTCAAGCCAAGGTAGGCTCCCAGCCAATCAAAACATACTTCTAGTGTGGTGAAGCATGACCCAACCCTCCCAACTACCACACAGTTCCAAGCTGAGGGAAGTAGGAGGAGAGATAATTACCATCAACATGCCTCCCACGTGGAAAACTGTTAAACTTATCATTTTTCTCTCAGTGGTATGTTTGATGTAATATGTTCATTTTTGTGCTTATTCTAATGTTTCAGGATGTTGTCTAGGAAAAGGTGTCTAGACAGAATGGAAAAGAGCCTGTTTAGTAGTATGCCTTGTAATGGATGTAAAATGACCAACAAAATAAGAGATCTGGTAATTTTAAGGTGGAAACTTCCAGAAGGATTATTTTCTGCAGTAGGATATTTTAAATTTTTCTGAAATAGTTCTTGATACAGGGAACATTCCTGTGATATCTGAGTCTTCCCCAAGATATTTCAGCAAATCCATCTTTGTTATGCAAGATACTCTGAGAACTATGCTGGACAAAAACAAAACAAAACCCCCTGATTTTAGAGAAATGGCGTTATCACTAGCTCTCTAAGTTATAAAAATATGATCACTGGGCACAGTGAGGTTTAATCAGAACTATGACTCCACTGGCCAGAGCTTTAATATTGTGCTTTGTATACAACTATTCACTACACACCTCTGAGTAACATGTGGCTCTTGTTAAAACTAATAATGATACCCAACATTGTTTGACTATTTACCAAGCACTGTATTTACCATGTCATATAGATTATGTAATTTAACTATCCCTACAAAACTTTGTGAACATGTTAGGTTGTGAGAAAGCAGTGCATATAAAGATATAATTTGTGATAATTATATATCAACATTTATTTGGCATGTACTAAATACCAGACATTAACATTTATGGCCTATTTTAATCTCTATATATTCATTAGATAGACAGATAGGTAGGTAGGTAGGTAGGTAGATAGCTGCCATCAAGTTGACTCCAACTCATGGCAACCTTATGCACAACAGAATGAAACACTGTCCAATCCTGTGTCATCATCATGATTGCCAGCATATTCGAGTCCATCGTTGAGGCTATTGTGCCAAACCATCTCACCAAGTCTCCCTTGCCCTCACTGGATCTCTACTTCACCAAACATGGTGTCTTCCTCTAGTGATTGATCCCTTCTGATGCATGTCCAAGGTAAGCTAGTTGGACAGCGTTCTGTGTGATACATAAGATTTTCACTGGTAATTTTTGAAAGTAGATCACCAGGCCTTTCTTCCTAATCTGTCTTAGTCTGGATGCTCTGCTGAAACCTATCCATTATGGGTGACCATGCTGGTGTTTGAAATACTGGTGGCATAGCTTCCAGCATCACAGCAATATGCATGCCACTACAATATGACAAACTGACAGACGGATATTGGTATATATTGATTGCCATTGCTAGTTGCCGTCAGACAGCTCCAATTCACGGTGACGTTAAATATAACAAAACCAGATGTTGCCTGGTCCCATGCTGTCTTCATGATCTTTGGTATACTTGAGTCCATTGTTGTGGCTTTTGTGTCATTCCATCTCATTGAGTGTTTCCCTCATTTTCATTGACTCTCTACTTTACCAAACATGAAGTCCTTTTCTAGAGATTGGTGTTTCCTCACGATGTGTTCAAAGTATGTGAGCCGAAGTCTCACCATCCTTGATTCTAAGGAGCATTCTAGGTGTGTTTCTTCTAAGACTGATTAGAAAAATATTACTGCCATGGTTACAGTTGAGGACAATAAGACTAAGGGAGCTTAAGTAACACCCAAAGCCACACAGAAGATCTATGATTCAATCTCATATTCAAATACTAAAACCAGTGTTCTTTCCAAAATACCAAAGATAACAAGTTTTCTGTTCTAAAGGGAATCTTTGATAGGATCCTGACCTGTCTGAAGTGCTTCAGGCCCAGGTCGTAGGCACAGGGATTGACTTTGAACTGAACTGAATTGAAAAATCTTTTTTTATTGCATAATTTATATTAAATAGTTTATAATTCAAAACAGTATTACCTAGAATTTTCTATAGCTTATAGTTTAGAACTCAGCCCAAAAGAAACTGAATATATGGTGTTCTAAGTGGCTTTCATATGTCTCACTGGCAAATATGGATTCTTTAAAACAGGGTCACAAACTAGTAGCCAACAGATCGAGCCTGATGTTTAAAAATACTGAGCAGATATTTAAAAATCAAGAGATTTCATATAAAAAACTGTATTTGAAACTTCTTTTGAGAATTCAGAAGACTCTGGCAACATTGCCCACATTCCCACAGATTGACAATTGACCTGAGGTAAATAGCAGCTGCCCTAATTAGACAGGGCCCAGTAGCACAAACAGTTAAGTGCTTGGCTACTAATCAAAAGGTGGGAGAATCCAGTCCACCCAAAGGTGCCTCGAAAGAAATGCCTGGGGGTCTATTTCCAAAAAATTATCCATTGAAAGCCCTATGGAGCATAGTTCTACTCTGACACACATAGGGTCACCAAGGACTCATAATCAACTTGATGGCAATGGGTTTGGTTTTGGTTTGTGCTCTTAAAAAAAAAAAAGTTGCAGTTGAGTCTATTCCTACTCATAGCAATCCTACAGGACAGAGTAGGACTGCCCCATAGGGTTTCCAAGGAGAAGCCGGTGGATTCAAACTACCTGAACCACTACCTGAACTCTTAACCACTGTGCCACCAGGGCTCTACTTGCCACAATTTCCAACATTTCCAGATACCTCCTCTATGCTGAGACTATTTGTTCCCTCAAAAAATCACACTCACACTGTTGATTTTCTGCTACTATGTCACACCAAAAGTTATAAAATGTGAAATGAAGTTGGAGGATGGTATTTCATAAGAGTGTGAAAGAGAGTACATTTTTTGTAAAAATAAAGAACATACCCACATGTTTAATCTAAGATACCCAGTACACTTCCCTAACTTACTTTGCTTGACTGCACCCTATAAACGTATTAGTTCACAACCCTTGTTCTAAAGCCATGCTTTTCCCATCCTCATCTAAGAGTGTAGGCAACTGGGAGGGGAACAGTAGTTAGGAAACTGTCAGTCCTCCATCCTCACCATCACTCACTTTTCCAAGCAGCTTGCTTTATTTTTTTCTAATTTATTTTTCTTATATGGTCACAAACAACTTTTGTTTAAATACATGGTGCTATAGTTAAAATTAAGTTTGGAAACTACATTTATAGTAATAGATATTACAACCTCTGTGTGCAGCTTTACCCTCTTATGAAAAATATAACCAAGGTGAGTCATATCAGCACCCCAAAGCCCAGAATACTTAAAACTTTGAAGCTCCATAGCTTGAAGCTCCATAGCTGAAAAGTTAGGGTAATAGAACAGAAAAATCCTTTTTAACAGAGAAGGAGGTAAAAACTGAGAGCTCTTCTTTCACCTTTTCTATAGGTGAATATATCCAGCTTCACATAATGCCTTGATGATGACTCTTACATTTGAAATGCCAACCCAAACTGGAACTCAAAACGCGTATGGACAATGACTTCCTTGTCATTAGAAGCTGTAGCAGGTAGTGAAGATGTTGGGCTCTCAGGCAGGACTCCACAGGTTTGACTTGCAGCTCGCTCCTCCATTTACTAGCTATGTGACCTTATACGGGTGTGTGTGTGTGTGTGTGTGTGTGTGTGTGTGTGTGTGTGTGTGTGTGTGTGTGTGAGTGAGTGCTGGACCTCTCTGAGCCTCAATCTCCTCATAGAAAGAGGAGAATAGCAATAATTCCTACCTTACAGGGATATCCAAGAACTAAATGAGTTATTATACATAAGATAGTTAGAATAGTTAATGGCCCAGCAACTTCTAAATAAATGTTAATTAGTACTACTTTTATTTCCTCTGTGATGGAATGGAAGCACTGGGATCCTCACAAAGATCTTAAATTTTGCCTGTTCAAAACTGACCCCTTGATTTTGCTGCAAATCTCATTGTCTCTGAGTCTTTGTCATCTCAGTTAATGATACCATTACTAGAATTGTGTTGCCCAGAAATCTGGGCATCTTTCCCCTCTCTACTTTCCCTCACTATTCATAAAGAAATCATTACTGAGAGGCGGGGACAAGATGGTGGAATAGGCAGACACCTCCTGTGGTCCTTCTGACAACAAACACCCAAAAAAACAAGTGAATCGATTATATATATAACAATCTAGGAGCACTGAATATCAAAGCCAAAGTTGAGGAATCAGACTGAGTGGCAGGCGGGGGGAGAGACAGTTCAGAAGCAGTGAGGAGCTGTCAGACCTGACCTGGCGGGAACTGGTACCCTGTAGCTGGTCCACGCAGTGGCACTCAGGACATGTTTTCCACATCAGGAGAGACTGAGTGGCGGAGAGTCTACTCAAGCCTCCAGAACCAGTGAAAAGCAGCATTCAGTCAGTAAAAGATAAGTACATGTGTCTAACCTACTGCACGGATCAAAAAACACTCCTTTTAGGAAAAAGCTCTCTCCCATTTACCTGCCTCCTCCCACCTCTGCATAGATCTCAGGCCAGCTTCAGCCATTGCCATGTCCCCTGGGCCAGAAGTAAGGACCCAACAAGCACCCTGAGCCCTTGTCCTGGCCTTGGAGAGGGAACAAATTAACAAACAGGAACAAATAATCTACCAGCTCCCTTAAGCTGAGAACTTAGGGCATGGGCGGCTCCTTTGCCTTGGCACAGGCATAAGGGGGTCCACAGACCTTGAATGCCTTTCACCCCTGCACAGACCTGTGTGGAACCATTTCAACAGCATAGGCCTTCATCAGCACAGTACAATAGGATATATACCTGAAGCCTAACTTTAACTGTATCAGGTACATGGTGGAGTGGCAGATTCATGACATTTGACACTGCTCTGCCCATTAATCAGCATCCTCATTGACGCAAATCACGGGCATGAGAATTAGTGGCTCCACTCACGCCCCCTAACCATCTGTGACGGGGTCCAAGAATAAGGGGTGCCTCCCAGTCCTTACAGCTAACAGCACTGTGTGCTCAGTCTGGCTGCAAAACCCATCCATTTACATGCTCTAGGGAACAGGGACACACTTTCCTCCCAGACACTCAGAAGCAGCTGTCAGCCCCCTGCATTGCACAGCACGTAACCTGCTGCTGTAGCCAGATACCTGTGCCTACACCAATTACCCCTGCCTGTCTAGGACTGTAGGTGAGAGCCTGCACTATACACTTGGTGACAGATTACCTAGACACCTGAGTTGAATACATAAAAGAAAAGTAAATGGACTCCTGGGCTCACATACCTAGTAACAGATCTAACCACCTGGTGAAAGGACATTAGAGCTTCAAAGGTGCCAATAATCAAACTAGCTCACATGAGCAGCCTATTTGGGCATATCAAAACAAAACAAAACAAGAAGCTAGGACACAGTAAGCAAATATAAAATATATAAATATAATAACTTATGAAGGCTCAGAGACAACAGTCAATATCAAAGCACATAAAGAGGCAGACTATGATGGCTTCGGCAAGCTCCCAAAACAAAGACTCAAAAACTTTTCTGGAGGAAGAGAACCTCTTGGAATTACCGGAGGTAGAATACAAAAGATTAATATACAGAACTCTTCAAGAGATCAGGCAAAACACAGAACAAACCAAGGAACACACAGACAAAACAATAGAGGAACTTAAGAAGATTAGAGAAGAGCATAATGACAAATTTAACAGGCTGCAAGAATCCATACAGGGACAGCAAACATAAATACAGAGGATTAACAATAAAATTTCAGAATTAGACAACTCAGTAGAAAGTCATGGGAGCAGAACTGAGTCAATGGAAGGCAGAATTAGTGAGATTGACGATAAAGCACTTGACACCAACTTATTTGGGGAAAAATCAGATAAAAGAATTTTAAAAAATTAAGCAACTCTAAGAATTATGGGAGACTCTATCAAGAGAAATAAGCTATGAGTGATTGGAGTACCAGAACAGGAGGGGACAACAGAAAATACAGAAAGAATAGTTGAAGATTTGTTAGCAGAAAACTTCCCTGATATCGTGAAAGTTGAGAAGATATCTATCCAAGATGGTCATGGAACCCTACACAAGGTAGATCCCAAAAAAAAGTCACCAAGACATATTATAATCAAACTTGCCAAAACGAAAGATAAAGAGAGAATTTTTAAGAGCAGCTAGGGATAAAAGAAAAGTCATCTACTTAAGACTAAGCTCAGACTACTCATCAGAAACCATACAGGCAAGAAGGCAATGGGATGACAAATATATAAAGCCTTAAAGGAAAAAAATTGCCAGCCAAGAATTATATATCCAGCAAAACTGTCTCTTAAATATGATGACGAAATTAGGGCATTTCCAGATAAACAGAAGTTCAGGGAATTTGCAAAAACCAAACCAAAATTACAAGAAATACTAAAGGGAATCCTCTGTTTAGAAAATCAATAACATCAGATAATAACTCAAGACAAGAATACAGGACAGGCAACCAGATATCAACCCAGATAGAGAAGACACAAAAATAAATAAAAGCTAAAACACTGAAAATAGGGAAACAGAGACATCAATATGTAAAAGATGACAACATTAAAACAAAAAAAAAGTACTGAAAATGTAGTCACATATCTTTCATATGGAGAGGAAGACAAGTCTATAAAAAGAAATAAAACAGTGGTTTAAACTTAGAAAAATAGGAGTAAATATTATAGTAAACACAAAGGAAACTAACAAACCTACACATCAAAATAAAAAACAAGAAAAACATAAAGACTCAGCAAATACAAAATCAACAACAATGAAAATACATTATAAAAAACTACTCAGCACAGAAAATTAAGTGGAACAAAGAAAGTGTCAACAACACACAAAAAATAATATCAAAATGAAAGCACTAAACTCATACCTATCAATAATCACGCTGAATGTTAATGGACTAAATGCACCAGTAAAGAAACAGAGACTGGCAGAATGGATAAAAAAACACGATCTGTCTATATGCTGCCTACAAGAGACACACGTTAGACTTAAACACACAAACAAACTAAAACTCAAAGAATAGAAAAAAATATATCTAGCAAACAACATTCAAAAAAGAGCAGGAATGGCAATATTAATCTCTGACAAAATAGACTTTAAAGTAAAATCTACCACAAAGGATAAGGAAGGACACTGTATAATGATTAAAGGGTCAATACACCAGGAGGACAAAACCATAATAAATATTTACACACTCAACAACAGGGCTCCAAAATACATAAAACAAACTCCAACAGCATTGAAAAGAGAGATAGACAGCTCCACAATGATAGTAGGAGACTTCAACGCACCACTTTCAGTGAAGGACAGAACATCCAGAAAAAAGCTCAAAAAAGATACAGAAGAGCTAAATGCTACAATCAACCAACCTGATCTCATAGATATGTACCGAACACTCCACCCAACAGCAGTCAAGTATACTTTCTTTTCCAATGCACATGGAACATTCTCCAGAATAGCCCACATATTAAGCCATAAAGCAAGCCTTAACAAAGTCCAAAGCATCAAATTACAAAGTATCTTTTATGACTATAAAGCCATTAAAAAATAAAGCACATCCAAATTGGTAAGGAAGAAGTAACAGTATCTCTATTTACAGATGATATGATCTTGTACACAGAAAACCCCAAAGAATCCACAAGAAAATTACTGGAACTAATAGATTTTAGCCAAGTATCAGCATGCAAGATAAACATACAAAAATCAGTTGAATTCCTCTACACCAACAAAGAGAACTTCGAAGAGGAAATCACCAAATCAATACCATTTACAATAGCGCCCAAGAAGATATAATACTTGAGAACAAATCTCACCAGAGACATAAAAGACCTATAAAATGAAAACTAAAAGACACTACTGTAAGAAACCAAAAGAGACCTGCATAAGTGGAAAAACATACTTTGCTCATGGATAGGAAGACTCAACATTGCGAAAATGTCTATTCTACCCAAAGCAATCTACAGATACAATGCAATCTCGATCCAAATTCCAATGGCATTTTTTAATGAGATGGAGAAACAAATCACCAACTTCATATGGAAAGGGAAGAGGCTCCAGATATGTAAAGCATTACTCAAGTAGAAGAACAAAGTGGGAGGCCTCACGCTACCTGATTTTAGAACCTATTATACTGCCATGGTAGTCAAAACAGCATGGTACTCGTACAACAACAGATACATAGACCAATGAAACAGAATTGAGACTCCAGATGTAAATTCATCCACCTATGAGCAGCTGATATTTGACAAAGGCCCAAAGTCTGTTAAATGGGGAAAAGACAGTCTTTTAACAAATGGTGCTGGTATAACTGTATACCCATCTGCAAAAAAATGAAACAAGACCCATACCTCACACCATGCACAAAAAACTAACTCAAAATGGATCAAAGACCTAAATATAAAATCTAAAATGATAAAGATCATGGAAGAAAAAATAGGGACAATGCTAGAAGCCCTAATACATGGCATAAACAGAATAGGAACCATAAGTGACAATGCACAAACACCAGAAGAGAAACTAAATAACTGGGAGCTCCTAAAAATCAAACACTTATGCTCATCAAAAGACTTCACCACCAAAAGAGTCAAAAGACTAGCTACAGACTGGGAAAAAATTTTTGGCTACAACAAATCCGAGCAGCATCTAATCTCTAAAATCAACAAGATACTGCAAAACCTCAACAACAAAAAAACAAATAATCCAGTTAAAAAATGGGCAAAGGATATGAACAGGCACTTCACCAAAGAAGACATTCAGGCAGCTAACAGATACATGAGGAAATGCTCATGATCATTAGCCACTAGAGAAATGCAAATCAAAACTACAATGAGATACCATCTCACCCCAACAAGGCTAGCATTAATCCAAAAAACACAAAATAATAAATGTTGGAGAGGTTGTGGAGAGACTGGAACACTTATACACTATTGGTGGCAATGTAAAATGGTTCAACCACTTTGGAAATCAATTTGGCGCTTCCTTAAAAAGCTAGGAATAGAAGTACTATACAATCCAACAATCCCACTCCTTAGAATATATCCTAGAGAAATAAGAGCCACCACACGAATAGATACATGCACACCCATGTTCATTGCAGCACTCTTCACAATAGCAAAGAGATGGAAACAACCTAGGTACCCATCAACAGACAAATGGATAAACAAATTATGGTATTCACACAAGGGAACACTACACAACAATAAAGAACAACGATGAATCTGTGAAACATCTTATAACATGGATGAGTCTTGAAGACATTATGCTGAGTGAAATCAGTCAGTTGCAAAAGGACAAATATTGTATAAGACCACTATTATAAGAACTCAAGAAAAGGCTTAAACACAGAAGAAAACATTCTTTGATGGTTACGAGGGTGGAGAGGGAGGGAGAGGGGTATTCACTAGATAGTAGACAAGAATTATCTTAGGTGAAGGGAAAGGCAACACACTCTAGAGGGGAAGTCAGCATAACTGTACTAAACCAAAATCTAAGAAGTTTCCTGAATATAATCAAACACTTTGAGGGACAGAAAAGCCAGGGTGGAGGCCTGAGGACCATTGTTTCAGGGGACATCTAGGTCAATTGGCATAATAAAGTTTATTAAGAAAATAGTCTACTTCCCACTCTGGTGAGTGGCGTCTGGGGTCTTAAAAGCTAGATGCATCAATTGGTCCCAACCCACCTGGAACAAAGGGGAATAAAGAACACCAAAGAGACAAGGAAAATATGAGCCCAAGGGACAAAAGGGCCACATAAAACCAGAGACTCCATCATCCTGAGACCAGAAGAAGTAGATGGTGCCCAGCTACCACCAATGACTGCCCTCACAGGGAAAAAAACAGAGAGTCCCTGACAGGATAGGAGAAAAGTGGGGTGCAGAACTCAAATTCTAGTAAAAAGACCAGACTTAATGGTCTGACTGAGACTGGAGGGACCCCAGAAGACATGGACCCTGGACTCTCTGTTAGCCTAAAACTAAAATCATTTCTGAAGCCAACTCTTCAGACAAAGATTAGACTGAACTATAAGACATAAAATGATACTCGTGAAGAGAGTTGCTTCTTAGCTCAAGTAGACACATGAGTCTAAATGGGCAGCTCTTGTCCGGTGGTGAGATGAGAAGGCAGAGAGGGACAGGAGTGGTTGAATGGATACGGGAAATCCAGGGTGGAAAGGAGGAGTGTGCTGTCACAGTATGGGGAAAGCAACTAGGGTCACATAACAGTGTGCATATAAATTTTTGTATGAGAAACTAACTTAAACTGTAAACTTTCATTTAAAGCACAATAAAAAGAAAGAAAGAAATCATCAGTAAAATCTGTTTTTATTAATTAAAGAAATCTTCCTTAAATCTAACTTTTTCTCTCCTTTTCTATGTTCACCTGTCTTATTCCGAGGCACCATTATCTCATATTTGGTCTTCTGCTGTAGCCTTCTTACTGGTCTCCCTGGTTTTCTGTTATCACTTCACATTATATTTTCCAGGCAGCACCAGAGTGAGCTTGGGAAAACAAAACAATTATTTGGGTCCTGTCACATCCTGTTGAGCCCCTTCAACGGCTTTCCATTGCATTTGGAATAAGGTCTAAATTTGTTAACAGCTTGAACTGGTCCCCAACCCTGGCTTCATTTCCTACTACTCTTCCCCTCATGTACTCAATTACAACAACCCTCCTCCCGAGAAAGTATTTCCTGCCTGTGGCCATCATATATGCAATTCCTTTTGCTTGGGATGACCCTTCCTCCTTTACATGCTGGCTCCTTCTCATGTTCTAGGTATTGACTTAATGTCAAGTCTTCATAAAGGCCTTTCTTTACTTCTTGATCTAAGGAGCTCCCCCTCCCCATTAATTCTCTGTTCTTGAACCCTCCTTTTCTCCTTCATGGTACTTAGCACAACTTATACACAGCAATTATAAGAGCGAATGAATAAGAATGAATGAACACACATACACACACATAGCGTGTTTGTTTCCTCACTTCTCATCTTCAGATTATGAGCTCCACAAGTGAAGGGACCATGTTTGCTTTATTTTCACCAAAATATTCGCAGTGCCAATAGAAGAGTTCAATGCATATTTGTGGAATAAATGCATGAATAAAAAGTAGCCCCGACTGAAACTATGAATACGTTCAAAATGAACAAAATGTTCAGAAGTAAAAAACTGTGCATAATCAAGAGTCACTGTGAAAAATTATGTTCACCGCCCATGAGTCTAGCACTGTGCTACAGAGCTGAAATGTGTTACTAAGAAAGCTGCGTGACTATTCAGGGCCGATGACAGGAAGGAAACCCCTGCTCTCCCACAAAATGTCTCATGGTACCACCATTGGAGAAGCACTGCTGAACGTCACATTGGTGAGACCAATGTAGCAATAATTATAAAAATATCACTTTCTGAATAATTAAATCATTTTTCTGAATAATTAAATCAAGCAAAATCTCAACTCTTAACGATTGCCAACATAAATCATAAAGTCATCTAGGATTTTTCTTGCTGTTTATCCAAAATGACTAGTTTGAAGGGAAATACATCTTTCACTTTAAGATAAAGTTATTACTTTGTTTATTTTTGTTGGCTGTTAAAAAGTATAATGCCTTCTCCTACCCTCTAGTACTAGAGCAGAGCATCAGTACAAAGTATAAAAAAAGGTAGTCTACATAACATGCCAGTGTGATTTTTAACAACATAGAATAAACTGAAAGGCGTTGTTAGTTGCAGTCAATTCCAACTCATGCCTACCCATGTGTACACAGTAGAACTGCTCCACGAGGGATTTCAAGACTGTGACCTTTTGAAAGCAGATCCAGGTCTGTCTTCTGAGGCAACTCTGGGGGGGTTCAAACCACTAACATTTCAGCTAATAGTTGTGCACATAACCATTTGTGACACCCAGGAAGCCACAACTGTAAATATTACCTTTCTGGAGGTATCTTCCATCACATAAATTAAGAAAATTCACTATCTAGAGGAATTGACTGTTGTACCATATTAAATAAGAAGCTTCCTTAGTAAGTCACTAACTCCAACCACTGTGTTAACATGGACTGTAGACTGTTTTCAAAAGTTCACACTTCTAGCAGAGTATGAGAAGGCTTATACTTGAAAGCCACTTTGAAGAAGAACAGAGGCTGCCTATCATGAATCTACCTTCTGAGCTGCATATAATTATGCCAATGAAAACTAAAGAACACTGGTCCCAGGGAAGCTATCACATGTTTCCTGCAGATGGCTCTTCTAGCCACCCCATCTCTGGGGTGGTTCACACACCTTTCAAGGTTCCCCTGGACACTGGGGCATCAGTCAGAAGAGGGTTTTCCTGAGATCACAGAATCCAAGACCTCTCCAGCTCACATTTTCTAAGAAGCCCCGATTTGATGTCAGTGTTTCAGGGCACACATGAAGCAGGTTTTCGGCTGTGTGATTAAGGCCTGACAAGTGCCTCCTCTAAGCCCTGGCACCTTGCTCCTATATATGTTTGCTAGTTTAGCTGCACAAAGAAACACATTTTGGGGGAAAAAAAAATAAAAATGATAAATAGATTTTGCCAGGTTGGCTTTGAACCTATCTTTCACACCACTGTGAAGTGCGCTGCCAGGATGTGCGATATGTAGTTAGAAGCAGCAGATGGAAAAGCATTTTTGAGGGGCTTTTTGATGGTTCTGAATCTATGCAGCATTTACACACCAAAGCATGCTTGTTCATCTGTTATATATTTAGGGATATTTAAACTGTGAACATTTGTCTTCCTTAAAGACTACAAAAGTATCTGGAGACTGACTGACTTACTAAATAGGCATAGTAAATTGATCAGTAATTAGTTTGACATCCCTTACCCCCCTGCCCCTGCATTTCCAACCAACTCCTGGCCCCCATTCTGTATTGCCTGTCAGTGGCCTTATGTGGAACCGCGAGCATCCTATGTAGTGGAAAAATGTCACAGCACCAAAAGAAAAATACCCTCCCCATATGTGTGTGTGTGTGTGTGTGTGTGTGTGTGTGTGTGTGTGTGTGTGTGTAGACAGACAGAAAGATAGGGATCACTTTTAAGAAGCTCAGTTGAAAATGCAGGGCAATGGGATGACATTTAATGTCTTCCTCTAATTCAGCAAAAGGTAGACGTTTCCACAGTCGACGACTTTCTGCTTACAACTTTCTCCATATGTTTCTAAATATAATCGTGGAGGTGAGTATCACCTAAAGAAGATAAATTTGAATGAGCCATAGGTTATTCATTCCTTTCCCAATTGGATATGCCCTACCAGGTAGAGACCAATGAAAATAAAACAGGATCTTTGAAATTTAACACTGGAATGAATAGATAGCCACTTTACAGAGCTAGATACCAACATGAGCCCTAAATCCATGATGCCTAAATTAAATGACTAGTATTCTCTGAAACAGCCTGCATTGGCTATCTGTCATTATTATACACTCTCGCCTCTATCCCCGCTTTGGGAGCATGAAACAGAATTTCAAAGGAAGAACCATAAAATTTTAGAGGGAGAACAGATACATGGCAACTTATGGCCAACAAAGGCAATATTGCAATAGAGGATCTGGTTAAATATTGACTCTAGGTTGTTCTGAGAATTCTTATAAGTTAAAAACAATGTAAGAACTTCCCAAAGCAAGCTTCAAGGGCTTATCAGGCACCATCCTGTGCTCACTGTTCTCACCAGTGCTGTGGAGGATGTAAAACGAATAAGACAAGGACAGATAGCAGAGCTCTGAAGACAAGTAAACCCAATTCCGATGAAACACTGGCAAAACCAATCACAAATTTTTCCAGGAAAAAGTATTATTTTTGACCTTCAAGGTAAACTGTATTTTCTCACTATTTCAGTCATTGCTTAAGTTTACCAAATATTCAATGATAAAGAATCAATAAATTATCAGTTGATTGAAAACCAAAGTTCTGCTATGTTTTACATGTTTAACCTCAGAAAGTTAGGAACAGGGATCACTTACACCTTTCACTGACCTCACAGCCTAAACTCCAAAGAGTTCTTAACTGATATACCATATTGCCTCCTTAAGTTAATTAGCATATGCAAAGTACCTAGCACAGCAGAAGGCCGGTAAGATGCAATCATTCAATATCAGATTCAATTCTTGATTGTTTTACAGCATTGTTTTAAGTATCTAACTCAATTCCTGATTGTTTTACAGGGTTGTATTAAGGATCCAGAAGCCAAGCAGTGTTGCCTGGCACATATTAGAGACTCAATAAATGATAATTTCCTTCCTTCTTCCCTCTTCCTTATAGTTAAATAAAAACTATGACATTTTAAAAATGTGAAATTCTGATAAATTTGAAAGAACATTTTGTGGACCCAAGAATAAGAAATGATAACTTCTAACTAAAAATAATGTTTGTGAAACTGATTTGCATTTCAAATTTTGGCAGTACACCTATGAAGGGTGTCTTTGGCTCAGAGCTTTGGCAAGAGGTGATGAGGACTTGAACTAAGGTGGTGGCAGGAGATTGGAGACAAATGGTTATAAGAGGCAATATAGCTTGAGTGCTGTCGACAGACAACCTGGGTTCCATCTCAGTGCCAACCCTTGCTAACTCTGCAATCCAGGCACTTGTCTTACTTTCCAACCTGTGAAATAAAGAGGACAATAATCCCAACTTCACTGATGGATGTGAAGACTAAATGAGACTATATATACA
Source organism: Dugong dugon (assembly GCA_030035585.1). Classification (NCBI taxonomy): domain Eukaryota; kingdom Metazoa; phylum Chordata; class Mammalia; order Sirenia; family Dugongidae; genus Dugong; species Dugong dugon. The sequence goes on along the minus strand of CM057461.1, from coordinate 161,148,438 downwards.
TTGCAATTAGCATGGCTAAAGGTTAACCTTTGTAAATATATATAGTTTATTATTCTGCATATATTCACAATTAAAAATATGTGTTCTACTATTTAGTCCTCATTTGGTACCTGATCATATTAAAAATCTTCACTGAGAGAAATTATCCCTCCATGTGGAGATGAGACCAATCGTTACGTAGAAAAATAATACAAGTCAAAATCGTCATTCTAATAAAATGTCAACTTACAGACCTGAAATTCTGGTATTTGGTTTTTGCGTCCTGTTTTAACCAACAACACAGAATCCCAGGGACATAAGTATTTGCCAGAAAGTTCAGACTTGAACAGTGTCATTCAACTTCTGCCAACATAGATTGGACAAATACATTTGAGATAGTGTCTAAAGTACAATGTGTGTCCAGCCATTCCTCAAGGTACTCTAACCGCTCTATTACCTGATTCATAATAAAAGCAGTGGTTAAGCCCAAGTTGGTTAGCTTTCTACTGAAATATTTTAGCTAAATCTTTTTTAATTCAGAGCCAATAAAAGATACTTATATAACAAACCTTTTATATCTCCAGCAAAACTGTTATTAGCAACATTACCCATTAAGCTCTTTAATTATTTCTATATATTTATGTTATATCTAAGATTCTTACTCTCGTAAAAATTACCTTAGCTATTCATGATATAAAAAGTCACTCCTGAAAAAATAATATATTTTTGTGTATATTTTTTGTTTTTAATCAATGACTACATTGATTTTTGATGTGGAATCCAGGGATCTCATAACTGAATTTTGTGTTCAGATAAAAAAAATATTGTAATTGGAGTGTACTAAAACTGGTGGAATTGTTTCCAACCTTTTTCTACAATTATTTTTCTATCATTATGGAATGATACAGCTGAAGAACCTAGTAACAAATCAGTACATAATAGATGGTCAATAGCTACTGATTTCCCACCACAACCACATACTTTAATCTACTAGTAAAGTTATGTTCTCCCAGACGTCCGTAACAGATCTTTAATAGCAAAACATGAGATTTTAGTAGAAGCTGTCCTAATTTTTTAAAATAAGTATGGTATACCTGGAGCCTTGATGGCACAGTGGTTAAGAGCTCAGCTGCTAACCAAAAAGTCAGCAGTTCAAATCCACCAGCTGCTCCTTGGAAATCCTATGAGGCAGTTCTGCTCCATTTTATATGGTCACTATGAGTTGGAATTGATTTGAAAGTAACAAGTTAGGTTTTGGATTTTGGGTACACATGACTGATCAATAAATAAAATTATAGATCTTAAAATATGTAGTTCTTGGCAGGGCCAAGATGGTGGAGTAGTCAGACACTTCCGGAGGACCCTCTTACAACAAACACCTGAAAAAACAAGTGATTAGATTATATATGGCAATCTGGGAGCCCTGAACATCAAAGAGTTGAGGAACCGGACTGAGTGGCAGGGGTAGGGAAAGATGGTTCTGAAGCAGTGACGAGTTGCAAGACCTGACCCGGCGAGAGCCTGAGCCCTTCAGGCCTGAGCAACTCGGGGGTGAGCAGTGAGGCAGGCAAGTAGCCATGCCTGGGAGGTGCGTTTTCTGCACTGGGAGAGACCCCAGCCACTGAAAGACTACACGGCCACCCAGAACCAGTGAGAAACAGCCCTTGGCGCAAAAGATGAGTAAATACGGATGGGTTAGCGTGCGGATCACAAACAACCCCCTTAGGGAAAAACCTCTCTCCCATTTAACTCCCCACTTCTTGCTCTGCACTGTGTCCCTAACAAGCTTCAGCAATTGCCAAGTCCCCTGGGCCAGAAGTAGGATCTGTCACAAGCTCATCACACATCCCTGCCTTGCTCAGAGTGTGTCCCCCTGCTACAGCCAGATGCCTGTGCCTACACCAATCACCCATGCCTTTCCAGGACTATAAGTGAGAGCCTACACCACACACTTCGGTGGCTATCTACCTGGGCACCTGAGCTGAATCCATACAGGAGGAATGGGTGAACTCCTGAGCTCACATACCTAGTAACAGATCTAACCACCTGGTGACAGGACATTAGAGCTTCAAAGGTGCCGATAATAAACTAGCTCATACAAGCAGACTATTTGGGCATAACTAAACAAAACAAGAAGTTAGGACACAGTAAGCAAACCTAAAATATATATAATAACTTACTGATGGCTCGGAGACAACAGTCAATATCAAATCACATAAAGAGGCAATCCATGATGACTTCAGCAAGCTCCCAAACTAAAGAATCTAGAAATTTTCCAGAGGAGGAAAATTTCATGGACTTACTGGAGGCAGGATACAAAAGATTAATATACAGAACTCTTCAAGAAATTAGGAAGGAAATTAAGCAAAATGCAGAACATGCAATAGAAGAAATTAAAAAGATTAGAGAAGAGCATAATGACAAATTTAAAGGGCTGCAAGAATCCCTAGAGAGACAGCAATCAGAAATCCAGAAGATTAAAAACAAAATGTCAGAATTAGACAACTCAGTAAAAAGTCATAGGAGGAAAATTGAGGCAATGGAAGTCAGAATTAGTGAGAGAAGATAAAGCACTTGACACCAACTTATTTGAGGACAAATCAAATAAAAGGATTTTAAAAAATGAAGAAACCCTAAGAATTATGTGAGACTCTATCAAGAAGGAATAACCTATGAGTGATTGGAGTACCAGAACAGGGGGGATAACAGAAAATACAGAGAGAATTGTTGAAGATTTGTTGGCAGAAAACTTCCCTGATACTGTGAAAGATGACAAGATATCTATCCAAGATGCTCATCAAATCTCACATTAGGTAGATCCCAAAAGAAAGTCACCAAGACATATTATAATCAAACTTGCCAAAACCAAAGATAAAGAGAGAATTTTAAGACCTGTTAGGGATAAACAAAAAGTCATCTACAAAGGAGAGTCAATAAGAATAAGCTCGGACTACTCAGCAGAAACAATGTAGGCAATAAGGCAATAGGATGACATATATAAAGCCTTGAAGGAAAAAAACTGCCAGCCAAGAATTATATATCCAGCAAAAGTGTCTCTCAAATATGATGGCAAAATTAAGGCATTTTCAGATAAACAGAAGTTTAGGGAATTTGCAAAAACCAAACGAAAATTACAAGAAATACTAAAAGGAGTCCTCCAGTTAGAAAATCAGTAACATCAGATAACAACCCACAACAAGAACACAGACAGAGCAACCAGATATCAACCCAGATAAGGAAGACAGAAAAGTAAGTCAAAGCTAAAACACTGAAAATAGGGAAACAGATGTCAATATGTAAAAGATAACAACATTAAAACAAAAAAGATGTACAAAAATATTGTAGACATAGATTTTTCATATAGAGAGGAAGTCAAGGCTATACAAATAAACAAAAGACTGGTATAAACTTAGAGAAACAGGGGTAAATATTAAGGTAACCACAAAGGAAAGTAAATAACAATCCTAGAAGTCAAAATAAAAAACTAGAAAAATATAAAGACCTAGCAAACACAAAATCAACAACAATGAAAACACATAAAGAAAAGTGACTCAGCACAGAAAATTAAGTGGAACAAAGAAACTGTGAACAACACACCAAAAAAAATCATCAAAATGACAGCACTAAAATCATACCTATCAATAATTACACTGAATGTAAATGGACTAAATGCATCAATAAAGAGACAGAGAGTGGCAGCTTGGATTAAAAAAAACACAATCTTTCTATATGCTGCCTACAAGAGACACACCTTAGGCTAAAAGACACAAACAAACTAAAACTCAAAGGATAGAAAAAAATATATCAAGCAAACAACACACAAAAAAGAGCTGGAGTGGCAATATTAATCTCTCACAGAATAGACTTTAAAGTAAAACCCACCACAAAGGATGAGGAATGACACAATATAATGGTTAAAGGGTCAACACACCAGGAGGACAAAACCATAATAAATATTCATGGACCCAATGACAGGGCTCCAAAATGCATAAAACAAACTCTAATGGCACTGAAAAGAGAGATAGACAGCTCAACGATAGGAGTAGGATACTTCAACACACCACTTTTGGTGAAGGACAGACTATCCAGAAACAAGCTCAACAAAGACACGAAAGAGCTAAATGCTGCAATCAAACAATTTGATCTCATAGACATATACCAAACACTCCACCCAACAGCAGCCAAGTATACTTTCTTTTCCAATGCACATGGAACATTCTCCATAACAGAAAACATATTAGGCCATAAAGCAAGCCTTAACAAAATTCAAAGCATCGAAATATTACAAAGCATCTTTTCTGACTATAAAGCTGTTAAAGTAGAAATCAACAACAGAAACAGCAGGGAAAAAAAGTCAAAAACATGGAAAGTGAACAACACCTTGCTCAAAAACTACTGAGTTATAGAAGACATTAAGGATGGAATAAAGAAATTCATAGACTCAAACGAGACTGAAAACACATCCTACCAGAACTTTTGGGACACAGCAAAAGCAGTGCTCAGAGGTCAGTTTATAGCAATAAGTGCACACATCCAAAAAGAAGAAAGGGCCATAATGAAAACATTAATCCTACAACACGAACAAGTTGAAAGAGAGCAGCAAAACAATAAGGCCCTCGGGTGCCAGAAGAAAGGAAATAATAAGAATTAGAGCAGAACTAAATGAAATAGAGAATAGAAAAACAATTGAAAGAGTTAACAAGACCAAAAGCTGATTCTTTGAAAAGATAAAACTGATAAACCATTGGCCAAACTGACAAAAGAAAAACAGGAGAGGAAGCACATAACCCATATAAGAAATGAGATGGGTGATATAACAACAGACCCAACTGAAATTAAAAGAATCATAGCAGAATACTATGAAAAATTGTACTCTAACAAATTTGAAAACCTAGAGGAAATGGATGTATTTCTTAAAACTCACTACCTACCTAAACTAACACAAACAATAGTAGAACAACTAAATAAACCCATAACAAAAGAAGAGATTGAAAAGGTAATTAAAAAACTCCCAACAGAAAAAAGTCCTGGCCCAGATGGCTTCACTGAATTCTACCAAACTTTCAGAGAAGAGTTAATGCCACTACTACGAAAGGTATTTCAGAGCATAGAAAACGATGGAATACTCTCAAACTCATTCTATGAAGCCAGCATAACCCTGACACCAAAACAAGACATCACAAAAAAAGAAAATTACAGACCGATATCCCTCATGAACATTGATGTAAAAATCCTCCACAAAATTCTAGCCAGTAGAATACAGCAACATATCAAAAAATAATTCACCATGATCAAGTGGGATTTATACCAGGTATGCAGGGATGGTTCAACATTAGAAAAACAATCAATGAAATTCGTCACATAAATAAAACAAAAGACAAGAACCACATGATCTTATCAATCGATGCAGAAAAGGCATTTGACAAAGTCCAACGCCCATTCATGATAAAAACCGTCAACAAAACAGGAATAGAAGGGAAATTCCTCGATATAATTAAGTGCATTTATACAAAGCCAACAGCCAACAGCATTCTAAATGGAGACACTTTGACAGCATTCCCCTAGAGAACGGGAACCAGACAAGGATGCCCTTGATCACCACTCTTATTCAACATTGTGCTGGAGGTCCTAGCCAGAGAAATTAGCCTAGAAAAAGAAATAAAGTGCATCTAAATTAGTGGAGAAGAAGTCAAAGTATCTCTATTTGCATATGATAAGACCTTATACACAGAAAACCCCAAAGAATCCACAAGATAACTACTGGTACTAATAGAAGATATCAGCAAAGTTTCAGGATACAAGATAAATATACAAAAATCAGTTGGCTTCCTTTACACCAACAAAGAGAACCTTGAAGAGGAAATCACCAAATCAGTACCATTTACAATAGGCCCAAGAAGATAAAACACTTAGGAATAAATCTAACCAGAGATGTAAAAGAGCTATGCAATGAAAACTAGAAGACACTACTGGAAGAAACCAAAAGAGACCTGCATAAGTGGAAAAACATACCTTGCTCATAGATAGGTAGACTCAACATAGTGAAAATGTCGAAGTGATCTACAGATACAATGCAATCTCAATCCAAATTCCACCGGCCTTTTTTAGTGAGACGGAAAAACAAATCACCAACTTCTTATGGAAAGGGAAGAGGCCCCGAACAGGTAAAGCATTACTCAAGAAGAAGAACAAAGTGGGAGGCCTCACGCTACCTGATTTTAGAACCTATTATACCGCCACAGTAGTCAAAACAGCCTGGTACTGGTACAACAACAGATACATAGACCAATGGAACAGAATTGAGAATCCAGACATAAATTCATCCACCTATGAGCAGCTGATATTTGACAAAGGCCCAGTCTGTTAAATGGGGAAAAGACAGTCTCATTAACAAATGGTGCTGGCATAGCTGGATATCCATCTGCAAAAAACTGAAACAAGACCCATACCTCACACCGTGCACAAAAACTAACTCAAAATGGATCAAAGACCTAAATACAAAATCAAAAACAATAAAGATGATGGAAGAAAGAATAGGGACAACTCTAGGAGCCCTAATACATGGCATAAACACAATAAGAACCATAAGTAACAATGCCCAAGCACCAGAAGAGAGACTAGAAAAATGGGAGCTCCTAAAAATCAAACACTTATGCTCATCAAAAGACTTCACCAAAAGAGTCAAAAGACAACCTACAGACTGGGAAAATTTTTTTGGCTAAGACAAATCCAATCAGCGTCCAATCTCTAAAATCTACAAGATACTGCAAAACCTCAACAACCAAAATACAAATAATCCAGTTAAAAAACAGGCAAAGGATATGAATGGGCACTTCATCAAAGTAGATATTCAGGCAGCTAACAGACACATGAAGAAATGCTCACGATCATTAGCCATTAGAGAAATGCAGATCAAAACTGCAATGAGATATCATCTCACCCCAACAAGGCTAGCATTAATCCAAAAAACACAAAATAATAAATGCTGGAGAGGTTGTGGAAAGACTGGAACACTTATACACTGTTGGTGGAAAAGTAAAATGGTACAACCACTTTGCAGATTGATTTGGTGCTTCCTTAAAAAGCTAGAAATAGAATCACCATAGGATACAGCTATCCCACTCCTTGGAATATATCCTAGAGAAACAAGTGCTGTCACACAAATAGATATATGCACACCCATGTTCACTGCAGCACTGTTCACAATAGCAAAAAGACAGAAACAACCTAGGTGCCCATCAATGGATGAATGGACAAACAAATTATGGTACATCCACACAATGGAATATTACACAACGAAAAAGAACAATGATGAAGCCATGAAACATCTTACAACCTGGAGGAAGCTGGAGGTCATTATGCTGAGTGAATTCAGTCAGTCACAGAAGGACAACTATTATATAAGACCACTATTATAAGAACTCAAGAAAAGGTTTAAACACAGAACAAAACATCCTTTGATGGTTAGGAGGGTGGGGATGGAGGGTGAGGGTTATTTACTAACTGAAGAATAGATAAGAATTATCTTAGTTGAAGGGAAGGACAGCACACACTACAGGGGAAGTCAGCACAACTGGACTAAACCAAAGCTAAGAGGTTTCCTGAATACAATCAAAACACTTGGAGGGACAGAGTAGCAGAGGTGGGGGTCTGGGGACCATGCTTTCAGGGGACATCTAGGTCAATTGGCATAACAAACCTTATTAAGAAAATGTTCTGCATCCTACTTTGGCGAGTGGCGTCTGGGGTCTTAAAAGCTTGCAAGCAGCCATCTAAGATGCATCAGTTGGTCCCAGCCACCTGGAGTAAAGGAGAATGAAGAACACCAAAGACACAAGGAAAGCATTAGCCCAAGAGACAGAAAGGGCCACAGAAACCAGAGACTTCATCAGCCTGAGATCAGAAGAACTAGATGGTGCCTGGCTACCGCCAATGACCGCTCTGACAGGGAACACAGCAGAGAGTCCCTGATGGTGTAGGAGAAAGGTAAGGTGCAGAACTCAAATTCTAGTAAAAAGACCAGACTTAATGGTCTGACTGAGACTGGAGGAACCCTGGAAAGCATGGCCCCCAGATTCTCTATCAGCCCAGAACTAAAACAATTTCCAAGGCCTACTCTTAAGACAGGGATTGGACTGACTGTGGGACGTAAAATGATTCTCTTGAGGAGTGTGCCTCTTAGCTCAGGTAGATACAAGAGACCAAATGGGCAGCTTCTGTCCAGAGTTGAGATGGGAAGGCAGGAAGGCAGAGGGGGTTAGGAGCTGGTTGAATGGACATGGGGAATCAGGAGTGGAAAGGAGTGTGCTGTCACAGTATGGGGAGAGCAATTAAAGTCACATAACAGCATACGTATAAATTTTTTGTATGGGGAAAAAAGTTTTAAAAAATGTAGTTCTTGTTGAAGAATTAAATAAATTTTTATTGGATGCCTACTGTGTGCCAGGACAAAATCATATGGTATTGATTGTAATCTTGTCAAAAATTAGAAATTAAATAAATTCACTTTGATAAACAAATCAAAATATTGGAACTATATTACATACTCCTTTGGCCTTTTATGGAAGTTTCATATCACATAGCTAACACACAATCGTTGGGAAAAAATTAGAAATATAAATAATCAAAATAAAGAAATTAATACTAAAATAACTTGAACTCCCATCAACCAAAGACAATCTTTATTAATATTTTCCTGTACAACTGCTCACACGTTACCATACAATTTCATTCATATAAATACATCATTTTTTAAAATATGGAAGGAAAGCATTTGTATTCTTGTTCAATATGTTTTAAATAATATTTCATATCAGTTAATATAGAGTGATACCATTTTGATGGCTACATAGTCTTCCATTTGTAAATGTAATTTAGCTAATTAAATTAATCCTATATCTTTGGCCATTTAACCATCAGTCATTTGAAAAGAAATTGTTTAATTTCACTAAGAGTTTCTTAAAAATCAAAGTTAAATAGCCAACAGATAGCTACCAAACTAAGGAGAAAGAAAATGCTTGCTTTGAATTACCTGAAACCATTGATGTGAGCATGAGCCTTTAGACTATAGTTTAGAGAAACAGTTGCTCTCTTGCCCCATTAATAGTTTGAGAATTGTTATAACCTTTCAGGAGCAAATTTAAAACCCTAAAAATATGCAGATCCTTTAAACTCACAATCCCACTTACAGAGAGTTATCCTAAGAAAATAATATAACCAGTGGATAGGTATATTTACACAAGTTAGTGTTTCTCAGCAATGCTAACATAAGGTGAAACAAGACTAGAGAGACCTTCCTTGTCCCTATATTTTTTCCCAGTACTTAACATTTTTAGTCTATTTTCACATTTAAAAAATTAAGTCATCTAGAATTTATTTTGTTGTAATGTGTGATCAAACTTTATTTTGCTTTCACATTGTTCGTGATGTGTCCCAACATGATTTATTAAATAATCCATCTCATCCACAACAATATTAATACAATGTTATACATCTTTCATACATTTGTTACTAATTTATACTTTTATTGTGGTTATACAATGTTGTCTAATGTGGAATTTATTGAGGTTTTTTATATCTTTAACAATATTCCACAGATTCTTGAAAAGAAGATGTATTCCCAATTTGCTAGGAATTCCATAGTCCTGATTAGGTACTGGCTGGTCAGTTTGATAGGGACAAAGAAACTAATAAATTGTTCCCTTCATCAGTTGACTCCTCCATCTCTCTCCAAATATGTTCATCCTCAATCCTCACGTTGGTTTATTCTCTCTAGCCAGGTCTACTCTACCTTTACACATTTTACTTTTTATGGCCTGTGCTATGTATGCTATTCCTTGACTTTGTCTTGTATCTGAAGTCTCTCTGTGGATCCAAAGTCAACACTTTATTTAAAGCATTCTCCCTCACATTCTTTTCCTCCTGGAAGCTTCACCTAACCAACCCATTCTCTTTCTTTTGCTGTGTTCGCTGAGGCCATGGATATCATATGTGGCAAACACTACTGGTTTCCTACTCAGTAGGCATTCCCCTAGGCTTTTTAATAGGACTGATTTTGTTTATGATGAAAATATGCCCATCCCCAAAGCAGAGGGTCATGAATAAACTAGCCCAGTCACTTTGCAGTTAACGGTGCCCATGTAGTCAGATAAAAATATTATTTGGATTTTTATGGGACATTGGTAAGCTTTTGGAAAAATCTTCCAGAGAATGTGGTTTCTGGCAAATTTTAGCTTTCCTTAGATGTAAGGATGGTGAGATTTCATCTCATATACTTTGGACATGTTAATTTTCCATGGTTTTGTCATCTGATGTGATTTTCCTATGTGCTGTAAATCCTACCTTGATGATGTTAATGAGATAGGAGAGGCAGCAGTAATGTTAATGAGGCAGGACTCAGTCTACAAGATTGGATTGTGTCTTGAGCCAATCTCTTTTGAGATATAAAAGAGAGAAGAAGCAGAGAGACAGGGGGACCTCATACCAGCAAGAAAGCAGCACCAGGAGCAGAGCACATCCTCTGGACCCAGGGTTTCTTCAAGGAGAATCTCCTAGTCCAGGGGAAGATTGATGACAAAGACCTTCCTCCAGAGCCTACAGAGAAAGCCTTCCCCTGAAACCGATGCCCTGAATTTGGACTTCTAGCCTACCAGACTGTGAGAGAATAAACTCCTGTTTGTTAAAGCCATTCACTTGTGGTATTTCTGTTACAGCAGCACTATATGACTAAGACAAAAGTGTTCCTCTTTTTCTCTGACCCACAACTTCACCAAGAATGATATCTTTCTCCAGAGACCGATCCCTCCTGTAACATGTCCAAAGTATGTGAGATGAAATCTCATCATCCTTACATCTACATTGAATCAGGGATGTGACCTGAGCAAGGGTGTTACATCTCACCCTAATCCTCTTTAATCACAGGCAGGAATTATGATTTATGACACATAGGAAAATCACAAAATGGAGGATAACCACATAATAATGGGAATCATGGCCTAACTAAGTTGACACATATTTCCGGGGGACACAATTCAATCCACGACAACCCTCCATGAGATGGATTGACGCAGTGGCTGCAACAATGGGCTCGAGCATAACAATGATCACGAAGACGGCGCAAGATGGGGCAGTGTTTCCTTCTGTTGTGCCTAGGCTCACGGTGAGTCAGAAGCACCTCCATGGCACCTAACAACAACAACAAAAGAGAAATACTGCATTTCCTAGTTTTTTCCTGTCTTGAAAGAAGGTGTGATAGTTTGCAACCTTTAGGAAAACGTCAAGAGAGGTACTGAAACATTGGTGCTGAGCCAATATTCAAACAATATTCTAGCTCAGAATTCCCTAGGAGAAACCTAAACTCCTATTTAAAAAATAAATTACTATAGTTGGGTTATTTTGTTATTTGTAGTCAAGTGCATTCCTTACTGATTCACTATATATATCGTCTTCTGTGTTGCTTTTTAATTATTCTTAAATTTCTTTACATGTATTTAATTGCTTTAACCAGCTTGAAATTAGTAATAATCAGAAATGTTTACATTTATTCTGTATCTGAAAAATAGCTAAAGTCAGAATTCAGTACATGGTTGGCATTCCAAAAATGAATAACGTGTTTAATTAGCATAGCTAAAATTTATTAAGTATTTTCTATGTACCATACAGTCTTCTAGGTGCTTTAACATGTATCCATCATTTATTTTCCAAAAACATGTATAAGGCAGTTACTGCGCAAAAGTTTAATCCACCCAGAGTCGCCTTGGAAGAAAGGCTTGGCAATCTATTTCTGAAAGATCACAGCCATTGAAAACCTTATGGAGCACAGTTCCACTCTGAAACACATGGGTCACCATGAGTTGGAATCAACTCCATTGCAAGTGTTTCTTAATATTGTTATTATTATTAGAGTATTACCATTTTCTCAGATAAGGAAACTAAGACACAATGGCACACATCTTCAGTGGCAAAGCCAAGATTTGAACTAGGTCGGGTCCCAAAGCTTGTGCTTTTATCAACCATGCTACACTATCTTTCATTTGATGAATGATTTCAATTTTCCAATTTGACAATGCCTTTTCACACACAGGGAAACCTGGTGGCACAGTGGTTAAGAGCTACTTCTGCTAACCGAGAGGTTGGCAGTTCAAATCCACCAGGCGCTCCTTGGAAACTCTACGGGGGCAGTTCTACTCTGTCCTATGTGATTGCTGTGAGTCAGAATCAACTTGACGGCAACGGGTTTGGTTTGGTTTTTTTTCACATACACACACACTTGGCAACCATACACACAAACACACTTGCCCACTCCAACATACACATTACAGCCAAAAAAAAAAAAGCATCTCTTCACTTGATATGGCAATCAGTTTAACAAAAGGTCATTCTTTTCTAGGCACTTCCCATTTTGGTAGCTGTGGTAAATCGTTGAGTCTGCTTTTTATTCAGAAGATTAATTTCAGCATCTTCCCTCAAAGGCTAGCTAAAACCAGAACCTACCACAATTCTAACTACTAGATTGTTTCAAAATCAAGGCATTCATTTTATATAAAATAAGATTTGACCTGGATCTTCACCCCTTATTGGACTGAAACCAAAACCTGAATTTCTCTGAGGCTTTGAGAATGAACTTTGAGTTGGCTTCCTTTTTTTTTTTTTTTTTTTTTATGCATCTCCTCACTCTTAGGGTTTGTCCAGGATGAAAAATACAGGAATGACCAAAATACCAGAGAGAAGATGCCCTTCTGGGCCAAGCAGAGTCAAAAAAACTGTGGGAAATCTAGGAAAAAAGCCTGTTTCTTATACTTCCAGTGTCATTTGTTAATCACAATTGCTTAAATAGAAAATAATAAGTTTATGTGTCTAACAGAATATAATATTATTTTATTATAACAAAATAAAATTCTGGTCTATCTGACTAGCTAACTTATAGTGTGGCATGATTAAGAGTAGAGCCTTTCCTAGCATTACAAGCTTTGCGACCTTGGGCAAGGTACTTAACCCCGCTTAGCCATTTACAATGAGGTTAATAATGGTGCCTGCAACTAGAGTTGAGATGAGTTTTATATGAGCTAATGCATGTAAAGCATGATCATCATTATCATCACAGCAGTAGCTAATACATCCATAGTTCTTAACTATGTTTCATACTCATTTCTAAGTGTTTTATATGCATTAATTTGTCTAATCTGTACAACAATGCTAGGAAATACTTACTGTTATCCTTATTTTAAAAGATGAGCAAACTGAGGCACAGATTAAATAATTTGCCCAAATTCACGCTGAATATAAATGACAGAAATGATTCTAATCTGACCCCCATGCCCATGCTTTTTACCACTACATCGTGCCATGCTTTCAGAAACAACAATTTTTAGTACTGTTTTTGAGAATATCACGTAACTCTAAAAATTAAATGAAATATCGATAAAATTATATTCAACAGAAACCATCTTTATGTGGACAAGTGTTTGCTTATTTTGTTAGATTAAAATAAAAATGTAGTCTTAGAAGAATTTAGGCAAATAATCTCTCCATATGCATGTAGACATGCATATATTTCCAGCGGTTTCTAAAAAACACAAAAATAGCTAATTGATTTTATCATTTTTTAATTAAACTTTTTATTTTGAGATAATTGTAGATTCACATGCAATTGTAGAAAAGAACACAAAAAGATTCCATGTACCCTTTACTGAGTTTTCCCCAGTGGTAACATCTTGCATAACCATCATACAATATCACAACGAAGAGATACGTATATTCAAGATACCGAACATTTCCAGCCCTGCAAGAATCCCTCATGTTGCCTGTTGATAGCTATGCCTACTTCTCTCCTGTCCCCCTCCCTCTCCTTGATGGAAAACAATCTAATTTGTTCTCTGCTTCTATAAGTTTATTATATGCAAATATACCTATTTCCAGAAGTTTCTAAAAACACAAAATAGCTCATTGATCTTATGAGAGTCTGAAATTTTGTGTTTTTTTATGTCCTTACTGCTACCTGCTGGATATCCTTGAGTCTAGGAGCAGGAGTTGGCACAAGTGTGGATAATGAGAGTACTGGTAACATAAAGGCAACATAAAGAAGAGGGGCTCTTGCTTGTTTCTCTACATCAATCTCCTTTCTACATTTAACTGTGTTGTGATGTATGAGTCTGAAGCACTTTTTTTCAGAAGATTTCACTTTCTAAGACCTTATTAATAAACCTTCATTGGGATAACACCATACCTCTTCCTGTTTACACTGTCTTCTGCGAAACAATGAAGCATGAAGGATTATCAGGAAATGTCAAGAACATCCATAATGAAATTTCATCTATCTATAATGAAAGAAATCCAGATTATTAAATTCTACACAAAAAAAATCAGGATTTCATGTAGAGTATGACCAACACATCCACACACAATGCATAGATAACAGCAGAAGTTAATGTTTATTTGTGCGGATTGAAGCCATGGGTAATGTATTATTTTATACTTTTCTGACATTTATATAATAAGCATGCATTACACTTATAATAGAAAATAATACTTTCAAAGAGAAATATGAAGAACTATTTTTTCCTTATTCCATGCCACAGGAGTTGTGCTTCAGGGAAGGAAATATTCTCCTACTGGTTTTGTTTATAGGATTCCCCCAGATCACCCTCTGGGAGCTCTGTCCTGAGAATCCTGCTCAGATGACCCAAAGCAGCCTGTAGCAAAACAGGCTCAAGAGTGATCAAGCAGCAGTATTTCTCAAATTCTCCTTCTCCTCCTTCCCCACCTCCTCACTATGAGTGGTTTCCCAAGTAACTTCCTTTTCCCCACCACCACTACATTATTTAGAATTTGTGCAGAGGAGCAATGTTGTGTAAAACAGCACTGAACAATGAGCCTGGTCAAATTGGAAGCTCTACTGAATCATCTCTAAGGATGTCCTCTCCAGGAAAAATTAATGTCTCTAAGCCAGTGGTGCTCAACCGGGGCAAGTTTGCACCCCAGTGGATATTTGGCAATGTCTGGGATATTTCTGGTCTTTGCACTCAGGGGCAGGGTGCTACTGGCATCTAGTGGGTAGAGTTCAGGTATGCTGCTAAACATCCTACAATGCACAGGACAGCCCCTACAACACAGAATTATCCAGACCAAAATGTTAATAGTGCTGAGGCTGAGAAACCTTGGTCTATGAGCTACCTCTTAACAGCTGCATAATTCTAAATAATATACATAAATACCAGCTTCAGATTCTTCACTTATTAAATGCTGATTAGAATGTCTTCCCTGACTATCTATGATTAGGAGGCAATGGTATAATATATGAACCACATGGCTTAGATAGGCAATATTTTATTGTAGCTAGAATGAACTCTGGAATCATGCAGATCTGGGTTCTCATTGAGACTGTTCAAATTATTAACTCTGTGCTTTTGATTTGTATCCTCTAAGCCTTCTTTTCCTCATTTGAAAGAAAATACATGGTGGTAAATAATAGCACTGACCTCATTAAAGGTTATTAAATATGATAATTAGACAACCTGATGAAATGGAATAGCTTATAATGTTTAATAAACATATGCACAATATTTTTATAATTATGTAAAATATGTATACATTTGTAACAAAAAAAAGAAAGAAAGATGAAGAAAAATTATAATAGACCAGAAGATAAAGAGGTAAAAGAAAATTCGGAAAGACTATAGAAGGAGGTAAACACGTATATGGGAAAATATTTGTATAAAACAGTTAATACATTATTCAAATGTAAACCATATCAAGGCATTATTTTTCACTTCATTGAAGAGCAACTTTTCAAAATGTTAATATTCATAACTGGCCAGGAGTCCATATCATTTATAATACTGTGATACTGTAAGGGCAAACTGATACCACCATTCTGAAAAGGAAATTTATTTCAAGAACTGTGTGTTACTATTCTCTGTCTAGTAACCCTCACTTCTGGGAATGTATCCTAAGGAAAAAAAAAATCTCAATTATGTAGGGGAAGAAAAAAAGAACAATCATGTTCATCAAAGAATTAGTAAAATAGTAAAAAGAGAAATGATTAAAATGATTAACCACAGGGAAATGGCTAATTATGAGAAAGGAAAGAGATTTTTATTTATTAAAAATTATAAGTTTGAAGGACATTCATGGCGGAAAATCACATAATTTAATGTAAAACTTACATGGTACAAAATGTCAATATGTAAATTATGCATGATTAAAGTACTAAAAAGAATACATAAAAAATACGAGCTGAGTAAAGGTGGTAGGATGATAGATGAGTTTTCGTTTTCCCAAGCTTTTGAAATTTTTTATGACTTAAAAATTAATATGGATGTTGATATTATATGTATGCAAATAGACACAAATTTTATGGGAACATTAAAATAAAAACAATTGCTTAGAATGAGCAATGTTTTTCATTTCCTTATTTGTTGTTACAATATTTTAAAGATAAATAAAAACAAGTAAAGTGTAATTAGATTAGAGAAGAAAAATGTATGTTCTTAAGTATAACAACTCTGGAACAGCAAAAGTGTTGAAAAAATTAGAAACCCAAATTGGAACTTAAATAAAAGGAAAAAATAATAATACCAATAAAATGAAGATAGAAAGCTTTTTTTTGTAGTGAAACAACACCGATACAGAAGCCAAATAGATACACTTGCGAAGAGTTGACTGACAAGGTAAGAGGTTGTAAAATGTATTCATTATTTATGTAAGTGTATAATATCTCTGCATTTATTTTTATGTATGCATATGTGTGCATCCTGATCTCTCTGGATATCATATTCTGAAAAACTACTTTGTAGATATTTACTAGGAAAGACTGTTGATTTTATTTATTTTGTTAAATCAAGATTACTTCTTATTTTATGAACAGACCAGTGGAAATGAAATTCATTACTTTTTATATAGTGCTGTTCAAAAGTTGTCTTTCGCACTTTGTAAAATGTTACTTCTAAGAGGCTTTAATGGCTTAAAATGTTATTGACATCACATACATTATATTATATACAAGGTAGAATGTCAGAATTAGCAAAAAATACTTGACAAGGAAAGGTAATCACTCTGAATTTGTTTATACTCATTAGTAAACTACCCTTACATTTTCCTCTACTTCATTCTTTTTGAACAACTATTGTGACAAGTTTCCATTTTATTTTTCCTTAATTTCTTCCTTCTAGTTCTAGCTTTATGATTGGAATTAAGTTGGTGAATAGCAAAAAAGGTAAATAATATTTTTTCTTTCCTACCTCCTCTCTTCTACTTTGATCCTTTTAAATATTTTTACCCTTTGATGTTTGGAAATATAGCTATAATATCTGATACCAAAAAAAAAAAAAAACCGTTCTTAAAATGATCTAATCAACCAATCCTCAGAGTTCCCAGTTTGGGACAAATTTTTCAGTAGTTAATGGGATATAATAATAAAAATTGAGAGTCATTAATAAATACCAGATTTCTCTAAACTGATCCATACCCAAAGATCCCTTGGGAACCCCCAAAAAACTTACATATCTGACAAACATAAGTGCCCCAAATAATAGCATATGCAATTTCATTATTCTTGATATTCTACTGTAGAACTTTCTGCAGCCAGTCCTTTACATACATAGCTCCTCCCACCTTTGGCAAAGCACTTGGAACATCTGTGTAGCATTAAAGGATATAGTAAATACTTCCTCTTCTCTTCAAAGGCAGTTTTGTTTTTTGTTTTCTCTGCCTAGATAATATGAAGGCAGTCATTTGAAATGTATACAGCCAATTCTTTGTTTAAATCTGGAAGTTGGCACATGGCAAATTTGCTGATTTGTTAGCTCTCTCCTTTTCGCCTTGATATTTTGATAATGATTTTTGTGGACTCACGGAAAGAAAGAAAAGTCACTTTTCTTTTATCTAAGCTTTAGCTGCTAGCAAGTAGATGATCAACAACTCAAGTCTCAGTAACTTAATAGGCGCATTTGATTAAAGTTCATTTAAGCCTTTCCCTTTAAGTGCTCTGTGAAATGAGGCAAATAGGAGAGCATCCATTTGCTTGGGTTGACTTACCAGCCTCAGCAAAGAGAGGTGAAATCAGGCCTCACTAGGGATTATCAAGTACTGTTTTGATGCCCGCTTAGAAATTAGGTAATCTTTGAGAAAAAAAAAAAAAAAAGAAAGAAAGAAAGAAACGTTACGATTTATATAGTTTACAGTCCTGGCAAATTACACACTTGCTTAAAGTTATCACACCTCCAAAATAATCGTTTTCAAAAATGATGGTCAGACTACAAGGGAAACGTAGTGTAAAAATCAGGCTCCCTTGCTTCAGAATTATGCAGAAACAATGTTACACAAACTGCTCACGGCAATCTAATGGCCCCCTTTAACCCTCCGCTGAAACCCCTGCTTCCTCCCTGGCACCCCGAGTATGTGCATTCTGTAGCAACAGATCAGTGGCTCCTTGCTCCTGCTCTGAGGCACCTCAGTGAAAATTCTGATAATGTTAGCTTCAGGAAACATGTAGAACACAGAGTTAGGGAAGCATGCGGAGAGTGCAGGGGTGTGTGTTAGTATCTATATTAAAACATACCTACTCATTCAAAAGTATCCCATTGTAACAGGAGTATGTGGGCTAATTCCCATCTTCCTGTTTACCAGTTTAACTATTAAGTGACATACCTCTTGCCTGTAATGTAGCTATCTGTGTTATGAATCACATAATTATCATAATTCTCAGTTTTAAAAGCCCTCTGTCCGAGAGCTTTTTTTTTTCCTTTGTGAAAATTAAAACAGTTACTTTGCTACATGCACTATTGGGATGACTGACAATTGATGAAAACATACAAAGCTCCCACAAATAATTTTAATTTCCATCCAAAATAAAAATGTGTTAACTCCTCATGCCTATAACAAAAATATTTTCATAATGATACTGTTTACACAGATTTAATCAGTTGTGTCACTGGGGTACAGCAAAAACAGCAATGTGACCTGCTGAGATTTAGCACCAGATTGCGATTTACAATCAAGGCAGCAAGAGTCACTGAAGTGCATAACTCTCGCCCCAATTACTAATTAATCAGACCCAAAGAGGTCTCCATAAAAGGCACAACATTCAGCTGTGCATCCCATAAATTTAAAGGGCTCCTCTATTTTTTAAGGAGAAAAGGTGACCTAAGAAAGCGGATCATTACACGGTACCTGATTTGTATACAAGCTTATCGATACATTCCTTTACGGGTGCTTACTGGTCTTCTACCCACTCCCTTTTTCAATGTTCTGAATACAAAATTTCACACTATGGCAGTATCCCAACATCATTAAAATGTCAGTATGCTGGTTTCTGTGTAAAAACAAGGGACTGGCTTGCTTTTTTTTTTTTTTTTTTAGTTTCTGTATCTGTACAAGTCTTATTTTACTTCTGCAGCTAGTGCCTATGGAAAATGAAGGGGTATAATAGGTAAATACATTTTAAGAGTTTGTTGGGAATTATAGGGAATAGCAATCAGTGTAATTCAGTTCAACTTCTACCCAACTTCATCAAATGAAAAATATGTTTGATCCCCTTCATATGGGGCTCAGATAATAGAAGCCTTACAAACTACCCTGCTTTGACAAAAGATTCCAGTGGAGTAGTCTAAAGGAAAACCTGCATTACCAACCTGTTTATTTAACCATCTCTAAAATAATGAGTTTGATTCTCATTTTTCTTCCTTTTCCTGGATATCTCCTCTATGTAGAGCATTCTCTTTGAACTAAATGGCAACCTTGGACCCAGACGAGATCAGCAAGGGGAAGAAGCAAAATGAGAATCAGGCTGCTGATCTCAGATTCTTGATGCATAGCCTGGCCAAATGAAAGCTAAAATGATTTGAGTCATGTTGAATTAACCATGCACTTTTCTATATGGGCCACCCTAACGCACAGCATTAGACCTAAAGGAATGCATATCAGTGCCCTCGTTTGCGTGTAAGAGGAACTATAAATTGCAGAAATGGAAATTATTTTATCAAAGACTTTGATAATACAGACTGTCCTCGTTTTTGCTTTTAGGAGATTTCTAGAAACTGCCATAAAACAGGTGATCATAAAGTAGATCATGTTTTCCAGAGAAAAGGTACAATAATTGGAGTTTTGCATTCTTAGCCAAGGACCACATCACATAAATCATAGCTGTGGTAAAAATAGGATACAGCAGTAAAAATGCAACAGCTATAACCCATTATAAGAATTTAAACCAGTTTACTGTGGTTTAGGTCCTAAGTGCACAATGCATACTGACAAGATGAGGGATCACAACATCGGTGGCTTGCTGGGGTTAGTCCTCCTCTGCCATGAAAGGGCTGTGTGAGTCGAGATAAACCAATTCACCTCTCCAGTTCTCTATGAACTAAACACGCTAACCTAAGATTCTTGACAGTTCCAAATATTACAAAGCCACTTGTTGTTGTCAAGTTGATTCTGACTCAAAGCGACCCTACAGGACAGAGTACACCTGCCCCATAGGGTTTCCTAGGCTGCAAAATTTTATAGGAGCAGATCACCAGTCCTTTTCTCCTACAAAGCAGCTAATGGATTCAAACTCCTTACCTTCTGGTTAGCAGCTGAGTGTTTAACCATTGCACCACCAGAGCTCCTGCAAATCCACTAGGAAATATGTATTTAAAAAATTGTTATTGAAAATATGTTAATTTACTATTTAATTACTAGTAGTTGTGTTTATTTTCTTAGCACACTATGCATAATCCAGATCACTTGAAAAGTAGCCAAAGAAGTCTAAGCCAACGCTTTCTTTTTCTCTTGAAGACTTTCTCTTTAGTAAATAGATAATGGAAGACGAGGACAGTGGTTGTAATATTTCAACAATTTTTATTAAGTATTTGCCCTATACGGAGCACTGGGTTAAGTGCCCTCCTGCAATTCTTTTAATGTGCCCTCACAACTCCATGAAGTTTGTGTTATTACCTCCATTTTGAAGTGAGAAAACTGAGGCATGAAGAGGTTAAATGACTTTCTCAGTCAGCACCTCCCCACTCTCAATGTTACCCACTCCAGTGTGAGGATAAGACAGTGCTTAGTTGCTGTTAAATCTGTCCACTTTACTGCATTTGAAAGCAGGGCAAACACTCCTGGGCAAAGGCTGATGTTTTAGGTACTTAACATGTTTTCATTTTTGTTATTTTTGCTGTTGCTGATGGTGTTGCTTCTACCAAAAACAGCTTCTACCCTTTCACACTATCAAATCTCCCTAGCGTATTCAAAGTTGGAAGAACATTTGTTCAACTCAGATCAAGTAGCATTTATCAGAAAATAGGAAGGGTAGATAAGGAATTGATTTGTGACCTTTCCGAGAAAACACAAACCCGCTGCTGGTGAGTCGATTCTGGCTCATAGCAACCCGATAGGACAGAGGAGAATTCCCCATAGGGTTTCCAAGAAGTGGCTGGTGGATTCCAACTAGGAGTGAAGGCAGGGAAGGAGGCTGGACCACACCCAAGCCTAGGCACCAAGCCCAGAGTACATGCTCCATTGTCTCATTGAACTTCACTTGGCAAACCAAATTCAAAGGTAGAACTATTACGAATTTCAAGGTGGTAACCACAGAGCATTAAACCCCAAGAGGTGGATGCTTCTGAGCATTGGGCCCTGTGCTACTGCCTTGGTCTCACGCCCGTGAACTGGCCTTCCTTAGTTCCTCTTGAATGCATAGGAGGGTACTAGCATGGTTTTTGTATGTCTAATTCTGTGTGTTGGTTTGGCCCCTATAGAACTGCATATGTATAAATGTACTGTTGATGACTTCCACAGTACTCTGTGGCTGCTGGACCGCAAATTGTCCTTTCCCTCCCGTCACCCACCCTCTTCTTCATTCATCTTCTAAACCTTCCTTGCAAGTTCCCTAATGAGGCTAATTCATGAGGCAGGCCAAGTGTCTCAACTAAAATGCCAATTGTTTCCTTAGTAGAATTTATGTTAAAGGAGTCTATCCCCTAAGACATTCCTATGTCATGCGGAAATGCCAGATGTAAAAAAGCTGAAATCTTATACGATTGATATCAAAGAATACCTTTAAGCCATCAAATACAGCAATTGTGTTTCCTATCGTTTAAAATGACCACCCTTCTCTGAAAAATTACTTCTAATACTTAAGTGTACTATGTTTATCATCTGTAAATTTTACAGTACGTAAAACTTTTTTATTTTAGGTTTTTAAAACCATGTTTACCACCACAAACAATAATAACTTGGTAAACCGTATTTTACCTTCTGTTATTTCTTTCTCAGAATTTAAATGGGTATTTTTCTGTTTTTACTGTCTTCTGTTAGGTTAGGGAGGCTTGGGGGCACAGTGGTTAAAGTGCTTGGCTGCTTACCAAAAGGTCGGTAGTTCAAACTTATCAACTGCTCCATGGGAGAAAGATGTGGCAATCTACTTCCATAAAGATTTACAGCCTTGGAAACCCTATGGGGAACTTCTACTCTTCTATAGGGTCACTATGAGTAGGAATCAAATCGATGGCAGTGGGTTTGTGCTGGGTTCTGTTAGATTATGGGAAAACCGGCTAATTCTTTTTTCTGCTTCAGTGATTCATGATAATGATACTTCATATGTAAAAAGGGTTTTACAGTAAACGAATCATATTTGCATACAATTATATGAGCTGAGCGGAATAAATGTTATCATCTTCATCTTATAGGTAAAGAAGAAAAGTTTCCAGAGGTCAGATGATTTGCCCAAAGTTAAACAGAGAGCAAGTGGCTGAGCTAAACCAGGACCTCTGGCTTTCTGAGTCCTAGGCTGCTGTCTCCTTTGCCATTTGCCTTTCCTATGATCAGAGGATAAAACACCACCAAGAAGGGTGGAGAAGAAGGAAGAACATGCATTGGGCACCTGCTCTGTGCTTGGTGCTTTTCAGGTGATCTCATTGACTTCTCACAGCAACCTACCCAGGAGATGTGCCATTGCCTGCAATCCACCAGGTTTTGCTTCCATTCCCGTGTCCCAAAGCAGGAAGAGTGAAAACGGTCTGAAACAGGATGGAACATAAAAAAGCCATGTAAAATAGAATCTAACACATGTATCTTTGACAGTGTATACATTACCCATTCTTCAAAAAGTTTCTAAAGCAAAACAATCCCTGAGGGTCATCTTGTGAAGAGCTCTGTCATGGCCAAGTTACAACATCTGGACGCCACCCCCCCCCCCCCCACCTTACTATGCTTACAGTCTCAGATAGAGTTAATGTTTTAATGAACAGATAGGAAGAGTGAGCTTGGAGGGATTACGTATTACATGACCTGGGCAAGAGCATAGTGAAGATTCAAACCTAGATCCTTGGACTCCAAATCTCATGCTCTTTTCTGCCCTGCTTCAAGTTCAAGAGAGTATGTTTCTTGAGTTCTTTCTATAGAAGACATCATGAAAGCTCTAAGCAGAGCAGGAAACCTCCTTAGATTACTATATTTTACACAAATAATGCGCTTGTTATGCCAGAACTATTTGACTTAATTTCACCATTTCTGTGCACATTACATACGTGGGTGTGTTACTTATGTGGCACATTATTTGTGAAAAATACAGTATTCATTTATTAGAACACAGACAGTGAGGGAGCTTCTGTTTTTCATGAAATACAACTGCATTCTATTGATGAGAATCCAAGTTCCTGGATGTGTGTAGCATCAGGGACGATGGTGGTGGAAGGGGGAAAAAAGCACCAAAAAAAACCCCAATAGATCTGAAAAGGGAAGACTTGTTCTAAGTCTTACTCTTTTCTTCCACATTCCTTCTATGGGACTCAGTTGTAAAGCATTGATACAGATCTCTGATTACTTGGACAAAGTCATAACACTGTGCATAGTGTATGTGTCTATTTGAAATTCTTATTAGGAAAAAAAAAGTTTCAAATAGATCCCTAGGGGAGGATGGAAATGGAGTGTGCAATAGCATCTTGTTTCCTTCTACTGAGAGAATAAGCTAACAGCAAGTCGCTGTTCCACGCTGTGTCCATCTCAAGCCCTGAAGTGACAATTGTTTGACAGGAAAGGAGTGCAGCTTTTGTGAGGCCAGTTTAAAGTGGGATTCTGAACAGAGTGTTGGCATAGATAGATTGAAGGGAAAAACTGAAACAGGGCTTTCTCTACACCATCTATATTAAAATGTTTTTGGCTATCAACCAGAATTTTTAATGAGTAAGACAGAGTTGTATATCATTGTGAATGTGTAAAACCATTCTGAAGCACATTTCATAAAACAAATTACTGACATGCTTCATTTCCCTCTGCCCTCCACAATAGAAAGAGTTGGAAATATTTTGAAATGTTGCTTACCACAGTAAGATAACCATATTTTATGTATGACTTAATAAAGTGCAATGTTTTAACCATTTTTCATGTACAGCTTTTTTTCTCTTAGAAAATATTTAAAGGATACTAAAATGAACTTCTATCTGGATGAAAGCAGTTGGATTTTGGAGGAAGAAAGAAAAAGTTTGAAGGTCCTATTATGAGCTCTTCAAGGGCCTGAACAGCACCTGCCCAACTCCAGAGCAATTACTTTACGGTTTTAAAGGAAGTATAGCATAGAATGTCCTGAAAATAGTGCATAAATCACTGTCTTTCTCCTTTGCAAATAACTCTGTGCTCCTTGCCTTTAGTTTGATTAGAACATTATTTAAGACAATTTGAAAGATTCCTTTCTTTCTTATATTCATCTTTCATTCATTCATGAACTTCCCTAAAATCATTTAAAGTTTCAAGATAAGGGTCTACATACTGCGGTTCTGAACACAGAATCTAAATTGGTGCCTGCATTTTTTTGCTTTGCATTTGACAATGCATTTGTATTGACGTTGTTGTCTGGTTGTTTGGTGTTGTACTTACGGCTTAAAATGTAATCTATGTCTTTAATATAAAAAATAATGCATGCTAGAGTGGAAAATCACAGTATAGTATTATTGCATCATTAAAGAAAAATAATTTGATCAAAAATAGTCTTTTGCCATTTTGAATGATGAAACATGCACTTAGAGAGAATTTGAAGCAATTCACGTTTTATAACTGTACATAAAACCAAATATGAGGCAATTTCTATTTCTTTTTTTGTCAAATGCATGCCTATTCCCATAACATCAGTGTGGATGTAGAGGAGGGGGAGTCTTTCAACTCTTCCTACCCCTCAACAACATAATGGGGAAGTGAAATGCACATCTGTAAACAAATGCATCATTAGATTCTCATCAATTTGTAAGCTTCACTTGATGTATGGCTAAAATAATCCCAGAAGGAAAACTAAAGAAATGTTTGGTTCCAAGCACATGCCAAATAGATGAAGGGAGAGAGTTGGCGAGTGGGGGCAGAATTATTTAAATGAAGAATTTTGCAGATGCTAGAAATATCTTTACAACAGTCCAGAATGAGGACCTATTTTAAGTACACAGCTACCAATATATTCATTAACAGAGGAGAGCTCTGGACATATTAAAGGAGCACAGGAAAACAACTAATGATGCACTTGAGCGGTAACAGGTTGTCATTAGACCAGCATCTGCTCTCATCAGAGTTAATTATTCAGTTGCTTTGTTTTCCAAGTAGGTGTCTGGTAAAATTTAGCAGAATCTTAATTAAAACACATTTTCAAACTCCTTGGATGCTCATCTCATCTAAAGAAATCAAGACAATTTCCACCATAAACATCAAGCTTCAGTTGAGCTATCAAATGGAAGAAGGAACTCAGCCAATATAAGTTGTTATGTATTAACCATTGGGATGCCCGGAGCATGCAGATACAGAAAATCTACCTTGAGAAACAACCTACTTTTCCACAACCACTACCGAGTCATAGCACGTAGTCAAGTAGCGAGAATATTAACACACCTGAATACTTTTTCTATGCAATATACAAACTGAAAGGTAGTATAAAAATTCTGGACACAAAGAGTGTCTGAATTGGCTCTTGAATTCATTATTAAAACATTATACGACATGTTATATAGCCACTTTAAAATTTTGAAGACAATTTTAAAAACGGAAATACTTGCCAAAATGACCCATGTTTACAATCAGCTACTGATATATGGAGACCTCAGTAAGGACTCTGGTTTAAAACTTCTATGAATATCAATATAAGTGCGATAAAATTTGAATAACAAGCCAAGTTTAATCATTACTTTTGACCTAATACTTAGTTATTTGGAAAGTACACTGCTGAAGTGAACAGAATAAAAGGTAAAGAAAAGAAAAATAAAGAAAACACTACAAAAACATTGCAGCAGTGATTAGAGTGAAGTCAAACAATGCTATCAACTCCTTCCTAGACTATGAGGGTCATGGTTTTACACTGGAACCCCAATAGCTGAAGCATAAATACTTGTCATTTAATAAAAATAGTTTTTGTATTCTTTAAATAAACCAATTTATGAGTACTGCATTCTGTCATCAAAGCGATTGTGGAGGTCACTGTATACCATTAAATTTGAATCCAGTACTCTCAGAAAAAAATAGACCAATTACTGACTACTTAGTTTCACCTATTCTGGAATCTAGAACATTAGCTCCTCAAACTTGATGGGGTCCGCTTGAACAGGTACCTATATATTGCAATTCTCTTGTGGGTTCTTTAATGAGTAGAGTCATGAAGTCATGTAGATAGCAATGAAGTTGTTAAGAAAGAGTAAGTTCAATAGATAAGAAGTACATATAGTTAACTTGGCCAATGAACTATAAAGGACATACAGAGGTTTTAGGGCCTCCAGTTCCTTCTTACCAAGGAATGGATGATAATCCTCAACCAGTAAGGAAGGTTTTATGCTCCATTTATATCTTTCTTTTTTTAATTCTTATTGTTTTAATTCCATGCCTTATCATGTCTGCATTTTCATCCTAGGTCTATCTTTTTTTTTTTTTTTTTTTTTTTGGTGCTTGCTGAATTCATAGGGTTTAGGAACTGAGTTTTTCATGATGGACAGTTGCTCTGTGCATGTTAGCTGTGGAGGTACAGTGGGGTTGCTGCCTGTCTCACACATGAGTATTCTGTCTGTAGTTGTGGTGACTGCACCGTCCTCCTGGTAGGAGGCATACACCAATGGTCAAATTACGAGCTAAGTTTCTGTAACAAATGGACTCCAAATAGTGGATCAAGCATGGTGGAATTTTATTTCTCTCTCAAGCACCAGTCTAAAATAGATGGACAGGCCTGGCTAGTAGTACAGCTCTGCTCCAGAAGGCCTTTCATGACTCACTTTACTTCCATCTTGTTGCTCCAAAATTTTCTTGGGCATTGTTGTCAAGTGCTTAATTAATCTGGGTCATTGCCACATTTGCATTCCAGCCCCTTTGATGGAGTGAAAAAGCAAATTGGGTACAAACAATTTCCTTTTAAGTAAGTGACACAGTAGTTGTACGTGTCACTTTTGTTTACATCCCATTGGCAAGAACGTAGTCCCATGGACCCACCTAGCTGTGAGAGAGGCCAAGAAATATAGTCAATAGTAGGGTAAGCATGAGCCCAGTTAAATACATCATGACAGAAAAAGAGGAGAATGAATTCTTTTGGAGGACTAACACATCCAGAGGGATATAAACTAAAACAAAAAATAAGGTAGAGTTTACCTCCCTTTAGCTGAAAAGGTTTCTTTGTGAATGAATGGGGTCTTCCATTTGAATAATGCCTGTATATTACCATTAAACAGCCCCATGCAAGAGTAACTCGAGGCATTACTGTTTAATCACTTTACAGTCAATTTCAAGTGGAAAACCTTATGTTTCTATAGAACCCATCAATCAATTTGTTCTTTTATTCTAACCATCGGAAGTATAAAGTGACTGACCTTGGGTGCAATGGGATCCTGCATTTCCATTTAACAGATGAAAAAACTAAGTGTCTGCTTACATTAAGCTTACAATCTATCTGTGAAAACAGATACTAACTTACAATTATTCCTATTTTATAGGGGGTCATACCACACTCTCTAGATTTGACTATTAAATCATCTCTTTTCTCAAGTCATCCCCTCTGAATTTTTGGAAATATCAAAGCTCTACCCAAAGAAACACTCTTCTCTTCAAAGAATGCTTTTCCTATCAATTCCAGCTCAGCAACAAGCCTGCTGAACTCAGCATTTACAGGCATGTAGGAAAAAGAGGTCTAAGTGACAGTCACCCATCTGGGCCCTCCCACAGCTTCCTTGTCCCCTAAAACTCTCCATGGTCTGAGCAATAGGGATTTTCTTCAGTAGATCCTGAATTGAATGTTGTGCTCAATATTGCAAATGTGATTTTTCAATTGCTCTGGATATACAGTGTGCCTTTCTACAAAGGCTTGTGGACCTGTTATATTTTTATGACTTAGTCAACTTGAAATTCAAGAATGGATTATAAAACTGTCACTTTATACAACCGAAAGAGAGAGAGAGAGGTGCTGCACAAGGGAACCGAAAAATCCCACTACAACAGATGGCTTGTGCCATTTTGAATTTAGTCTCCCTAAGGAGCAAACTCTTGTAGAGGCTATTAAAGCTTCTGTTTGCATGAGAAAATGTGATTTCAGTATTGAGGGCTCTATCTATGTGACCTCCATTGAAAACAAAGTCACAGAGATTTACCCTTAATTCGGGAGAGATAAAACAATGAGGTTGGGAGGCTAGGCTTGCCCAGTGTTGTTAAAGCGACAACAGGGTAACAAAACTGAACCACTCAATGCAAGATTTGCCTCAAGGAATAAAAATAAAATAGGCACGTTACTCCTCAAAAACACATATTTTATTTAGTTGTTAAGAGTGGAGTGTTGGAATTTTTGAAGAACTGTTGCTATTTAATAGAGGTGAAAGCTTTAATGTGAATACTGTCTGTGTGAGCGTGTGTGTGCAAAGTTGGCGTGACACATTCTGCTCAAATTAGACTTCTAAATAACTAGTAACAGCTGTGGTGCTTAGAAATCGGTTTGGTTTAAATGGTGATGTCATGTACTTATATAAGGAAAATAGGTGTACTTATCGGATGGGGGAGTGTAAAACTCACTTTCCATCTGAAAGAGATAGTGTTAAGGTATCTTCACCTAGAGGCTATAAATATGCCACAGCTAAAAATAAACTATATTTCAGTACTCTTAAAAAATATTTTAATGGTGTGCCATTTAAAAATATGTATACGTATAAATAGCAGAGATAGAAACAAACATATGAAAATTATTATGTGGCAGCAAGAACAATTACCAAATACCTAAATTGTGAATCTGTATTCAATTGTATTCCTAAAAGTAATTATTACAAGTTGGAATCTTGATGACTATTCCTATTACATAGAAGACCTGGATCCTTACTCTATGGTGTAAAAGTAAGGCCTCAGAAAACAGCCAAGTTTACAGAGTTATTTAGACAAAGGTAACACAGTAAGCACAGTGAATTATTTTTTAGCCAGTCTGGATGTAATAATTTGTGAAAGTGATGTTATTTGGGTGGAGGGAAGAGCAAATTTAAAAATTAAGGATATAATGCAGGAAGGTTCTTCTTTATTACTAGAGGTTTGAAATCATGAGTAATTTCAGATCTGATGTCTCTCTTCACTCTTGCAAAGATAGAAAAATGACAGAAAGGAACACAATGTGCTTACTTTGCTATTTTGTCTTATAAAAGGCCAGGTTTAATATAAAAGCATTATTTGCTTGTGTGAAAAGATTTCACTTAAATTCTTGATTAAAGAAAATCCCAAAAGAGATGATCTTTTTGTTTTGAAACTCAAAAATTGGCTCTTTTAAATGTCTTTCTTCCCAAAGCCTTTAAAAAGAGAGAACAGCTTCTCATTCAGAAACATAAAGGACAAGTGTTCTTCAAGGAAGCCCAGGTTGTTCACTCTTTGTACTCCTTTGTCTCTGAAATTGGAGGAGTGAGTCTGTGCCCACACACTTTCTTGTCAAAAATCACCAGCTCGTCTCTTTTCAGCTATTAAGTATTTAAACGCAAGTCGTTTGAGAGTGAGTCTATCTCTTCTACTATGTGGTCTAAATTAAGTTCAAATTCTCAAAATGGCTTGTCATCTTGAAGAAGAGGAATAAGTGTTTCCAAAAGAAGTTATGGTGATACAATATGGTAAGCAAAAAACTGTGTACTATGTCCTACACTCAGCTGGAACATCTCCTGTTTGGAGATATTTCACAAAGTGATTTCACAGGCAAATGGCTTAATGCATGGCCAGCCAATTTAGCCTTTATTTTAAATATATTCTTTATGCATATAGATATTTTGAGATTGTGCCTTCTGGAATGATTACTGAAACCACATTGAAAAGTCATTATGCAGAAACATGGGTGTACAAATAGTTCATAGCTTAGGGGAACTATAAATAGAACTGACTGAATCTTGTTAAAGAGTTCATGTCCTGGTTATTTAAAAGAACTATTTTGGTGGCATCGATTAGTTATAACACTTCTAATTTGCATTTCACTAAAATAAACTATGAGAAACAATCACACTCACATTTGGATAGGAATATTGAAGAAAAACACACTAAGTTAGAAAATGAAATATGATCTAATTCCAACAAAAGGGCAAGTTTTCTTTTTCCATTATGTTATTACTATTATTTTTTAGTTCTAAGGGAACGTAAAGCAAGTACCTGTAAGTTTTAAGTTTACATATTCTAGAGAACAATGGTAACTGGGAAATATAGAAATATTGTCCTAGATCTCAAAAATTTCACTGAGAAATATTTGGAAAATGTAATGGGGCAGTGGTGGTTCAGTGATAGAATTCTCACTTTCCTGTGGAAGACCCTGTTCAAATTCCCAGCTAATCCATCTCATCTGTAGCCATCACCCATCTGTTACTGGAGGCTTGCAAGTTGCTATAATACTGAACAGGTTTCAGGGAAGATTACACACTACAACAGACTAGGAAGAAAGGCCCAGAAATCCACTTCCGAAAATCAACCAATAATATTCCTATGGATCACAATTGTCCAATCTGCAATCAATCATGGAGATGGTACAAGGCTGAGAAGCGTTTTGTCCTCTTGAGCATGGGGTCACTATGAGTCGGGGCCAACTCAACAGCACCTAACAACAAGATCCTGTGAATCATTCTAATATTATGTGACAATGCTAACTACATGTGGTTGTGCTATTCATGGGATAGTCACTATCAGACAGTTAACAGAAAATATTAGTTTACAAGTTTTTGTAAGTACACTCATAAGTCTGATAAAATAAAACAACATTATACTTTTGATAAAATTCCAACATCCCCATCCATCATGGATTGAATTGTGTCCCCCAAAAAGATCTGTCACTTTGGCTAGGTCATGATTCCCAGTATTTGTATGATTGTGTAATCTGATGTGATTTCCTTACATGTTGTAAACTCTATCACTATGATGAGGTTGTATGTGATCTCCTTATGTGTTGTAAACCCTATCACTATGATGAGGTTATACTGATGGACAATGTCTTAAACCAATCTCTTCTGAGATACAAAAGAGAGAAGCGAGCAGAGACACATGGGAACCTCATACCACCAAGAAAGCAGTGCCGGGAGCAGAGCCCGTCCTTTGGACCTGAGGTTTCTGCGCAGAGATGCTCTCAGATCAAGGGAAGACTGATACATCACAGGGACCTTCCTACAGAGCCAACAGAGAGAGAAGGCCTTCTCCTGGAGCTGATGCCCTGAATTTGGACTTGTAGCCTAGTAGACTGTGAAAGAATAAACTTCTCTTTGTTAAAGCCATCCACTTATGGCATTTCTGTTGTAGCAGCACTAAATGACTGAGACACCATCTTAAGAAATACAGTCTTTGAGTATTGTTATGCTCACTTCATTTTCCCTCCTTTCAGGGAATCCTTAAGGACTAGCAAAGTCTTCATTTCAACATGTCCACTTGGTTTGTTACATTTAATGGCTAATTCCTAGTACTCCAAATTTTGTGAGGAACAGACAATACTTTGATATCTACGATAAGTTGAAAAGTTTATATTTTTAAACAGCTGAATTAGCTATTGCATGACTACTTGATGAAGGTATTCATTGGTACCAGGTTTCATAAGCTTTTTGTATGTGTAATTTTAACGTACTCCATGCATTAAGAGCCTACATGAAATATCATAGTACAATGGAGAAATAGAATATTGGATGATAAACCAAAACCCCCTCCACCAAATGTTTCTTACTATTTGATGTTTCATAGGAAAGAAATTTAGAAATACTTTAATTCAAAATATATCAAGAAAGATAGTTCTGTTTTCTATACAGCATGTGGGTATGGGAGTGAGATCCTTGAGTTCAACATAATCCTTTCCCTGCACATATTGATACTCTCTTTTCTACCCCTCTGTCTCCTTAGCTGCAAACAAGGGTAATGATAATCTAACTGAAATGAATTAATCAACAATGATTTTATTATAAATACTTTAATTTTGCAGATTTCATGAAGAGGGGTATGATACATCATGATACTTTACGAGTTCAGAGAAGGTTGTGTCATAGTATTGAAACAGGATTAGCTGTTTAACTCTGAGTCTTGTGAAGCATTATGCACATAGAATCCTGAGGTATGCGGTGGGAAAATTAAGCACAGGAACAGCAGGAAAGATGTTTTTACAACATATGCCAATGAAATAGTCATTTGCCATCACTTACTTAAATTAACCCAAAAGATAGTATTTTGGCCTTTTATCCAAAAAAGAGGGTCTGCTAGGGAATTGCAAAAGCTTCAAATCTAGGGTAAATCACTCTGAATATATTTCAAATTAAACTGTTACGGTTTAGCTTAGATATCTACCTTATTAATCCATATTAGTTGAACACCTTAATGATTGTCTCCATAAATTAGAAATATGAAAGTTTTTCATAAGGTGCACAATAAAGTTATATCCATGTGAGAAAACAAAATGATTCAAAGAAACTACTAAGTTTTAATGATACTGCCGTATGGACTTTAAAAAGGCTCTCTCATCTTTTATGGATCAATCAACAAATTTTTCAATTTGCTGATTAGAAAATAATTACAAATGCCTACTATGTGTTAATCATTCTGTTAAGCACAGAAGGGATAGAAGTGCAGTTATTATTTGTTTATTCTAGGACTCTTTATTTAAGAGAAATTCAGCAACATTTTTGGCTCTAGTGGGGCCAGTAATAAAAACCTGCCATCACCTGTCTGTCAGTTTGCTATACTGTGGTGGCTTGCATGTTGTTGTGATACTGGAAGCTATGCCACCAATATTTCAAATACTAGCAGGTTCACCCATGGTGGACAGGTTCCAGTGGTGCTTCCAGACTAAGACAGACTAGGAAGAAAGGCCTGGCTATCTACTTCCAAAAATTAGCCAATAAAAACCCTATGGACTTGGACTCACTTACTTTGGATACATTATCAGAGGGACCAACTGCTGGAGGAGGATATGGTGTTTGCTAAATTAGAGGTCAGCAAAAATGAGGAAAACCCTCAGCAAGATAGACTGGCATAATGGACTCGACAATGGACTTAAACATACCAAGATTCTTTAAGATGGCAGCAGGACCAAGCAATGTTTCATTCTGTTATACACGGGTTCACTACAAGTGGGAGCCAACTCAATAGTAACTAACAACAACCACCACCACCATCGTTATTAATTGCTCCAGAGGCCAACACCTCATCCAAGATAGGTCAGCTTGAATTATATCCTAAAATTTTTTAAAAGTGAGCTAAGGGATGGAGAGCAGTTCTTCACTGGTGGTCAAGTTGTGGTAGTTGAAACTTGGGAGTTCAGTGGTCATGTTTCCTGCCAAGTGGACTGAAAGACTGAAGTCAATGTTCAGAGTAGAGATGTGAACAGAGCAAGTATCCTGGAGGAATTTACTGTGGTGCTTTTGGTTAACCTTGAGGCCTGAGAGCACCCATGCTCCTCTCAGAGTTACATTAGATACCCTAATGTCCTTCAAATAACTCTCTCTTCTGCATATTGTAGTTTATATCATGTTTTTATTCCTGGTTCTCAATCATGATCAATACACCAATGAATCAGTAAACTTTTGGGAGCTTACTTGCTGGTCACCACTTTGAAAGAATCAATAGGTTTAGATACAGTACACAAAGATATCATATGAACCTCACCCTAACTACTGTAATCCAGCACAGATTAACTGAGTGGCTACTATATACCCTACTAGGAGCTTGAGAGACAGAGGTACCTAAGACACGTTCATTTGATAAAGGCCAAAAGTGTACTAAACAAATGTCCCTTGCTGTTGAGTTGATTCTGACTCATAGAGACCCTATAGGACAGAGTAGAACTGCCTCATAATGTTCCCAAGGCTGTAATCTTTACAGAAGCAGACTTCCATATCTTTTTCCCACGGAGCAGCTTCTGGGTTGGAACCACCAACCTTTTGGTTATCAGCTGAGGGTTTAACTACTATGTCACCAGAGCTAAATAAATAGGAAAACTAAAAACACAGAAGACAAGAAAAATGTAGGTTATTGAACAATAAAAAACTGATTATTAACTGTTTCCTTTCCTTTTAGCTCTAACCTACAGTTAATAAATTAGCTTACTATATACACTGTCCTCAGGGGAAGGCCAGTTACAGCTGCTAACAAAGGAGTCAGTTGAGATTGTGGAAATTGTAGTTTTTCTTACAGTAAACATGGTACTATAATTTAAAAGCAAAATTCTTTGGAGCTTTTTATTTTTAAGATCTAGAAACCAGAAGCTTAATAGAAATAAAATCCAGGCTATAGTTGAGGAAAACCAAGTCTCTTAGAGAAGCTGAATATCCAAGATCGTGTCTAACCATTAGCAGTGGTTGAGGGAGTTGCTTATACACATGACCTGAAAGCAGTCTCATAGAGGCTCTATTAAGGGCTTAAAAAGCTGCACAAAGAATTCCTAAGCTGCTCCAAGGTCTGCCCATATAGTCCTCTCCCACACTCAGGCAGACATTCTGAGAAAGCTAGGGAAACAGAAGATAGTTCAGGTGGGAATAAGGTGGACCAAAGTGAATCAGAGCAGATCACAGAACAGACTATGGATATTAAAAGCAAATGCCAGCACATCATGCCCATAGACCAAATAGAAAAAGCAGAGGTCAGCAAGAACCCAAAGTCTCCACTCAGATCAGACCCAACATCCTATCCCCACTCTATGCTCCTGGAGAGGATGATATGTAAACTCCACCACCAACCCCCGAAAGATTGCCCCAGAAGTAATAAAGAGTGAGGGGGTAGAAGTAAGAATATCCATTGGACTGAGTTTAAATCCTTAATTGACTACATTTAAGTAACAGATTGTGACTGAGATGTCCTAGATGGGCAAGTTTAAGCTTTTTTTTTTTATCTGAAGGAGCAAATATAGGTATTCACGAGCTAAAATGAGTTCAGTAGAAATGTAAAAAGAAAATTTAAATCTGTTACAATATGTATCCACGTAAAAAAATCTGAAAGGAGGATAATTACTCATATATTTCAGAGAGTAAAATGCATTATTCATTAATTATATACTCTCCCAGGGTGTGTACAGCTTCTGAATATGAGTATCAGCTCCCAGAGGACAGAAAATATAACAAAAAACCAACTTCCAATGATATGGCATCAATTATTATTACAAAACTGACTTTTGATGGTTAAGAAATGCGAATGTCCATTGAAGAAAAAAGCAATGTAAAATATGCTATTTGCTATAAACATACATGAACTCTGGACTTCAACTCAAAATGTCTAGGTCCCGGCTCAATCTTATATGAGTAAGTCACTGTTTCTTAACTAAGTAACTTTACAGATCTACGCTTCATTTTCTTTATTTGTAAAATGGAATAGAGGCTTACCTACCTACCTTAAATGATTATTATGAAAGGCAAATGATAATATATGTGTGAAAGCACTTTAAAACTTTAAAGCTCACTTACGGGAAACATGGCATTACAGTCAGAAGCACCACACCATCCCTCTGCAGCAAAGATCAGAGAAACTAAATCAAACAGAGTCACACGTCAATCCTGAAACCCTAAGCATCAAATGAAGAGATAAAGAACTCAGTCAAGCACCAAATGGAATAAGAAACTGACCGAGAACAGAGAGCCAAGAGAGATACACACAGAGGTCCCCTATCAGCTACCGCAGCACAGATCTGCTGTCTTGGACTCCTATCGGAGATCAGCGAACAGGGGGTACAAGAAAGCAGCTTCACGGAGCTTCCAGAAGGAGACAGAACAACTGGTAACCAGTGATAGAGGCTTTCCCACCCCCTACCCTTCTTCACCCCCACTTAGCCTCCTCTGCTTCCCGCAGCCATAGTCTCTTGGCCAGGAGGCACCAGTTTCACCCCAGTGTCGCTTGGATTGCACCTGCCCATACTGGCTGGCTCCCTGAGTGCCTTTTGCTGGCTGCTGGTGTTGCTTTTCTCCACTTCTTTAGATTTCTTCCTTACCTCTCGCCACCTCCTCCTCCTTTCTCTCAAATACCTGGCTCTGTGTGCCATCTTTGCTTCTTTCTGAAAAGCTGCGAAACACTGCGGGACTGAGAAACTGCTTCCCAGCCCATGCCACCATGCTACTGGGACCCCCGGGGCTTTTTTGTTTGTTTGCTCTGATTTGTTCTGTTTTGATTTGTTTGTTTTCTTTTTCTTTTCTCACATTGGGAGCCCCTTCTAGACAGGAAGTACTGCATGGCTTGGAAGCTACTACCTTACTCTGTGCAGACACGCAGGGACATCCCTGGGGGCATTTTTTTTCTTTTGGTGGCTTTTTTTGCTCCTTTGTTTTGTTTTCTTCTCTCTCTTATTCCCTTTTTGTCTTTCTTCATTTCCAGTTTATTGATTTATTCTTTTTTTTCTTTTACCCTTTTTCTTTTTTTCATTTTTGTTTTTCCCCATCTTTCAGTCTCTCACCTCTCCACTCCAATAGCAAGCTCCCTTAGCACTGTTTTTTGTTTGTGTATATATTTTGGCTCCTGTTCATCTCCCCTCTTTCCCATACCCATATTAGCTGCACACATCACAATCTACCCCCTCCTTCCTGCCTACCTGCAACATGCACTGAACAACACACTGCCAAGCAGCACAGGCATGGCCTACTGGAATCTGCGCTGCACTGATTCCTGGTCCGCACTGTCATCCCTGGTACGTGCCACAAACAACCCATCCCAGCAACTCCCCTTCAGCTAGACCTGCCCTGCTATACCATACCTGAGTGACTGACCCTGCCCATTGGGGAAGGAGGTGAAAATTATCGTGCCCACAGATGAGCAAACAACGAAGAACACACAGCCCACCTGCTCAGACATAACCAAATAAAACAAAAAAGCAGGATGAAACAAACAAATCTACAATAAATAAACGAGGAAAATAACCACTGAATGCCCCGAAGACAGCAGACAATATCAAAACATTTACAAAAACAGGGCAGGATGGTTCTAGTAGGCATCCAAAATAAAACACCAGGTGACCTTCCAGTAGAAGAAAAGGCACTAGACCTAAGTGATAAGGAATTCAAATCTCTAATATTCAGAATTATCCAAGAGTTGAAGTAAAAAGCAGACAAAAATGAGGGAAACATAGACAAATTCATGGAAAAGGCAGACAAATTTATGGAAAATACAGACAAAAAAAATGGAAGAATTCAAGAAAATAATACAGGAACAAAATGCTAAAATAAATTCACAACTAGAAATCATACAAAAACAATTAGAAATCCAAAAGATAAACAACAAGATTTGAGAAATGGACAGTGTCATAGAAGGGCTGAGGAGCCGTTTTGAAACGATGGAAGATAGGATCAGCGAAACTGAAGACAAACACTTGGATACAACTCTGAGGAAAAATCAGAAAAAAAAATGAAGAAACTCTGAGAATTATGTGGGATACAGTCAAAAGCAAAAATCTGCGAGTGATTGGAGTTCCCGAACAGGGGGAGAAAACAGAAAACACAAAGAGGATCATTGAAGAACTGCTGATAGAACACTTTCACAATATCATGAAAGATGAAAAGCTGGCCATCCAAGAAGCTCAAAGAACCCCATATAGGAGAGGACCCAAAAGAAAATCACCAAGGCATATCATAATCACATTCGCTAAAACCAAAGACAAACAAACAATCTTGAGAGCAGCTCGTGAAAAACAAAAAGTCACATATAGAGGAGAAACGATAAGACTAAGCTTGGATTATTCAGCAGAAACCATGCAGAAAGAAGGCAATGGAATGACATACATAAAATCTTGAAAGAAAAAATTACCAGTCAAGAATAATATATCCTGCAAAACTCTCATTCAAATATGATGGTGAAATTATGTCATTTCCAGATAAACAGAAATTAAGTGACTATGTAAAAACCAAACCAAACTTACAAGACTTATCAAAGGGAGTCCTTCGATCTGAGAACAAACAACATCAGACCACAGGCTGAATCTAGGACACAGGATTGTACTAACCAGATACCAACCTAGGAAATGAACTCTTAAGGACTATGCAAAACCAAAAGAATTACAACAGAGAACCAGAGAAGTTAATCTGTAAATGACAACAGCAATAGAACAATAAAAGGGAATAAACGGTGTAGGTATAGAACCTTCTAATGGAGAGGAAGGCAAGGCGATACGAAGTAATAATAGACTGGTTCAAATCTAGGAAGATAAGGGTAAATTTCAAGGTAACCACAAAGCAAGTTAACAAACCTACTCATCAAAATAAAGAATAAAAACATAAAGTCTCAGTAAAAACAAAACATACAAAAACAAAAGAAATGAAAAAAGATCCACAAACAAAAAGAATTCAGCACAGGAGAGTAAGAGGAACAAAGAAAACATCAACACCACACACAAAAAAAAAGCACTAAAAAATGCAATCTCACTCCTAGGAATATATCCTAGAAAAATAAAAGCCATCACACTAATAGACACATGCATACCCACATTCATTGCAGCACTGTTCACAACTGCAAAAAGATGGAAACAACCTAGATGCCCATCAACAGATGAATGGATAAACAAACTATGGTACATACACACAATGGAGTACTATGCAATGAGAAAGAACAACAATGAATCTGTGAATCATCTCATAACATGGATGAAACTGGAGGACATTATGCTGAGTGAAATAAGTCAATCACAAAAGGACAAATATTGTATGAGACCTCTACTGTAAAAACTCACGTAAAAGTTTACAAACAAAAAGAAACAATCTTTGTTGGTTACGAGAGATGGGAGGGCTCGGGGAGGGGGAGCTAAACAGACAATAGATAAGTGGTAAGTTTGGTGAAGGGTAAGACAGTACTCAGTACTAGGGAAGCCAGCACAACTTGTACAAGGAATGGTCATGGAAGCTCCATAGACACTTCCAAACTCCCTGAGGTACTGAATTGCTGAGCTGAGGGCTGTGGGGACCATGGTCTCGGGGAACATTTAGCTCAATTGGCATAACACAGTTTATAAAGACAATGTTCTACATTCTACCTTGGTGAGTAGCGTCTGGGGTCTTAAAAGCCTATAAGCAGCCATCTAAGATACTTCACTGGTCTCACCCCTTCGGGAGGAAGGGAGAATGAAGAGAACAAGATACAAGGAAAAGATTAGCCCAAAGGACTAATGGATCACAGCTGCCATGGCCTCCACCAGACTGTGTCCAGTACAGCTAGATGGTGCCCATCTGCCACCACTGACTACTCTGACCGGGATCACAACAGAGGGTCCCAGACAGAGCTGGAAAAGGATGTAGAACAAAATTCTAACTCACAAAAAAAAATACCAGATTTACTGGCCTGAAAGACTGGAGAAACCCCAAGAGTATGGCCCCCAGAAACCCTTTTAGCTCAGTGGTGAAGTCACTCCGAAGTTCACCATTCAGCCAGGGATTGGACAGCCTCATAAAACAAAATGGAACTAATAAGGCACAGCAGTCCAAGGATGAGGACTAGAAGGCAGGAGAGGACAGGAAAACTGGTGATATGGAACCCAAGTTTGAGAAGGGACAGTGTTGACATGTCATAGGGTTGTTAACCATTGTCATAGGGCAATATGTGTACTAACTAATGAGAAACTATTTGTTCTGCAAACCTTCATCTAAGATACAAAAAGAAAAAAAATTATCTATGTGAGATCAAATTAGCAACAGCAACTCAAAAGGTTTGATGGAAAGCCTAGGGGGCAGTGAGTTGAAGATAATGGTGATGGAATAATTTGGAAAAGGATAGTGAGAATAGCAGCACAACTGGAAGAATGTAATTGATGTCACTGAATTGTACATGTAGAAACTTTTGAAACGGTGTAACTTTGGCTATGTATATTTTCACCAAAAAAAAAAAGTCCTCCAAGGTCAAGGGAGAGTGTTGATATGTCATGGGGTTGTTAACCAATGTCATAAAATAATATGTGTACTGAATGTTTAATGAGAAACTATTTGTTCTGTAAACCTTCATATAAACTACAATTAAAAAAATTTTAAAAAAACTTCAAAGCTGTATAAAAACTTAAGTTTAAGATCATAACACTCAAACAGCAACTCTCTCAGAGTATTTACTATGCACCCATAATTACTCATAAATTACTGTGAATGGCTAGGATAAGATATGGAAACAAATTAATATCAACTCTTGGTGGCTTAATAAAATATTATATTTCTTGCTCATGCTATATGCCTGTTGGTCAGCAAGGTACTCTGATCCTCCTAGTCACTTAGCATCCCATATTAATAAAATCTTCATTATTTTGTACTGCTACCATATCAAGAAGTGGCATCAGAATTTGCTGAATCACTGGAAGAGCAAGTTCATGGGAATAACACTTCCACCTTTAGCAGCCTCAGCCCAAAAGTGACACAGTTCAACCTCCATTCACAGTCAATAGGTGAAAATTTTCTACATAAACTTAACCTAACTCCAAGGGAGAAAGTCTTCACGTGTATCCAAAAAGGAAAAGAGAAGTATATATGGAGAAGGTTTGTAATATCTAACATAGATACACAATGAGAGATAGTAAAGACATATGGAACATATTAATATATTTTTAAAAGCATATTTAATTGGGAAGATGAAACAATTACAAAGCAACTAAATGTTATAGTCCTAGTGGCTATCACTTCAAAATGGCTAAAGAAAAACATAGTGAACCCATTACTTTTCCTGATGAGCATGCATCCCCCTTTCTCTGGAGCAGGCATTCTGATTTTCCATTGAAGAACCATAGCTTGCATTATCTCAGCCCATGTGTAAGACGAGGACATGACCCAGGTCAGAATTATCACTGTATTCCACTCCCCTAGCCACAATGATGAGAATATAGCCATAGGCAGGCAAATACAACTCAATTCCAAGACTATTTTTTGTACTATTGATGTTCCAAGTCTCTCTTTCCAGTGGAGTTGCAACCTGCAAAAAGAGTGTAAGCTGCACCTTCCAGAGGCCATCATATGGAAAAAGGAAAAAATTTAATGAAATAAAAGAAAAAGAGAATGAAGAAGAACTAATGACATTATTTGAGCCAATCGAGCCAGCAGAGCCTGAAGAATCAAGCTGTGCCAACAAATTCCCTATTTTTGCATCAGTTGAGTTTCTGTGACTAACCACAGAAATAGTCTTTATTTATATATGAGAACTGTATAGGTTAAAATATTTGCATCAGGTTTTACAAAGGAAGGGAGGTCAGATGTGAGCCCTGGAAGATGAATAGGACTTGGGCAGTTCCATAGGAGGTGCAAGGATATTCTGGGAGACAATTACCAGCATAAGAAAAAAATATAAAGGTAATAATTAGTATAGAATTACTGGATTGAAAGTGTATAATGTCTAATAGTGACAGAGTTCAATGAGTAAAGCAGGACTAGATTAAAAACGATCTCAAAAGTCAAGCAGAAGAGTTCCGGCAAAATGGCGCTCTAGGCAGAAGCACCACGCCGTCCCTCCACAGCAAAGATCCAAAAAACTAAGCCGAACAGAGAATACAACAATCCTGAAACCTTAAAACATCAAATGAAGAGTTAAAGAACTCAGCCAAGCACCAAATGGAGTAAGAAAACTGACAAGAGAATGGAGAGCGAGGAGAGATTCATGCAGAGGTCCCCTACCAGTTAACACAGCGCGGATCTGCCATCTTGGACTCCTATCAGAGACCAGCAAACAGGGGGTACGAGAAAGCAGCCTCACGGAGCTTCCAGCAGGAGACAAAACAACCGGTACCATAGACGTTGTGCTGCTGTTGGGAGTTACTTGCAAATGCATACCCAAATGAAGGCAAGAAAAATTCAAAAGGATCTGTGTACTTGTATACTTGCTGATATATCACATAAGTGGACATGTAATGTTTGATAGTCTTGCTTTTGATGATGCCAAAATTGATCCACATCTGAGGTGGTGACAGACTATTTCTTTCATTGTGGAGGAAGAACAAGGATACAGTGGAACAAAATGAGGAGAAACTGAAAATTGTGAGAATCGCCCACTACCTCCAACTTTGATGATGTTGGTGTCCCACAAGAAAAGTTGCCAAGCTTCATCATGGACATAAATACGCCTCTATCCCAAGAGTTGGAAATGGCAGAACAGCTTCAAACCCATGGCAATGAGGTGACCCAGTAGAGAAGTACCACCCTGTGTGAGCTGAAAAATCACCTGGTGCCTCTTCACAGATCTTCCAGTTATAAAAACAATGTTGTTGCTTCTTCACTTTCACCTTCCAGACCTCATACAAAATGCTTTGTATGGGCCACTTTAAGCAGAAATATATGGGAAAGGAAATCTTGGGAAACATAATTTAGCAGAGACAAGTCAATGTTTAATAAACCACTACAGTACAAATCTGATAAACTTGGCACTCAGATTGACCTTAAAGCCATACGTAACATCCAAATAAAGACAAAAACAGTCAAAAAAAAAAAAAAAAAGTCAGGCAGAAGTTTTCAAATATATATATATATATATATATATATATATATATATATATATATATATATATATATATATATATATATGTAAATAATAAGCAATGGGTGCTGCCCAAGAAGAAAAGAATGCAAAAGTGAAACCAGAAGAAAAGACAAATCATACATACACAGAGACTCAAGCTACTGGAATTAACAAATCCAAACTATAAAACAATAATGCTTACAATGTTCAAGTAGATGAAATCCAACCTTAAAATTTTGGCAGGAAACTTGAAACTATAAAGACTGACGTAGCAAGTTTAAAAAACTTCACTTGAAATTCTAGGATGGAAAAATGAATGAAATTAACTCAGTGGACAGTTTTAACAACAGATTATACATATCTGAATAGAGAATTAGCAAACCATAAAACATAATAGAAATAGTCATTCGGACTAGCAAAAGAAGTAACAAAAGAAAGAAAAGTAAGAAGAGAGAATCAGAGACATAAAGGATACTGTGAGAAGCTCTAACACATGTATAACCGGAGATCCAGAACTAGAGGAGAAAGACATAGGACAAAAGCAATATTTGAAGAGGTAATGTCTGGGAATGTTTACAAAAAACTGATGAAATATATCAATCCATAGATCCAAGAAAAACAAATCCTTAAAATTAACAAAATTAATTAATTAATTTATGAAAATAAATTCCAAACAAAGGAGCCACAGTTAGGTTAGCAGCTGATTTTTCAATAGCAATAATGGATACAGGATGACATTAGAATGAAATTTTCTATTTGCTAAAATAAAATGACTACCAAAGTAAACTTGTTTATTGAAAAAAAAACTCTTTGAGATTAAGAGTGAAATAGAGATATTTTTGAATGAACAAAAACTGAGATAGTTCACCACTAGCAAACTTATGCAAAGGACATTCTAAAGTGCGATCTTCAGAAAAAAAAAAAAAATGTGATCCCAAATTAAAAGTTGGAAATGCAGGAAAAAATTCAAGGGAAATGAAAATGGTAAATGTATGGGTAAAACTAGTAATAATCACTACATAACAAATAGTAATAATAATGAATCCTTGGAAGGTTTATATACATTTAAATAATTATAATAGCATATATTTTAAGAAGACAGTAAATGAAGATAATGTGTTCAAGGGTCCTTATATTGTCTGGGATGAAAACAAAATATCAGTTTTAGACTCTGATAAGTACAGGTTATGTGTTCTAATTTCCAGAGTATCATTCATTCATATATACACTCGTAATACAGTGCCATCGAGTCATAGCAACCCTATAGGACAGAGTAGAACTGCCCCATAGGGTTTCCAAAGCTGTAATTCTTTATGGAAGCAGACTGTCACATCTTTCTCCCACAGAGCAGCTGGTAGGTTTAAACCGGTGACCTTTTGGTTAGTAGCTGAGTGCTTTAATCACTTACATATATGTGCTTCTGTGTATAATCACATTCTTAATCTATAAATGTTCCTTTTTATAGCATCCTGTTCTTGTTGTATAATGCAATATCTACTCATTATCTCTCTGAGGATATTAAATGCATACGTAATGTTTGCTTTAATCTATTTTATTTTTTCTTCTGCACTCTGCATTGTCAGTTTTCCTTGTATTATTATTTTCTGCTTATATATTTTGTTCTGTCATTTATGTAATGGGCTTTCCTCATATGTCTGTGACCCTTAACTCACCTTTCATATTCAAAGAGTGAGGCTCTAAAATACTGATTGAAGGCTCTTATTGCAGGGACAAGATTGCCCAGGTTCACTGTGGGGTTCCTAAATGCTGATGTATGTTAATCTTTTCTCTTGCAGTTGTCAATGCCCCAGAGAATATACCAATCTGTTGCCTGGAGTTATAAGCTTGGCTACCATCACTGTGAGGCCAAGTTAGAAAAGGAGGTAAGTATTCTAATGATTCAGTGGGA
Source organism: Dugong dugon (assembly GCA_030035585.1). Lineage (NCBI taxonomy): Eukaryota > Metazoa > Chordata > Mammalia > Sirenia > Dugongidae > Dugong > Dugong dugon. The sequence continues at coordinate 161,103,725 of CM057461.1, read as the reverse complement.
AGGATTTATCTTCCTATTTACAACCCAGTACCTCATCTCACCCTTTACTATACATGGGATGTCCACATTCAGGGTCTCCCTCTTCATAGAATATACCACCATACCACCTCTCTGCCTTTTGCAGTGACACGAGAAGGAATATCTCACCCTTTACTATACTTGGGATGTCCACATTCAGGGTCTACCTCTTCATAGAATATACCACCATACCACCTCTGCCTTCTGCAGTGACACGAGAAGGAATATGGATAGTCTAAGTGCTCCTAATATAGACTGTCAATCAACCATCCTGTTTTTAGCCTCACTTCACATTCTAACCTTCAGAAGTGTGTAATGCCTTCATTATTACCCTTTCTGTGGTTCTCCACTGCAAATTATCTTATTTCTTACTGGGTCCCTCACTACAGAGTAGAAGGTGTCAGCTTTCTCCATTCTGCTTGTCCATAAACTTTTTATTTTCCAAAATTCTGTTGAGATCTCAGCCGTTTCCATTAAAGAATTGCATCACAGCCCTAGATGAAAATACAGATGATTATTTATCAAGCTCATGGAGGACAGAAAATTCAACAGAATAGCAAATACTCTGGGAGATGGAATTCGGTCAATAACAATGACTACTCCTCACTGACCACTCACTATATTCCAGACACTATACCAAGTGCTTTCAACACATCAGCTCAGTAAATAATCGCATAAAAACGTTAGGTAGACAGTATTATCTCCACTTTAAAGATGAAAGAATCAAGACTTTAAGAGCCTATAACTGGCTTTGGTAATGTCCCAAGGCCATAAAGTGGCAGAGTCAGGTTTTAAACACAAGTTCTGACAATAAAAATGTGTACTCTTAGCCACAAATATTTGCTCCTCTTAAATGGAGATAAATCAGTAAAATGTTTGTACGTAAGTCCAGTACATTGAGCAACATAAACATAAAATGGGGGCTTGGGAAAGACAGAGCTTAAAGGTAACAATGAGTTAAAATGATTTAGGGATTCTGGTTGACTTCAAGCTAAATAAAAATCAAATGAATGATGTAGCTGCCAAAAAATTAATGCCACTGTGAATTGACCAAACCACACCTGCAATATCATGTATAATTTTTGAAGCCATGGGTTAAGAAGCGATTTGATATTCTTGTGCATGCTTAGACTCATTTAACTAGAAACTCGGTATTGAGATAGAAAAGATGAACAAGGATAGGAGCTTCAAGAGGAAATATGTAAGGTGCACACAGGTGCTAATGAGAAATAGGGAAAATAGCTTTTCAAATATGGGAAAAGCTATTAAGTGGAAGAGAGATGAAAATCATTCTCATTGATCAAGAATTAGGATTACAACAAACTGATTTCAGTTCAAGGGTCTACAAATAATATCCATTCTATCCTAATTCTCTCATTTTCCAGGGAGAAAATTAAGCTGCAAAAAATAATTTGCTCACAGTCACATTGTGTGTTGGTAAAGTTTAGACGAGTTCACATCTCATAACTTCCAGTTGGGAAGGGGGAGTTCCCACTACCCTAGACTGTTAAAAGGAAAATAGACAGTTAACAACAGTGTCCATATCTAAAGCCACCACCTTTGAACTTCCTAGTCATCAGGGTCCACGGTTAAGAAAAAAGGTAACATTTCAATAATTAATGAAAATTATGTCAACTAAGAGATGTTTATCCCTAGAGGGTGAAACACCAAATCCCATATTTCCTGCTTTAACCCATTTTAAAAGAACAGAATCCTTCCCAGTGTGTTTTAAATAAGGGTCCTCTGCAGATGATAGAAATGCTTGGTATTAATCTTCTCCTGCACTTTGACCAAAACCATTCATTCATTTTTTCCCCAGTACCTATAGCTATAGGATCATTCTCCCTTTGAGGCTGCTTCTAGGAAGCCCATCTTCCAATCTCCTCCTTAGCGTGGGAGCAGGAGCAACTGAAGGGAAAGCAGTGATGGCAGGGCTCAGAACACACCCACTCAATTGCCTCTCTGCTCCTGAACATCAGCTGCTGAGCGAGGGAACAAAGCCAGAATTATCACCAGCTGTTTTCCAAGCTGTTTTGGCAGGGATTCATAGAAAAATAGGCTCCCTGGGCATATTCTTGAGTAATGTTACTAGAACCGAAGATCCATGTCCACAAATATATAGTACAGAGAACACATAAATGGACTTGATTTCTTTATCTTCCAGTCTCCACAACCAGAAAGGCTTTTCAAGCCCTTTTTACCAAGCTTACACAGTCTAATGTTTACAACCACCTCCAACTCACTCATAATCCTATTTTCAATGAGTCTTCATAAATTTTGGTAGTTTTGCATTAACTAAAACCATCTGAAATTGGTTTTGACATAGAGATGCTGTAAGAGTGAGAAAGAGTCAAAGCGTTTGAAATCAAACCAGCTGGCTATGTTTTTTTTATTTGTAGTCCTAGTGAACTGTATATAAAGAATTACTGTCGGTTTGACCAGAGATAAGTTATCCCAAGCAATAAGTGGCATGTCAGATTCCAAAGCTATTTCCTAGGGTTGGCTCTATGTATGCCCCTTGGAGAAGACCTGAGGGCAGAACTGCAGTATAACTGATTGTCCATTTTTGTTGGATTTTGTCAAATTGATTACAATTCTGACTCATACTGACCCTATGTGACAGGGTAGAATTGCCCCCATAGGGTTTTCTTGGCTGTAATCTTTAGGAAAGCAGCTGGGTGGGTTCAAACCACCAACTTTTCAATTAGCAGCCAAGTGCTTAACTGTTGTGCCACCAGCGCTCCTTATTGATCACCTAGCTTCCCCAAGAACTGTCTGTGTTTCCAACCCTAGTTTTGGTTAACAATTCGCTTTGCATGTTTCCAGAAGAATATAAAATAAATAAGAACTGATGGCATGCAAAATAAATACCATTTTCACCCTAAACGAGTCACATGTAAAAGTTTTTCATGTTAGTCAACCAAAGCATGAAATTGTATTTGTTACGAGGTTCAAAGGCATTCAACTGTGTGGATCATAACAAATTATGGATAACATTGCAAATAAGGGGAATTCCAGAACACTAAATTGTGTGTATGAGGAACATGTACACAGACCAAGAGGCAGTCATTCAAACAGAACAACAGGATGCTGCGTGGTTTAAAGTCAAGAGAGGTGTGTGTCAGCGTTTTATCTTTTCACCATACTTACTCAATCTGTATGCTGAGCAAATAATCCAAGAAGCTGGACTATACAAAGAAGAAAACAGCATCAGAATTGGAGGAAGACTCAGAAACAGTCTTCGATATGCAAATAACACAACCTTGCTTGCTGAAAGCGAAGAGGATTTCAAGCACTTACTGATGAAGATCAAAGACTTCAGTATGGATTACACCTCAACATAAAGAAAACAAAAATCCTCACAACTGAACTAGGAAGAAACATCATGATAAATGGAGAAAATATTGAAGTTGTAAAGGATTTCATTTTACTTGGATTCACAGTCAATGCCCATGGAAGCTGCAGTCAAAAAATCAAAAGACACACTGCATTGGGCAAACTGGCTGCAAAAGATTTCTTTCAAGCGTTAAAAAGCAAAGATGTCACTTTCAGTACTAAGGTGAACCTGACTCAAGCCATGGTGTATTCAATCACCCCATATGCATGTGAAAGCTGGGCAATGAATAAGGAGGACCGAAGAAGAATTGATATTTCTGAATTATGGTATTGGAGAAAAATATTGAATACACCATGGACTGCCAGAAGAACAAACAAATCTATCTTGGAAGAAGTACAACCAGAATGCTCCTTAGAAGTAGAGATTGCAAGGCTTCATCTCACATACTTTGTACATGTTATCAGGAGAGACCAATTCCTGGAGAAGGGCACCATGCTTGGTAAAGTAGACAGTAAACGAAAAAGAGGAAGACCTTCAATGAGATGGATTGACACAGTGGCTGCAACAATGGGCTCATGCATGACAGTTGTGAGGATGGCGCAGGACTGGGCAGTGTTTTGTTCTGTTGTCCAAAGGGTTGCTATGAGTCAGAACTGACTGGACAGCACCTAACAACGTGCACCCCCACACACATCCCTGTCCTTTGTGAGCTTCATGCTATTTTTACATAGTTGGAAGAAAAGTTCCCCAACATCATGATAATATCCCAAAGAAATACATAAAATGAACATTGCTTAACTTGTATAAATCCCTATAAAATATAAATCACATGATCTTTTACAACAAAGAGTTCATGGAACGATAGCAGGATTAATGAAAGTTCATGTAGAAAAGAAATAAGAAAAATGCAAATATACCAAAAGGTTATTGAGAAGTCAGAGCTAAGAGAAATGTTAGTGACTCCTAAATTATTTACCTTTGAGGGTTTTTCCACAAGGATTGAAGATCTCTTACATGTTTTAGGGAATGCCTATTTTCTTGCCAAATCTAACTTGAAATATTATATTCTAAATATGTATGTCACATAATCAAGAATACCATTTTCCTTACTAGAATGAGGCTTGGCCAAACATTTTCCTGGCAGTTTAAATGCCTATCAGATACTAAATCTTATAGAGAGCCAAGAAATTAGTAGGCTAACTGCCATATAAGAATACAAAAGTACTTATTTGATCAATATTAACAGGTTTTCTAAAACAGCCTACGTAACATAAATATTTGACATCAGTCTTTCAAAAGTACTTATTGGTAATAAAGAAAAAAAATGGTTTGATTTGGCAAAGTACCACTATGAAGTTCATTTTATCTCTTTATTTTATATACAATAAGGAAGGGGAAATTTAAACGTGCAAAAATAAAGAGGAAAATGATATTCACCTTCCCTAAAAACAAAGTAGGGTCTCGTTAAACAGAAGTGCTTACTGTTGCTATGCTCATTTCTTTAAGAATTTTGGCATTTTATTATGACCCCCTATTCTACACATTCCTTTAGGAGAGAGCTCTGTGTTGGACTTAAGGAAAAGCTAAGGGTATCTGAAGATAATCATGGCAATGCAGTGCATAGGGGAATTGCCCAAGGCTTAGATTTGAGGCCATTATTATAGTGAGATGTTGGGTATTAGAATTTCATCTTTAAAAGAAACTTTCATTCAGGTTTTAATTCCAATTAAAGGTTAACTTTGTAAATAATGGCACCAAAATTGAAAACTGAGACTTCACTATTTGCAGTGCTTTAAATCACTGTTTGGTTGTTTCTATAAAGTATTTGATGGGAGTGGAGGGCATGATAATTAGACGATTCAGGCCTTTCCCCTAGGGCAAAGAATCATTTCATAAAAGGTAGGACTATTTGGGTTGTGGTAACAGCCATACGTGAGTACAGGGATTTTCTGTCTGATTCTTCCTGGTGAGTCTTTTCCAGGCTTCATGTAGTTCATATGCATGTACTAATCAGTGCTCAGCTGAAGACTAGAGCAGGGATCAGAAGAGCTACCAATCTCCAAATCTTTCTGTCTGTACAGCCCTCTCCTCTCCAGCACTACACCAGAAGTCTAGCCACTTTGGCCACTCTGAACTCTGACTCTCTTAACATGGGGACACCATTGGACTCTTTTTGGGTTCTCCCTCCTTGAATGCAGGACTGCTCATGCAGTGAGCTAGGACAGCTGCAGGGCTCACATTTGTTATTGTTGTTGTTGTTGTTTTCCTCTCATGGGTCACTGTCTATTTTCTAATATCTAAAATTTATTTTTTAAACATGTTTCATTGGATTTTCTTTTTTTAAGTTGTTTAACTTCCTTCCGCAAAAATTCTGACAGCTTTTAAAATACTTAGTAGAATTCCCTAATAAGCAAGTCAAAGTGTATAGGGTCAAGAAAAAATAGGAGGGGGAACAAGAACTTTCCCGATAGTTCCTTTTATTTAAAATTTTACTCTAGATAAACAGATTCTTTTTTTTTTTTTCACATTGTTGTAATTAAATGAGGTTTACATTTCAAGTTAGTCTCCCATCCAGAATTTTTTTTTTAACATACATTGTTATGAGAACCCAGCCGCTCACCCCATTCTGTGACAGCTCACTCCTCCCCTCCGCCCCTGACTCCCGTGAACATTCAATCAGCTCCTAACTCTCTCTGCCTTCCCCTCTCACCTCTGGACAGAAGCCGCCCCTTTGGTCTTGTATCTACTTGTCTAAGAGGCACATTCTTCACAAGTATTACTTTATGTCCCACAGTCCAGTCCAATCCCTGTCTGAAGAGTTGGCCTCGGAAATTGTTTTAGTTCTGGGGTGATGGAGAGACCAGGGGCCATGCTTTCCGGGGTGCCTCCAGTCTTAGTCAGACCATTAAGTCTGGTCTTCTTACTAGAATTTGAGTTCTGCATCCCATGGTTCTACTGCTCCATCAGAGACCCTCTGTTGTGTTCCCTGTCAGGACGTTCACTGGTGGTAGCCAGGCAGAATCTAGTGCTTCTGGTCTCAGGCTGATGAAGTCTCTGGTTTATATGGCACATTCTGTCTCTTGGGCCAATACTTTCCTTGTGTCTTTGGTGTTCTTCGTTCTCCTTTACTCCAAGTGGTTGGGACCAACTGATGCATCTTAGATGGCCACTTGCAAGCTTTTAAGACCCCAGACGCCACTCATCAAAGGAGGATGCAGAACATTTTCTTAATAAGCTTTGTTATGCCAATTGACCTAGATGTCCCCTGAAAGCATGGTCCCCAGACCCCTCATCCCTGCTACTCTGTCTCTCAAAGTATTTGATTGTATTGAGAAAACTTCTTAGCTTTGGTTTAGTCCAGTTGTGCTGGCTTCCCCTGTAGTGTGTACTGTCCTTCCCTTCACCTAAGATCATTCTTATCTACTATCTAGTTAGTGAATAACCCTCACCCTCCCTCCCCACCCCGGTAACCATCAAAGAATGATTTCTTCTGTGTTTAAACTTTTTCTTGAGTTCTTATAATAGTGGTCTTATACAGTATTTGTCCTTCTGTGCCTGACTAAATTCACTCAGCATAATAAGTTCTAGCTCCCACCAAGATATACAATGTTTCACAGCTTCATCATTGTTCTTTATCGTTGCATAATATTCCATTGTGTGGATATACCATAGTTTATTTATCCATTCGTCTATCGATGGGCACTTAGGTTGCTTCCATCTTTTGGCTATTGTGAACAGCGCTTTGATGAACATGGGTGTGCATATATCTATTCGTGTGACGGCTCTTGTTTCCCTAGGATATATTCCAAGGAGCGGGATAGCTGGATGGTATGGTTCTTCTATTTCTAGCTTTTTAAGGAAGCGCCAAATCGATTTCCAAAGTGGTTGTACCATTTTACAACAGTGTATAAGTGTATAAGTGTTCCAGTCTCTCCACAACCTCTCCAGCATTTGTTATTTTGTGTTTTATGGATTAATGCTAGCCTTGTTGGGGTGAGATGATATCTCATTGTAGTTTTGATCTGAATTTCTCTGATGGCTAATGATAGTGAGCATTTCTTCATGTGTCTGTTAGCTGCCTGAATATCTTCTTTGGTGAAGTGCCTGTTCATATCCTTTGCCCATTTTTTAATTGGATTATTTGTCTTTTTGCTGTTGAGGTTTTGGAGTATCTTGTAGATTTTAGAGATTAAATGCTGATCAGATTTGTCGTAGCCAAAAATTTTTTCCCAGTCTGTGGGTTGTGTTTTCACTCTTTTGGTGAAGTCTTTGGATGAGCATAAGTGGTTGATTTTTAGGATCTCCCATTTATCTAGTCTCTCTTCTGGTGCTTGTACACTGTTACTTATGGTTTGTATTGTGTTTATGCCATGTATTAGGGCTCCTACCATTGTCCCTATTTTTTCTTCCATGATCTTTATCGTTTTCGATTTTATATTTAAGTCTTTGATCCATTTTTAGTTTTTGTACATGATGTGAGATATGGGTCTTGTTTCAGTTTTTTGCGTATAGATACCCAATTATGCCAGCACCATTTGTTAAAGAGACTGTCTTTTCCCCAATTAATGGACTTTGGGCCTTTGTCAAGTATTAGCTGCTCATAGGTGGATGAGCTTATATCTGGATTCTCAATTCTGTTCCATTGGTGTATGTATCTGTTAGTACCAGTACCAGGCTGTCTTGACTACTGTGGAAGTATAATAGGTCCTAAAATCAGGTAGTTTAAGGCCTCCCACTTTGTTCTTCTTCTTGAGTAGTGCTTTATTTATCCAGGGCCTCTTCTCTTTCCATATTAAGTTGGTGATTTGTTTCTCCATCTCATTGAAAAACGTTGCTGGAATTTGGATCGGGATTGCATTGTATCTGTAGATTGCTCTGGGTATAATTGACATTTTCACTATGTTGAGTCTACCTATCCATGAACAAGGTATATTTTTCCACTTATGCAGGACTCTTTTAGTTTCTTGCAGTAGTGTCTTGTAGTTTTCTCTGTAAAGATCTTTTATATCTCTGGTTAGATTTATTCCTAAGTATTTTATCTTTTGGGGGGCTATTGTAAATGGTATTGATTTGGTGATTTCCTCTTCAAGGTTCTCTTCATTGGTATAAAGGAATCCAATTGATTTTTGTATGTTTATCTTGTATCCTGAAACTTTGCTGCAATCTTTTATTAGTTCCAGTAGTTTTCTTGTGGATTCCTTGGGGTTTTCTGTGTATAAGCTCATATCATCTGCGAATAGAGATATTTGACTTCTTCCCTACGTATTTGGATGTCCTTTTTTTCTTTTTCTAGCCTAACCGCTCTGGCTAGGACCTTGAGTACAATGTTGAATAACAGTGGTGATAAGGGACATCCTTGTCTGGTTCCTGTTCTCAAGGGGAATGCTTTCAAAGTCTCTCCATTCAGGGTGATGTTGGCTATTGGTTTTGTATAAATGCCCTTAATTATACTGAGGAATTTCCCTTCTATTCCTATTTTTTTTTTTTTTTGAGAGTTTTTATCATGAATGGGTGTTGGACTTTGTCAGATGACTTTTCTGCATCATGTGGTCTTGTCTTTTATTTATGTGATGTATTATGTTGATAGTTTTTCTAATGTTCAACCATCCCTGCATATCTGGTATAAATCCCACTTGGTCGTGGTGAATTATTGCTGAATTCAGTTGGCGAAAATTTTTTGAGGATTTTTGCATCAATGTTCATGAGAGATATTGGTCTGTAATTTTCTATTTTGTGGTGTCTTTACCTGGTTTTGGTATCAGGGTTATGCTGGCTTCATAGAATGAGTTTGGGAGTATTCCATCCGTTTCTATGCTCTCAAATACCTTTAGTAGAAGTGCTGTTATCTCTTCTCTGAAAGTTTGGTAGAATACGCCAGTAAAGCCATCCGGGCCAGGGCTTTTTTTGTTGACAGTTTTTTAATAACCTTTTCAATCTCTTCTTTTTTTAAGGGTTTATTTTAGTTGTTCTACGTCTGTTTGTGTTAATTTAGGTAGGTAGTGAGTTTCTAGAAATTAGTCCATTTCCTCTAGGTTTTCAAATTTGTCAGAGTACAATTTTTCATAGTATTCTGTTATGATTCTTTTAATTTCAGTTGGGTCTGTTGTGATATCACTGATCTCATCTCTTATATGGGTTATCTGCTTCCTCTCTAGTTGTTCTTTTGTCAGTTTGGCCAATGGTTTACCAATTTTGTTGATCTTTTCAAAGAACCAGCTTTTGGACTCGTTAACTCTTTCAATTGTTTTTCTGTTCTCTATTTCATTTAATTCTGCTCTAATTCTTATTATTTCCTTCCTTCTGGAACCTGTAGACTTCTTTTGCTGCTCTCTTTCTACTTGTTCCCGTTGTAGGGTTAGTGCTTTGATTATGAGCCTCTCTTGTTTTTGGATGTGTGCATTTATTGGTATAAACTGACCTTTGAGCACTGCTTTTGCTGTGTCCCAAAGGTTCTGGTAGGATGTGTTTTCATTTCTCATTTGATTCTATGAATTTCTTTATTCCTTCCTTAATTTCTTCTATAACCCAGTAGTTTTTGAGTAAGGTGTTGTTCAGTTTCCATGTATTTGATTTTTTTTCCTTGCTTTTTCTGTTGTTGATTTCCACTTTTATGGCTTTATGGTCAGAAAAGATGCTTTGTAGTACTTCAGTGTTTTGGATTTTGTTAAGGCTTGCTTTATGGCCTAATATGTGGTCTATTCTGGAGAATGTTCCATGTGCATTGGAAAAGAAAGTATACTTGGCTGCTGTTGGGTGCAGAGTTCAATATACGTCTATAAGATCAAGTTGGTTGATTGAAGCATTTAGCTCTTCTGTGTCTTTGCTGAGCTTCTTTCTGGATGTTCTGTCCTTCACCAAAAGTGGCATGTTGAAGTCTCCTACTACAATTGTGGAGCTGTTTATCTCTCTCTTCAGAGCTGTTAGAGTTTGTTTTATGTATTTTGGAGCTCTGTAGTTGGGTGCATAAATATTTATTATAGTTATGTCCTCCTGGTGTATTGACCCTTTAATCATTGTATAGTGCCCTTCCTTATCCTTTGTGGTGGATTTTACTGTAAAGTCTATTTTGTCAGAGATTAGTATTGCCACTCCTGCTCTTTTTTGAGTGTTGTTTGCTTGATATATTTTTTTCCATCCTTTGAGTTTTAGCCTGTTTGTGTCTTTAAGTCTAAGGTGCGTCTCTTGTAGGCAGCATATAGATGGATTATGCTTTTTTATCCACTCAGCCACTCTCCATCTCTTTATTGGTGCATTAAGTCTGTTTACATTCAGTGTAATTATTGATAAGCATGAGGTTAGTGCTGTCATCCTGATATCTCCTTTTGGGTATTGTTCACAGTTTCTTTGTTCTCCTCAATTTTCTGTGCTGAGTCATTTTTCTTTATGTATTTTTTTTTTCATCTTTTTGTTTGTTGTAGATTTTGTGTTTGCTGGTCTTTATGTTTTTCTACTTTTTTATTTTGATTTGTAGGATTGTTAGATTCCTTTGTGGTTACCTTAATATTTACCCCTAATTTTCCAAGTTTATACCAGTCTTTTATTACTTTATGTGGCCTTAACTTCCCCTCCATATAGAAAATCAATGTCTCCATTTTTTAAGTCCCTCTTTTTTTTGTTTTAATATTATCCCTTATATTTTTTTTACATATTGAGATCTGTTTCCCTATTTTCAATGTTTTAGCTTTGATGTAATTTTGATTTCCGTATCTGAGTCAATATCTGGTTGCTCTGTCCTGTGGTCTAGTCTTGCGTTGTTAGCTGGTGTGTGTGTTATTGATTATCTAACTGTAGGACTCCCTTTAGTATTTCTTGTAATTTTGGTTTTTTTTTTGCAAATTCCCTGAACTTCTGTTTATCTGGAAATGCCCTAATTTCACCATCGTATTTGATAGACAGTTTTGCTGGATATATAACTCTTGGCTGACAGTTATTTTCCTTCAAGGCTTTAAATATGTCATCCCATTGCCTTCTAGCCTGCATGGTTTCTGCTGAGTAGTCTGAGCTTATTCTAATTTGCTACCCTTTGTAGATGACTTTTTGTTTATCCCTAGCTGCTCTTAAAATTGTCTCTTTATCTTTGGTTTTGTAAGTTTGATTATAATATGTCTTGGTGACTTTCTTTTGGGATCTAACTTATGTGGGGTTTGATGAGCATCTTGGATAGATATCTTCTCATCTTTCATGATATCAGGGAAGTTTTCTGTCAACAAATCTTCAACAATTTTCTCTGTATTTTCTGTTATCCCCTGCCCTGTTCTGGTACTCCAATCGCTCGTAGGTTATTTCTCTTGATAAAGTCCCACGTGACTGTTAGAGTTTCTTCATTCTTTTTAATTCTTTTATCTAATTTTTCCTCATATAAGTTGGCATCAAGAGCTTTATCTTCAATCACTAATTCTAACTTCTACTGCCTCAATTCTGCTTCTATGACTTTCTATTGAGTTGTCTAATTCTGAAATTTCATTGCTAATCTTCTGAATTTCTGATTGCTGTCTCTCTGTGGCTTCTTGCAGCCTATTAATGATCTTGAATAACTTTTTTAACTTCTGCTGCTACTGTGTCTGGTGTTGCCTGACTGTTTCTACGTTCTGTTGAATTTCCTTTCTTATTTCTAGAAGAGTTCTGTATATTAATCTTTTGTATTCTGTCTCTGGTAATTCCAAGAGTTCTCTTCCTCCAGAGAATTTACTGATTCTTTAATTTGGGAGCTTGCTGAAGCCATCATGGACTGCCTCTTTATGTGACTTGATATTGACTGTTGCCTCCGAGCCATCAATAATTTATTATAATTTTATTTTTTGTTTGCTTAGTGAGACCTAACTTCTTATTTTGTTTTGTTTTGATATGCCCAAATAGGCTGCTCATGTGCACTAGTTTGATTTTTGACACCTTTTGATCTCTAATGTCCTGTCACCAGGTAGTTAGTTCTGTAACTAAGTATGTGCATGCTGGAGTCAGTTAAAATTGCCTCTATGAGATCAGCTCAGGTGTACAGGCAGTCGGTCACCAAGTGTGTCATGTAGGCTCTCACCCTGTCCTAGAGAGGCATGGGTGATTGGTGCAGGCACTGGACTCTGACTGTGGTAGGGGATCACGCACTGAGCCAGGTAGGGGGCTGACGGCTGCCCCTGCGATTCTGAAAGAAAAGCGTGTCCCTATTCTCTAGGGTGAATAAGGTGAGTTTTGCAGCCGGGCTAAGAGCACCCCACTATGTTGACTGCAAAGACTCGAGGGTACCACTTTTTCTTGAACTCCCGTAGCAGGTGACTAGGCACTTTAGGAGCTACCACCAGTCCTCAAGTCCCTGCTGCAAATCAATAAAAGTGCCTACTTGAGGGGCAGGGCTCTTTCAAGGATCACAAATCTGCCCATTCACAGCTGAAGCAGTTGAAGTTAAACTTCAGGTGTTCGCCCTGTTGTACTGTCGTAGTGAGGGCTAACACAGTTGAGATGGGTTCTCACAAGTCTATACAGGGATGTGTGGCACTCAGAGTCTGCGGACCCCTGATTTCTATGGCCAGCAAAGGAGCTGTGCTGATCTGGTGTTCCTGACCTAGGGGATCCAGCAGCTTATTTGTTTCCTCTCCAAGGCCAGGAGAATGGGTCAGGGCGCCTTTTGGTATCTACTTCCAGCCCAGTAGACTCCCGGTGCAGAGCGGGGAGGGAGGAGGTAAAAGGGAGAGAGGTTTTTCCCAAATGGGCTTTTTTTTTCTTTTTTTTTTAACTCACCATGAAAGGGTGCACGCATGTACTTATCCTAGTCTCTTGGGAGCTGCTCCTCACTGGTTTGGAGTGTCCAAGCAGAATCTCTGCTGCCAGGTCTCTTTTAATGTTGAAACTGATTCCTGAGTGTGTGCACTGCACAGCTGTTTGCCTGCTTCACCGCGGCCCAGCGTGACTGTGTCTCTGCAGTATCGCCGCCACAGCTCTAGCGCTCCTCACCTCTTCCAAACGGTCTTCCTCTCTGGTATGACTCAGATGGATTTCTTAACCTTGCCTTGTTCAGGGCTGCCAGATGTTCGCATAGAATCAGATCACTTGTTTTTCTAGGTCTTTGTTGTAAGAGGGATACAGGAAGCGTCTAACTAGTCTGCCATGTTGACCACGCCTTTGAAAAACAGATTCTTAACAAATGTTCTTTGGAACATAAATTTACAAAATAAACATAGTCTAGTTTTTCTTTACATATCTTTTGTCATGCCTCAGGAACAGTTCTAAAAACATTTGCCCCTTAAAGTAAAATACACAAAAAATTTGAAAACTCAGTGTCCCAGATATATAGGACTTTTAGAAAATGAATTATCTGTAAAGTTCCTAATAGTTCTTTTTGGAATTTCTCTCAGTCATGTAATTTGCTGATAGGAACCAGATATTATTATAGTCTACTTCAAATGTGATTCAAAGCTAATTGTGGAATCAGCAAAATCATGTTATGAGAAATTGTTCAGAGAATGCACATAATTGTGAATATGTGGAAGCCAATTATCAAATAGTAATAGCTATACTCATTTTCCTAAGAAAAATATTAGTTTTAATAATCATCTTTCCTATAAATTCAAATGAAAAGTGGACATAACAAAGGTCTTTGGGCACATTAACATTTACAAGAAGCTTAGATGTCGAGTTTTTAATGTTGAACAAGTTTTATAAAAGATAAAATGCAAGAATCTTTTGGTTACCAATTAAAAATTATTTACATTATATTATACAGTAAATTAAGTAACTAAATAATTGCTCTAGTTTTAATTCTGTAGGTTTCCAAATATAAATCCTTAATTAGCTAAGCTCTTGACAGCTTTGGTTTAAAATGTGCTATCTTTTAATGTGATAGATAGATAGATAGACAGATAGATAGATATTAATCTACAACCCACCTTTAATGGAACAGGTATTCAGAACAGTATTTAAAAGAGCACTGAAAAAGTACAGAGTTTCTTCCATCCTCTCTAAAACCTACATGGCTCTGAATCAGGGCAAATATTTTTCAAGACTTCTGTTTAATGTTGAAGGATATAGTAGTCGAAGAACGAGAACTGGCTACATAAATACTGAAAACTGGTTTTCATTTCCTCTGATACCTCAACAAGCTTATGAAATAAGTCCAGTTCTTCCTGCTACTAGAAGAAAAATTTTGCATGAAAGTGGGCTAATATTTATCTTTGTAGGATAAACTTGAAAAGAACTCAGCAAGTCATTTTGGCAGTATGGAAGATATAGTATTATGTGACATAAGGAAATATTTAATTTTATCCTAAATTGCCAATATTTCATAGAAGTTAAGCATTAAATACATCAACATGATAATAACTTAAAAAAAAATCAGCTTCTGGTATCCGCCTTTCAGCAAAAGAACTGTTTAGTTTTTATCCTCTAATAAAAAGTCCTTTACACCTTTCATTATAATTCAGCTGTTTTCATAACACTATTCCTTGGCTAATTTCCTGTCACTTGCTGAGTTTAAAAATGTCTCCAGGTTCCGGCAAAATGGCGCTCTAGGCAGAAGCACCACACCGTCCCTCCACAGCAAAGATCCAAAAAACTAAGCTGAACAGAGAATACAACAATCCTGAAACCCTAAAACATCAAATGAAGAGATAAAGAACTCAGCCAAGCACCAAATGGAGTGAGAAAACTGACAGAGAACGGAGAGCAAGGAGAGATTTGTGCAGAGGTCGCCTAATAGCTAACGCAGCGCAGATCTGCCATCTTGGCCTCCTATCGGAGACCAGCAAACAGGGGGTACGAGAAAGCAGCTTCACCGAGCTACCAGCGGGAGACAAAACAACCGGTAATTGGCGATATACGCTTTCCCACCCCCAACCTTCTTCACCCCTACTCAGCCTCCTCTGCTTCCCGCGGCCACAGTCTTTTGACCAGGAAACAGCAACTGCTTGGATTCCACACACCTGAACGGGTGGCTCTCTGAGTGCCATTTGTTGGCTGCTGGTGTTGCTTTTTTTCTGCTTTTTATTTCTTCCTTACCTCTCCCCACCTCCCCCTCCTTTCGCTCGAGTATCTCGCTCCGTGAGCTATCTTTGCTTCTTCCTGAGGGGCTGCAGAGCTCCGGTAATTTGTGATATATGCTTTCCCACTCTCTAACCTTCTTCACCCACACTCAGCCCCCTCTGCTTCCCACGGACACAGTATTTTCTCCAGAAACACCAGCCTGCACTGGCTGGCTCTCTGAGTGCCATTTGTTGGCTACAAGTGTTGCTTTTTTCTTTTTTTCTGCTTCTTTTGATTTCTTACTTGCCTCTCACCACCTCCCCCTCCCTTCGCTCAAGTACCTAGCTCCGTGCACCATCTTTGCTTCTTCCTGAGGGGCTGCGGAGCTCTATTCGAGTGTGGAGCTGCTTCCCGGTTTTGGCTGCCGTGCTGGTGGGATCCCAGGACTTTTGTTTGTTTGTTTGTTTTGAAATGTTTGTTTATTTTCTTTTCCTTTTCTTGAGTTGGAAGCCCTTTCTGGCCAGGCTGAGCTGCGTGGCAGGGAGACTCCCCTTCAGCTTCCACAGACGGGCAGAAGGATCCCTGAGGACATTTCTTTTTATGTTGTTTTTTTTTTTTTTCTGTTTCCTTGGAGGCCTTTCTTATTTGTTTGTTTTTTAAATTTGTTTTGTTTTCTTTTTCCTCTTTTTCCCTTTTTGTCTTTCTTCATTGCTCAGTTTCTCATCTCTCTATATCTTCCTTCTCTTTCTGTTCCCTGAATACCCGGTGTTGTATACCTCTACACCTTCTAGCCAGGCTGTACTGCAACACCTGAGAGCAACTTCCCCAGACCTCATAGCTGCACCGGTGGGATCCCTGGGAACTTTGCGGTTCTTTCACCTTTCTGATCCTTATTTATTCATTCTTTTCTTCGCCTCCCCTTTCCGTTTCTCTCCATTTCATAGTCTCCAATGGCGAGCTCCCATAGCATTCTTTTTTCTTTGTTTGTATGTTTTCGGCTCCTATTCCTCTCTATTCTCTCCTATATCCATCTTAGCTCCACACATAACAATATCCCTGCAGCATACTGCCTACCTGCACCGTACGCTTGACATCACACCACCAAGCAGCCAAGACATGGCCTACTGGAACCTGCCCTGCACTGATTACCGACCCGCCCTGGTGGCTGTAGTAAGTGCCACAAACAACCCGTCCAAGTAACTACTCTTCAGCTAGACCTGCCCTGCCATACCATATCTGAGTGACTGACCCTGCCAGTTGGAGAAGGAGGCGAAAAGTATTGAGCGCACAGACGAGCAAACAACAAAGAACACACAGTCTGCCTGGTCAGACATAGTCAAATTAAAAAAAAAAAAAAAACAAAAGGGATGAAACAAACAAATCTACAATCAATAAATGAGAAAAATAACTAGTGAATCCCCCAAAGACAGCAGAAAATATCAAAACATTTACAAAAACAGGACAGGATGGTTACAGTAGGTGTCCAAAATAAAACACCAGATGACTCTCCTCTGGAAGAAAATGCACCAGAACTACCTGATAGGGAATTCAAATCTATAATACTCAGAATTCTCCAAGAACTGAGGCAAAAAGTTGACAAACATGAGGAAAAAATAGACAAATTCATGGAAAATAAGTACAAAAAATTGGAAAAATTCAGAAAAATAATGCAGGAACAAAATGCCAAAATAAATTTACAACTAGAAATTATAGAAAGACAACAATTAGAAATCCAAAAGATAAATAACAAGATTTCAGAAATGGGCGATGTCATAGAAGGGCTGAGAAGCACATTTGAAAAGGTGGAAGACAGGATCAGTGGAATTGAACACAAACACTTGGATACAATTCTGCTTGAGGAAAACTCAGAAAAAAGAACAAAGAAAAATGAAGAGACCCTGAGAGTTATGTGGGACACAATCAAAACCAAAAATCTGCGAGTGATTGGAATTCCAAAACAGGGGGAGAAAACAGAAAACACAGAGAGGATCACTGAGGAACTGCTGACAGAAAACTTCCCCAATATCATGAAAGATGAAAAGCTTGCCATCCAAGAAGCTCAACGAACCCCATACAGAAGAGACCCCAAAAGAAAATCACCAAGGCATATCATATTCACACTCGCCAAAACCAAAGACAAACAAAGAATCCTGAGAGCAGCTCGAAAAAACAAGTACTCACATACAGAGGAGAAACAATAAGACTAAGCTCAGATTATTTGGCAGAAACCATGCAGGGAAGAAGGCAAAGGGATGACATATATAAAATCTTGAAAGAAAAAAACTGTCAGCCAAGAATAATATATCCTGCAAAACTCTCGTTCAAATTTGATGGTGAAATTAGGTCATTTCCAGATAAACAGAAATTAAGGGAATATGTAAAAGTCAAACCAAATTTACAAGAATTATTAAAGGGAGTCCTTCAATCTGAGAACAAACAGCTTCAGCCCACAGGCAGAACCTAGGATGCAGGATCGTACCAGCCAGATACCAATCTAGGAAATGAGCTCTCAAGGACTATCCAAAACCAAAAGAAATACAGCAGGGAATCAGAGCAGTTAATCAGTAAATGACAACAACATCAAAACAATAAAAGT
The DNA here is from genome assembly GCA_030035585.1 of Dugong dugon. Classification (NCBI taxonomy): domain Eukaryota; kingdom Metazoa; phylum Chordata; class Mammalia; order Sirenia; family Dugongidae; genus Dugong; species Dugong dugon. The sequence goes on along the minus strand of CM057461.1, from coordinate 161,085,828 downwards.
GGGAATAAACAGCATAGAAATAGAACCTTCTAATGGAGAGGAAGGCAAGGCGATACCAAGTAATGGTAGACTGCTTCAAACTTAGAAAGTTAAGGGTAGAATTTATGGTAACCACAAAGAACGTTAACAAACATACACATTTTAAAAAAGAGGAAAGACATAAAGTCTCAGCAAAAACAAAAACTACAAAAACAAAAGAAATGAACACAAAATCCACAACAAAAGTAACTCAGCACAAGAGAGTAAGAAGAACAAAGAAAACATCAGTAACACAAAAAAAAGCTCTACAAAATGACAGCAACAAACTCACATCTATCAATAATTACACTGAATGTAAATGGACTCAAAGCACCCATAAAGAGATGGAGAGTGACACAAAGGATAAGAAAACAGGGTCCATCAATATGCTGTCTACAAGAGACACACCTTAGAAACAAAGATGTGAATTTATTAAAAGTTAAAGGTTGGAAAAAAATATATCAAACTAACAACTACCAAAAAAGAGCAGGAGTGGTAATTCTAATCTCAGATAAAATAGACTTTGAAACAAAGTCTACCATAAAAGACAAAGAAGGACACTATATAATGATTAAGGAGATGATCCATCATGAAGACATAACCATAATAAACATATACGCACCTAAAGACGGGGCTCCAAATTACATAAAACAAACTCTAACAACACTGACAAGAGAAATTGACAGTTCCACAATAATAGTAGGAGACTTCAACACACCACTCTCAGTAAAGCACAGAACAACTAAGAAGAAACTCAGCAAAGATGCAGAAGACCTAAAGGGCACGATCAGCCAACTGGACCTCATAGACATATATAGAACACTCCATCCAACCTCTGCAAAGTACACATTCTTTTCCCATGCACGTGGAACGTTCTCCAGAATAGACCACGTCTTAGTCCACAGAGCAACCCTCAACAAGATCCAAAACGCTGAGATAATTCAAAGTATCTTCTCTGACAACAATGCCATCAAGGTAGAAATTAACAATAGAAAGAGCAAGGAAAAAAAATCAATTACATGGAAACTGAATAATACCCCGCTTACACATCAGTGGGTAACAGACGAAATCAAAGATGGAATCAAAAAATTCCTAGAATCAGGGGGATGTCTGGCAAGATGGCGCTCTAGGCAGAAGCACCACGCCGTCCCTCCACAGCAAAGATCTGAAAAACTAAGCCAAACAGAGAATCAACAATCCTGAAACCCTAGAACATCAAATGAAGAGATAAAGAACTCAGCCAAACACCAAACGGAGTGAGAATATTGAAAGAGAACGGAGAGCAAGGAGAGATTCATGCAGAGGTCCCCTACCAGCTAACGCAGCGCGGATCTACCATCTTGGACTCCTATCAGAGACCAGCAAATGGGAGAACGGGAGAGCAGCCTTGCGGAGCATCCAGTGGGAGACAAAACAGTCGGTAATTTGCGGTGTGCGCTTTCCCACCCCCCACCCCTATTCAGCCCGGCTGGGGCTCCCCTGCTTCCCGTGGCCAAGGTCCCTGGGCTGGGGGGCGCCGGTAGCTTGGATTCCGCACACCCAGGCTGGTGGCTCTCTGGGTGCCGTTTGTTGGCTGCTGGTGTTGCTTTTTCTGCCGCCTCCCCCTCCTTTTGCTCAGGTGCGTGGTTCTGAGTGCCGTCTTTGCTCTTTCCAGTGGGGCTGTGGGGCTGCGTTCAGGCGTGTGGCTGCTTCCAGGTCTGGGCTGCCACGCTGGTGAGATCCCGGGGCCTTTGTTCGTTTGCCCCTCTGCTTCCCACGGACACAATCTCTTGACCCGGGGCCACCAGCTGCTTGGATTCCGCCCGCCCAGGCAGGCGGCTCTCTGGTTGCCATTTGTTGGCTGCTGGTGTTGCTTTTTCTGCTTCTTTTGGTTTCTCGCTTGCCCCTCACTGCCTCCCCCTCCTTTTGCTCAGGTGCCTGGTTCCGAGCACCGTCTTTGCCCTTTCCTGTGGGACTGTGGGGCTACTTTCGGGTGTGTGGCTGCTTCCAGCTCTGGGCTGCCACGCTGGTGAGATCCCGGGGCTTTTGTTTGTTTGCTCCTCTGCTTCCCACGTGTGTGGCCACAGTCTCTTCACTGGGGTCTGCTGGCCGCTTGGATTCCTCGCGCCTGGGCGGGCGGCTCTCTGGATGCCTTTTGTTGGCTGCTGGTGCCTTTTTTTTTTTTTTCTTTTTCTCCTGCTTCTTTTGGTTTCTCGCTTCCCTCTCGCCGCCTCCCCCTCCTTTCACTCAGGTGCCGGGCACCGTACACCCTCTTTGCTTCTTTCTAAGGGTCCCCAGAGCACAGGCAATTTGTGATATATGCTTTCCTACTCTCCACCCTTCTTCACTCACACTTGGCCTCCTGTGTTTCCCACGGACACAGTCTCTTGTCCAGAAACACCAGCCCGCACTGGCTGGCTCTCTGAGTGCCATTCATTGACTGCGGTGTTGCTTTTTTTTAAATTTTATTTTATGTTCTTTTTTTCTTTTTTGATTAGTTTGGTTTTCTTTTCCCTCTTTTTCCCTTTTGTCTTTCTTCATTGCTCAATTTCTTGTCTCTCTATCTCTTCCTTCTCTTTCTGATCCCTGAATACCAGGCTTTGTATGCCTCTGCGCCTTCTGGCCAGGCTGTGCTGTGAAACCTGAGACCGACTTCCTGAGAACTCATAGCTGCATCGGTGGGATCCCTGGGAACTTTGCAGTTCTTTAACTTTTCTGATTTTTATTTGTTCATTCTTTCGTTTTCTTTCTCTTCCCCCTTCTGGTTTTCTCCATCCCATAGTCTCTCATCTGTCCATTCCAAAGGCAAACTCCCCTAGCATTCTTTTATGTTTGTATGTTTTTTTGCTCCTGCTCCTCTCTCCTCTCTCCCATATCCAACTTAGCTTCACACATAACCATCTCCCCGCTGCATCCTGTCTACCTGCACTCTGCACTTGACATCACACCACCAAGCTGTGCAGGCACGCCCTATTGGAACCTGCCCAGCACTTACTACCGACCATCCTGGTGGCTGTGGTGAGTGCCACAAACAACCCGTCCCAGTAGCTTCTCTTCAGCTAGACCGCCCAGCTGTACCACAAGGACGAAACAAAAAAATCTACAATCAATAAGTGAGAGAAATATCTACTGAATGCCCCGAAAACAGCAAACAATATCAAAACATTTACAAAAACAAGACAATATGGCTCCAATAGGCGTCCAAATTAAAACAGCAGATAACCCTCCTGTGGAAGAAAATGCACTAGAAGTACCTGATAGGGAACTCAAATCACTAATACTTGGAATTTTCCAAGAACTGAGGCAAAAAGCTGACAAACATGAGGAAAAAATAGACAAATTTATGGAAAATACAGACAAAAAATTGGAATAATTCAGGAAGATGATGCAGGAACAAAATGCTAAAATAAATTCACAACTAGAAATTATACAAAAACAACAATTAGAAATCCAAAAGACAAAAAAGATTTCAAAAATGGATGATGTCATAGAAGGGCTGAGAAGTAGAATTGAAACCGTGGAAGACAGGATCAGTGGAACTGAAGACAAACACTTGGACACAACTCTGTTTCATGAAAACTCAGAAAAAAGAACAAAGAAAAATGAAGAGACCCTGAGAGTTATGTGGGACACAATTAAAAGCAAAAATTTACGAGTGATTGGCATCCCAGAACAGGGGGAGAAAACAGAAAACACAGAGAGGATCGTTGAGGAACTGCTGACAGAAAACTTCCCCAATATCATGAAAGATGAAAAGCTGGCCATCCAAGAAGCTCAACAAACCCCATATAGAAGAGACCCCAAAAGAAAATCACCAAACATGTCATATTCACACTCGCCAAAACTAAAGACAAAAAAAGAATCCTGAGAGCAGCTCGTGAAAAACTAGAAGTCACATACAGAGGAGAAACAATAAGACTAAGCTCAGATTATTCGGCAGAAACCATGCAGGCAAGAAGGCAGTGGGATGACATATATAAAATCTTGAAAGAAAAACATTGTCAGCCAAAAATAATATATCCTGCAAAACTCTCATTCAAATTTGATGGTGAAATTAGGTCATTTCCAGATAAACAGAAACTAAGGGAATATGCAAATTCAAACCAAACTTACAAGAATTATTAAAGGGAGTTCTTTGATCTGGGGACAAACAGCTTCAGCCCTCAGGCAGGACCTAGGACGCAGGATCATACGAACCAGATACCATTCTAGGAAATGAACTATCGAGGACTATCCAAAACCAAAAGAAATACAACAGGGAATCAGAGCAGTCAATCAATGGATGACAACAACATCAAAACAATGAAAGAAGGAATAAACAGCCTAGGTATACAACCTTCTAATGGAGAAGAAGGCAAGGCAATACCAAGGAAGGGTAGACTGCTTCAAACTTAGAAAGATAAGGGTAAAATTCATGGTAACCACAAAGAAAGTTAACAAACCAACTCATAAAAATAAAGACGAAAAACATAAAGTCTCAGCAAAAACAAAACCTACAAAAACAAAAGAAATGAACAGAAAATCCACAAACAAAAGTAACTCAGCACAAGAGAGTAAGAAGAACAAAGAAAACTTCAGCACCACAAAAAAAAGCACTACAAAATGACAGCAACAAACTTCCATCTATCAATAATTACACTGAATGTAAATGGACTCAATGCACCCATAAAGAGATGGAGAGTGGCAGAATGGATAAGAAAACAGGATCCATCAATATGCTGTCTACAAGAGACACACCTTAGCAACAGAGATGTGAATTTGTTAAAAATCAAAGGTTGGAAAAAAATATATCAAGCTAACAACTACCAAAAAAGAGCAGGAGGGGCAATTCTAATCTCAGATAAAATACAATTTAAAACAAAATCTACCATAAAAGACAAAGAAGGACACTATATAATGATTCAGGGGACGATCCACCATGAAGACATAACCATAATAAACATCTACGCACCCAATGACAGGGCTCCAAAATACATAAAACAAACTCTAACAGCACTGAAAAGAGAAATTGACAGTTCCACAATAATAGTAGGAGACTTCAACACATCACTCTCAGTAAAGGACAGAACAACTAAGAAGAAACTCAGCAAAGATACAGAAGACCTAAAGGACACAATCAGCCAACTGGACCTCATAGACATATATAGAACAATCCATCCAACCGCTGCAGAGTACACATTCTTTTCCAATGCACAAGGAACGTTCTCCAGAATAAATCACATCTTAGGCCACAGAGCAATCCTCAACAAGATCCAAAACGTTGAGATAATTCACAGTATCTTCTCTGACCACAATGCCATCAAGGTAGAAATTAACACTAGAAAGAGCAAGGAAAAAAAATCAACTGCATGGAAACTGAATAATACTCTGCTTACACATCAATGAGTAATAGAAGAAATCAGAGATGGAATCAAAAAATTCCTACAATCAAATGAGAATGAAAACATATCATACCAAAACCTTTGGGACACAGCAAAGGCAGTCTTCAGAGGAAAATTTATAGCAATAGATGCACATATCAAAAAAGAAGAAAGGGACAAAATCAAAACATTAACTACAGAACTCAAACAAATAGAAAGATAACAGCAAAAAAGCCTACAACCACCAGAAGAAAGGAAATAGTAAAGATCAGAGCAGATATAAATGAAATAGAGAACAGAAAAACAATAGAAAGAATCAACAAAACCAAAGGTTGGTTCTCTGAAAGCATCAACAAAATCCACAAACCACTGGCAAGACTGACAAAAGAAAAACAGGACAGGACACAAATAACCAAAATAAGAAATGAAAAGGGGGACATTACAACAGACCCAACCTAAATCAAAAGGATTATAACAGAATATCATGAAAAACTATCTTCCAACAAATTTGAAAACCTAGAGGAAATGGGTAAATTTCTAGAAACACACGGCCTACCCAAACTACAACAAAGTGATATTGAAAATCTGAACAGACCCATAACAGAAGAAGAGATTGAAAAGGTAATAAAAAAAACTCCCAACCAAAAAAAGCCCTAGCCAAGATGGCTTCACTGGGGAATTCTACAAAACATTTACAGAAGAGCTTGTACCAGTTCTACTCAACCTATTTCATAGCACAGAAGAGGAAGCAAGACTTCCAAATTCATTCTATGAAGCCAGCATAACGCTGATACCAAAACCAGGCAAAGACATCACAAAAAAAGAAAATTACAGACCAATATCTCTCATGAATATAGATGCAAAAATTCTGAACAAAATTCTAGCCAATAGAATTCAGCATCATATCAAAAAAATAATACACCACAACCAAGTATGATTCATACCAGGTATGCAAGGTTGGTTTAACATTAGAAAATCCATCAACGTAATTCACCACATAAATAAAAGCAAAGAAAAAAATCACATGATCATCTCAATTGACACAGAAAAGGCATTTGACAAAGCCCAACACCGATTCCTGATAAAAGCTCTCAATAAAATAGGTATAGAAGGGAAATTTCTCAACATAATAAAGGGCATCTATGTAAAACCAATGGCCAACATCATTCTTAATGGAGAGAGGCTGAAAACATTCCCCTTGAAAACAGGAACAAGACAAGGATGCCCTTTATCACCACTCCTATTTAACATTGTGCTGGAAGTTCTAGCTAGAGCAATAAGGCAAGAAAAAGAAATAAAGGGCACCCAAATTGGTAATGAAAAAGTTAAACTGTCCCTGTTTGCAGATGATATGACACTATACATAGAAAACCCTAAAGACTCCACGACGGATCTACTGGAACTAATAGAAAGATTCAGCAGAGTAGCAGGATACAAGATAAACATTCAAAAATCAGTTGGATTCCTATACACCAGTAAACAGAACGATGAAAAGGAAATCAGAAAATCACTACCATTTTCAATAGCTCCTAAAAAGATAAAATACTTAGGAATAAATCTGACCAGGGATGTAAAAGACCTATAGAAAGAAAACTACAAAACACTACTGCAAGAAACCCAAAGGGATCTACATAAATGGAAAAACACACCATGCTCATGATTAGGCAGACTCAACATTGTGAAAATGGCAATTCTACCCAAAGCAATTTACAAATACAACGCAATCCCAATCCAAATACCAACAACATTCTTCAAAGAGATGGAAAAAGTAATCATTAACTTTATATGGAAAGGGAAGAAGCCTCAAATAAGTGAAGCACTACTGAAGAAGAAGAATAAAGTTGGAGGACTCACACTACCTGATGTCAAAACCTACTATACAGCTACAGTAGTCAAAACAGTCTGGTACTGGTACAACAACAGAGACATTGACCAGTGGAACAGAATTGAGAACCCACATGTAAATCCATCCACCTACGGTAACCTGATTTTCGACAAGGGCCCAAAGTCCATCAAATGGGGAAAAGACAGTCTTTTTAACAAATGGTGCTGGCAAAACTGGATATCCATTTGCATAAAAATGAAACAGGACCCATACCTCACACCGTATACAAAAACTACTTCAAAATGGATCAAAGACCTGAATATAAAGCCTAAAACTATAAAGTTCATAGAAGAAAAAATAGAACCAACACTTCAGGCCTTAATACATGGCATTAACAGGATACAAACCATAACCATCAACACACAAAACCCAACAGATAAACTAGATAACTGGGATCTTCTAAAAATCAAACACCTATGCTCTTCAAAAGACTTCACCAAAAGAGTCAAAAGAGAACCTACAGACTGGGAAAAAAGTTTTTGGACAGTACAAGTCAGACAAAGGTCTAATCTCCATAATCTACAAGAAAATCCAACACCTCTACAACAAAGAGACAAATAATCCTATTAACAAATGGGCAAAGGAAATGAACAGAAACTTCACTAAAGAAGACATTCAAATGGCCAACAGACACATGAGGAAATGCTCACGATCACTAGGCATTAGAGAAATGCAAATTAAAACCACAGTGAGATACCATCTCACCCCAGCATTACTGGCACCAATCAAAAACACTGGAAATAACAAATGTAGGAGGGGCTGCGGGGAGATCGGAACACTTACGCACTGCTGGGAGGAATGCAAAATGATATAACCATTTTGGAAACTGATATAACGCTTCCTCAGAAAGCTAGAAATAGACATACCATTCGATCCAGCAATCCCACTCCTAGGAATATATCCTAGAGAAATAAGATTCATCACTCGAATAGACATACGCACACCTGTGTTTATGGCAGCATTGTTCACAATAGCAAAACGGTGGAAACAACCTAGATGTCCATCAACAGATGAATGGATAAACAAACTATGGTACCTACACACAATGGAGTACTATGCAACGAGAAAGAACAAGGAATCTGTGAAGGATCTCATAACATGGATGAAACTGGAGGACATTATGCTGAGTGAAATAAGTCAATCACAAAAGGACAAATATTGTATGAGACCTCTATTGTAAAAACCCACGAAAAAGTTCACACACAAAATGTAACATTCTTTGTTGGTTACCAGGGTTGGGTGGGGTGGGGGGTAAATACTAAATAGACAATAGATAAGTGGTATCTTGGGTGAAGGGTGAGACAGTACACAATACAGGGGAAACTAGCACAACTTGTACAAGGAAAGGTCATGGAAGCCCCATAGACACATCCAAACTCCCTGAGGGACTGAATTGCTGGGCACAGGGCTCTGGGGACAATGGTCTCGGGGAACATCTAGCTCAACTGGCATGACACAGCTTATAAAGACAATGCTCTACATTCTACCTTGGTAAGTAGTGTCTGGGGTCTTAAAAGCCTGTGAGCGGCCATCTAAGATACTCCGCTGGTCTCATCCCTTCAGGAGCAAGGGAGAATGAAGAGAACAGGATACAAGGAAAAGATCAGTCCGAAGGACTAATTGTCCACAGCTACCAAGACCTCCACCAGACTGAGCCCAGTACAGCTAGATGGTGCCCGGCTACCACCACTGACTGCTCTGACCAGGATCACAACAGAGGGTTCTGGACAGAGCTGGAGAAGGATGTAGAGCATAATTCTAACCCACAAAAAAAAGACCAGATTTACTGGCCTAAAGGAGACTGGAGAAACCCCGAGAGTGTGGCCACCCAGACACCCTTTTAGCTCAGTGGTGAAGTTACCTCCGAAGTTCACTGTTCAGCCTGGGAGTGGACAGCCCCATAAAACCAAATGAGACTAACAAGGTACAAGAGTCCAGTGACAAGGGCCAGAAGGCAGAAGGGGACAAGGAAGCTGGTGATAGGGAACCCAAGGTTGAGTAAGGATATTGCTGATGTGTTGTGAGATTGTTAACCACAGTCATAGGGCAACAGTTGTAGTAACTGTTAAATGAGAAACTATTTTGTTCTGTAAGCCTTCATCTTAAGTGAGAATAACAGCACAATTCGAAGAGCGTAGTCAATGTCACTGAACTGTGCATGTAGAAATTTTTGAAATGGTGTATTTTTGGCTATGTGTATTTTCACCAAAAAAAAAATAAGGTTGAGAAGTTAGAGGGTTGATATGTTGTGGGGTTGTTAACCAATGTCATAAAACAACATGTGTACTTTTGTTTCATGAGAAACTATTTGTTGTGTAAGCCTTCGCCTCCAACAACACGCAGTTATTTGAATGTAAAAGTCATTTTTTAACCTGCAAACACCACAGGCACACTTCCTATCTGGAAATGTTGATCATATATTTTTTTTGGGGGGGGGTGGTTAGTATAAAAATATTCTTACTCAGATTTGAGCCTATGACTTCTATGGAAAACACGTTGAATTTTCTGGGGAAACATATGCTCAAACACCCCATTCACAGTTTGCACCCTGGGGCCTAAATATGTTTTCTAGTTGGTTGTAAGCAAAAGAAACATTAAACATTATTGATGGTAATGAAGTAGTCAAGAATAATTTTTATCACAATGTTTTGCATTTTACTTATATAATTCACTATCTAGTAATTATTGTAGGATTGACTGGAATTTCTTTCTTTTTTTTTTTTACTCGGGGTATTGGACACCTGTATACTACTTCAAATCCAACCACTCCTGTGAAGATCAGTTTTGGATATCTGACTCCATTTACTTAGGCCTAACCTGACAGCTCCTCACCTTGCACATCATATTTCTTTTCCCTAGGGTCTCTCTGATGCCCTAGTGCAGGACATTCATGATAACCTGTTAACATTCACCATTTGCAACTCAGAAGTCCATGGAGCAAACTCACCAATAGAGGGTGAGAACCAATATGTAAATGCTTCTTCTTTTCTCCCCAAAGGATGGATAATTCCAAGGTGCGCTGCATAACACTTCAAGCTAATATTTAATCAGTTGAATTATGAGATCCTGCAGTCCCTATACATGTGGCTTAAGGCAGAATGCAAAGAATACAAATTGAATCTGAGAACATTCAATAAATGTCATGAGTTTCATTGTTATGTGCACTCTGTAGTGTAAAAGATACATTATATTTACCTAGAATATATACTTTGTCGTTGCCCTTATACTTCTCCCTTCAACTCTCAAATACTTTTGCATCTTAAAGTAATCTACTTGATTTTTCATTTTTTCAGGATTGTCAAAATAGATTATTTATGCTTGAAAAGTGACAAATTTATTCTTCCTCTTTGTGCCCTGAAACCCAGAGTGAGAATAATATTCTCACTCTGGGTGCCCTGACACATGTAACACACACCGAACTCAGAGTGGTATATATATTTGATTTTTAGTTTTATTCCATCCACTAACATTTATCGAGTGGCTACTCTAAGTTCAGTGTATGTATATATATATACATGTATGTATATGTATGTATATATATATATATGTATACACACACACACACACACACACACAGACACACACATACATATACCACAGCTCATCTGTCAGTTTGTCATACTGTGGTAGCTTGTGTGATGCTGAGATGCTGGAGACTATGCTACCTGTATTTCAAATACCAGCAGGGTCACCCGTGGTAGACAGGTTTCAATGGAGCTACCAGACTAAGACAGGCTAGGAAGAAGAACATGGTGATCTACTTCTAAAAAAAATGACCATTGAAAACTTTATGAATAGCAGTGAAACATTGTCTGGTATACTGCTGGAAGATGAGACTCTCAAGTTGGAAGGTACTGAAAATATGACTGGGGAAGAACTGCTTCCTCACATAGAGTCGACATTTGTGACACAGATGGAGTAAAGCTTTCAGGACCTTCATTTGTTTATGTGGCATGACTCAACATGAGAAAAAAACAGCTGCAAACATCCACTGATAATCATAATATGAAAGGTATAAAGTAGGAATCTAGAAGAATTGGAAGTTGTCAAAATGAAATGGAACATCAAAAGATTGATATCGAATCTTTTGGTTAGCAGCCACAGCTTGCTGTAGCTCTTAGCCACCGTGCCACCAGTGCTGCTTCCTCGGCTTTAATGAGCTGAAATGGACTGGTATTGTCCATTTTCAAACAAGCATATGGTCTACTGTGCCAGGAATGACAAACTGAAGAGGAATGACATTGCATTCATCGTTAAAAAGAACATTTCAAAATCTATCCTGAAGTACAACGTTGTCAGTGATAGAGTAATACCCATATGCCTACAAGGATGACCAGTTAATATGACTATTATTCAAGTTTATGCTACAACTACTAAGTCCAAAGTAAGGAAATTGAAGATTTTTACTGACTTCTGCACTCTGAAATTGATCAAGCATGCTGTCAAGACACATTGATAATTACTGGTGATTAGAATGTGAAAGTTGGAAACAAGAAGGATCAGTAGTTGGAAAACAGGTCTAGACGAAAGAAATGACGGCACAGATCGCATGATAGAACTTTGCAAGACCAACAGATTATTCATTGCAAATACCTTTTTTCAACAACATAAATGGTGGCTATACACATGGACCTCGCTGGAAGGAATACACAGGAATCAAATCGACTACATCTGTGGAAGGAGACAAAGGAGAAACTTAATGTCATCAGTCAGAACAAGGCCAGGGGCCAACTGCAGAACAGACCATCAATTGTTCATATGCAAATTCAAGTTGAAGCTAAAGAAAGTTAAAACAAGTCCACAAGAACCAAAGTACGACCTTGAGTATAACCCATCTGAATTTAGAGACCATCTCAAGAATAGATTTGACACACTGAACACTAATGATCAAATATCAAATGAGTTGTGGGATGACATCAAGTACATCATACCTGAAGACGGCAAAAGGTCATTAAAAAGACATGAAAGAAGAAAAGACCAAAATGGATGTCAGAAAATACTCTGAAACTTGCTCTTAAAAATAGAGTAGCTAAAGTGAATGGAGGAACTGATGACATAAAAGAGCTGAACAGAATATTTCAAAGGGCAGCATGAGAAGACAAAGTATTATAATGAAATGTGCAAAGACTTGGACTTAGAAACCAAAAGGAAAGAACACGTTCAGCGTTTCTGAAGCTGAAAGAACTGAAGAAAATTTCAAGCCTCAAGTCGCAATACTGAAGGATTCTATGGGCAAAATATTGAACAACAGAAGAAGCATCAAAAGAAGATGGAAGGAATACAGGGTCACTATACCAAAAAGAATTGGTCAACATTCAATCATTTCAGGAGGTAGAATATGATAAAGAACAAACGGCATTGAAGGAAGAAGTCCAAGCTGCACTGAAGACATTGGTGAGTAACAAGGCTCCAGGAATTAACGGAATGCCAACTGAGATGCTTCAACAAACAGATGCAACACTGGAAGTGCTCACTTGGCTATGCCAAGAAATTTGGAAGACAGCTACCTGGCCAATTGACCAGAAGAGATCCATATTTGTGCTCATTCCAAAGAGTGGTAATCCAATGGAATACTGAAAATATTGAACAATATCATTAATGTTACGTGCAAGTAAAATTTTGCTGAAGATAACTCAAAAATTGTTGCAGCAGTACATTGACAGGGAACTGTGAGAAATTCAAGCTGAACTCAGAAGAGGACGTCGAACAAGGAACATCATTGCTGATGTCAGATGGATCTTGGCTGAAAGCAAAGAATACTAAAAAGATGTTTACCTGTATTTTATTGACTATGCAAAAGCATTCGACTGTGTGGATCATAACAAATTATGGATAATGTTGTGAAAAAAGGGAATTCCAGAATACTTAACTGTGCTCATGCAAAACCTGTACATGGACTAAGAGGCAGTTATTCTAACAGAACAAGGGGATACTGTGTGTTTTAAAATCAGAAATGGTGTGCATCAGGGTTGTATTCTTTCACTATACTTATTCAATCTGTATGCCGAGCAAATAATCCAAGAAACTGAACTATATGAAGAAAAATGCAGCATCAGGATCGGAGGAAGACTCATAACCTGCGACAAGCAGATGACACAACTTTGCTTGCTGAAAGTGAAGACGACTTGAAGCACTTACTGGTGAAGATCAAAGACTACTGTATTCAGTATGGTTGACACTTCAACATAAAGAAAACAAGAATCCTCACAACTGGACCAATAAGCAACATCTTAATAAATGGAGAAAATAATGAAGTTGTCAAGGATCCACAGTCAATGCCCACGGAAGCAGTCAAGAAATCATATGACATATTGCATTGGGCAGATCTGCTGCAAAAGACTTCTTTCAAGTGTTAAAAAAACAAAGATGTCACTTTCAGTACTAAGGCGAGCCTGGCCCAAGCCATGGTATTGTCAATCACCTCATATGCACGGGGAAAATGAACACTGAGTAGGGAAAATCAAAAAAGAATTGATGCATTTGAATTATGGTACTGGCAAAGAATATTGAATATACCATGGACTCCCAGAAGAACCAACAAATCTGTCTTGGAAGAAGTACAGTCAGCATGCTACTTAGAAGTGAGGATAGTGAGAATTTTTCTAATGTACTTTGGACATGTTATCAGGAGGGATCAGTCCCTGAAGAAGGACATCATCCTTGGTAAAGTAGAGGATCATTGAAAAAGAAAGACACAGTGGCTGCAACAATGGGCTCAAACATAGCAAAGATTGTGAGGATGGCCCAGGACCAGGCAGCATTTTCTCCTGTTGTACATAGGGTCGCTATGAGTCGGAACTGACTCGGCAGCATCTAACTACAACAACATATATTCATTAGTTGTGCAAATGTACGATACTAATATAAAGAGTCTTGGTGGTGCAATGATTAAACGCTAGGCTGATAACTGAAAGGAAGGTGGTTCAAACCCACCAGCCGCTCTGTGGGAGAAAGTCGTGGCAGTTCGCTTCCGTAAAGAGGTACAGCCTTGGAAACCCTGTGGGGCAGTTCTACTCTGTCCTACAGGGCTGCTATGAGTTGGAATCAGCTCAATGGCAGTGGGTTTAAAGATATTCTAAAATAAAAAAAGTTTAACAAAATGAATGGATTAAGGCTACATTCACCAACTAGAGATGAGTCCCATAAATACAATATTGAATGAAAAAATCAAATACAGAAATGAGTATTTCATTATGATAATGTTTACATAAATTATGAAAATAAAATTTCACATGGTATTAGAAATAAAAAGAGTGTTACCTTTGGGAGGATGCAGAAATAGTCCTAGAGTGCATAGCCAAGATAATTCTTGGCTACTACTGATAGATTCTGTATGTGGATCTGGGTTGTGGTTACCCTTGTGTATTCACTCTGTGTTCACTATTGAGCTGTGCATTTATGAATCATTCACTTGCACTATATGTTGAATGTAAGTGTTAAATGCTGATTGGTAGCCCTCAGAAAGATATTTCCACATCTTAAACCCCGGAACCTATGAATGTTAACGTATTTAGAAAAAGGATCTTGGCAGATGTAATTAAGATTCTTGAGATGAGGAGCTCATCTTGGATTATCCAGGTGGACCTTGAATCCAATGATGAGTATCCTCATAAGAGAGAAGCAAGAGGGAGTTTTGAGACAGACATGCTAAGGAGAAAACAATGTGAAGACAGAGGCAGAGATTGGGGTGCTGAGATCACAAGCCCAGGAATGCCAGGACAGCGACCAGTAGTTGGAAGAAGCAAGGAATGGATTCTCTCCTAGAGCCCCTAGAGGGAGTGTGGCCCTGCCAGATTTCGAACTTTTGGCTTCCAGAACTGTGAGAAAACAAATTTTGTTGTTTAAAGCCACCAAGTTTGTGATAATTTGTTTCAGCAGCCACAGGAAACTAACAGAGCATACATGTATCTAAAACATAAATTTAAAAAATTTTAATTAAATTTTGTGCATGTTCATTGTATTTTCAGGATTTTCAGAGTTTTATCCTAATCTTTTTTTCAAGAAGTGTGATTGCTGACTTTGATGACAAAAGTGTTTCATGCCTATTAATATCTCCCTAGTTATTTCTGAAACTTTCAGTTTAAAAAAGATGGAAGTTGTCTTATACTAGGGAATATGGATGGCCTCATTTCCATGAGGAATAACTACAATTTGTATGTCAAAACAGAACAGTCCAGCATTCCTTACTCCCTTATGGGGATGTGAAATTCTAAATCCTAAAGGTGATTCAGAGTACTCAAAATTTCTGAAAAGTTACATCTAATAAAGCACTGGATAAGATGAAAATCTGATTTCCAAAAATCAAAATAAAATGCACATATTTGGTTAAGTAGCCCTGGTGGTGCAAATTACAAATAGTACTTTCTGCTTTTCCACAAAAACTGGCGCTTTTAAGTATTTATTACAATAAACATGCAAAGCACTTTACTTTGAAACCTGTTGCCATTGAGTCATTATAACTCATAGTGACCCTACAGTACAGAATAGAACTGTCCTATAGGGTTTCCAAGGCTATAATCTTTACAGAAGCAGACTGCCACATCTTTCTCCCGCAGAGCGGCTGGTGAGTTCAAACCACTACCCTTTCAGTTAGCAGCCAAGAGCTTAACCACCTGTGACACCAGGTCTCCTTTACTTTGAAAAGCACCCTTTAAGTATTCAGCTGCTAACCAAAAGGTTGACAGTTCCAACCTACCTAGCAATCTGCTTTGTAAAGATTACAGCCTAGAAAACCCTATGGGGTAGTTCTACTCTGTTACATGAGGTCGCTGTGACTCAAAGTTGACTTGATGGCCCCTAACAACAACAACAATATCTGGTTAATGGAGAGCTAAGAGAAAACTTTGTCTTATATATTTCCAATGGTTTTCTGCAATTCAAACTTTACTACTTTCTTTAGCCATTTTAGCTCTAGTGAAGTCATATGATGAATAAAAGGATTTTGCTATCTAGTCAGGAAGGCTATCTATAAACATAAAGAATCAATTGTTTATTATTTCAAAGTAAATCCTTTGTCAACACTTACAAGAAACATGAGTAAAACCACTCACGGAAAACAGTATGGGTTATTGGTGGAAAAAATCATACATGCTATTTGCATGCATATGTTTGCATTGCATACATTTGCAAAGTGACTAAATCAGCAATCCTTCCTCTTCTGGTAGTAATGAATAAAGGGAAGCTTCGGTGGCTAATATGAAGTTAAAAATATTGGTATCACACAGATATTTAACTTTTGCCTAGAGTCTTTGATGTTGACAAGCATGTCATTTGAAAATGCCTCAGTTTTACTGGCATTTCATCAACTGATGTCCCAGAAACAGATCCAATTATACTTCTTCACTGTTTATCACGTATCCTCTTTTCTGCCCAACCATTACTAAAAGAGTGGTTTGCACTGTTTAGTCTCCTGTTAAGATGGGATGCAAGATCTAAAGCCCCAAGGCAAGTTTTCTCCCATACACTCTGTTTCGCCCACTGGTGAAATTACAGTATGTGGTTTCACAAAAGACTTTGAATGTTCATCTTTATTCAAATATATATATAATGTTCAGCCAGGGAAGATTTGGGAACATGCATTAAAGAAAAAGTTTTCATCGTTTTCATAAAGAAAAAACAGAAACTTAGGGGCAGCAAATTTATTATGTTAATGGGGGAGGAATATTTGGGAAAAGGAGGGTGAGAATGGTTGCACAACTTGAAGAATGTAATCAATGTCATTGAATTGTTGAACTGTGTATGTTCTGCAGTGTATATTCTCAATAACAACAAGAACATAAAATAAAAATAAAATATTTCTAATTTAATATTTTTTTCAAATTAGATTCCATTTGAAATATTGCTTAATACTGATAACATTGTTTACTGACCAAAGAACAAGAAAATTTGATTTACAGTAACTTCATATTTAAGGACAATACACAGCAAATTACTAATTTAAATAAATCTACCTCAACTGTAGATATACAGCCAACAGGATTATAATTAAAATTACACTGTAAGTCAGAAAATATTTTAATGTAATTTCCCTTAATTTTGGTAACAAATATCATATGTTAGATATCCTTCACCAAAACCTTCTTGTTTCGATCCAAAAAAAAAAAAAAAAACCCCAACATTTTGTCTCCTTCCCGACTAGTATTAGAGTTCCTTCTTTAGACCAAATTTTCTTCAAATACTCTAGAATCACCCTTCACGATAAAATAAAATGTTCGTCTTTTTATCTCAGACACATAGACAAATATAAAGTTATTAAAAATAAGAATATCCAATCTCTTGGTTCTTCTTTGAACTATTAAGTAACTGTGACTCATAGAATTGACAAAAAAAAGAAAAAAAAAAAAAGCTTCATGTTTCTTTTAACGAGGTTGCTTGTTTAGATCATAACATGTCTCCCGACTCCAATGTCCACTGGGGACAAAGCATGCTTTGAGTAAAGTAATTTTTTCTGAGAATCAGAAAAGGAATAGACGTTTCATTACAAATGGTGTTCCTTTAAAAATAAGCCTCTGTGACCCCAATTCTACATGCACAGGCCTGCCATAGCACATGTACCCTTGACATAAGAAACCTCCTTTGGATCAAGGACATGTTTTTCAACTAATGTTTAGCTACAGATTAGTCCCTTCAGATGAAAAATAAGTTTTCAGTGTCAAAAGGTTTGGGAAACACCAGATTTTATTTGCAATTCTTGGAGAGTAAAAATACACATTAACGTAATATAGGCTTTAGGAAATATTTTAAAAAGAGAAATATGTTTAATTTTATTGAAATCAGCACTTCCCAAACTTAAAGGGCCATGGAATCTGCATGACTGTGTATGTATGCATGTGTCTGCATATGTGTTTTTTTGTGCATATGTGTAAAGCACTTACTTTCTATGGAATCATTGCTGCTGGTTATGCACTAGGAGAAACACCTTAAGATATTATAGCTCTGGAAATCCACCTTTAAAATATATGAAGGGTGAAACAGTCATGAATGTCAATGTCCTTAACAGACAGAACCAGCATGGAAGCCCAGATGAAGCTCCTTAGATAACCTAGAGGTAGCATGAAGACAATGGGCAACTGGTTTGGGCAGGAGGTTCAATAAATTGGGAACACTTTAGAAAGAAGTTGAAGATGGGATTACCAATGAAATGATCGTCAACTTCACAATCTTTCCCAGAAATAACCCATCTACTTCCACATAAGGACTACTCATTACCCTTTGAAAGAAAAGCTTTCATACTTACTAGCAGTTGAGAATGTACATTTTATGTAAGAGGGCTTTCATTAAAATCATTTTAAAGATCTGTTGCTGAATTTATTTCATTTGACTCTCTAAGTGCAATGTGAAAATACTAATGCATAAAAGCAGGCTATTAAGAAAAAAATTATTCAATTCCAGGGCAACATTTCATTGTGTTACGCATTGGGTCTCTATGAGTCAGAGCCAAATCGAAGGCATCTAACAACAAACAGAAATATAAACAATTTACAAACTCTTGCATAGTGTCTATGGTAGAGACAAGCTAGTTTTATGTTTCCTTTCCCTCGTAGGACTATAACTAGACAACATTTCCCAGCCTCCTTTGTAAACAGGTAAGGATGTGAGTCTGAGTTCTGATCAGTTGAATGTGGGTGGAAGTAACAGATACCACTTGCAAGCCTGGTCCGTAAATATCCTTTCACATGATCATCCACTCTCTCTTCACCTGATTGTTGGTTGGAAGCAAAGGATTTAGCAGAGCACTGCTAGACCCTAAATGACGGTGGCACTAAGAATGGAAGGAAATCAAGTCCCTGACTCAACCTGTGAGAGACTACCCCAAAACAATTACATTGAACTGTTAAAAGAGTAAGAAATAAACTTGCATAATGTTAAACAACTGAGATATGGCATTTATTGAAGTAGTTAAACTAACCAAATTATATAGTGCCCAAAGAAGAGATTAATAAATTACGAGTAGTGCTTTCTGCTCTTCCACAAGAACGGGCCCTTTTAAGTATTTATTACAATAAACATGCAAAGCACATTACTTTGAAACCTGTTACTGTTGAGTCATTACAACTCATAGTGACCCTACAGTACAGAATAGAACTGCCCCATAGAGTTTCCAAGGCTATAATCTTCATGGAAGCAGACTGCCACATCTTTCTCCCGCAAAGCGGCTGGTGAGTTCCAACCACCAACCTTTCAGTTAACAGCCAAGTGCTTAACCACTGCGACACCAGGGCACCTTTACTTTGAAAAGCACCCTTTAAGTATGAAATAATATTTACTAATCATTAAAATGAAACATTTCTTTATATTGAAAATACCGATACGACAAAAAAAGAAAATATATAGCACCTGTCACACAATAAACTGTTGAATAATGTTACAAGAGCCAAATTCTGTAGCTTGCATTATTGTAAAGTATAAATGATACACATAAGGAGAAAACTTTTGAAGTTATATATTCTGTCATCATAAGCAATATGAAAAATAGAAGGAAGGCTGTATGAAACACGGAATGGCAATAGTAATAAGCAAAAAGGAATAGGATCTGGGGAGAATTCTAAACTCCTTATAAGTGGCAGAGAGGTGCTTCTGTCACGTGGAAACAGGCCAGTGTCTACTGGATGACTGTTGGAAGTGACTCGATGTAGGTATTATTTGCCAGGAGTCTAAGCCACGTGGTTTCTGTAACGTGTTTCCTAGAATTTAGTCTAGTTAAGATTGGAGAAAGTGTACTTAGCTGCTCTAGGAAAACTGTGGCTAAAAACAGTTTTCCCACTTCTATAATAGTCCATAGTTTCATATAATCAGGCAAGAGGCAGTTATGCCAAGTCAGTTGAATTAGTTTCTTTCTGTTCTAAGCTCCAATAGAACTAAGTTAATACATGTATGCTGGCATGCATCACTTTGGACATCCATGGCTAGCTCTGTGAATAGACTGAACGTTCCTGGGGGTCAATTAATCCCTGCAATTTATAAATTACTACATCCTGGGAGATCTAACAACTTCTTGCTTAAGGGAAAATTGTTTTATGTGATTTCTATAATATGCGCATTTTCTTTAAAATTATGAATTTATGAAAACAACAAAACAAAATAGTTTTCATTGAGTTGATTCCAACTCATGGCGACCCCATGTGTGTCAGAGTAGAACTGTACTCTATAGGGTTTTCAATGGCTGGTTTTTCTGAAATAGATCACCAGGCCTTTCTTCTGATGTGCCTCTGGGTGGACACAAACCACCACCTTTTCAGTTAGCAGCCGAGCATGTTAACCATTTGCACCACCCAGCGACTCCTATGAATATATAACCCACCTTAAATTTTTTCTTGATAGAATTCCATCTATTCAGTTCTCACAGAAAGTGACCTTCCAAGCAAGATGATGGCAATTGCAAAAAAAAAAAAAAAAAAAAAACTAAACTAAACACCCAATTCTTAAAATGATACTTGGCAAGGTTGAGCATACACAAAGGAAAAAAAAAATCAGGACATGCATCACTCAAATAGCCCTTTTGATATAGGTTTTTAGATTTCGGTAGGGCTCCAGCCCCACAGAAAACTAAGTAAAGGCCTTCTTGCTCAGGAGAGCAAATCCTGGTGCTATCCATATTACCAGTGTTGAAGAAAATGGTCAGAGATGGCTTCAAATAATTTCAGTAGTTGAAATGAAGACTCCTGCTCTTTCCAAGTATAGTAATATCTAACACCTCTTTTGCACTTCATGGCTACAAAAGTTGCCAAAGGAGAGTTTTCTTTTTTCAGTGCCGTTATATCATGCTGTCTTCTTTGCAAAGAACTGGAATCATCCATCTGATTCATCTCATGCCAGTTGCTGATGCTACAATCCCACAGAAAATGACTAAAATTTAACACATTTTTTACACAAAGCTTTAGCACTGAGCAGCATTCATTATTTCTTAAAATGTCCTTTACAGAAAACAGTCCTCAGCATCTTACAATAAAGGCCAGGAAGAGAGCATTCTTTGTAATGTCCAAGCTTGTGAGATTTTGGCTAGGACAGAAGAAGACGGTATTACACCAAGGGAGAGAAAATGAGGTGTAACATTTTCATTTCATCACAAGTTAAATAGAAGAGGCTGTTTCCATTGGAAACTGTGACAAATGTTAACCTGAATTTCCTGTGTTACTTTTAAATTGCTTGGAATTGGCATTATATGCACACATATCTGAGGTGTAGACTGTATTAGGCACAAATTATGAACTAGATCCAAACAGTATAGCTTGGGTATCTTTTCATAAAACCAGATCATTACAAAATAGAGAATCTTAAACTAAAATCCTCTTCTTTTTATCTTGGCTCTTTCATCAACCAAATAACAATAAAAGAGAATATAAAACTAAAACCTTCGGTCTCAAAACTAGATAAATGAGAGATGGGTGGGAGACAGGTGTTTAAAAGTGCATAGATACCTTGTAACTTAGGCGTAACTTCCATTTTCAAACATATTTTTCATCTGCTTCTACACATACTCTCTTTTCCAACCAGACTGGTCTATTCACAGCCCTCAAGACTTCTTCCGCACTCTGACCTCTGATATAATTCCGCGTCTCTTGACTATTTATTTCATTCTTCATGCCCAATATGAGACTTAAATCTTTAACAACCGCAATCTAGAGTGAACATTCTTTGCTTTGAAACTTGCTAGATGCAAGATTTAGATGCATCTAAATGCAACTTTACATAAGTTCCTTGACTTCTTTCTACAGAAATGAAGGTAATAATAGCAGCGTTTCAGGATTGTTTTAAGAATTAAATGAGATAATTCAAGGAAAGGTGTTCAATATCTGAAAATTTTCATCCCCTAACATATATAATAAAAATGGGAGTCATTTATTTTATATATTTTGGTGTCATGGTTTGTTGCCCGCCCCCCCCCCTTAACACATGAATGCACAGCAAACAGATATAAATTATGAAATGAAATAATTTTATATTTTTATATGCAGGCTAGGTCTATCCTTTTAATCTCATTCCCACTGCTAAATTTCAGATATTGGTCTTTGTCATAGTCTTCTGGAATTCTTCTGTCTCTCAAAAGCACTGAAGATTCCATTGCTTACCATCATTCCCAAGGGTGACAGACACAACTGCCTCAGGCTTGAGGCTCAGCCTTCTATCAAGGTAGCTCTCAGGCTGCATATTCCAAATATATCACCAACACCTCTTGGAAGCTACTGTGTTTATCCTGATTGTCTTAGTTTTCTAGTGCTGCTATAACAGAAATACCACAAGTGGATGGCTTTAACAAAGAGAAGTTTATTCTCTCACAGTCCAGTAGGCTAGAAGTCCAAATTCAGGGCACTGGCTCCAGGGGGGCTTTCTGTCTCTGTCAGCTCTGGAGAAAGGTCCTGGGATACATCAGTCTTCTCTTGGTCTGAGAAGCATCTCAGAGTGGGAACCTCAGGTCCAAAGCATGCGCTCTGCTCCCGGCACTGCTTTCTTGGTGGTATGAGGTTCCCCATGTCTCTCTGCTTGCTTATCTCTTTTAATTTCTCAAAAGAGATTGACTTAAGGCACTAATCTTGTAGATCTCATCCATATAACTGCCACTAATACATCTCATTACATCATCGTGATAGGATTTACAACACATAGGGAAGTCACATCAGATGACAAAATGGTAGACAATAATGCAATCCTGGGAATCATGGCCTAGCCAAGTAGACAGATATTTTTGGGGGACATAATTCAACCCATGACACCTTAGTTGTTTACATGTCTTAGCTACTCTTGACATCATCTGTAGCTGGGAGTCCTAAACTCTTTAGCTCCCAGACATTCTGCAGCTTCTGGAGATTTTCCATTCCCTTATAGTACACTGATAAAAGCACTATCCAATGCCATTCACTTGAATCTCTCTTATCCTTAGCATTTCCTCACTTTCATGAAAGCAATAGTATATTATCTAGAAGTATTTTTCCATCATGATTTGAGCAGAGCTATGAAGCAATATCAGACCTAGTGATTTTTCATCTCTCAATGGAAATTTATGTAGCTATATTAAATGTACAAGAATCAAGCATTCAAGTTTCAAGTCTCTTTCCATTCTCAAATAATTGTAAAGACCCTAACATAATTTTAATCAATCCCAATTATCAAATTATTTCCTTCTTTTATGTACTTCATCTTCCTCAAAAATAACTATATTAGTTTCCTAGGACTGCTGTAACAAGTACCAAAAACTGGGTGTCTTAAAACATCAGAAATTTATCATCTCACAGTTCTGAAGATTAGAAATTTGAAATCAAGATGTTGTCAGGGCCACATTCTCTCTGAAGGCTCTAGGGCAGGATCCTTCCTTGCGTCTTTCTAGCTTCCAGTGGTTGCTAGAAATCCTTGACATTCCTTGGCTGATAGACCACTCCAATCTCTGCTTCTATCATCACATGGCACTCTTCCCCTGTGTCTCTGTGTCTCTTTTTATAAGGACATCAATCATAATGGATTTAGGACCAACCTTCATCCAGTATGACACATCTTAACTAATTACATCTACAAACACCATCACAAATAAGATCACATTCACAGGGACTGGGGGATAGGATTCAATATATATTTTTAAAGGACATAATTTAATCACACAGTAATAACTATGTTGCCATTTACTCCCTGCTGTTGTTGTTGTCATGTGCCCTCAAGTCAGTTCAGTCTCATAAGAATGAAATACCACCCAGCCCTGCGCCATCCTCACAATCTTTGTTATGCTTGAGCCCATTGTTGCAGCCCCTGTGTCAATCCATCTCATCGGTCTTCCTCTTCTTCAGTGACCCTCCAGCTTACCAAGCATAATGCTCTTCTCCAGCATCTGGTCCCTTCTGATAACATGTCCAAAGTACATGAGATGAATTCTTGCCATCTTCGCCTCCAAAGAGCAGTCTGGCCATACTTCTTCCAAAACAGATTTGTTCATTCTTCTGGCAGGCCAGGGTATATTCAATATTCTTTGACAACACCATAATTCAAAGGCATCAATTCTTCTTCAGTCTTCCTTATTCATTGTCCAGCTTTTACATGGGTTGGGTCAGGCACACCTTAGTCCTCAAAGTGACATTTTTGCTTCTCAACATGTACTCCCTAGTGTTCCATTTTTTCCTTCAATTTTATCTTTTTAGAGTTTCTTACAATTGGCCTTGGTTGTATTTGCTGTGTTGGTTCCCTGTACAAATTCTCTCATTGTTTCCAACATAACCAAGAAAAGATGTTAACTTATTTTCCTGCCATTAGGTTATTGGACATAACTGAAGTGGTATTGCAATTTACTAAGCAGCATTTTAGTGAACATTCAAGTAATTTTCCCAAAGGTGTCTAATAAACTACCAAGGATGATTTTAATGCAAAATGTGTACTAAGACTTCTTTCATAATCCATGTGATTATCACTCATGCTAGAGAATACAGAACTCAAATGACAAGACAAAATTTGTTTAATCTAAATGAAAGCATATATAAGCAGAAATATACTGCATTTTATCATTCCTATTGGTTTTATGTTAAGAGTGGAACTTTAAAAAGGTTAAACTTTATTCATTCATTAATCAAAAAAAAAAAAAAAAAAAAGCTGTCATGGCAATTGCTTTGATGAGATAAGGAGAAAAGAAGGTTACCATGACTCCTGATTTTGGCCACTGAGTGTTTGGTGATTACACACAGAAAGGTAGAACACATTTGAGAAGGCATTGAAAGAAATGATACATTTAGATGAGAATATGTTGGATTTGAGGTACGTGTGAGACTTCCAGGAGGAGATATCTAGTAGGCTGTTCACAAAAACAGATTTAAATACAATTGAAAATTTAGGTGTTGAACTCAGAGGAGAGATAAGGGCCGGTGGTGATTAGCACTGAAGAGGCACATTTGGTACTCAAGGGACACGTGAGGACAGGAAGCTTAGATGTGCAAGTCATTGGTATAGAGGTGGTATTTGGAAAAGTGGGCATAGATTAGAAACATAATTAAGAAGCATGCATAAGGTGAGACAAGAGTTTTAGGAATGGGGTCCTAAGGAACACCAACACCTAGGGTGTTAAAAAAAAAAAAAAAAGTTTCCAAAAAAGGAAACTGAAAAGAAGCAGTTGTAAAGAAGAAGAAGAAGAAAAAAAGAATCTTTTTCAGAGAAAAATGGGAGGAGATTTTCTGAAGGATTTCTGGTGGCAGCTCTGTCAAATATGGTGGCAAAGTTCACTGGATTTAAGGTTCTTGATGAACTTACTTTGAAGATGAGGGAAGTGCTGGTGAAGTTCAGAATGCGTGGGCTGAGAAATTAATTAGATATAAGGAAGTGTTTAAGACAAGTATAAACTATTCTAACAAGAAGTATGCAGTAAAGGAAAGAGAAAGATCCAGCAGTAGGCATAAAGGGATTAAATCAAGGAGGAATTTAACATTTTAAAATAATATTTAGGGGTTTTTTCTCATTATTTAAGTGAAAAATGACCATTCAGAAAATTTAGAAAATTATTTGTAAATATTTCGGTAATCACTGCATAATATTTCATTGTGTAAGTGTGAAGTAAGCATTTCTCTTTTGTAAGTAATGGTGCTAAAAACATCTTTCCACATGAAATTTTTCCCATATTTATGGTTGTTTCCTCAGGATATATTACCAGAAGCAGTGTTATTAGCGTTTCAAAGGGTGAGCATTTTTGGCTCATGACTTACACTGTCAAAGTTCTTTTCAAAAGAGTTAACTTCAATTAATATTCTGACTACAGAATTAACCATTGGGTTTAGAAAGTAGGAAGCCATTGATTACCTTAATAAAGAGCAATTTCTGTGGAGTAGAGGGGAAAACTGCCTGACTGAAGTGGATTTAAGAACAAATAAGAGGAAAGAATTTGGAAACAGTAAGTTTTGTATAAATAATTGGATCAATACATGGTAAGGAAAGTGTGGACAGGAAGAAATAAAAGCATGCTTATAAAAAGAGAGCTAAATGCGATCAGCAAGAGATAGAGAGAAAATTGCTGGATAAATGTCTTTGAGTAGGGAAGACGTGATGGAATCTACTGCACTGATGAAGTATTAGCTTTAGATTGGAGCAGGAATAGTTTGTATATTAAAAGGAGGCAGAAATGTAGGGCATAGGTATAAAAATGAGGATAGGTGGTTAGAGCTTGTGGAGAAATATCCAAGCATTGCACTAACTGTTGGTGGTGCATATTAACTATAAAAACAACAAAATAGTTATGCATGACCTTATTGGATTCCATCAGTTGGAAACACTAAGTTATCTATCCATGTTCTATAGTCAACACCAGATCTCCCTACAGTCAAGAGCAGCAATATGATACTTGACAACTTTACCTTGCTGATTTTGTCCTGAAAATGCTCCTTTACTTTTCCAAGGACACTCACTCCTTCACTCAACTTTAAACCCTACTTATACAATTGTCTTAGTTTCTTCCACAAACTTCTCAATGTAAGCTCTTGAAAGATGAAAACATCTGATATTCTCATTTCTTTGTAAACTGCCCAGAATATTCACAGTATGCAACTAGCTAATTAATAAATAAGAACAGTTAACATAATTCACATAACCTCTTTTGCCCCAACTTAAAATGCAAAAGGCATTGCTGTTGGTTATGGAAAATAATTTAAACTGTCAACTTTGCCTAGGAATAAGGCTAACTCAGCCTCTTCCTTCATCCAAATGAATTGAACCAAGTTCAGATTTCCAACATTGAGGGATCTACAATAAAATTTAGGATGAATTCAGCTTGATGTAATGAAGAGTTTGTATTTTTGAGTGAGACAGACCTGAATTCAAAGCTGAACATCATCATTCACTAATTCATGTGACTGAGTATCAGGTTCCTCCTGATTAAAGTGAGAAGGATAGCAATCTCACAGGGTTGTTACAACAGTCAAGTGAGATAACAAGTCTAAAGCGTTTGTCAGGGTGCCTGACTCAATCACTGCTAGCAGCATTCACCATCCCCCATACAAACTTCTCTATTGCCATTGTGTATAGCGGAGTCTACTTTGTCAGCAAAAAAAAACTATATACTCAGCTGGAAATTAAAATAATTTTTAAGAGGAAGGTTGGAAAATTATTTAATAATAGTCTTGCTTTTGACAATGAGAATCTTATTTATAGTAAGCTGAACTTAAAACTATCGACCTAATGGCTTAGGACCTGACAGAGAAGGGAAAATTCTCCAGAAGGTTCTTGGCCCATTATGGAGCATGTTACTTACACAGGCAGAGGCTTTGAAGTAAGTGTGTGACATTGACTACAACCTGAGTTTGGATCCCAGTCTACCAAGCCCTGGGTTACTCTGAAATCTGCTTCTCATCAAAAGAATCTCTCTTGAAGGTGACTATCTCTTGTCAACCAGCACCAAGAAGATGCTTCAGGACACTTGGCTAAATTCCATGTAAATCATTTAAAAATTACCTATAACAAAGGATGGCATAAATAAAAAAAAAAAAAGTGGTAGTACTGCTTCTTAAAATTCAAAGTAAGACTTAAAAATATGATAAAATAGTTAGCCTAAAGCTCAACAATAAATACAACGTGTATTAATGACATCATTCCTATTTCATCAAAGTTAACAGAAAGAAAAATGGCGCTCTAGGCAGAAGCACCACACCGTCCCTCCACAGCAAAGATCTGAAAAACTAAGCCGAACAGAGAAAACAACAATCCTGAAACCCTAAAACATCAAATGAAGAGACAAAGAACTCAGCCAAGTACCATATGGAGTGAGAAAACTGACAGAGGACGGAGAGTGAGGAGAGATTCATGCAGAGGTCCCCTACCAGCTAACGCAGCGTGGATCCACCATCTTGGACTCCTATCGGAGACCAGCAAACAGGGGGTATGAGAAAGCAGCTTCAAGGAGCTTCCAGTGGGAGACAAAACAACTGGTAATTTGCGATATATGCTTTCCCACCCCCCACACTTCTTCACCCCCACTCAGCCTCCTCTGCTTCTCGCGGCCACAAACTCTTGTCCGGGAAGCACCAGCTACTTGGATTCCGCACACCCAAATGGGCCGGCTCTCTGAGTGCCATTTGTTGGCTGCTGGTGTTACTTTTTTCCACTTCTTTTGATTTCTTCCTTACCTCTCACCACCTCCCCCTCCTTTCGCTCAAATACCTGGCTCTGTGCGCCATCTTTGCTTCTTCTTGAGGGTCTGCAGAGCTCCGGTAATTTGTGATATACGCTTTCCCACTCCCTACCCTTTTTCACCCCCACTCAGCCCCCTCTGCTTCCCTCGGAAACAGTCTCTTGTCAGAGAAACACCAGCTGCTTGGATTCCACCAGCCCCCACTAGCTGGCTCTCTGAGGGCCATTTGTTGGCTGCTGGTGTTGCTTTTTTTTTCTGCTTCTTTTGATTTCTTCCTTACCTCTCACCACCTCCCCCTCCTTTCGCTCAAATACCTGGCTCCGTGCGTCATCTTTGCTTCCTCCTGAGGGGCTGTGGAGCTCCGTTAGAGTGTGGAGCTGTTTCCTGGTCTGGGCTGCTGCCCTGGTCGGATCCTGGGGCTCTTGTTCATTTTGAATTGTTTGATTTCTTTTCCTTTTCTTGAGTTGGGATCCCTTTCTGGCCAGGCGGTACTGCGTGGCAAGGAGACTACACCCTCAGCTTGCACAAACATGCATAGGGATCCCTGAGGGCGTTTCTTTTTTCGTTGGCTTTTTCTTTTTTCTTTTCTGTTTTTTGGGGGGCTTTTCCTGTTCTTTTATTTTTTTTTTATTTGTTTTGGTTTTCTTTTCCCCTCTTTTTCCCTTTTTGTCTTTCTTCATTACTCAGTTTCTCGTCTCTCTATATCGTCCTTCACTTTCTGTTCCCTGAATACCTGATGTTGTATACCTCTACGCCTTCTAGCCAGGCTGTACTGCAACACCAGAAAGCGAATTCCCCAGAACTCATAGCTGCACCGGTGGGATCCCTGGGAACTTTGCGGTTCTTTAAACTTTCCGATTTTTATTTATTCATTCTTTCCTTTTCCTCCTCTTCCCCTTTCTGTTTTTCTCCATTTTGTAGTCTCTCATCTCTCCACTCCAATGGTAAGCTCCCCTAGCATTCTTTTTTGTTTGTTTCTATGTTTTTGGCTCCTGTTCCTCTCTCCTCTCGCCCATATCCATCTTAGCTCCACACATAACAATCTCCCCACTACATCCTGCCTAATTGCACCATGCGCTTAACATCACACCACCAAGCAGCACAGGCACGGCCTACTGGAACCGGCCCTGCACTGATTACTGACCTGCCCTGGTAGCCATAGTGAGTGCCACAGACAACCCATCCCAGTAACTCCTCTTCAGCTAGACCTGCCCTGCCATACAATATCTGAGCGACTGACCCTGCCAATTGGAGAAGGAGGCAAAAGGTATTGTGCCCAAAGATGAGAAAACAACAAACAGCACACAATACGTCTGCTCAGACACAGTCAATTTTTTTTTAAAAAAACAACGAAGCAAATCAACAATCAATAAACGAGAAAAAAATTACTGAATGCCCCAAAGACAGCAGACAATATAAAAAAATTTACAAACACAGGACAGGATGGTTCCAGTAGGCATCCAAAATAAAACACCAGATGACTTTCCAGTGGAGGAAAATCCACTAGAACTACCTGATAGGGAATTCAAATCTCTAATTCTCAGAATTCTCCAAGAGCAGAGGAAAAAAGCTGACAAATATGAGGAAAAAATAGACAAATTCATGGAAAATACAGACAAAAAATTGGAAGAAGTCAGGAAAATAATGCAGGAACAAAATACCAAAATAAATTCAAAACTAGAAATTATACAAAGACAATAATTAGAAATCCAAAAGATAAACAACAAGATTTCAGAAATCGACAGTGTCATAGAAGGGCTGAGAAGCAGATTTGAAACGGTGGAAGACAGAATCAGTGAAATTGACAAACACTTGCATACAACTCTGTTTGAGGAAAACTCAGAAAAAAGAACAAAGAAAAATGAAGAGACTCTGAGACTTACGTGGGACACAATCAAAAGCAAAAATTTTTGAGTGATTGGAATTCCAGAACAGGGGGAGAAAACAGAAAACACAGAGAGGATCATTGAAAAACTGCTGACAGAAAACTTCCCCAATATCATGAAA
Organism: Dugong dugon; assembly: GCA_030035585.1. Taxonomy (NCBI): domain Eukaryota; kingdom Metazoa; phylum Chordata; class Mammalia; order Sirenia; family Dugongidae; genus Dugong; species Dugong dugon. Next base: position 161,055,500 of record CM057461.1, on the reverse strand, counting down.
GATGAAAAGCTGGCCATTCAAGAAGCTCAATGAACCCCATATAGGAGACAGCCCAAAAGAAAATCACCAAGGCATATCATAATCACACTCGCCAAAACCAAAGACAAAGAATCCTGAGAGCAGCTCGTGAAAAACAAGAAGTCACATACAGAGGAGAAACAATAAGACTAAGCTCAGATTATTCGGCAGAAACCATGAAGGCAAGAAGGCAATGGGATGACATATATAAAATCTTGAAAGGAAACAATTGTCAGCCAAGAATAATATATCCTGCAAACTCTCATTCGAATTTGATGGTGAAATTAGGTCATTTCCAGATAAACAGAAATTAAGGGAATAAGTAAAAGACAAAACAAACTTACAAGAATTATTAAAGGGAGTTCTTCAATCTGAGGACAAACAACTTCAGCTCACAGGCAGAATCTAGGATGTAGGATCGTACCAGCTGGATACCAATCTAAGAAATGAACTCTCGAGGACTATCCACAACCAAAAGATATACAACAGGGAATCAGAGCAGTTAAACAGTAAATGACAACAACATCAAAACAATAAAAGAGGGAATAAACAGCATAGGTATAGAACCTTCTAATGGAGAGCAAGGCAAGGTGATACCAAGTAATGGTAGACTGCTTCAAACTTAGAAAGATAAGGGTAAAATTCATGGCAACCACAAAGAAAGTTAACAAACATACTCATTAAAAAAAAAGAGGAAAAACATAAAGTCTCAGCAAAAATAAAACCTACAAAAACAGAAGAAATGAAAAAAAAAATCCACAACAAAAGTAACTCAGCACAAGAGAGTAAGAAGAACAAAGAAAACGTCATCAACACAAAAAGCACTACAAAATGACAGCAACAAACTCACATCTATCAATAATTACACTGAATGTAAATGGACTCAATGCACCCATAAAGAGACGGAGAGTGACAGAATGGTTAAGAAAACAGAATCTATCAATAAACTGTCTACAAGAGACACGCCTTAGAAACAAAGATGTGAATTTATTAAAAGTCAAAGGTTGGAAACAAATATATCAAACTAACAACTAGCAAAAAAGAACAGGAGTGGCAATTCTAATCTCAGATAAAAGAGACTTTAAAACAAAATCTACCATAAAAGACAAAGAAGGACACTATATAATGATTCAGGGGACGATCCACCATGAAGACATAACCATAATAAACATCTACGTACTCAATGACAGGGCTCCAAAATACATAAACTCTAACAGCACTGAAAAGAGAAATTGACGGTTCCACAATAATAGTAGGAGACTTCAACACACCACTCTCAGTAAAGGACAGAACAACTAAGAAGAAACTCAGCAAAGATACAGAAGACCTAAAGGGCACGATCAGCCAACTTGACCTCATGGACATATATAGAATACTCCATCCAACCGCTGCAAAGTACACATTCTTTTCCAATGCACATGGAATGGTCTCCAGAATAGACCACACCCTAGGCCACAGAGCAATCCTCAACAAGATCCAAAACGTTGAGATAATTCAAAGTATCTTCTCTGACCACAATGCCATCAAGGTAGAAATTAACAATAGAAAGAGCAAGGAGAAAAAAACAATTGCACGGAAAATGAATAATACCCTGCTTACACATCAGTGGGTAATAGAAGAAATCAGAGATGGAATCAGAAAATTCCTAGAATCAAATGAGAATGAAAACATATCATACCAAAACCTTTGGGACACAGCAAAGGCAGTCCTCAGAGAACAAGTTATAGCAATAGATGCACATATCAAAAAAGAAGAAAGGGACAAAATCAAAACATTAACTACAGAACTCAAACAAATAGAAAGAGAACAGCAAAAAAATCCCACAACCACCAGAAGAAAGGAAATAGTAAAGATCAGAGCAGATATAAATGAAATAGAGAACAGAAAAACAATAGAAAGAATCAACAAAACCAAAAGTTGGTTCTTTGAAAGAATCAACAAAATCCACAAACCACTGGCCAGACTGACAAAGAAAAACAGGACAGGACACAAATAACCCAAATAAGAAATGAAATGGGGGACATTACAACAGACCCAACTGAAATAAAAAGGATTATAACAGAATATTATGAAAAACTATACTCCAACAAATTAGAAAACCTAGAGAAAATGGATAAACTTCTAGAAACACACGGCCTACTCAAACTACAACAAACTGATGTTGAAAATCTGAACAGACCCATAACAAGAGAAAAGATTGAAAAGGTAATAAAAAAAGTCCCAACCAAATAAAGCCCTGGCCCAGATGGCTTCACTGGAGAATTCTACAAAACATTTACAGAAGAGCTTGTACCAGTACTACTCAAGCTATTTCAGAGCATAGAAGAGGAAGCAACACTTCCAAATTCATTCTATGAAGCCAGCATAACACTGATAACAAAACCAGGAAAAGATGTCACAAAAAGAGAAGATAACAGATCAATATCTCTCATGAATATAGATGTAAAAATTCTGAACAAAATTCTAGCTAATAGAATTCAGCATCATATCAAAAAAATAATACACCATGACCAAGTAGGATTCATACCAGGTATGCAAGGATGGTTCAACTTTAGAAAATCAATCAACGTAATGCACCACATAAATAAAAGGAAAGAAAAGAATCACATGATCATCTCAGTTGATGCAGAAAAGGAGTTTGACAAAGTCCAACACCCATTCCTGATAAAAACTCTCAATCAAATAGGTATAGAAGGGAAATTTCTCAACATACTAAAGAACATCTATGCAAAACCAACGGCCAACATCATTCTTAATGGAGAGAGGCTGAAAACATACCCCTTGAAAACAGGAACAAGACAAGGATGCCCTTTATCACCACTCCTATTTAACACTGTGCTGGAAGTTCTAGCTAGAGCAGTAAGGCAAGAAAAAGAAATAAAGGGCATCCAAATTGGTAATGAAGAAGTTAAACTGTCCCTGTTTGCAGATGATATGATACTATACACAGAAAACCCTAAACACTTCACGAGAAATCAACTGGAACTAATAGAAAGATTCAGCAGAGTAGCAGGAGACAAGACAAGCATTCAAAAATCAGTTGGATTCCTATACACCAATAAGGAGAACGATGAAAAGGAAATCAGGAAAACAATACCATTTTCAATAGCTCCTCAAAAAATAAAGTACTTAGGAATAAATCTGACCAGGGATGTAAAAGACCTATACAAAGAAAACTACAAAACACTACCGCATGAAACCCAAAGGGATCCACATAAACAGAAAAACTTACCATGCTCATGGATAGGCAGGTTCAACATTGTGAAAACGATGATTCTACCCAAAGGAATTTACAAATGCAATACAATCCTGATCCAAAGACCAAGAACATTCTTCAGAGAGATGGAAAAACTAATCATTAACTTCATATGGAAAGGAAAGAAGCCCCAAATAAGTAAAGCACTACTGAACAAGAGGAATAAATTTGGAGGACCCACACTACCTGACTTCAGAACCTACTATACAGTTACAGTAGTCAAAACAGCCTGGTACTCGTACAATGACAGATACATTGACCAATGGAACAGAATTGAGAAGCCAGATGTAAATCCATCCACCTATGGTCACCTGATGTTCAACAAGGGTCCAAAATCCATCAAATGGGGATAAGACAGTCTTTTTAACAAATGGTGCTGGCAAAACTGGATATCCATCTGAAAAAGAATGAAACAGGACCCATACCTCACACCATATACAAAAACTACTTCAAAATGGATCAAAGACCTGAATATAAAGCCTCAAACTATAAAGTTCATAGAAGAAAAAATAGGACCAACACTTCAGGCCTTAATACATGGCATTAACAGGATACAAACCATTGCCATCAGTGCATAAACCCCAAGAGGTAAGCTAGATAACTGGGATCTTCTAAAAATCAAACACCTATGCACTTCAAAAGACTTCACCAAAAGAGTCAAAAGAGAACCTACAGACTGGGAAAAAATTTTTGGACAGTACAAGTCAGACAAAGGTCTAATCTCCATAATCTACAAGAAAATCCAACACCTCTACAACAAAAAGACAAATAATCCTATTAACAAATGGGCAAAGGAAATGAACAGACACTTCACCAAAGAAGACATTCAAATGGCCAACAGACACATGAGGAAATGCTCACGATCACCAGCCATTAGAGAAATGAAAATTAAAACCACAACGAGATACCATCTCACCCTGGCATTACTGGCACCAATCAAAATCACTGGAAATAACAAATGTTGGAGAGGTTGCGGGGAGATGGGAACTCTTATGCACTGCTGGTGGGAATGCAAAATGATACAACCATTTTGGAAAATGACATGGAGCTTCCTCAGAAAGCTAGAAATAGACCTACCTTGATCCAGCAATCTAGAGAAATAAGAGTCATCACTCGAATAGACATACGCACACCTATGTTCATGGCAGCATTGTTCACAATAGCAAAACGGTGGAAACAACCTAGATGCCCATCAACAGATGAATGGATAAACAAGTACATACACACAATGGAGTACTATGCAATGAGAAAGAACAACAATGAATCTGTGAAGCATCTCATAACATGGATGAAACTGGAGGACATTATGCTGAGTAAAATAAGTCAATCACAGAAGGACAAATATTGTATGAGACCTCTGTTGTAAAAACCCATGAAAAAGTTCACACACAAAATGTAACAATCTTTGTTGGTTACCAGGAAAGGGAGGGGTGAGGGGGGAAATACTAAATAGGCAATAGATAAGTAGCATCTTGGGTAAAGGGTGAGACAGTGCACAATACAGGGGAAACTAGCACAACTTGTACAAGGAAAGGTCATGGAAGCCCCATAGACACATCCAAACTTCCTGAGGGACTGAATTGCTGGGCGGAGGGCTATGGGGACCATGGTCTCAGGGAACATCTAGCTCAATTGGCATAACACAGTTTATAAAGACAATGTTCTACATTCTACCTTGGTGAGTAGTGTCTGGGGTCTTAAAAGCCTGTGAGCGGCCATCTAAGATACTCCGCTGGTCTCATCCCTTCAGGAGCAAGGGAGAATGAAGAGAACAGGATACAAAGAAAAGATTAGTCCAAAGGACTAATGGTCCACAGCTACCAAGGCCTCCATCAGACTGAGTCCAGTACAGCTAGATGGTGCCCGGCTACCACCACTGACTGCTCTGACCATGGTCACAACAGAGGGTTCTGGACAGAGCTAGAGAAGGATGTAGAACATAATTCTAACCCACAAAAAATAGACTAGATTTACTGGCCTAAAGGAGACTGGAGAAACCTCGAGAGTATGGCCCCCAGACACCCTTCTAGCTCAGTGGTGAAGTTGTCTCCAAGGTTCACTGTTCAGCCTGGGAGTGGACTGCCCCGTAAAACCAGATGGGACTGATGAGGTACAGTAGTCCAGGGACAAGGGCCAGAAGGCAGAAGGGGACAAAGAAGCTGGTGATAGGGAACCCAAGGTTGAGTAAGGATAGTGTTGATGTATTGTGAGATTGTTAACCATTGTCATAGGGCAACAGTTGTAATAACTGTTAAATGAGAAACTATTTTGTTCTGTAAACCTTCATCTTAGGTGAGAATAGCAGCACAATTGGAAGAATGTAGTCAATGTCACTGAACTGTGCATATAGAAATTTTTGAAATGGTGTATCTTTGGCTATATGTATTTTCACCAAAAAAAAAGGTTGAGAAGTTAGAGGGTTGACATGTTGAGGGGTTGTTAACCAATATCATAAAACAACATGTGTACTACTGTTTTTATGAGAAACTATTTGTTCTTTAAGCCTTCACCTCAAGTACAATAAAAAAAAAAGTTAACAGAAAAAAATTCTAAGCAAAAAGTTAGACAACAGTAATTGAATCAGAAGTCTGTTCTGTTGTCTTACAATTTTCCTAACTGAAAGTGAAATAAAGTTCTTATATATATGACCCTAAAGTTTGAATACCAGTTTCTTCTTTCTGTAATATGAGTACTTTGGATTTATACCACTTTCCAGCTTTAGAGTTCAATGACTTTTATGAAATTCACATAATTACTTAAAAATATGTCAAATTAAGTTTAAGTCATGTAATTGATGGCTTTTACTGGCCATTTCAATATATATAGATTGTGTATAATTATGTATATTCTTTATGGACATAAAATTTTAATTTGCCCAGCATAAATATGTCACCAGAAGTCAGAATAGGAAATGCTGGACCAGCTGCTTAAACTCCACGGGTAAAGAACAGCTACTCTTTCCACTTGCTCTATATTGCAGAACTATTAACAAGAAAGACATCTTCCTATAAAGGTTTATATCCATTTCCTAAGGCTGCTGCAAAAAATTACTACAAACTTGGTAGTTTCAAACAACAGAAGTTCATTATCTCACTCAGTTCTGGAGGTCAGAAGCCTAAAACCAAGGTGTTGGCAGGGCCATGCTCTTTCCAAAAGCTCTCAGGGAGAATCCCTTCCAGCTTCTGGTAGCTGCTGGTGTTCTTTTGCTTTCGGCAGCGTAATTCCAGTTTCTGCCTCCTTCACCTGACCTTCTTCTCTGTGTCTTATGTTTCTCCTCTTCTTATAAGGACATTTGTCATTGGATTTAGAGCCCACCCAGTTAATCCAGGAAGGTCTCATCTCGAGAGTCTTCACTTAATTATATCAGCAAATGTCCTTTTTTCAAATAAGGTCACATTCACAGGTACCAGGTATAGGACTTGGATATCTCTTTTTGATGTTACCATTCCAGTCACTACAGGGTTGTAGGAATGGAAAAGTAGAAGTCCACATAATAGAAATGAAATCCCACAAATAATTATAAAACAAGGCAGAATTATTTTACATCCTATGGAGGTTTGAGATTATATCCAACACGGATAACAGGAAAGCTCCTTAGAAGAGGTGGAATTTGAGATAAGCCTTGAAGCATATAACCGAGGATATTTTAAGACAAATGTGGTGATACAGAAAACAGGCCTTGACTCTGTATTTAAATCTACGTCAAGCATGTAAATGTAGTCCGTGACCTACTAGAAATTTGTTTGTTAAAGAGATGATTGAGTCATATTCTTTGAACTTTACACAGGCCTTAAATCATTGGAAGGGAAGCATAAATAATATTACTTAAGGCATCCATGTCTTAAGAAATGATAACAATGGAGATTTTCTTGCTATACATTTTTTCTGTGTGCTTTTTCTTCTTAATGAGCCCTCTAACACACGAATGTCCTGTAAACCTTGTTTTTCTCTGTTTGACAACTATAAATTAGGCAGAAGTACTGTTAATATGGTGGAGGAAGATATCTCGAACAGCTGAATTCTGCCTGTTCTGCATGCATATGCAAGGCATGCAGCTGTTTCACTCTTTAAATTCCAAGCCTAATACAGACCTCAAAAAAAAAGACAAGAAAAACTGGATGGTTGGGCGTTTCTTCAAATCAAAGTCCAGAGCTCAAAGGCAAAATATTTGAAGACAATGTACAATAAGGTTTTTTTTTTCAAGTCATATAAAAGCTGTTTTATGAAATTAAGCTGGAAATATTATAAGTGGGAAATGATCACAGAATAAATAGGAACCTTTTAGAAAGAGAGCAAACATGTGTTATTTATTTTCCTAGTAAACAGAAGTGGCAGATTCAATCAGCAAGAAACATTGGATAGTTATGACCATTTTAATCAAGTAAAAAATTAATAAGATTTGTTTATGATGCATTAAACAGCATCTTCAGGTTAGTTTTAGGGAAAGTGAATAAATTTTATTTTCCAGTAGACTAGAGATAAGAACCAGTCAATCGTCTTTGTGGCTAGTAATGCAAAGAGACATAGAACATTTCAGCATCTCTGCCACTACCTCCCTTTAGTCTTTATAAACATATGGAAATAGTTATACCCATTGCATAAAAAATGTTTAAAACTATCAAACAGTTCTAAAGCATGTACTGTGCCATATTTCATGTGAAGAGAGACTGCCATTAGTTCCATTTTGAAAGGCCTAAAAAGTGCAAAGCAATAGTTCTTTATATATTTATATCTACTTTGATTCTCTAATGTTTAAAGCCATGTTGCAAATGTTAATTTTAGATGCTAATTATAGAGCTGGAATAAAGCATAGGTTATAAAATAGCTAGCTGAGGTTAAATCCCTACATAATGATCAGTTTTTTGGTACTCCCTGTTAGTTAAAATACTACCAAAGAAATACATTACAAAAAAATACACTAGCATGAGGCATATCTCTTCAATTGGAAATTTTATGAATGATAAAACTAACTAAACACAAGGAGACCAAGTATTTATCTGGTCCCAGCTCTAGTTTATTCCCTAACATATGACATGTACAAATTTTACATTTTATTTTGAGTAGAATCAAAGATTAAAGATAAAATCCTAACGTAAAGCAAGAATATCACGCATTTCTGAAAGGATAGACCCTCAGCTTTACACAATTCTCAATTTTATTTCAAATTTGCCTCAAAAATTATTATAGAAATTCCAAAAAAGGTATGTGCAAATAAAAAATGCTAAAAGCTAGAAAGATTGGTTAAATGATGAAGGATTCTTTACATAAGTAAATGTTTTCTCTAAAAACGTACCTGTTTACTTCAGGAAGTCAGTATACAGAATTCCACCATACAATGATGTCTCCTTGGCAAGGCAGATTCAACAAGGGTTACCTTACTGATTAAGAATTTCTCCCAGATGTATGTGATATGATTGTTATATGAAGGTTTCCATTTCTTTGGGATATGCATAAGGAGATCAGCCTTGCAAATTTATACTCACTGTATATTAGCCCAAGGAGCCTTGGTGGCCCAGTGGTTAAGAGCTACAGCTGCTAACCAAAATGTCAGCAGTTGAAATCCACCAGCCACTCCTTGGAAACCCTATGGGGCAGTTCTACTGTGTCCTATAGAGTCTCTGTGAGTCGGAATCAATTTGATGGTAACGGGTTTGTTTTTTGTTTTTGCTTTAAATATTAAGCCAAGGAGCCCTGGCGGCACAGTGGTTAAAACACTCAGCTGCTAACCAAAAGATCAGCGGTTCAAACCTACCAGGCACTCCACAGAAGAAAGATGTGGCAGTCTGCTTCCATAAAGATTTACAGCCTTGGAAACCCTGTAGGGGAGTTCTCCTCTGTCCTACAGGATCACTGTGAGTCGGAAGGCAGTGGGTTTGCTTTCGGGTATATACTAGACCAATATGTGAAGGAGAGACTTTTGTTGTTGTGTGTGTTTGTTTGTTTGTTGCCATCGAGTCAATTCTGACTCATGCCAACCCCATGTGTGCAGAGTAGAATCACTCCACAGAGTTTTCAAGGCTGTGACCTTTTGGAAGCAAATCACCAGCCTGTCTTCCAAAGCACTTCTAACCCAGGTGAAATTGAGAAGCAGGAGCAAAAAAAAAAAAAAAAGAACAATCTATGGCACCCTCCTACCTCCACTCACTGGACTTTTGCTTTTCTGTTAGCCCTTTTCCTTTCGTCCTACTCCAAGTCCTAGGCTGCACTTCTTAGACACCAATAATGCTTACTTTTGGTAAAACACACCAGGGGATTTTTTTTTCTATTTTCTCCTTCAATAAAAATGTACCTGATCTATATTTCAAGCCATCAGAACCCTTTGTCTATTATGCCATGTAACATCTGAGAACCTCATAAATAAATTCTTTCCAAGGCAATCACAAACAAGAAAAGTTTAATGTGACAACCTTCCCATAAATATTTTTTTATTTTTATAGGTACTTAAGTCTCAGTGCCTAACCTGAAAGTCACCTGCCACTCTACCTATATGAAGCCCCATCCCATCCCTAAGAGTACAGAGAACAGAGCCGAATTAAGGTACGTGAGGGTCCTAAACACTGATAACCTATAGTGCCCCCTCCTCTGCTTACTCATGCATTTGAATGGGATATATGAGTTAGATATATATGTGTGTGTGTGTGTTAGATATCCATGATGCAACTTATTTTTTTTTTAATTGTGGTATTTAAGTGACAGTTTACAATTCAAGTTAGTCTCTCATACAAAAACTTACACATACATTGTTCTGTGACCCTAATTGCTCTCCCTATACTGTGACAGCACACTCCTCCTTTCCACCCCTGATTTCCCGTGTCCATTCAACCAGCTCCTGACCCTCTCTGCCTTCTCATCTCACCTCCAGACAGAAGCTGTCCATTTAGTCTCATGTATCTTCTTGAGCTAAGAAGCACAATTCACAAGTATCATTTTATGTCCCACAGTCCAGTCCAATATTTGAAGAGTTGGCCTCAGGAAGTGTTTTAGTTCTGGGATGATAGAGAATCCGAGGGCCATGCTTTCTGGGGTACCTACAGTCTCAGTCAGGCCATTAAGTCTGGTCTTCTTACTAGAACTTGAGTTCTGCACCCCTCCTTTCTCCTGCTTCCAGGACTCTCTGTTGTGTTCCCCATCAGGGCAGTCATTGGTGGTAGCCAGGTACCATCTAGTTCTTCTGGTCTCAGGCTGATGAAGTCTCTGATTTACGTGGCCCTTTCTGTCTCTTGGGCTACTACTTACTTTGTGTCTTTGGTGTTCTTCATTCTCCTTTACTCCAGGTGGCTGGGATCAATTGATGCATCTTAGATGGCCACTTGCAAGCTTTTAAGACCCCAGATGCCACTCACCATAGTAGGATGCAGAACATTTTCTTGATAAGCTTTGCTATGCCAATTGACCTAGATGTCCCCTGAAAGCTGCTACTGCTACTCTGTCCCTGCCACTGCTACTCTGTCCCTCAAAGTGTTTGATTGTATTCAGGAAACTTCTTAGCTTTGGTTTAGTCCAGTTGTGCTGACTTCCCCTGTAGTGTGTGCTGTCCTTCCCTTCACCTAAGATAATTCTTATCTACTATCTAGTTAGCAAATAACCTTCCTCCTCCCTCTCCACCCTCATAACCATCAAAGAATGTTTTTTTCTGTGTTTAAACCTTTACTTGAGTTCCTTTAATAGTGGTCTTATACGATATTTGTCCTTTTGTGACTGACTAAATTCACTCAGCATAATGACCTCCGGCTTCCTCCATGTTGTACGATGTTTCACGGCTTCATCTTTGTTCTTTATCGTTGTATAGTATTCCACTGTATGGATATACAATAATTTGTTTATCCATTCTTCCCTTGATGGGCACCTAGGTTGTTTCCATCTTTTTACTATTGTAAACAGTGCTGCGATGAACATGGGCATGCATATATCTATTCGTGTGACAGCTCTTATTTCTCTAGGATATATTCCAAGAAGCACGATAGCTGGATCATATGGTACTTCTATTTCTAGCTTCTTAAGGAAGTGCCAAATCGATTTCCAAAGTGGTTGTACCATTTTACATTCCCACCAACAGTGTATAAGTGTTCCAGTCTCTCCACAACCTCTCCAGCATTTATTGTTTTTTTTTTCTTTGGATTAATGCTAGCCTTGTTGGAGTGAGATGATATCTCATTGTAGTTTTGATCTTCATTTCCCTAATGGCTAATGATCATGAGCATTTCTTCATGTGTCTGTTAGCTACCTGAATATCTTCTTTGGCGAAGTGCCTGCTCATATCCTTTGCCCATTTTTTAATTGAGTTATTTATCTTTTTGTTGTTGAAGTTTTGCAGTGTCTTGTAGATTTTAGAGATTAGACACTGATCAGATTTGTCATAGCCAAACATTTTTTTCCAGTCTGTAGGTTGTCTTTTCACTCTTTTGGTGAAGTCTTTTGATGAGCATAAGTATTTGATTTTTAGGAGCTCCCAATTATCTGGTCTCTCTTCTGGTGCTTGTGCATTGTTACTTATGGTTTGTATTGTGTTTATGCCATGTATTAGAGCTCCTAGCATTGTCCCTAATTTTTCTTCCATGATCCTTATTGTTTTCAATTTTATATTTCAGTCTTTGATCCATTTTGAGTTAGTTTTTGTGCATGGTGTGAGGTATGGGTCTTGTTTCAGTTTTTTGCAGATAGATATCCAGTTATGCCAGCACCATTTGTTAAAGAGACTGTCTTTTCCCCATTTAATGGACTTTGAGCCTTTGTGAAATATCAGCTGCTCATAGGTGGATGAATTTATGTCTGGATTCTCAATTCTGTTCCATTGGTCTATGTATCTCTTGTTGTGCCAATACCAGGCAGTTTTGACTACCATGGCAGTATAATAGGTTCTAAAATTAGGTAGTGTGAGGCTTCCCACTTTGTTCTTCTTGAGTAATGCTTTACTTATTCAGGGCCTCTTCGCTTTCCATATGACGTAAGTGATTTGTTTCTCCATCTCATTAAACAATGCCGGTGGAATTTGGATTGGGATTGCATTGTATCTGTAGATTGCTTTGGGTAGAATTGACATTTTCACTACGTTGAGTCTACCTATCCATGAGCAAAGTATATTTTTCCACTTATGCAGGTCTCTTTTAGTTTATTGCAGTAGTGTCTTGTAGTTTTCTCTGTATAGCTCTTTTACATCTCTGGTTAGATTTATTCCTAAGTATTTTATCTTCTTGGGGGCTATAGTAAATAGTATTGATTTGGTGATTTCCTCTTCAAGGTTCTCTTTGTTGGTCTAAAGGATCTTTGCATGTTTATCTTGTATCCTGAAACTTTGCTGAAATCTTCTATTATTCCAGTAGTTTTCTCATAGATTCTTTGCGATTTTCTGTGTATGAGATCATATCATCTACGAATAGAGATACTTTGACTTCTTCCCTACCAATCTGGATGCACTTTATTTCTTTTTCTAGCCTAATTGCTCTGGCTAGAACTTCCAGCACAATGTTGAATAAGAGTGGTGATAAAGGGTATCCTTGTCTGGTTCACGTTCTCAAGGGGAATGATTTCAAAGTCTCTCCATTTAGGATGATGTTCACTGTTGACTTTGTATAAATGCCCTAAATTTTATTGGGGAATTTCCCTTCTATTCTATTTTGTTGAGAGTTTTTATCATGAAAGGGTGTTGGACTTTGTCAGATGACTTTTCTGTATCGATTGATAAGATCATGTGGTTCTTGTATGTTGTTTTATTTATGTGATGAATTACATTGATTGCGTTTCTAACGTTGAACCAACCCTGCATAGCTGGTATAAATCCCACTTGATCATGGTGAATTATTTTTTTGATATGTTGCTGAATTCTATTGGCTAGAATTTTGTTGAAGATTTTCGTGTCAATGTTCATGAGGGATATTGGTTTTAATTTTCTTTTTTGTGTCTTTACCTGGTTTTTGCATCAGGGTTATGCTGGCTTCATAGAATGAGTTTGGGAGTATTCCATCCTTTTCTATGCTCTGAAATACCTTTAGCAGTAGTGGCATTAACTCTTCTCTGAAAGTTTGGTAGAATTCTCCAGTGAAGCCATCTGGGCCAGGGCATTTTTTCTGTTGGGAGTTTTTAAATTACCTTTTCAATCTCTTCTTTTGTTATGGGTTTATTTAGTTGTTCTACCTCTGTTTGTGTTAGTTTAGGTAGGCAGTGAGTTTTAAGAAATACATCCATTTCCTCTAGGTTTTCAAATTTGTTAGAGTACAGTTTTTCATAGTATTCTGTTACGATTCTTTGAATGTCAGTTGGGTCTGTTGTGATATCACTCATCTCATTTCTTACATGGGTTCTGTGCTTCCTCTCCTGGTTTTCTTTTGTCAATTTGGCCAGTGGTTTATCAATTTTGTTGATCTTTTCAAAGAACCAGCTTTTGGTCTTATTAACTCTTTCAATTGTTTTTCTATCCTGTTTCATTTAATTCTACTCTAATTCTTATTTCCTTTCTTCTGGTGCCTGAGGGCTTCGTTTGCTGCTCTCTTTCTACTTGTTCAAGTTGTAGGGTTAATGTTTTGATGATGGCCCTTTCTTCTTTTTGGATGTGTGCATTTATTGCTATAAGCTGACCTCCGAGCACTGCTTTTGCTGTGTCCCAAAGGTTCTTGTAGGATGTGTTTTCATTCTCGTGTGATTCTATGAATTTCTTTATTCCATCCTTAATTTCTTCCATAACCTAGTAGTTTTTGAACAAGGTGTTGTTCAGTTTCCATGTGTTTGATTTTTTTCCTTGCTTTTTGTGTTGTTGACTTCTACTTTAATGGCTTTCTGGTCAGAAAAGATGCTTTGTAATATTTTGATGCTTTGGATTTTGTTAAGGCTTGCTTTATGGCCTAGTATGTGGTCTATTCTGGAGAATATTCCATATTCATTGGAAAAGAAAGTATACTTGGCTTCTGTTGGGTGGAGTGTTTGGTATTTGTCTATGAGATCAAGTTGGTTGATTCTGTGTCTTTTTTGAGCTTCTTTCTGGATAGTCTGTCCTTCACCAAAAGTTGTGTGTTGAAATCTCCTACTGTTATTGTGGAACTGTCTATCTCTCTTTTCAGCGCTATTAGAATTTGTTTTGTGTATTTTAGAGCCCTGTCGCTGGGTGTGTAAATATTTATTTTAGTTATGTCCTCCTGGTGTATTGACCCTTAATCATTGTATAGTGTCCTTCCTTATCCTTTGTGGTGGATTTTACTTTAAAGTCTAATTTGTCAGAGATTAATATTGCCTCTCCTGCCCTTTTTTGAGTGTTGTTTGCTTGATATATATTTTTTTCCATCTTTCAACCTTTAGTTTGTTTGTGTCTTTAAGTCTAAGGCACGTCTCTTGTAGGCAGCATATAGACAGATTGTGTTTTTTTCTATCCAATCTGCCACTCTCTGTCTCTTTATTGGTGCATTTAGTCCATTTACGTTCAGTGTAATCATTGATCATTATGAGTTTAGTGCTGTCATTTTGATTTTGTGTGTGTGTGTGTTGTTAACAGTTTCTTTGTTCCACTTAATTTTCTGTGCTGAGTTGCTTTTATTTATATATTTTCTATTCATCTTTTTCATTGTTGTTGATTTTCTGTTTGCTAAGTCTTTACATTTTTCTAGTTTTTTTATTTTGACTTGTAGGATTGTTAGTTTCTTTTGTGGCTACTGTAATATTTACGACCATTTTTCTAAGTTTATACCAGTCTTTTATTTCTTTATATCACCTTGACTTCCTCCTCATATGCAAAATCTATGTCTACATTTTTTAAGTCCCTCTTTTTGGTTTTAATGTTGTCGTCTTTTACATATTGACATCTGTTTCCCTATTTTCAGTGTTTTAGCATTGATTTATTTTTGTGACTTCCCTATCTGGGTTGATATCTGGTTGCTCTGTCCTGTGTTCTAGTCTTGGGTTGTTATCTGATGCTACTGATTTTCTAACCAGAGGACTCCGTTTAGTATTTCTTGGAATTTTTGTTTGGTTTTTGCAAATTCCCCAAACTTCTGTTTATCTGGAAATGACCTAATTTCGCTATCATATTTGAGAGACAGTTTTGCTGGATATATAATTCTTGGCTGGCAATTTCTTTCCTTCAAGGCTTTATATATTTCATCCCATTGCCTTCTTGCCTGCATGGTTTCTGCTGAATAGTCCATGCTTATTCTTATTGACTCTCCTTTGTCGATGACTTTTCGTTTATCCCTAGCTGCTCTTAAAATTATCTTTGGTTTTGGCAAGTTTGATTATAATATGTCTTGGTGACTTTCCTTTGGGATCTACCTTATGTGGGGTTCAGTGAGCATCTTGGATAGATATCTTGTCACCTTTCACAATATCAGGGAAGTTTTCTGCCAACAAATCTTCAACAATTCTCTCTGTATTTTCTGTTATCCCTCCCTGTTCTGGTACTCCAATCACTCGTAGGTTATTCCTCTTGATAGAGTCCCAAATACTTCTTAGTGTTTCTTCATTTTTTTTAATCCCTTTATCTGATTTTTCCTCAAATAAGTTGGCGTCAAGTACTTTATCTTCAATCTCACTAATTCTGACTTCCATTGCCTCAATTCTTCTCCTATGACTTTCTATTGATTTATCTAATTCTGACATTTTATTTTTAATCTTCTGGATTTCTGATTGCTCTCTCTCTATTGATTCTTGCAGCCTGTTAAATTCATCATTATGCTTTTCTCTAGTCTTTTCAATTTCCTCTACTGTGTGCTCTGCATTTTGCTTAATTTCCTTCCTTAACATGTGTTAATTAAAAACATTTCTTTCTATTCTTTGTTCTTACAAATTCTTCAATGATTTCATCAGAATTAAGCTGACAAACAATATCTACTCCCATACATAATAAGGATAATGAATTGAGTCTTTCTTAAATCACTGCTGAGCGCTTGCTTTTCTTGTATCCTGTCTGCTTGGCATCTATGGGTCTTTGCTTTGGACAACTGGTGTCCCTGTTTTGTTGATTCCCTAAGCATATTCTTACCTTGCTTATTTGGTGATCCATCTCTGACAGAAAATTCCATCAATTGTAAAGCACATCATCATTTTATGAACTTCTGATAAAAAAAAATCTGCTATTTTATGATGACATGATGCCTTAATGTTAGTCTTGTGCAGCACAGAAATTGATAACATCAGCTCTTCATAGCTTTGAAATGATTTCAACTATTCCAAGGAATTTGGCAATATCTCCTACCTTCAGTTACAGTGATTGGAGTGTGAGAATAATCTCTTTGTAAGTATTTCAGAAAGAAAACATAACACATCTTCATCCACTTGTAGATATTTTCCTTTTTTTAGGTCCTATAAAACACTTGGTTGTTAATTTGCAAGAAAATATGAAATTGTGATGATTCTTACAATTATGCTTTGTTAATATCAAATTTACTTTCCACCTAGGGATGTAGAGAGCTGGAAAGAGCGTCATTTCCACCCGTATAATGTAAAAAACCACTCTGTAGGAATGCTAAGGTTGCATGGCAACCATCTAGCCCCAAATCCAAGAAAAAACAGGTGCCTACAGAGAACAATAAGACATAAGCAATGGCTTACCTAAAGCAGATGTGACCAAACACCAGTCAAAAGAATTCAACTGGGGTGGTTGGCAAATTGGTGGAGGCCGAGTATACTATCATGAGAGACAGTGAATGTCCTGGAAGATGAAAAAAGTGAGAGAGTTCACATTATCTTACAGCTTTTCTCCATAAACCAAGGGTAATCATAGAAGAGATTGGATAAAGTTTTAAAGAAGTGTCCTTTAGGGTCACAGAATTCTACCTGGACCCTTCTACCCTGTCTCATCTATGGAAAGTCTTAAACTATAGGGGAAGGGCAATAGACCCTATCACCCTGAGCTTACCAGTGAAAACCAATTGCAGCTAGAAGAAGGAAACAAAAACAATAAAATACCTACCCCTGAGAAAAGGGCAATATTACCTGTAGGGCCTAGAACTACACCCTAGGGAGGGGCAGCACTGAGAAGTTCACACTCTGAGACCCAGGGACATGACACCATGCCTACCTAAGACTAAGGCCTTATCAGAAAAAGAGAGAATGCCCTAACACCACCCCCTACTGTGAAACTAACAAGCATCAAGTAACAAATAACATCACAATATGGCTGGGAGAGGTATAGGAGAGGAACAAGGGCATGGAAAGAAACCTTCTCTGAGGCACAGCACAGTGAAAGACCCAAAGCTGAGATAGGAGCACTCACTGAGGAGGAAAAAAAAAAAATCTCTCTGGCAAACCAACACCCACCTTAAGGCAAAATATCGCTGGAGGAATTTGAATCTTGTAGTGCTGCCAGAGTAACCACAGCAACAACAAACCTAAACCCAGCCCAACTCTCAACTAGATTAACTCACATCCCCCACATCATAGATTTAGCAGAAGGAATAGCATGCTGATTTCCAGGCCCCTCCACCAAAATGCTACATGAGATGCCTGAGTTTCAAAAAAAAAAAACAAAAAACAAAGTATACAAAAATGACAAGTAAAAACAACACTCTCTCAAGAGACAAAATACTCATCAGAATCAGACTCAGATATGAAACAAATGATAAAATTATTAGACAGGAAATTTAAAACAACTATGATTAATAAATTAAAGTCTCTATTGAAAGATATGTACAACATGTAAGATCAGATGGGTAATTTCAGTATGGAGATGGAAACTAGAAGAAACCATCAACAGGAACCTGCTTCCATGTTTATTCAACAAATATTTATTTAGCCTTTGCTATGTAGACTTGGTTGACAAGTGTTTCAATGCTTTTTCCCCTTCCTACATGTGAAGATTGGACTTTTCTCTAAGGACTTGAACCCACCTCACCCCATCATCTGAAGCTATCAAGATTTTCACTTCATCAACTGCCCAATAGTCATGCTCAAAACGAACCAGTAATTCTCTCTTTTTTCAGCAAAACCCGTGTTATATACAGTTATTTAATTTTACTCTCACAACATTTCTTCTTCCTAAATTGTTCACAAGAAACGTACTTTAAGTTGGTATGTGATAGATTTAGGCAGCCATCATGAACATATGAACATATGCTCACAATCCTTGTGAATCTGTCTGGTAGTTTTATAATATTTAGATAAATCATTTGACATCATCTCTGATCTGCCCAAGCATGATACCACTTTATCACTCTATCTATAGTTTAGGCTTCCAGAGAAGCATAAGGCTTTCTTTTTTTAGTTTTGGACTTCTTGGTTATTCTATCAATAGAGGAAAATTTTCAGAGAATTTTCAGTCCTCTGTTACTGATGATATGCTGTTATTGCACACAGAATTCTTTTAGAGCAGGTTGAATTCTGACCCAGATCATCAAGCCCATGGCTAGAGAAGCAAGTCCAATCTTAAGAGAGTTTAATCTTCAGTAGGTTGTAAATTCTTGTTGATTAGCTCATGAACTTTTGATGATATTTGAAGCCTACAAAGTAAAATACTTCCACATGTGTGGCCAGAATTGGGCACATTAGTCTGGTCAGGCCCTCGTTAATCTCAATGATTTTTATATAACTTCAAGACTGGGAAGACTGAGGTCTGAGTTTAGGTTAGAATTTGAGTGGCAGCATCCAAGAGAGGAAGTAACCATAGAGAAGGAGCACAAAATCTATGCACAAATTCCCTTAAATTGTTGGCCAGTTCCTCAGCTGTGCATGCACGTACCCCTAAGAAACCCAAGACAAAACAGTAGTTGAAAGGTTTACTAGTCCAGCCAAAGTTTCAGCAGTCACATGGTACTGGAGACATAGAGGTTGGAGGCTGAGCCTCACAAAGTTTCAGGGGCCTTGGTAATACCCCGAATTGTTAGTTGAAATTCCAGAAGGACCATAGTCAAGTAGTAAGGGTCATGTCCTAGAAATAAAGGTAAAACTAAATTGCACCAACCCTAATGAGGCTAAAACTAAGCCTTGATAGACACAAGGTTATCTGCCATTAGTTGACTAACTGCCAAAATAAAACTCAAACTTCTTTGAAGGATGATAGTACCATTCAGAGGCTCTGCAATATTTCATTCAAAATGTCTAGCATCCAGGCAATCAGCCTTTTCTAAAGAACAAATTGTAATAGTAAAAAATAAATAAATAAATAAGAAAGAAAGAAATATTTTCTTTCTCTACTTTACCTCTTGATCTGTCTTTGTCCTAGTTACTATAGTTAACCCACTGCTTACTTCTCTGTGTTCCCACTACATTGTATATACTATATAGAATGTGCTTTTATCTGTTATTCCTCAGCTCCTACCACAGTATTTGGCATAATGTATGTCCCCAGAAAACATTTATTACCAAATCATATTATATTCTTTGTATAAAACAGTGTTTTACTTAAAATACTATCACTACTACCCTTTCTTACCATTTAAAACTACTAATCCATTAAGAAAACCGTTAATCCACAGTTATGCCGTTAGATCTGGTTGTTTACTTTTAGTACTATGCTACTAAGGTATAGGCTTAGAAATAATGAATTTTCAAGATGTAAAGGTCCTTAGAGATCATCATCTTCATCCATGACTTGCTTTTCATCACACAATTTGGAGTCAGTTTTTCTGTTCCCTGTAACCCACTTCTCAATTATTTTATGGTTTTGGAATTGATACCAGCCTCTTAAAATGTTGAGAAAAGAAGCAAGCAATTGATAATGGCCAGAAACTCTTCTTTCTGAAGCTTCACATTGCATCCTGAAACTTACCAAATGGTAATTATTTGTTGTTTCTCTATTTTATGCCTCACTTGTTATATAATAATAACTAACACTATTGACTGCTTGCACTGTGTCAAAAACTGTTCTAACTATATTATATGCATCTCCTCATATAATTATCATGACCATCAATAATCAGTAGGTATTCCAATTTTGCTAATAAGGAAAAGGATGCATAGAGAAATTAAGTAAATTGACTAAGCTATTAAGCGTTGAAGGCAACATTCTAGCACACAGAGTTTGCCTCCAGACTCTATATTTTACAACTACAATATGATGGCACTGAAAACTATCTCATTTTCTCTGATTGTTTTATTCCTTCTGAAAATAAATTTTCTTTTAATTTCCACTCCAGTTTTGTATGTGTCCCCCCTTTACATGAAATTACTGAAAAGTTTAATATCTAAATTCACTATGTGAATGTCAAATAAATTGTAAACTTCACATAGTCTTGTTGGGAATAAAGCCACTTTATCACTTATCCTTTGCCACAATAATATGCAACCAAAATCAAAAAAAACAAACCTGTTGCCTTCAAGTCAATTCCAGCTCATAGAAACCCTATAGGACAGAGTAGAACTACCCCAAAGGGTCTCCAAGGAGGAGCTGGTGGATTCGAACTGCCTACCTTTTGGTTAGCAGCTGTAGCATGCCGTACCTCTTAGCCACTGTGCCACTAGGGCTCCATTATGTAACAAACCACTCTAAAAATCAGTGGCTTAAAACAACAATCATTAATTATTTCTCACAAAACTATGGCTCTGCTGAGCAGTTTTGCCAATCAGGGATGAAGTTAGCTGATGTAGGCTGGGCTTACTCGTGTGTCTAGTCAACTGGCGGGTGGACTGGGATTTGCTGATGTAGGATGGCTCAGCTAAAAGTATCCATCTCTTTTCCACTCTCACACACCCCTCCATCAGGCTAGCCTGGGTGTGTTCCCTTGGTAGTGGCAAGAGACCAGGAGAAGTAGTAGACATGCAAAAACACTTTTTAAGCCTCTTCATATATCAAATTTTATCTGTCTCATTGGCCAAAAAAAGTTACATGGCCAAGCCCAAGATCAGTGTGGGAAGGTGATACAAAAGGGCATAGCTACAGGGAAATTTGAAAAATTAGCACTATAAATTCAATCTACCATATAAATGTTTGCAGTTTTTCCTGGACTACATTCTCATGTGTATCATAAGAAATCCTTTATTTTAGAGTCATTAATACAAGAAACATATAAGATGCTTATATCTCAAAGCATTCATCTCTTCCCTTAAGGAATCTTGTAACTCAAGGGGTGTATCCTTAAGGGAATTATCAAATGTCTCCTCAGTAATGAAGATTAATGCTTTATAAGGCTTGCTATATATATAACCACTTTGAATTTCCTCTGCATATAATAATATTTAACTCAGTTTTATTTTGTGATAAAGTAAATGAGCTAAGATAAATAAAAGGCAATGTCTGCAAATATTAATGTTAATTTGAATTATTGTGAATTAACACCTTCTGCGGAAGTCTATATAGTGAGTTCATTTGGTTGGAGAATGGAGCTAATACAGATAGAATTGTGCAATTAATTTCCATTTATTCTGCCCGCTGGCCAGAGAGACTGCCCTTCATTCCAATTACTCACAAATTTCTAGGAAGACTGGACAAGCTAATCTCGATTGATGGATGGATTAACTCACGTATGCAGGAAATATTTATTGAGCACATGTAATGTTCTTAGTTCTGAGAATAAAAAGAGTGATAAGCCTTGGTCCCTATCCAATTTCCTCCTTGAGGGAGAGGAGGTGGTGCCTGGTGAGGTACTAGAGAGACTTTCCATGGTCAGGTATGAGATGCTAGATTCAGTGAGCTTCAGCTGAACCTCGCGTAGCAACAACTTGGGCAGAACAAATTGTGAATCCAAGCAATTAGTTGCCAAGATCAGGTCAGTCAAGGAACACTGCTTTATATTAGCTTCTGGTTCATAGGTGAATTGGTCCAACAAAAAGGCACAAAATTAGGTTAGTCAGTCCCTCCCTTTAATAAGTTCCCAGAGAAAAGAGTCCTGTAAATGGCCAAGTAGTATATGAGAAAGTGCTGTAAGAACAAAGTACTATGAGAACACTGAGGATTTGTGGGCAAAAAATTAATTTAAAGTACATTTCCAACTGATGGAGCCTGTTGTTGTTATTATTAGGTGCCATCGAGTTGATTTCAACTCAAAGCAACCCCGTATGATAGAGTAGAATTGTCCCATAGGGTTTCTTAATCTGTAATTTTTACAGGAGCAGATTGCCAGGTCTTTCCTCTGCAGAGCTGCTGGTGGGTTCGAACTTCCAAACTTTCAGTTAGCAGCCAAGCACGTAATTGTTATGCCACCAGTTATAAAATCACTGAACTATGTCACTTAGAATTTAAAGTTGAGGAAACTTACCTTGTCCCTGTGTTCAAAAGCAAGAATAAGATAAGTAGAAAAACATCTGTTAAAAACAAACAAAACAACAAAAACAATGTTAACAATAAGGGCTACACAGTTTTAGGAAGATAACCCTTGAGAGGATTGAAGGAAAAAGAAAAGCTTCATGGAATAGATGGTTTTTAAAATATGGAAATAAGAAGATAGCCTGGATAAAGTCTAGATCAAGTGTAGAATGTGAGCAAAACAAGATAATGTGCTATTTCTGTTTTGAAGCCCAGTCTTGTTCTTGGTTTGCCATTAAGTTAGCTATGACTCACGGGAACCCAATATACAACAGAACCAAACATTTCCCAGTCCTGCGCCATCTTCACAATTATCGGTATGCTTGAGTCCATTGTTGTAGCCACCGTGTGTTTTTAGTGACTTCCAATCTCGGAAGCTCATCTTGCAGCACTGTATTGGACAATATTTTGTTGTGAACCATAGGGTTTTCACCTGATAATTTTCAGAAGTAGGTGGCTAGGTGTTTCTTCTTATCTTAGTCCAGATCCACTGAAACCTGTCCACCATGGGTCACCCTGCTGTTATTTGAAATACTGGTGGCATAGCTTCCTATATCATTGCAATATGAAAAGCCACCACAGTACAACAAGCTGATAGACAGTTGGTGGGAAGCCCAGTCAAGAGTTCCATGACTGAATAAGTTGTTTCCCCCATAATGCAGTCCACGGCATAGATCCAAGGACAGATATAGCCCTTTTGCTTATCCTTCTATTTTTTTCATATACAACAGTGTTTCAGTATAATAGGACATTTTAAGTGATGGTTGCAGTAATGAAACTAATCTTTTTTGTATACTTGTCTAATCCTAAGAAATGTGAAATCTGTTTGGAAAAAAAATATTTTGAAAACAAATTGCTCTGGGCTGCGAGTTCAAAAACCACATTAAATCTCAGTATAAAACCCTTGGGTCAAGTTATAATTTTTAAAATAAGGACTTATTATGAAAATGCTGACATAGCCTTCACCATAGTAACACTGATTACTCATAGTACCCATACTATTATCTATTTTTGTAGCTATATTTGGAGCTTTCATATAATGTTGACATATATTTCATCAACATGACACATGTATTTTGTTAGTGTGAATTTTATGTGACACCGGATCACAGTAACAGCTGTATAAGAGCAAGTTAAATGTTAGCCAGTTTATTAAAGAAAAAGAAGTGAGGAGATTTGAAACACCTTAATATGTTTCACTTTTTTTCTGTCAGAAAACATGGGAGTGATGACTGAAGAATAACTAAAACCAAGAAAAGAGGGCAAATCTTCATTTAAGTGGTTTCAACTACATTGTAATCCTACAATTTTCCTAGATATTTTGAAACATACATTTTGGTTAATAGTATTAATTATGCTATATTTGTGTGTTGAGCTAATTACATGACTACTATTTATAAATGAAGAAAACTATGTTCAGTAAATGTCATCTTCCTACTTATTGTTCTTTGTTTTGCATGTTGCCCTTCGTATCAAATGTACCTTTTCAAATCAGAAAAGCAAATTTGTTCTACACTGAGCTATAGCTTTTCTTACTGCAGCCATAATCAGATAAGATCAAAATGATAAGTAAGGGATTTAAACGATTCAAAGTAGAGAGCCCAAAAATATTGGGGCTTTTCATTCTCAGCTGCAAGGTCTCTTCATGTCCTGTGCTCTCTGTCTCACAAGCACATCACCCTCAAGCCTTGGGAAATGTTCCTCTCATTCTGGCACCACTCTGGGATACAGGAAATGTCACCTTCACCCTTCCCAATTCCTGAAATTTTCTGTATCTCTTACACCACCCTAAGGGTACAGGGAACACTGGGAGACAGAGAAGCCCCATGTGACATGCTGTACCATATATTCATGCTCCTGATTCAGTGCTATTCTGGGTAAAGGGAACTTGGCTTGCTGTTGCGTCCCCAGGCCTTCCTTGACAGGTAGAAATAGACTCTGACTGATCCCGTATCAGCCTCTGAGTCTCTAACGCACAGGCTTTTGAGATTTAAAAGCCAAGAATCGCTCCCTCTTCTCTACGCATTTCTGAGGCAATGAAGACAAAATGTCTTACTGAGAATGGTTAGGGAGTAGAAAGAAAAACCAGAAACAAAACACATCAGTTAGTACCTCAAAAATATTTTCTTCGAATCATGAATATTCAAATGATGAATAAAAGAATATGATTACTCTCCAGTGAATGCTCACTCACTCCTATATATACTCCTATATATGCTCACAAGACTCACTATATATATGCATATATTTATACATACACATACATATATATGCATGTATATATATACACACACATACGTATACATATATATCATACATACTCCTTATGAGGACACAATAAATCTATTAACGTTTGCTCGATTCTTGTTTCAGGACTCTGTGTTCAATGTTCTTGATTAATAGCCCATTTTTCTTCTATTTAACTTGTGCCAAAACAAGTCCACACTCCTATATTTGAGAAGCAGGGTCTCATCTAAAGATGAGGTTGCTCTTGGTGTTAGTTGTTATAGAAGACACTGTGTCTCAGAAAAGAAGCTAAGCCTGGAAGAAAGAGCTTAAACCCTAATGGTAGAATGAGGTGCAGGTGGGAGTTAGGATGAGTTGTAGAGTGAATGTGGTTCCCTAGTGGGCTCTTTATCTATTCCTAAAATTTCCTGCGGAATTGAATGGGAGCCTGTTAGCTGTGAATGGATAAGAAAACTACAGTTTGTGAGCAAGAAATTTATGCTCCTAATAGATTATGTTCATATATAGTTTTTTGTTCCTCTAAGTATTTAGTAAGGCCATATGGGAGTCATGAGTTACCTTAGCTAATAGGAAAGCTCCACTGGCTATAATCTACATGGAAAATGAGCACCACACCCCTTGAGACCTGTATGGAGATGACTCTGGGAATCCAAGGGCAAGAAACTCCAAGAACTCAGGAGTCTTGGTTTGTCCTTTCCTCAACTGGAGATTCTCCCTCTGAAAGCAAATTTAGGAGAAGTATTTTTCAGAGCCAGGCCTCCTTTTCCTAAATGTAAGCATTGTACACACACACACACACACACACACAAAAAAAAAAAAAAAAAAAAAAAAAAAGCCCTGCATCTCCCCAGGCGCAAATTCTGTAACTGTTCCAACCTGGCATGCCCTGAACCCCAACAGAAGACACATAAGTCTATTACTACTACCCAAGATGATTTGGGAAACTTTACCTTCTCTAATTGGCATCTTTTTCGTTTTCCAAATATAAAATTGTATTATAACACAAATATGCCTTTTAAATATCACCAGCACTATGCCCACCACCAATTGAAAGTCAGTGCTTTAGGGATTCTGAGTTTTACCTTATTAAGGGTGATTTTAATACCTAACAGGTCTGCTGTATGTCAGATACTGGGGACATAAAGTTAAACAAAACTTGGTCCCTACTTTAAAAGACCTCTGAGTCCAGCAGGGGAGACAGAAATGTAAACAAGTCATTAGAACACAATGCTCTAATAGAAGCTAAGGGAGAACTGAGAAGGGGGCAATTAACTTTGACTAAGGAGCAAGGGAAGGCACCTAAGAGCAGACATTTAAGCTGCAAATGTGTTTTCAATTTAATTAGATTGATTTTTGTGATTATAAAAGCTTTTGTAGAAAATATAGGACAGGAAAAAAAGTGCCACCCAGGAATATTCACTGAAAATATTTTGTTGTGTTTTAACATCATCTATTGCTAAAAAACTGATCTGACATGTATAATATTTTATAATGTACTTTCCTCTCTTGAGACTATATTTAAAATAAAAGTATGTCACTAAATATTTTTCTACAGGATGATTTACAATGTCGAAGCAGATTTTTGTAATAATAATAAATAAATACATGGAGCACTTAACATTTGCCTGGCACTTTTCTCAGTGTCTTACATGTACAAAATTATTTGTTTCTAAAATAAACAACTAAATAAAATTAACAAAAAAAAAAAAAAAAACCCTATTATGGCTATATCATTAACATCCTTATTTTACAGATGAGGAAAATAAGGCACAAAGAAATTATGTGACTTGACCAAGGCTAGAAAGTTCACCACTAGTAATAATAGCCAGAAATATCTAGTAAGTAGTAAAGGCAGGACTCAGCCTAGGAATTTAGTTCCAAAAGCTATTGTTTCTACCATTATACCACATTGCATCTCCAGTCTAATATATATCTATGTATATATTTATGTATGTATATATGTATACACAAACACATATACATACAGATATATATATAGAGAGAGAGATGTAGATGTAGATATAGTGTGGGTGTGTATATGTTTGTGTGTGACATTCTTTCCTACACTGAAAAGTATAAAAATGTATCAAAGCCCCAAAGGTGTTTATATGATGTGTCTCAACAGTCTTACATCATGGAATTGATCTAACAGAGTCTACTGAAGGAAGACCAGTCATTCTTTTAAATGAAGATGTTCATTTTTGCATTATTTAATTTGCATATTTTGAGTATTAACAGCAAGGACCTTTTTTTTCACATTTGCTGAGCATCTGTATTCCTGTTTGGTAAATTGTCTAGCCAATATTTTTGCTCATTTTTCTACTAGGGTGTTGGACTTTTAAAAAAAAAAAAAGTCCTTATATGTAAAAAAAATTTGTAAATTTGCTATTATTTGTCATTTGCCTTTGAATATATTTATGGTATTTTTATGAAGAACATGAGTTTTAGATTTGTCTGTAATTTATCAATCACTTTTACTGTGGTTTCTGTTTTTCTATTATACAATTAAAACCATGTCATGAGTTAGAATTGACTCAACAGCAACTAACAACAACAATCCTGAGATTAGAAAACTAGCATATCTTTTTCTAATTATTTCTAGGCATTCAATTTTTATATTTTTTGAAGTATGGAAATGGCTTAGTGTCATTGATTGAATTACGTCCCCCCAAAAATGTGTGTATCAATTTGGCTGGGCCATGATTCCAAGTATTGTGTGGTTGTCCTCCATTTTGTGATTGTAATTTTATGTTAAAGAAGATTCGGGTGGGATTGTAACACCCTTACTAAAGTCCCATCCCTGATCCAGTGAAAAGGGAGTTTCCCTGGGGTGTGGCCTGCACCACCTTTTATCTTACAAGAGATAAAAGGAAAGGGAAGCAAGCAGAGAGTTGGGGAACCTCATATGACCAAGAAAACAGCCCTGGCAGCAGAGCATGTCTTTTGGAGCTGGGGTTCCTGCATGGAAAATCTCCTAGTCCAGGGGAAGATTGATGAGAAGGACCTTCCTCCAGAGCTGACAGAGAAAGCCTTCCCCTAAAGTTGATGCCCTAAATTTGAACTTGTAGCCTACTAGACTGTGAGAAAATAAATTTCTCTTTGTTAAAGCCCTCCACTTGTGGTGTTTCTGGTATAGCTCCACTAGATGACTAAGACATTTAGCTTATTTTCTGATCATAAAATTACTACATTTACATTTGAAAGAGAAAATATAAATAACTACATAAATAAAAATGAAAACATTGGTAATCTCCCCATACAAAAATAAAATGTTGTTCTGAAGAGGATGTCCCTTGAATATTCAGCTGAGTGTGGATCACTACTGTGTGTGAGGAAACTACCTGAGACTAGTGAAAAAACTACCAGAAAGAATTAGAGGAACAGTGCCCAGTTTCTCTTCCAAGCAGCCAGATCTGAACATCTCATGATTCCTAGGGCATTTGATGGAGTACACAGAAGGATCCTGTTTCAGTAGTGGGAAATAATTAGTATATTAATGTTGCTCTGATTCTGCCTAATGAAGCTTAAAAGCAAGACCCAGACCAAAAGCTGTCAAGCTATTTCCAAGTAACATAAGTATATCCAAGAAAAAAGATTCAAGAATACTTAAAAGGATATGGCAATATCCAGCACCCATCAAGGTAAAACTGACAGTGTCTGGCATCAATCAAAAATCACAAGTCAGGCAAACAAGCAAGAAAACACAAAACTTAATGAGAAGAATAACCAATAAATCCAAACTAGCCAAGAATTGACACAGATGTTAGAATCAGCAGACAAGGACAATAAATCAGATATTATAAGTACATTCCATAGTTCAAAATTTATATAGAGATATGTAAGATATAAAAACAACCCAAATCAAACTTCTAGAGATAAAAACTACAATTTTGAGATTAAAAAATACTCTGAGTGGGTTTAACAGCAGACTAGACATTGCAGAAGAAAGGATTAGTGAACTTGAAGACATAGCAATAGACACTATACAAAATGAAAAGAGAAGCAAAAATAAAAATAAAGAGTATTGGTAATTTGGGACAATATATGTAATTTGGATCCCCCAAAAAGAAAAAGAGAGTTGAGAACACAAAACTATTTGAAAAAATAATGATACAAAATTTCCCAAATTTGATGAAAATTGTAAACCCATGAATCAAAGACATTCAATAACCAAAACAAGAAACAAACAAACAAACAAACAAAAAAAAAAAACTACACCAAGACTCAGAATAATCAAATTGTTCAAAACTAGTGATAAGAAAAAAAATCTTAAAAGTGGCCAGAGGGGGGAAAAATCATTACGTATAAAGAAAATAGATAAAACAGCAGATGTCTTATAAACAATGCAAGACAGAAGATAATGGAGCAATATCTTTAAATTACTAAAAGAAAAACACTGTCAACTTAGAATTTTATACTCAGTGAAAATATTTTTCATAAATGAAGGGGAAATACTTTTGCAGACGTACAAAAGCTGAAAGCATTCATCACCAGGAAACCCATCCAACAAGATATGTTAAATAAATAAAGTTCTTCAAGAAGAGTGAAAATGATATCAGATGGAAATATGGATCTAGACAAAGGCATGAAGAGCACCAGAAATGATAACTTTAGGGATAAATATATAAATATCTGTAAAAAATTATTGACTCTGTTAACGACACTAATAACAATGCAGTATGGGGTCTGTAACATATGTAAAAGCTAAATGTGTAACAGCAATAGCACAAAGATCAGGAGGAGAAAAACGTAAATGTCCTATTGCACATGAACTACTTTGGAAAACATCCAATAGGAGTGCAGATTTTATTCTATATTTAGGCAGAGCCATTGAAATAGTTAAGCAATAGATTTACATGATCATACTTGTACATTAGAAAGATAGTCTTGGGGACTCTCATCAAAAATGGCAGCCTAAACACAGACATTTATCCGATATGGAGACCATAAAACTATGTAAGGTGCTTGGCTGGAGTAAGGAGGCTAAAATGGAGTCTAGGCATGGAATCCGTTTTGTGTAGGAAATTTGTGGAATCAGAAAATTGACCTGGTAAATAATTATAGAGCAGTGCTGCCTGTTATCTGATATCCAAGGAAATGTTTTCCTCGTAACTAAGCCAAGAAAAAAAGTTGTCAGGTTGTTTCCAAAGAGCTTTACGTAACCTCTGCATTTCCAGAAATGAATGTCTGGCAAATGTCTTCTAAACCCACCTACTGTAAACGTTTATGGTCAGTAAGCAGTAGCTAATCAACAAAGCACATAGCACCAAGTGGGTAAATAGCAACAAAATTTCTTTAAACCAATCATTATAAAGATCTCACTTTTGTTATCCCACCTTTGACAAAGATGTATCAGTGAATAACCAATCACATTTTTTTCCTTAACTTTACTTCCTTCTGTAATAATATATTAGAGACTCCAACTCCATGACGGTGATTCAGTGTATCCATCAGTCTTTGTGCCCAGTGCACACTGTCAGCTCCCTTATTTGAATGATTTTCTTTGTCTTGGCTTAATAAAAATCTCTTTTGATTGAATTTGAGTCTGGCATCTTTTTTCTCCTACCATATTTTGGGGTAGTCAGCGGGATCCAAAGCTGTCTTCATTCAGTGGGACCCCCAAGGGGTTGAGGACAGAGGCAAGCACCACAACAGGGCCCCTTGGGCCCTACCAGTTTCACGGAACCTGGGGACCCTGCGGACCCTGCGGAGGTAAGTGCTCTTATATTTGAGCCCCGTGATTTATTGTGCAGCTCTCCAAGATCTCTTATTAAGCCGTTTTCTGTGTTTTTCTGTTTGCATTTTCTTGAACGTCTTGGTATGCTTTCATTTGTGTTGTCTAAATTTGAGCTTCTCAGTTAGTACAAGAGTAAATTTTTCAAAAGTCCTAAACCACCATAGTATTTCTTCGTGGTTCAGAAAAAACTGAAAGTAGTTCTCTGTATGGGTGGTTTGTCTCTGAGATTGCTCAAAGATGAAGTTTACACACCAGCTAGAGATGTGTGGTTGTATCTGCAGATTTCTGAATTTTGAGTTGCACATGCTAGGCTTTGGTAAGATGGGGAATGTGACTTTTAAAGACCAGAACAGACCTGCCTCTGGTACTTTGTCCACCTATATGGTTAGGAATTACAAGCCACTTGTCTTTTCCAATTATCTGAAGATGGGTTACAAGCTACAAAGATCACTTAGGAAGAGACAGAACAGTAGATGTTTTGCAAAAATATTACTTAGGTCATTTTTGAAAAATAGCAGATCAAGTGGTACAGTAATGCCCCACTTGCTCAGTACACTCTGGGTAGAATTTAGCAACCCTCACCAGGAAGATACCCTTTTTCCCACTGGGCCTAAGCTTGAAAGGCAGATGTATTTTATACAACACCTTCCCATGGTTATAAATTTGTATTAGTCACAGTTTGCAAATACTTTCATTGGGTGGAAGCTTTCCCTTGCCATCAAGCCACAGTTGCTTTCATAGCTAAAAAAATTGTTAAGAGACTATTTTTCGTACTTGGGAAGCTCCTGCCATTCTTTGTAGTGATCAGGGTACTCATTTTACTGGACAAGTAATCACTGCTATTTGCATAATTTTTCCTATATTTCAAAGACTACATTATCCCTATCACCCTCAATCCTTTGGATTTGTGGAGGGCACGAATGGCATTATCAAAACTTAGTTGGCCAAGCTTACATCCTCTCTAGAATTGTCACGGCCCCAAACTCTTCCACTGGTTTTAATAAATTTAAGGACAACCCCTTTAGGCCTTGCAACTTAACTCCTTATAAAATAATAACAGGTCAACCAATAAATCTATCCTATCTGTCAGCCATAACTGACTTAAATTTAGTGCAAACTAACTTGTTAAAATATTGCAAAGCACTAATACATTATGCCAAAGAGTGTGCAAAATTCCTGAAGAAGGCACCAGATAATACCAAACACAATAACAGCTACTCAAATACATCTCCTCTTGAGCCTGATGATTATGTCTATTGGAAAAGGCACCAATTAAAGTATTCTCTTAAACCCAAATGGAAAGAACCTTATTCAGAGCTGCTCACTAATCCTTTTGTTGCTAAATTATAGGGAGTAAAACCTTGGACTCATTTATCTCAACTGAAAAAAGGATCCAAATACTGAGTGTACCGTTGAAAATAGAGAAGGACTAAAATTGAAGTTCAGCTGACGTCAGGAGCCAAAGCAGACAACATTGGAGTAGACAGCTTATTTTACCCAAGAAACTGGAGCAGGCCTGTATTCAAGGAGAACTACTTTTCTTAAGCTTGGACAATTTTAAACTCATGCATTATTACTTAGTTGTGGGTATTTGTTTCCTTGTACTAACATTCTTACTTATCCTCTGTTTATTGTGTTGCCTTTGGCACCTAAAGAGATTTTGACTTTATGCATCTATTAGAAATATTTGGTCTAACTTTAATAATCATAGGAGCAATTATTTTTTGTGGATATTTTTGGTATTACACTTCTTTTGTATTTGTGTTTTAATTGTGATTATCATCATCAGTTTAATCCCTTTATTAACTTTTTTAGCTATAGATTTGCATGAGAATACTTTTGTTAAATTGGTTCAATCAGTGGCGAGTGCCAGCAACCTGACCAAATGCTGGATTTGTCACACCTCACCACAATCCATACAAGATGATACTAAGCCCCTGGCCTCTCCAGTACAAAATTATCATCTGATACTGCCTCCCACTATTAATTCTAGTGTTGATTTAAAATGAGCCATTAGGGTTAGGTTATGGCATCCTCCTGAGATAGAAACTCATCTTTTAGCTTCATGTTTTAATTTGACATTGATTTGTTATGTCTCATTTGATTGTGCTAGAGTTAAAAAGATAAATCCAAACATCAAATGCAGACCTCGAAATATATTGGACAATACTCTTTTGTTAGACAATTCCCAGGAGATGCCTGGTTGTATGATAATTAATATCGTAATTGTCTCAAGAATTTAGATGAAATTGTCAACTATTATGATAACGTATGTATCCAGAATTACACCAAATGGGAATTGAACTTTAGAAGATTATCTATTTGTGATAATACTTAACTAAGAAAGTGGTTAACAAACGTAAATTTATCTATTCCTGACTCCTCAAATTTTAAGCAAGCCTTATGTGCACATCAAGGTTATCTATTTCTTTGTGGAGGCTCAAATTAAAGCTCAATAGATGGTCCCTACCCTAATGAAATTACTTATGCTTGGGCCCTTCCTTGTCTGGATGGGTGGACTATAAAGGGCCAATGCACTGTAGGTATACTAGGTGTTCCCATGGACATACTTTCCTTTAATAGCAGCCTTAATTGGACAAATGATATTAAATTGTTACCAATTACTGAAAGAGAAATAGAAGTTGAAGATAACCTTATAGCAGATAGACCTGGGTGGGAATGGTCATTTTTGTGAGCCTTTAATCCTACTTACAGCATATTTGAATTAGAAAGGTCATTCAGAAACTTGTCAGCAACTATGGATTGAATAGCAGACAATACAGCCAATGGTATGGCTGCTGAGCAAAAATCTTTAAACTCGGTTAAAGTAGTCCTAGATCATATAAAAGTCTTAGATTTTTTTATCGGCTCAACAAGGAGGCATCTGTGCCATAGCAAGTACCTCTCATTGTTTCTGGATTAACACCACTGGGGAAGTTGAACACAACATTGCAAAAATCAATCAAAAAGCTGATTGGTTACATCCCATACCCCCAGTGGCAGTGCCATTCTTTTCTGACCTTTTCAGTTGATTACCACAGGAATAGTATCATGGCTGAGAACTTTATTGCAAACTGGACTAGTTATTACGATAATAATTGGAATTGGAATTGTCAGTGTATTATGAAATGTGTATCCAATCTGGGAAACCCTCCACCTCTGAAACAGCTCGTGTATATTGATTCTGCTCATTTCTGTGACATAGTGGATGGGTCCTGCACACTGCACTGGTTCCAACGAAAGGGCCAAGTTATTCCTTTAATTTGGTCTAAGTCTCCAAATAAATATCTTTAAATATTGAATAATGTACCATATGGTGAAGATAGCTTTGATGGTATGTGGTGAAGAACCAGATAATATCTGACTGAAGATAATAATAATAATACACACCACAGCCATGAATTTAAAGGCTCTTAAACAAATAGGCCACCATCTAGGAAACATAGTCCATGCTGAAAATGACTTAAGTCTATACCGAAGAATGATGTTAAAGTGATCAAAGGATGTTTGATTGAAATCCTTGATCAAAAGGTGAGACTGATATAGAGACCCTAAAACTATATAAGGTGCTTGGCCAGAGTAATGGGAGACTAAGATGGGGTCTAGGCCTGGAATCCATTTTGTATAAGATGCTTGTGGAACCAGAAAATTGAGCTGGTAAATAGTTATAGTGCAGTGCTGCCTGTTATCTGATATCCAAAGAAATATTTTCTTTGTAACAAAGCCAAGAAAAAATGTTGTCAGGTTGTTCCCAAGGAGCTTTATGTAAATTAATGTAAATGAATTTAATGTAAATGAATGTCTGGCAAATGTCTTCTAAACCCCCCTCTTGTAAACCCCTGTGGTCACTAAGCAGTAACTAATCAACAAAGCACATATCACCAAGTGGCAGCTAGCAATAATAGCTCTTTAAACCAATAATTATATTTTTATTTTTTTTAATTGTTGCAATTAAATGAAGTTTACATTTCAAGGTAGTCTCCCATACAGAATTTTTTTTTAACATACATTGTTATGAGACCCCAACTGCTCGCCCCATTCTGCGACAGCACACTCCTCCCCTCCGCCCCTGATTACCCATGAACATTCAACCAGCTCCTGACTCTCTCTGCCTTCCCCTATCACTTCTGGATGGAAGCCACCCCTTTGGTCTCTAGTATCTACTTATCTAAGAGGCACATTCTTCACAAGTATCACTTTATGTTCCACAGTCCAGTCCAATCCCTGTCTGAAGAGTTGGCCTAGGAAATTGTTTTAGTTCTGGGGTGATAGAGAGACCAGGGGCCATGCTTTCTGGGGTGCCTCCAATCTTAGTCAGACCATTAAGTCTGGTCTTCTTACTAGAATTTGAGTTCTGCATCCCATTGTTCTACTGCTCCATCAGGGACCCTCTGTTGTGTTCCCTGTCAGGATGTTCACTGGTGGTAGCTGGGCACCATCTAGTTCTTCTGGTCTCAGGCTGATGAAGTCTCTGGTTTATGTGGCCCATTCTGTCTCTTGGGCCAATACTTTCCTTGTGTCTTTTGTGTTCTTCGTTCTCCTTTACTCCAAGTGTCTTTAAACCAATAATTACAAAGATCCTATTTTTGTTATCCTGCCTTTGACAATGGCATATCAATAAATAACCAATCAGAATTTTTCTTAACTTTACTTCCTTTTGTAATAGTGTATTAGAGACTCTATGATTCAGTGTATTTGTTAGTCTTTGTGCCCAGTGCACACTGTCAACTCCCTCATTTGAATGATTTTCTTTGTCTTCGCTTAATGAAAATCTCTTTTGATTGAATTTGGTCTGGGATCTTTTTCCCCTACCACAATCTTAAAAAAAAAAAAAAAAAAAAACAAACCCATTGCTGCTGAGTGAATTCTGACTCATAGCAACCCTATAGGTTAGAGTAGAACTGCCCTGTAGGGCTTCCAGGGAGCAGCTGGTGGATTCAAACTGCCGACCTTTTGTTTAGTAGCTGAGCTCTTAACCACTGCACCACCAGGGCACCTACCACAATCTTAGTTCCTCATAAAACCCTACAAAAAGAATGAAACTGCTGTAATCTCAGAAGATCAAAAGACTAGGAGAGGAGCTGACAGCAGATGAAATCAACTGTATAATCAAAGATGGAAAAAAGTTCAAAAAATGAATGTTGACTTAACAAACTAAAGGGAATTTAAGTGTCAGAGAAGAGGAAGTCAAGGAGAGGAAAACAGTCCTGCACTACAGAATCTTGGAAATGCCATGAAGTTGAGGAACCAAGTAGCTCCAGAAGTAGGAAAGGAGGGAACAAATCAAAAGAGGAGGCTGCAAACAAAAACAGGATTGACTAAAACTGGGAAGCAGGAGAATTTAGACCCCAGATCTCCATTCATCCAGGAAACTACTCTCTCCCACACAGACAGAAGAGAAAAGGTTGACTTCTTGGAAAAAGGGAAAAAGCACAATTACTGTCCTGGAACCCCAGGCAGGCAGAACACTAGAGTGAGACAACATAATAAAATGAGTGGGATTAAATAACAATCTATCTTCTAAGCTCTGGTTATGTATTCTAAGCATGAGTTTGAAGGGTTAGAGAAACTAAGACTATTTAAAGAACACAAAATTTAAGAAAATAAATTAAGAGAAAAGATGTACTCACGCCCTAGAGAAATAACAGCTGTCACATGAATAGATATTTGCACACTCATGTTCACTGCAGCACTATTCTCAATAGCAAAATGACAGAAACAAACTAAATGCCCACCCAACAGATTAATGGATAAACAAACTATGATACATTTACACAATGGAGTATTATGCAATGATAAAGAACAATGATGAATCCGTGAAACATCTCACAACATGGATGAATCTGGAGGGCATTACGCTGAGTGAAATAAGTCAGTTACAAGAGGACAAATATTCTATGAGAGCACTATTATAAGAATTCAAGAAAACGTTTTCACACACAAAAAAAAAACAGCCTTTGATGGTTATGAGGGTGAGGGGATGGGAAATCACTAAGTAGATAGAGGCAAGTGTCAACTTGGGTTAAGGGAGAAAAAAAAAAAGATGCGCTCATAGGCTCAAATTTGGCAAAAGTCAAGTAATATGGCAATTTAAGAGTGCCTTGGAATGTGAGTTAGAAATTCATTTTCACCTTACAAACAAAAAGAAAAGAAAGATAAAGAAACTGGGTTTTTTGAAAATATGCTGAATGAATTAATTCTGTCACAAAAGGAAAATATTGTATGATCTCACTTATATGAAATAGGCAAGTGTATAGAGACCACAGTTTCTTAGTGATTACCAGGGGTGATGTGGAGGGGGAAAGGGAGAGTCTTTGCTTAGGAGGTACTAAGTTCTGTTAATGAGGTGGAAAAATTTGGAAATGGAAAGTGGTGATAGTTGCACTACATGATGAACATAACCTATGTCATTGAACTGTACATGTAAAAAAAAAATGTCGAACTGACAAATGTTTTGTTATACATATTTTACCATAATAAAACAATTTAAAAAAAGAAAAGAAACTGGGTTTTTAGGACAATATTCTAACCTTAAGGAATTTCTAACATGGCACATCAATCACTGTGATTCATGGGTTACAAAAATTTTTTTTGAGCAAGAAAGCATTCCTGGAATCCTCCCATCATATAACAGAGATGGCCACCCACTCTACATATGTGGAAAAAAGTCATGGGTAGGAACTCTAATGAGCCAAACATTTTCAATTTAATCTTTAAAAGATCCTGAAATTGATAGCCTAAAATTTAAGTCCTAAATCATCTAAAGATGTAGAAATATACATAAAAGACCAAAATGTTTGAATGGATTTAATGACCTCTGTTCTTAAAGAAAAACAGCAGTAAATGTTCATTCTGGTTATTTAAACAGTTTTATAACAACATTATCAAGTCTATGAACTCTTAAATCATGATATTAACCCAAAATGCAATAGAGATAACCTGTGTATAATGAAGTTTTCCTGTTTTACTGTCCTCCCAGTTACCGACGGAACGTACCAACGCCTCATCATCTCTTACAGAAACATCAGCGTAGTCAGAATATTCTTTGCCACTTTCCTCCATGTACCCTCTCTTTCCAGCCCCAATGATCTTTCTTTTAATATGCCATATACTTTCTCATCTCTAGATCTTTCCCCTTTTCTGAGAATCCCCTCCTCTTTTTTTTTTTCACCTTCCTTATTTGGCTAACTCGTTTTTGTTAGTTGCCATTGAGTTGGCTCTGACCCATGGTGACCCCATGTACAACAGAACCAAACATTGCCCAGTCCTGCACCATCTTCACAATTGTTGGTATGCTCAAGTCCATTGTTGAGGACACTAAGTATTTTGAGCGATTTCTAGCACTGTATCAGACAATATTCTGTTGTGATTCATAGGGTTTTCATTGGTTAATTTTCAGAAGTAGATCACCAGGCCTTTCCTCCTAGTCTGTCTTAGTCTAGAAGTGCTGCTGAAACCTGTCCACCATGAGTGACCCTGCTGGTATTTGAAATACCAGAGGCATAGCTTCCCGCATCACAGCAACACAAAAGCCACCACAGTACGGCAACTCACAGATGGGTTGGTGGTGGCATATAATAGTTGCTGAATAAAATCTGTAATAAACTCATCTTGAAACAAGTGGAATTTTCTCTTGTATTTCCTTTCTCCTCTATATTATTCCATATTCAGTATGAATCTTTCTTTTAATATGTATACTCAAAAAGAAATTCCATACGCTTTTCTTTGGATAATGATAATCCCTAGTTATACGTGCTTATATAATACTCTATAATTATGTGGTACCTTCTATTTTAGGATCTTAAGACTATTTAGAAATCATAATTACTGACCAAGCAAGTGTGGCAATATTCGGTCATTAAAATAATTTTACATGTAGACTTGAAGTTTTATTCTTAAGACTTCTGCTCTAACATAAATCAAGTTTCAAATTAAAGACCTCTAGTTAGCTGCTTTCATTTAGTGATCCTCGTTTAGTAAATGATGTAGCAACAAGTTGAGAAAATGCAAATCAACAAAGTAAAGCTCCATAACTAAAGATTCAAGAGATACTTTTTTTGATAGCCATGAAATTTAAAAAATTGTAGTTATGGGGAAAAAAAGCTTAGAGAGAACGTTTGACCAGAAGAATAATCAAATAATCATACTCCTGTTACTGAGTACTTGTGTTCTCAAATGTATTCTGGATCTTGGGACGGTAGAGCTGAATGAGACATAGTCTTTGATGTCAGTATAGTGGGAAGGCATGCATATCAATAGACAATTAAATCTGAAGTGTTAAGTGCCACAGAACAGTAATGTGTTAAGTGCTTTGGCTACATAAAGAAAAAGGCTCCACAGATGCGACTTTTTAAACTGCCATTTAAAGATATGTAACCATTAACCCCACCACCTATATGTCAGTTTGTCATACTGTGGTGGCTTGTATGTTGCTATGAGGCTGGAATCTATGTCACTGGTATTTCAAATACCAGCATGGTCACCTGTGGTGGACAGGTTTCAGGACACCTACT
The DNA here is from genome assembly GCA_030035585.1 of Dugong dugon. Classification (NCBI taxonomy): domain Eukaryota; kingdom Metazoa; phylum Chordata; class Mammalia; order Sirenia; family Dugongidae; genus Dugong; species Dugong dugon. The sequence continues at coordinate 161,016,573 of CM057461.1, read as the reverse complement.
TGACTCAGAGACACTGAGGACTCGCTTGAGAGGGACTGCAGAGAAAGTGATATTCTCAGATATTCTCCAGTTTTCAGGTAAGGCAAGGAGGTAGAGTTCTACTCAGAGTAAAGGCTGAAGAAGATGGGAGGTCTCTGGACATAGAAATCAGAAATGGATGTTCAGTAAACATACTGGAAGCGTTTGGGATGGGGTATGGATGAGCTCAGAAAAGGGAACGTACACAGTGGTGTAAAGCTGAAAGCAGGAGCAGTAATAAAGTTAGGACTGGGAAGTGAGACTGAGATCCAGAAGTATGTGAGGCATGATGATATTTCTCTTAGTCTTAAAGAAGGAAGATATCTTTGATTCTAGTTCTGCAACTAGAATCGAAAGAAATTCTAGAACAGGCTTGGTCATAGGTCAGTTGCCAGAACAACTGCTCCTTTTGGCTGCTGGCAGAATAATCTCCTATGCTAAATGCCATTGTATGGCAGCATATTTTCTATACTTTATTACCCAAAGTATATTATCCTTTCCATTTTAATTTATTTGGCTCATTCTGAGAAGGTTTTAAAAAGAAAATAGAATCTTATTATAATGTATCCTATCTGAACTTGCTGCTTGTGGCTCTGCTTCTCCTAGGCTCATGATAATAGTCACAGATGAGCTCGGCAATGCTTTCATATTAAGTGCAAACACCGTGACTTCCCACTAAGGAAAAGTTGTAGAGGATGATCTGTGTCTTGAAAGCAGTTCCATTTCCAGGGGCTGATGAGGAGAAGAAGGAAAAGGAGCCCTTAAAATTCATCTGCCTCATTGCATCTGGTGGTAGTTTTAATGGGAAGTGCATCTCCTTTTCGTTTGTCATCACAAGCTAAACTCTTGTTCAGACCCCTCTTGGAAAAATGAGAAACAAATTAGCATAGCACTTGCATAGGCCTAGCCAGAGCAACCCTTCTATGCATCCCCCACTCCCCATCCCCAAGAAGCCATAGGGAGACAGAAGGACCACCCAACAAGAGTAGAAGTTATCTAAGATAGAGTCAGCGGTAAGGAGAGAAGGGAAAAGAGGGCTTAAAGCATTAAAAGAATGACGGATATGTTAGGTGAGCCATAGCATTGCTCTTTAGGATTACCAGCTAATAGTTTTCCATTGAAAAAAAGGAAGTTTCTCTCTTACAACGAATATTATAATCAGGCTCAGAATTAGATTCACTAAGAAAATAGAAAATGCTTAGGGGCGAAAAAATTGTGATGCTTTAATTTTCCTGAATGCATATGCCTTCTTTGAGGAATGTGAAGTTATTTTTTCAAGTTATCTTCTCAAATTATCTGCTGTTTAAGGAATAAAAGAAGTTTTTTTTTCTGTTTGTTGTTCTTTAAGGGATAAAAAGGAAGCTTCAAGAAGAATTAAAATAATTAAGAACTGCTTTTTTAAAAGGATTATATACATACAGGCAGTCCCCAGCTTACCACACATTCGAGTTACCCGTACACGACCATCTGCTTTGTTTTTTTGTTTTTTGTATATATTATCAGTATATTATGATAGCAGTTGGTTTATATGTAATGTTTCCAACCCTCAAAGACAAATAATGATTGTATTTATAAAGATACTTAATAAAAAGCAATAATAATGAAAACTGAAAAAAAAAAGAGGTATTCAACTTATGTTAGAACCAATTTACGACAGTCATTGGAACGGAACTGTCATAAGTCAGGGACTACCTTGATCTATGGAAGAGCTAGAAGGAACCCCTCTCACTGCAGCACTTACTGTTGCAAGATCTGGTGTGAGAGATGCCTGCAATCCCTCTCCTTGGTCTCTGCCTTTGATTCTTCACCTCACAATTTCTCACAAGCTCGATATGCATGGTACCAAAGGCATGGTTCCTGCAGCAGCCGCTACTGGCGCCTCCACGCGTGGCCTGCAGCAGCTGGTCTGATCCATGGCTCTCTAGACTCAACGAGCAGTTTCTCAGAAACACACACACACACACACACACACACACACACACACATCCACACACAAGAGTGAGCTAATGTGACAGAATGATCAGTTTAATTATTTATTCATTTGTATAGGTAGATTTCTTTTTTCTGAAATTAGATTCCTGGCTGTGGGCTCTCTCACCAGGTCTGCAGGCCATGGACTGCAGGGTGTTCATTATTTCTTTAAGACAGTAGCGATAAGTGACTCATTATGGAGCAATACCACCATTTGTTGGTTTTTTGTACTTTGGTGGCTTGCCTGATGCTGTGACGCTGGAAGCTATGCCACTGATATTTCAAATACCAGCTGGGTCACCTATGATGGACAGATTTCTATAGAGTGTCCAGACTAAGACTAGGAAGAAAGTCCTGGAGATATACTTCGGAAAATTAACCAATGAAAACTTTATAGATCACAACAGAATGTGCTTCCTTTGGACACTTTATCAGGAGGGATAAATCGCTAGAGGAGAACATCTTGTTTGATGAAGCAGAGGGCCAGCAAGGGTGAGGCAGACTCTCAGTGAGATGGATTGGCCCAGTAGTCACAAAAATGTACTATGATGAACTCAAACATGCCAGCTATTGTAAAGATGACACAGGACTGGGCAGCATTTCGTTCTGTTGTACATAAGGTCACCAAGTGTCAGAGTCAACTCGATGGCAACTAACAACAACAACATGGAACAATGATGCTTTATGAATCAGGCAGACTATGGGGGAATGAAAGCAAAGAGAGAGTAACAGAAAATGTGTAAGAGGAAATAACACTAGCAGAGTGGGATGGGGGAGTACAAAGGAAGGGAAATAAAATGTCAAACAAATGAGAGGAAGCTTTGTCTAAATTCTTCAACAAACACAGAAGGCCTTTAGGTTGTGGGTGGACTCCCAGCTGCAGATTTTATATGTTGGATTTGATTGTCACCTCTGGTGGCCTTGCCACCTCAGTGCCCCACCTGGTGGCCCTGCAGCCTGAAAATGCACCCAGCCTGCTTCTTGGCTGGAGACAGGCCTGGATGACAGGGTTATTTAAGTGGAGCCATGGGGGGGGGTGATTACATGGTTCAACTCCTCCAACTTCTTTTATTATTACTGTTGAAGGATAAATATAGAAGGCAGAGAAAAGCCACTGCATACTTTGAAAAGAAAGTCTAGCAATTTCTCTGTGGTATGTTTAGTCTCTTACGTTTACCCCAACTTTATTTTAAGTTTAAATGCAATTAAACATCTGTAAATCTGATATAAAAATTGGAGGTAATGCTGAGATAAGGTTTTTTATTAAATTCTTACTCAAACCATTTAAATTATTTTACGGTCAATGTCTTCTACTTATATCTTTTCTTTAAAATGTCTAGTCATTCATTAAAAATGATTTGAAGTAATATTTATAACAAATATTAAATTATTTCCATTAACCTTAACAAACTATATATTTTATTAGTATATCTTGATTTTTGGTCTATTCAAATGGAACTGACAAACCATAATGTTGTGTGGATGTCATTCTGATCATCACAGTCATCTTCACCATTGGCACCAAAACTGTGTGACTAAATAAATCAGGCAATAGCCTGCATTTACTCTTAAAGGTGGTTGTAATCAAATTGGCCATGCTGCAATCCAGCTCAATAACAGAGAACAAATGTGGTTATAGCTAGCATTTTAAGTGCATGTATAAATTTAAGAAGTCCCTGGGTGGCTCAAACAGTTAAGCACTTAACTACTAGCCAAAAGGTTGGTGGTTCAAACTTACCCTGAGGCACCTCAGAAGATAGGCCTGTCAGTCTGCTTCTGAAAGGTCACAGCCTTGAAAACCCTATGGAGAAGTTCTACTCTGCACACGTGGTGTTGCCATAAGTCAGCACTGACTTGATTGCAATTAACAGCAACGACATATCTGTTTAAGCTGAGAATGACTCCTTTTCTTTGCTTTCAGTCTTTTGTCACATATTTACTGATGCCTACTCTGTGCCAGCATCCTGACTGATTCGGGATTTACTCTGGTAGGAAAGATGCAGGCCCTCCCCCAGGGTCCTACTCTACTGTCTAGAGGTGGATTTAGAGAGGAAGTTCAGAAGAGCACAGCATAGTAGTTCCTACAGTAGGGAAGTGCTGGGTGCTTTGGGAGCACACAAATGGGACTCCTGATCTGGTCTGGGTGATCAGGGACTTTTTGTGGAGGAAACAACTTCTCAGCTGACACTAAAGGGGTATAGGATTTAACTAGGCAAAGGAAGGTAGAACGGGAAGGTGGGAGAGAGGCAGTTCTGAACAGGGAGAGTTCTGTTTGCAAAGCGCAGCAATGAGAAAGTGCCATTGCCATTGTTTGTTGTTAGCTGCCCTGAAGTCAGCCCCAACTCATGGCAACGCTATCATCCACAACAGAACTTAATGCTGCCCAGTCTTGCACCATCACCATGATGAGCTGTGGATTAGACTTGTAATCCAAAGTGTTTTCATTGACTGATTTTTGGAAGTCGATCGCTAGGCCTTTCTTCCTAGTCTAAGACTAGACTCCCTGCTGAAACCTGTTCAACATCATAGCAACACACAAGCCTCCACTGACAGAGGAGTGATGACTTGCCAATGAGGTACATTGCCTGAGAATCCAACCCAAATCTTCCGCATGAAAGGTGAGAATTCTTCCATTGCACCACCAATGCTTAAGGCAACATTGCTTAGGGCAAGCATGAGTAGTGCATGATGATTGGGTACACAGTGTGAGGGGAAGTCAGCGAGAGCAGAAGCCAGAGAACATGAAGAACTGAGCAAGTCAGGCTGAACAGATTTCGCTTATTCCTGAAAGCAATCCACCAAAGACTTTCCTTATAATAAAAATATTTCATAATGAAATATATAAGTAAATCAGCTCTATAATTTAAAATTTTTATGACTTTTTTAAGAAAAATCATTTTATAATCTGCATTAATCTACACGTGTACAAAGTTTAGAGCATATGTAGAACAAAAATCAAATGAAGTTTTCAGAAATTATTTTTATGCTTATTTGTGGCAAGTAAAATTTGAACATATAAAATAACTTCACAGTTACATGATCCATTCAACTATTAATCAAGTGAACAAAACTTTAGTTTATGAGTTCAGTTCTCAAATTCCAGCTGACTCTGAATTTATTTTATGAAATATTTTCCAAGCACCACTCTCTCATTCCTCAACATGCAAATTATAAAATGTTTGGCATCAGATTTTTAATAAAAATCTAAAATATTTATAACAGTTGCTAATGATTAATGAGGATCTTTTCTGAAACCCATATGTTAATTATTCATATCATTCTCTTTTTTTCTCCTCTGTACCAGACTCTGTTCTACTTTCCCTTTTAATAATAATTAATTAATCTTAATATATGAACTATATGATGAAAATGATAAATGCGGGATGGCTGTTTTCTCTGCTGCCACCTGTTATACATTGACAACCATATGAATGTAAAATCTTAGAAAAAATGTGTACTTCTGAATACTTCTGGAAATAAATCTAATAAGACTGCTTATGTTTGCATTAGAAATACAAAATCAGGATTATTGTAGGAAGAAAGTTAAAATTTCACAAGAACACCAATATGTATTATTTAAAAGCTAAATATCATTTATATTAATTAAACAGCTATACCATCTACAATGCCATATGGAATTAGAGAAAGATGCTAGTTAAGAAAGCTGCTTAGTAATCAGTATTAATGATAGTACACTTATGAAGACCTTTGTAGTACTGCCATGAAATCATTTTGGAAAAAAAAAAAAGGTAAGCAATAAATAAATAAATAAAATGATCAGTTTCTATACGTCACCACAACTAAAGCATATCTATTTAGTTACAGGTTTTAAAACCATCTTTTCCTACAGTACAGCAGAGAAAGCACGTAAGCAGGGATACTCTGAGGGTTCAAAAACCTGACTTGACAACATTAATACCACAAAAGATATCAATAGTATTTTTTTTTAATGCCTCTTAATTATCTGAATCAGCTTGGCTTATTTCATAATTTTCCAATTTCTTGTTCTTAGAGAAAGGAAACAGAAAAAAGAACAAACATATGTTAGTTCTTATGCTACCTTATTTAATCATTTCCTATTCACAACCAGCCAGACAGTGGAAGTAAAACCTATTCCATGGATGAGAAGATGACTTGTTCATGGTCACACTGATAGTAAAAGACTCATACCAAGGTCTATCCTTTGCTGCATGTATAGCCTTTCATCACAAGATATTTCTTAAGTTCAAGATCTGGGAAATAACACTTTATTTTGAGTCTTCTCTAGCCAGAGTCAACAATCTTGAGGTAATAACATCCTCACTCAGCTTGTTTTATCTGTCAAGAAATTAAAGCATATGTTAATGACTCAAGAGGGCATATTATGTCTCTAATAGTTTTCTATATACCAAAAGGGATTAATATAATTTTTTTTAAATAGTCCTTGTACTAGAGAGAGTTAGATTTTGGTATATTTAAAGAAAACTCAAAAATAAGCAAAGTTTCTTGCTCTCTTATGTAAGGAAGTCAAGAAGTTAGCAGCATAAAACTGATAAAGTAGCTCCATCAGGGACCCAAACTCCTATCTTTCTGCTCCACCCATTCTTAGCATATGAATTCTAGCATCAAGATCACCTTGTGATACAAGATGGCTGCTGGAACTCTAGCCATCACATCAGTGTTATAAGTCAGAAGAGAAAGACAGAAGAAACAAAGAATAAGCCTTCCCAGCTAAGACATCTCTCTTTTGTCAGCCTTCCCAGAAGTCTCAGTCTTGTCCAATCACATCTTATTGGCCAGATTGCTGTCACATGGTCACACCTAACTGCAGGCAGGCAGAAATGCAGGCTTTTATCTCAAATGCCTATCTGCTCAGCTAAAAGTCAGGTTTCTGCTGCTATGAAGCAAAGAAAAAAGGAATTTTGGGATAAGCAAATACCAGTCTCTATGTGCAAAGATATTATGGAAATTAGCACATGAGGAAAGTTAAATAAACTAATAATGAAATTATAATGTTTTTGTCTATAGGAATAGTTCTATATTTAGGCTGGCTTTCAAGAGCCCCCACATCTTAGCACTTTATGGCTGTGCCTCCACAAATCTTCTTCAGCTCCCATCACACGCCAACATGTCCTCATAAAAATGTGCTGGCCTCACTCCTTACACTGCCCCAGCAGCAATCATATCTTTTCGTTCTGAGCATTGCAATCCCCTGCACAGTGCCTGGCTTTGAGCAGTCACACACTGTTTCATGAATGATTGCACCTACTACGGGCAAGGCAATATATCAGATGCAGGAGGAAAGATAATAAAGACAACTCAGAAACATTCTTTGCCCTCAAGGGTCTGATAAACCTCCATTAGTCATAGAAAATAAAGAGACAGTAATTCTGCCCTGTTAGGATGTTATTTGGATTAATTATTTTAACTCTTTATGGAGTACAATGTAATTTATTAAGTACATCATTTATAAAGATAAACAACTTTTTTATCAAGTGTACTCAGCGTGAGGGTGAGCGTTGTGGAGGTCACAGAGAAAGTGAGACACTGAACTAACCCTAAGGGAATGTGTGGTCTAGAAGGGAAGATGACGTGAGCATGTTGTTGTTGTTCGTTGTCAACAAGTCAGCTCCAACTAATGGCAACCTTATATATAACAGAAGGAAACATTGCCTGTTCCTGAGCCATCTTCATGATCTTTGATATGTTTGAGCCCATTGTTGTTACTATTGTGTTAATCCATCTCATTGAGGATTTCCCTCATTTTCATTGACCCTCCAACTTGACCAGACCGTGCATCTTTTTCTAGAAATTGGCTTTTCCAGATGACATGCCCAAAGTAAGCAAACCAAAGTTTTGTCATCCTCATTTCTAAGAAGCATTCCAGTTTTATTTCTTCTAAGACTGATTTGTTCATTCTCTGGCAGTTCATGGTATATTCAGTATTTTTCACCAACATCACAATTCAAATGCATTTGAATCTGACATGAGCATAACTAAATATAATTCTGGGTAGAAAATGAAAAGAACAAGACACAATGCACAAAAATGTTCTAGAATCCAAAAGTGTAGTTAGTAAAATACACACATAAACATTCACTTGTGGGTACACACGCACATGCACACACACACACACACACACACACCAGGAGAAAATGAGCTATTCTAAAGTGAAAAGTAAAAAAAAGATGGAATTCATGCTAATCCGGCCCTTTCTTTTATGATCCATAAGCCCATGTATGGAAGATCTAAATAAGAAGAAGAGACCAAGTTAGCCTTGATTGTGTTTTTATTAACCAGTTTGATGATGAATCTATCTCTAAATTGGTTGGTTTTATAGGTACACATTTAGGTTATACCATGCCACATTAAAAACAGCTATTAAGTTGATTAAGACTAAACTCATTCTCAGGATCCATTGTAAACAATTTTCCACGCTTGATGTGCACTCAGAAAGAGAACATGTGAAAGGTATTATAATGTGAGCAAAGGTCAAAAGAACATTGGTTGAACACCAAATGTGAACCTGCAATGCAATGCTGCAGGTTTTAAGTCAAATGCCATACTAGAAAGCTATAGCTAGTGGCAGGTCAAGGAAGAATGGCTGCACGATTGCCTTTAGCTTATCAGGTCCTCTTTAATGTAAAACAAAGTACGGTAAGTTTGAGGAAATACATTAAAGAGCCACAAAATTATTAAAATTTTTCAAGACTTAGTTTCATGAGGTTAAACAAAAGGAAACTGATTCATTTTGCCTAAAATTAAAACAGCTGAGGGAGAGCATTTAACAACAATTTTCAAATCTATGAAGAGAAATCAAATGCTTAATCGTGAGTCATTCATAAGCAAGACCAAGGGCATCAATTCCTCACGACCCGTTTCTGCTCTCCCTGCAGCCTGGTTCCTAGGCGCACCTTGCAAAGGTAACTCTTCTTTAATCATTTCCCATAGTGTCCTCATCATTTCAAAATCAAGTGATTTATTTTCAGTCCTCATTCCACTTGATCTTGCTGTGCTATTCACCTGGCTTAAACTGGGAAAGCTCCAGAGTTGTTCTTTACACACTTACTCAAGAAAATGTGTTGGCTCCACACCTTACACTGACCCCATGAGCTTCTTCTCATCCACCATCATTGATTCCTCTTCTGTCACCTGTTTTTATAGGGTTATTTTTGGTGGTCTTGTTCTACCCCCTTTTCCTATGGCTATAAATTCTCTCTCTTGGGATTGTTACACTTTTCCTGCTTTCAGTGTTCAAATTTGTACCTTTGCCACATCTCTAAAACCCAGCCAGACTCGGTATCTAACTTGTTATTTCTTACTTGATCCATCACAGTAGACTTCTATCTTGTTTTCTCATCTCCAGTTTTTCATTTGTCCAATCCACCCTTCACACCACCACCAGGTATATACCTGAAAATGAAGGTTTTATTAATCCATTTCTAGGCTGATAATCCTTCCAAGAGTCTCAGGTGCCTATATTTCAAGCTTTTTAATGTGAGATTACCAATCCCTTGAATTCCTGGCCTTTAATTTCTATATTCTTACTACCTTATTTGTGGAAAGAGAACAATTTTAACGTTCCCATGACCCTAATATTTCATACCTTGTCTACCTTTGCTGAAGCTGTTTTGTCAGCCTGAAATGACTTTTCCTCGTCTCTACCTTTTGAAATCAGATTTAGAATAAAACTTTTCATAAACACTTAAAGCCCATAATGCTTTATCACCCATTTTGGCAAGGTTATTTAAAAAAAAAAAAGATACTATTTGAACAAAATTAATAATGAAACATCCAGAATAGAAAGTCTAAACCAAGGTAAATGTAACGGAAAATATAAAGAATAAATGCTTTAAATGGAACAACTCAGTGGTAATAAACACAGAAATCATTGCAAATTTCCTTAACGCATCAGCCTTTGATAGGTCTTTGAAAATTGTGAGCCAAACAAAACTAATTATTAAATTGTCCCAGGTGATTTTTCTGACACTACGTTCTATTTTTTAAAGCCCTTTTTTATTGATGGACTATGTTGCTATCGCCTTGGAAAATAATTATAAAAATTTAAACAAAATAATTCCCTTTGTGTCTCCACACTAAAATGGCCTCCACAGAAAAATTTATTCATGGATACAGCATCCATTTGTTTATTTGACATTTATTAAACAACATGACTGGTTGTTACACAAAGTTCAGCAGGTACTCAGTTTACAGTTGAATAGAAGAGATGGTAAGGATAAAAAATTACTGCATATTAAAAAGTAGAATATAAAAAAATACCATAAAAATGCTGGCCATGGGCATTCAAAGGAGAAGGGAAGATCACTTATTTAAGCTGAAGAAGTCTAATAAGCACCATGGAAAAGAAGACATTTGAAATGGATTCTGAAGAATGAGCAGCATCTCAAACAAATAGCAAGATAATATCCTAGGATGAAGAAATTCCCCAACTGAAATGAAGAATGTTGGGATTGTTGGGGCAATGGTGAGCACTAATGGTTTAAAGTGCATTAAGGAGTAGTAGGAAATAATTGAGAATGGTTGATCACGATCAAGTGATCATGAAGGGGCTTTATTATCTGGATAATTATAGCTTAGGTCACATTATTTCACTGTCAGTGGATGATTGTTGATGGGATTTGTGCTTTAGGAAATTAGTCTGGTAGCATTTTAGAGGACAGGCTTTTGGAATATGAGAAAGCATTGGAAGGAAAGACTAAACTAGCTGTGGACAAATAAATGAAAGGAGAGAATGGATGTGTTATGTTAAATCTTCAGGTCTTGGAAAATGTTTGGCTATGTTGATGAGGTAGCAGATGAGAGACCAGGAAAAAAAATTGTGAAGTTCTTAACCTGGGTTAAAAATGGAGACTAGAGGTACCATCAGTAGAAATCAGAGGAGACGGAGGAGCATGTTTAGGTGTAAATGAAAGGACTTTCTTTGAAATGCTTTCTTATGGTGGGTGAAAAATGAGCTCCTTGGCTTAAAGAAGTACTCATTGTGGTTCCAAAAACAATGCTAAACTTGGTTTCTTCCTACCGCTCACTACCAACAGCTTCTGTGTTCCGCTGGCCCTCCTTCTTGCCCTCTGCAGAATTTTCATCCTGATACTCCATTGCTCCTACTTTTGCATTCTCTTATCCCACAAAAACTTAAATCAGAGAGAATATTTCTGGAGGACAGAGTAAAAGCATTTCATTGACTTAGAAAAATGGATTATTTAAGGTCATGAGAAGAAATTTTACCACCCAACTCAACCCTACCCCATCTCCAGAATTCGTGAGTCAGGGGATGGGAGAGACAAGGTCTAACACTTGCAGTCTGACCTGAGTCATCCATGCTTGCTGTAGCGGAAAGCAAGAAATTTCAAAACATGTTTCAAAATCTCTGAAATGTTTGTAACTGTTATGACTTTCTTACCAATAAACTTTATAATCAAATATGCTTCATTATCAATACAATTTTGATTCTTAAATTGGTTTATACACTTCTGCTAAAAAAAATTATTTTTGTAATCAAATTTTGTCAATTAACTAATCATGTTGAAAACTGTCAATAAATCATTATTAACAATGATTCCAATCTATTGTGAAGTGATGGAAATGTGTCATTTTTGGTACTATTTATTCCGCTCAATATGTTTACTTTTAAATCTTCTTGATTCTTGAATGTCAGTGAAATGTTAGAATTCCTGGAGGTTTTGAATAGTTCATAACTAACATTAACATTTTATGAAACCCAATAAACATTTTGAAAATGATTCTAAAAACTTAATAAGTTGGGAAGGCACCAGCTTATTATGCAATTATCAGCCCAAAATTTTATAAGACCAATCTGAAGATTAACTCTACAAGATTAACGCCTTCTTAGGGAGAAAAAAAAAAGAGCTATATAAGGCTTTCTGGACCAAGTTTTCTGTTTTAACTAGACTTGCCAATTTATATTGCTTTTATGAAGTAAAAAATGGTTAAAGTATTAAACCCAAAGCTAAACTTTGTACAAAATTAGGCTGTTATAATAATAAAGATATTGTATTTTCAGTCCTGTCATTATCCACAATGAAAAAGGAGAATTGTTATTAACTAATAACTCAGGTGCTACTGCAAAAGGAAGCCTAAGTTTATATATTTAGTCATACTATAACTCAACCGTCCAAAATTGCCTATTCTCTCTTTAATTCATTCACTCACTCATTCAATCATTACATATTTGTTCAGCATCTAATAACACAAATACAGATATAGCAAAATAATCTTTTTTGCCTGAATGTGCATATTATCTTATTTCCAAGTATTCTGTAATACCAAATAGTCAGCGTCAAGCAGAATATTTTGTTTAAAACTAAGATAAAAGTAACTTTCAGGAAACTGAAGGTAGGCCTGTACTAAAATTTTAGGAAATCAATTAATAGAAAATTGCAAAATTAGCAAGAACTATTCTATTGTGGTTGACCTACAAGAAAGCAACAAAGATGCGGTAAGATCAAATGATAAGTAAGTGCTATGTTAGATAGATATTACAAACATGTTTCAAAATATGATAGACAGATAGATAGAATACTACATTATATTTATATCACTTCTTCGGAGTTTACAAATTGTTTCAGGTTTATTATTTCTTATAATTTCAACTCCTTTAGCTATGTTATTATGGCAATGTGAGTATGTGTGTACGTTTTAAGAAAACAAATGACTATATCTTTTCCTGTAAGTCTTTTTCTCCATCTCCAAAGACACTGAAAATTTATCCATGTCTAAGTTAAAATGACAAGACAAGTTTTCTTTGATTTATAAGTATACAATTAAATAGCAACATTAAGCTTTTAGGAAAAGATTAACAACATTGCACTGTAGTATCTGTCATGTTAATTTAAGTAAAAGCTGTTAAAAATGTTCTTTCTAGACTTCCAGCAAAATGGCGCTCTAGGCAGAAGCACCACACTGTCCCTCCACTGCAAAGATCCAAAAAACTAAGCCAAACAGAGAAAACAACAATCCTGAAACCCTAAAACATCAAATGAAGAGACAAACAACTCAGCCAAGCACCAAATGTGAGAAACCTAGAAGAGAACGGAGAGCAAGGAGAGATTCATGCAGAGGTCCCCTACCAGCTAACACAGCATGGATCCGCCATCTTGGACTCCTATTGGAGACCAGCAAACGGGGTACGAGAAAGCAGCTTCACAGAGCTTCCAGCGAGAGACAAAGCAACTGGTAATTTGCAATATACGCTTTCCCACCCCCCACCCTTCTTCACCCCCACCCGGCCTCCTCTGCTTCCCACGGCCAACATCTCTTGCCCAGGAAATACCGGCTGCTTGGATTCCACAAACCCGAACAGGCCAGCTCTCTGAGTGCCATTTGTTGCCTGCTGGTGTTGCTTTTTTCCACTTCTTTTGATTTCTTCCTTACCTCTCACCACCTCCCCCTCCTTTTGCTCAAATACCTGGCTCCATGCGCCATCTTTGCTTCTTCCTGAGGGGCTGCAGAGCTCCGGTAATTTGTGATATATGCTTTCCCACTCCCTACTCTTCTTCATCCACACTCGGCCCCCTCTGCCTCCCTAGGACACAGTCTCTTGCCCGAGAATCACCGGCTGCTTGGATTCCGCCAGCCACCACTAGCTGGCTCTCTGAGTGCCATTTGTTGGCTGCTGGTATTGCTTTTTTCTCTGCTTCTTCTGGTTTCTTCCTTACCTCTCACCACCTCCCCCTCCTTTCGCTCAAATACCTGTCTCTGTGCGCCATCTTTGCTTCTTCCTGAGGGGCTGTGGAGCTCCGTTCAAGTGTGGAGCTGCTTCCTGATCTGGGCTGCCATGCTGGTGGGATCCCGGAGCTTTTGTTCGTTTGTTTGTTTTGAATTGTTTGTTTGTTTCCTTTTCCTTTTCTTGAGTTGGGAGCCCTTTCTGGCCAGGCGGTGCTGCTTGGCAAGGAGACTACCCCCTCAGCTTGCACAGACATGCAGAGGGATCCCTGAGCACATTTCTTTATTCACTGGTATTTTTGTTTTGTTTTTTTCCGTTTTTTGGGGGGCTTTTCATGTTTTGTTTTTCTTTCTTAATTTGTTTTGTTTTCTTTTCCCTCTTTTTCCCTTTTTTCTTTCTTCATTACTCAGTTTCTTGTCTCTCTATATCTTCCTTCTCTTTCTGTTCCCTGAATACCCGCCGATGTATACCTCTATGCCTTCAAGCCAGGATGTACTACAAAATCTGAGAGCGACTTCCCCAGAACTCATAGATGCACCGGTGGGATCCCTTGGAACTTTGTGGTTCTTTTCCCTTTCCGATTTTTATTTATCCATTCTTTTCATTTCTCCCTCTTCCCCTTTCTGTTTTTCTACATTTTGTAGTCTCTCGTCTCTTCATTACAATGGCAAGCTCCCCTAGCATTCTTTTTTGTTTGTTTGTATGTTTTTGGCTCCTGTTCCTCTCTCCTCTCTCCCATATCCATCTTAGCTCCACACATAACAATCTCCCTGGTACATCCTGCCTACCTGCACCGTGTGCTTAACATCACACCACCAAGCAGCACAGGCACGGCCTACTGCAACATGCCATACACTGATTACTCACCCATCCTGGTGACTGTAGTAAGTGCTACAAACAACCCATCCCACTAACTCCTTTTTAGCTAGACCTGCCCTGCCAAACCATATCTGAGTGACTGACCCTGCCTATTGGAGAAGGAGGCGAAAAGTATTGTGCCCACAGATAAGCAAACAACAAAACACGCAGTCCACATGCTCAGAAAGAGTCAAATTAAAAAAAAAAGGTGGGGGGAGGACGAAACAAACAAATCTACAATCAATAAATGAGGAAAAAAACTACTGAATCCCCCAAAGACAGCAGACAATATCAAAACATTAACAAAAACAGGACAGGATGGTTCCAGTAGGCGTCCAAAATAAAACACCAGATGACTCTCCTCTGGAAGAAAATGCACTAGAACTACCTGATAGGGAATTCAAATCTGTAATACTCAAAATTCTCCAAGACCTGAGGCAAAAAGCTGACAAACATGAGGAAAAAATAGACAAACTCATGGAAAATACAGACAAAAAATGGGAAGAATGCAGGAACAAAGTGCCAAAATAAGTTCACAACCAGAAATTATACAAAGACAACAATTAGAAATCCAAAAGATAAACAACAAGAATTCAGAAATAGACAGTGTCATAGAATGGCTGAGAAGCAGATTTGAAATGGTGGAAGACAGGATCAGTGGAATTGAAGACAGACACTTGGATACAAAACTGTTTGAGGAAAACTCAGAAAGAAGAACAAAGAAAAATGAAGAGACCCTGAGAGTTATGTGGGACACAATCAAAAGAAAAATCTGCAAGTGATTGGAATTCCAGAACACGGGAAGAAAACAGAAAACACAGAGAGGATCATTGAGGAACTGCTGACAGAAAACTTCCCCAATATCATGAAAGATGAAAAGCTGGCCATCCAAGAAGCTCAACGAACCCCATATAGGAGAGACCCCAAAACAAAATCACCAAGGCATATCATATTCAAACTCACAAAAACCAAAGACAAACAAAGAATCCGAGAGCAGCTCGTGAAAAACAAGAAGTCACATACAGAGGAGAAACAATAAGAATAAGCTCAGATTATTCGGCAGAAACCATGCAGGCAAGGAGGCAATGGGATGACATATATGAAATATTGAAAAAGAAAAAAAATGCGAGCCAAGAATAATATATTCTGCAAAACTCTCGTTCAGATTTGATGGTGAAATTAGGTCATTTCCAGATAAACAGAAATTAAGTGAATATGTAAAAGTCAAACTAAACTTACAAGAATTATTAAAGGGAGTTCTTTGATCTGAGAACAAACAACTTCAGCTCACAGGCAGAACCTAGGACACAGGATCGTACCAGCCAGATACGAATCTAGGAAATGAGCTCTCAAGGACTATCCAAAACAAAAAGAAATACAACAGGGAATCAGAGAGGTTAGGCAGCAAATGGCAACAACATCAAACAATAAAAGAGGGAATAAACGGCATAGGTATAGAACGTTCTAACGGAGAGGAAAGCAAGGTGATACCAAGTAATGGTAGACGGCTTCAAACTTAGAAAATTAAGGGTAAAATTCATGATAACCACAAGAGTGTTAACAAACACACTCATTAAAAAAAAGAGGAAAAACATAGTCTCAGCAAAAACAAAACCTACAAAACCAAAAGAAATGAAAAAAAAATCCACAACAAAAGTAACTCAGCACAAGAGAGTAAGAAGAACAAAGAAAACGTCAGCACCACAAAAAAAAGCACTACAAAATGACAGTAACAAACTCATATCTATCAATAATTACACTGAATGTAAATGGACTCAATGCACCCATAAAGAGACGGAGAGTAACAGAATGGATAAGAAAACAGGATCCATGAATATATTGTCTACAAGAGACACACCTTAGAAACAAAGATGTGAATTTATTAAAAGTCAAAGGTTGGAAAAAAATATATCAAACTAACAACTACCAAAAAAGAGCAGGAGTGGCAATTCTAATCTCAGATAAAATAGACGTTAAAACAAAATCTACCATAAAAGACAAAGAAGGACACTATATAATGATTAAAGAGACGATCCATCATGAAGACATAACCATAATAAACATCTACACACCCAATGACAGGGCTCCAAAATACATAAAACAAACTCTAACAACACTGACAAGAGAAAATGACAGTTCCACAATAATAGTAGGAGACTTCAACACACCACTCTCAGTAAAGGACAGAACAACTAAGAAGAAACTCAGCAAAGATACAGAAGACCTAAAGGACACGATCAGCCAACTGGACCTCATAGACATAAGTAGAATGCTCCATCCAACCGCTGCAAAGTACCATTCTTTTCCCATGCACGTGGAACGTTCTCCAGAATAGACCACATCTTAGGCCACAGAGCAACCCTCAACGAGATCCAAAACGCAGAGATAATTCAAAGTATCTTCTCTGACCACAATGCCATCAAGGTAGAAATTAACCATAGAAAGAGCAAGGAGAAAAAAACAATTGCACGGAAAATGAATAATACCCTGCTTACACATCAGTGGGTAATAGAAGAAATCAGAGATGGAATCAAAAAATTCCTAGAATCAAATGAGAATGAAAACACATCATACCAAAATCTTTGGGACACAGCAAAGGCGGTCTTCAGAGGAAAATTTATAGCAATAGATGCACATATCAAAAAAGAAGAAAGGGACAAAACCAAAACATTAACTACAGAACTCAAACAAATAGAAAGAGAACAGCAAAAAAAAAAAAAAAAAAAAGCCCGTAACCACCGGAAGAAAGGAAATAGTAAAGATCAGAGCAGACATAAATGAAATAGAGAACAGAAAAACAATAGAAAGAATCAACAAAACCAAGTTGGTTCTTTGAAAGAATCAACAAAATCCACAAACCACTGGCCAGACTGACAAAAGAAAAACAGGACAGGACACAAATAACCCAAATAAGAAATGAAATGGGGGACATTACAACAGACCCAACTGAAATAAAAAGGATTATAACAGAATATTATGAAAAACTATACTCCAACAAATTTGAAAACCTAGAGGAAATGGATAAACTTCTAGAAACACACGGCCTACCCAAACTACAACAAAGTGATGTTGAAAATCTGAACAGACCCATAACAAGAGAAGAGATTGAAAAGGTAATGAAAAAAACTCCCAACCAAAAAAAAGCCCTGGCCCAGATGGCTTCACTGGAGAATTGTACAAAACATTTACAGAAGTGCTTGTACCAGTACTACTCAAGCTATTTCAGAGCATAGAAGAGGAAGCAACACTTCCAAATTCATTCTAAGAAGCTACCATAACACTGACACCAAAACCAGGCAAAGACGTCCCAAAAAAAAGAAAATTACAGACCAATATCTCTCATGAATATAGATGCAAAAATTCTGAACTAAATTCTAGCCAATAGAATTCAGCATCATGTCAAAAAAATAATACACCACGACCAAGTAGGATTCACACCATGTATGTAAGGATGGTTCAACAGTACAAAATCAATCAACGTAATCCACCACATAAATAAAAGGGAAGAAAAGAATCACATGATCATCTCAGTTGACGCAGAAAAGGCATTTGACAAAGTCCAACACCCATTCCTGATAAAAACTCTCAATCAAATAGGTATAGAAGGGAAATTTCTCAACATAATAAAGGGCATCTATACAAAACCAATGGCCAACATCATTCTTAATGGAGAGAGGCTGAAAACATTCCCCTTGAAAACAGGAACAAGACAAGGATGCCCTTTATCACCACTCCTATTTAACACTGTGCTGGAAGTTCTAGCTAGAGCAATAAGGCAAGAAAAAGAAATAAAGGGCATCCAAATTGGTAATGAAGAAGTTAAACTGTCCCTGTTTGCAGATGATATGATACTATACACAGAAAACCCTAAAGACTCCACAAGAAATCTACTGGAACTAATAGAAAGATTCAGCAGAGTAGCAGGAGACAAGACAAACATTCAAAAATCAGTTGGATTCCTATACACCAATAAGGAGAACGATGAAAAGGAAATCAGGAAAACAATACCATTTTCAATAGCCCCTAAAAAGATAAAATACTTAGGAATAAATCTGGCCAGGGATGTAAAAGACCTATACAAAGAAAACTACAAAACACTACTGCATGAAACCAAAAGCGATCTACATAAATGGAAAAACATACCATGCTCATGAGTAGGCAGACTCAACATTGTGAAAATGACAATTCTACCCAAAGCAATTTACAAATACAATGCAATCCCGATCCAAATACCAACAACATTCTCCAAAGAGATGGAAAAACTATCATCAACTGTACACGGAAAGGGAAGAAGCCCCGAATAAGTGAAGCACTACTGAAGAAGAAGAATAAAGTTGGAGGACTCACACTACCTGATGTCAAAACCTACTATACAGCTACAGTAGTCAAAACAGCCTGGTACTGGTACAACGACAGATACATTGACCAATGGA
Source organism: Dugong dugon (assembly GCA_030035585.1). NCBI lineage: Eukaryota > Metazoa > Chordata > Mammalia > Sirenia > Dugongidae > Dugong > Dugong dugon. Next base: position 160,997,610 of record CM057461.1, on the reverse strand, counting down.
ACAGAATTGAGAAGCCAGATGTAAATCCATCCACCTACGGTCACCTGATCTTCGACAAGGGCCCAACGTCCATCAAATGGGGAAAAGACGGTCTTTTTAACAAATGGTGCTAGCAAAACTGGATATCCAGCTGCAAAAAGTGAAACAGGACCCGTACCTCACGCCATATACAAAAACTACTTCAAAGTGGATCAAAGACCAGAATATAAAGCCTAAAACTATAAAGTTCATAGAAGAAAAAATAGGACCAACACTTCAGGCCTTAATACATGGCATTAACAGGATACAAACCATAGCCATCAGCGCATAAACCCCAAGAGGTAAGCCAGATAACTGGGATCTTCTAAAAATCAAACACCTATGCTCTTCAAAAGACTTCACCAAAAGTGTAAAAAGAGAACCTACAGACTGGGAAAAAATTTTTGGACAGTACAAGTCAGACAAAGGTCTAATCTCCATAATCTACAAGAAAATCCAACACCTCTACAACAAAAAGACAAATAATCCTATTAACAAATGGGCAAAGGAAATGAACAGACACTTCACCAAAGAAGACATTCAAATGGCCAACAGACACATGAGGAAATGCTCGCAATCACTAGCCATTAGAGAAATGCAAATTAAAACCACAATGAGATACCATCTCACCCCGGCATTACTGGCACGAATCAAAAACACTGGAAATATCAAATGTTGGAGGGGCTGCGGGGAGATGGGAACTCTTATGCACTGCTGGTGGGAATGCAAAATGATACAACCATTTTGGAAAATGATATGGCGCTTCCTCAGAAAGCTAGAAATAGACATACCATTCGATCCAGCAATCCCACTCCTAGGAATATATCCTAGAGAAATAAGAGTCGTCACTGCAGCATTGTTCACAATAGCAAAACGACGGAAACAACCTAGATGCCCATCAACAGATGAATGGCTAAACAAACCATGGTACATACACACAATGGAGTGCTATGCAACGAGAAAGAACAACAATGAATCTGTGAAGCATCTCATAACATGGATGAAACTGAAGGACATTATGCTGAGTGAAATAAGTCAGTCACAAAAGGACAAATATCGTATGAGACCTCTGTTGTAAAAACCCATGAAAAAGTTCACACACAAAATGTGATGGGAGAGGTGGGGGGGAGATACTAAACAGGCAATAGATAAGTGGTATCTTGGGTGAAGGGTGAGACAGTACACAATACAGGGGAAACTAGCACAACGTGTACAAGGAATGGTCACGGAAGCCCCATAGACACATCCAAACTCCCCGAGGGACTGAATTGCTGGGCGGAGGGCTGTGGGGACCGTGGTCTCAGGGAACATCTAGCTCAATTGGCATAACACAGTTTATAAAGACAATGTTCTACATTCTACCTTGGTGAGTAGTGTCTGGGGTCTTAAAAGCCTGTGAGCGGCCATCTAAGATACTCCACTGATCTCATCCCTTCAGGAGCAAGCGAGAATGAAGAGAACAGGATACAAGGAAAAGATGAGTCCGAAGGACTAATTGTCCACAGCTACCAAGGCCTCCACCGGACTGAGTCCAGTACAGCTAGATGGTGCCTGGCTACCACCACTGACTGCTCTGACCAGGATCACAACAGAGGGTTCTGGACAGAGCTGGAGAAGGATGTAGAACATAATTCTAACTCACACACACAAAAAAGACTAGATTTACTGGCTTAAGGAGACTGGAGAAACCCCGAGAGTATGGCCCCTAGACACCCTTTTAGCTCAGTGGTGAAGTTATCTCCGAGGTTCACCATTCAGCCCGGGAGTGGACAGCCCCATAAAAACAAATGGGACTAATGAGGTACAGTAGTCCAGTGACAAGGGCCAGAAGGCCGAAGGGGACAAGGAAGCTGGTGATAGGGAACCCAATGTTGAGTAAGGATATTGTTGATGTGTTGTGAGATTGTTAACCATCGTCATAGGGCAATATGTGTAGTAACTCTTAAATGAGAAGCTATTTTGTTCTGTAAGCCTTCATCTTAAGTGAGAATAGCAGCACAATTGGAAGAGAGTAGTCGATGTCACTGAAGTGTGCATGTAGAAATTTTTGAAATGTTGTATGTATCTTTAGCTGTGTGTATTTTCACCAAAAAAAAAGGTTGAGAAGTTAGAAAGTTGACATATTTTGGGGTTGTTAAGCAATGTCATAAAACAATATGTGTACTACTGTTTCATGAGAAACTATTTGTTCTGTAAGCCTTCACCTGAAGTACTATTAAAAAAAAAAAATCTTCATTTTCCTCATCTTTGACCTTAGCGGTTGGTGCGTAAATTTGAATAATAGTTGTATTAACTGGTCTTCCTTGTGGGTGTATGGGTATTATCACTGACTACTTTGTACTTTAGGATAGATCTTGAAATGTTCTTTTTGATGATGAATGCAGCACCACTCCTCTTCAATTTTTCATTCCCAGCATAGTATACCGTATAGTTGTCCAATTCAAAATGGCCAATACCAGTTCATGTCAGCTCATTAATGTCTAGGATATCAATCTTTATGTGATCCATTTCATTTTTGACGACCTCCAGTTTTCCTAGATTCTTACTTCGTACATTCCGCCTTTCTATTGTTAATGGATGTTTGTGGCTGTTTCTTCTCATTTTGAGTTGCACCACATCAGCAATAGAAGGTCCTGAATATTTGACTCCATCCACATCATTAAGATCTACATTACTTTGAAGAGCAGCTCTTCCCCAGTTGTATTTTGAGTGCCTTCCAACCTGAGGGGCTCATCTTCCAATACTACATTAGACAATGTTCCACTGCTATTTATAAGATTTTCACTGGCTAATTTTTTCAGAAGTAGACCCTAGGTCCTTCTTCCTAGCCTGTCTTAGTCTGGAAGCTCAGCTGAAATCTGTCCACCATGGGTGATCCTGCTGATATTTGAAATACTGATGGCATAGCTTCCAGCATCACAGCAACATGCAAACCACCACAATACGACAAACTGATAGACATGTGGGGTTATATGAAGTTAAACATAAAGAAAATTTCTAATAATAGTTTTTCCAGCACCATGTGGTTTGTCGTGCTTACTTCCTGAGGGTCATGCATCATTTGAAGACAACAGCTTAGAAAACCAATAAAAACTCTCTTCAAACTACCTCAGTTACTTGCACATATTTCTGCTATGGGAGCAGGCTAACTCATTGGTTGCCCAAATGTATTGCATTCACAGGTAGACATTGCCCAAGTGACTTAGATTTTTCAGGACTGTATTCTATTTGATAATATAATCAGATTATTTTTCTAATCTTAAGAAAAAAAAAAAACACTTTTTCTTTGATAGCATTCCAATCAGAGGTCTATGATGGATAGCATTCAACTTCTACTTTCCTGAAGCTGCTTTTTGATGTTGATTGAGCGCCTGGACATCTCTTTTTAGTTCAAAGACCACCAATACATATTTTTATTATAGTGTTTAACCTAGATTAATGTTGGTATGTTATGTTTTAGAGTATTTTCTTCTCTTGCAAATGGAAGAATTTTGGTTCATATCATTGAGTAAGAATAAACTCTCTCTTGTAAAATGCAAGGAATAGAGTAGCAAGGGCTCACAAAAGTAAACAAATTAACCAAACAAATATGCACTATTTTCTTTGATCCATCAATGTTTATGTAATATCAGTAAGTGTAATGGAAACATTTATAGATTCAGATTTCACATGCTATTCGACTTTGTAATCAGAGGAGGAAAGAAATTGGGAATGGAAATATCCTATTGACCTGTGTTTTCATAAGAACATGAACTTGGTCTTTAAATAAAGCTTCAGAAATTTAATTTCTGGGATAGATAAACTTTTGTATTAATTCATATCCAGAATGAAGGAGTTCATTTGCTTAAACATATTATCACGGGCTTTAAAAAAAAACTCAAAATATAAATGGGTAAATGGCTTGAAATTTATTCCCTGGAGGATTTAATGTGGTGAAAATTGCTGTTGGTGAAAAGCAATAACTTAAAGTTTTAGACTATTCCTTTTCTTTTTTTTCCCAGTGGTTTAACTTTCCATTTTTAGGATAAAAACCCAAACCAAACCCACTGCTGTTGAGTCGATTCGGACTCATAGAGACCCTGTAGGCTTTCCAAGGCTGTAAATCTTTATTGAAGCAGACTGCCATTTCTTTCTCCCATGGAGCTGCTGGTGGTTTCAAACTTTCGGTTAGCAGTCAAAAGCTTTAACTATTGTACCACCACAGCTCCATTTTTAGGTAGGAATGGTAATTATTATTATTGTTATGAAAGAAAAAAAAACGTAATCTCAGATTTGACTCTTGTTTTAGTATCTAGGATGAGCATTTGTTTATGTATAGGCAGTTGTCTTCAGAGGAAAAAAATCAGGAAAAATTTGCAAAATTAGTTGTACCCTTAGTTTCATCAAATAAATTCAGTTTCATACACAATACAGATTTATGTTTTTTTAACAAAGAAAAACTTCATGTGAAATTAAGTAAAGACAAATAAATATCCTGTATTTAACCAGTTTTTAAAACAAACCACTTTCTTAGACTAAAACGTCGCTATCTCTTGGTTTTGCCCTGGTTCGAAAGGTATTTAATACCATCTCCCCATCCATTAGGCAAAGACTGTTGAATGCTCCATTACAAACAATGAATTTTTTTTTCTTTTTATATTTGAAAAACTTTTTTTTTTTTTAATTGTACTTCAGGTGAAGGCTTACAGAACAAATAGTTTCTCATGAAACAGTAGTACACATATTGTTTTATGACATTGCTTAACAACCCCAAAATATGTCAACTTTCTAACTTCTCAACCTTTTTTTTTGGTGAAAATACACACAGCTAAAGATACATACAACATTTCAAAAATTTCTACATGCACACTTCAGTGACATCGACTACTCTCTTCCAATTGTGCTGCTATTCTCACTTAAGATGAAGGCTTACAGAACAAAATAGCTTCTCATTTAAGAGTTACTACACATATTGCCCTATGACGATGGTTAACAATCTCACAACACATCAACAATATCCTTACTCAACATTGGGTTCCCTATCACCAGCTTCCTTGTCCCCTTCGGCCTTCTGGCCCTTGTCACTGGACTACTGTACCTCATTAGTCCCATTTGTTTTTATGGGGCTGTCCACTCCCGGGCTGAATGGTGAACCTCGGAGATAACTTCACCACTGAGCTAAAAGGGTGTCTAGGGGCCATACTCTCGGGGTTTCTCCAGTCTCCTTAAGCCAGTAAATCTAGTCTTTTTTGTGTGTGTGAGTTAGAATTATGTTCTACATCCTTCTCCAGCTCTGTCCAGAACCCTCTGTTGTGATCCTGGTCAGAGCAGTCAGTGGTGGTAGCCAGGCACCATCTAGCTGTACTGGACTCAGTCCGGTGGAGGCCTTGGTAGCTGTGGACAATTAGTCCTTCGGACTCATCTTTTCCTTGTATCCTGTTCTCTTCATTCTCGCTTGCTCCTGAAGGGATGAGATCAGTGGAGTATCTTAGATGGCCGCTCACAGGCTTTTAAGACCCCAGACACTACTCACCAAGGTAGAATGTAGAACATTGTCTTTATAAACTGTGTTATGCCAATTGAGCTAGATGTTCCCTGAGACCACGGTCCCCACAGCCCTCCGCCCAGCAATTCAGTCCCTCGGGGAGTTTGGATGTGTCTATGGGGCTTCCGTGACCATTCCTTGTACACGTTGTGCTAGTTTCCCCTGTATTGTGTACTGTCTCACCCTTCACCCAAGATACCACTTATCTATTGCCTGTTTAGTATCTCCCCCCCACCTCTCCCATCACATTTTGTGTGTGAACTTTTTCATGGGTTTTTACAACAGAGGTCTCATACGATATTTGTCCTTTTGTGACTGACTTATTTCACTCAGCATAATGTCCTTCAGTTTCATCCATGTTATGAGATGCTTCACAGATTCATTGTTGTTCTTTCTCGTTGCATAGCACTCCATTGTGTGTATGTACCATGGTTTGTTTAGCCATTCATCTGTTGATGGGCATCTAGGTTGTTTCCGTCGTTTTGCTATTGTGAACAATGCTGCAGTGACGACTCTTATTTCTCTAGGATATATTCCTAGGAGTGGGATTGCTGGATCGAATGGTATGTCTATTTCTAGCTTTCTGAGGAAGCGCCATATCATTTTCCAAAATGGTTGTATCATTTTGCATTCCCACCAGCAGTGCATAAGAGTTCCCATCTCCCCGCAGCCCCTCCAACATTTGATATTTCCAGTGTTTTTGATTCGTGCCAGTAATGCCGGGGTGAGATGGTATCTCATTGTGGTTTTAATTTGCATTTCTCTAATGGCTAGTGATTGCGAGCATTTCCTCATGTGTCTGTTGGCCATTTGAATGTCTTCTTTGGTGAAGTGTCTGTTCATTTCCTTTGCCCATTTGTTAATAGGATTATTTGTCTTTTTGTTGTAGAGGTGTTGGATTTTCTTGTAGATTATGGAGATTAGACCTTTGTCTGACTTGTACTGTCCAAAAATTTTTTCCCAGTCTGTAGGTTCTCTTTTTACACTTTTGGTGAAGTCTTTTGAAGAGCATAGGTGTTTGATTTTTAGAAGATCCCAGTTATCTGGCTTACCTCTTGGGGTTTATGCGCTGATGGCTATGGTTTGTATCCTGTTAATGCCATGTATTAAGGCCTGAAGTGTTGGTCCTATTTTTTCTTCTATGAACTTTATAGTTTTAGGCTTTATATTCTGGTCTTTGATCCACTTTGAAGTAGTTTTTGTATATGGCGTGAGGTACGGGTCCTGTTTCACTTTTTGCAGCTGGATATCCAGTTTTGCTAGCACCATTTGTTAAAAAGACCGTCTTTTCCCCATTTGATGGACGTTGGGCCCTTGTCGAAGATCAGGTGACCGTAGGTGGATGGATTTACATCTGGCTTCTCAATTCTGTTCCATTGGTCAATGTATCTGTCGTTGTACCAGTACCAGGCTGTTTTGACTACTGTAGCTGTATAGTAGGTTTTGACATCAGGTAGTGTGAGTCCTCCAACTTTATTCTTCTTCTTCAGTAGTGCTTCACTTATTCGGGGCTTCTTCCCTTTCCGTGTACAGTTGATGATAGTTTTTCCATCTCTTTGGAGAATGTTGTTGGTATTTGGATCGGGATTGCATTGTATTTGTAAATTGCTTTGGGTAGAATTGTCATTTTCACAATGTTGAGTCTGCCTACTCATGAGCATGGTATGTTTTTCCATTTATGTAGATCGCTTTTGGTTTCATGCAGTAGTGTTTTGTAGTTTTCTTTGTATAGGTCTTTTACATCCCTGGCCAGATTTATTCCTAAGTATTTTATCTTTTTAGGGGCTATTGAAAATGGTATTGTTTTCCTGATTTCCTTTTCATCGTTCTCCTTATTGGTGTATAGGAATCCAACTGATTTTTGAATGTTTGTCTTGTCTCCTGCTACTCTGCTGAATCTTTCTATTAGTTCCAGTAGATTTCTTGTGGAGTCTTTAGGGTTTTCTGTGTATAGTATCATATCATCTGCAAACAGGGACAGTTTAACTTCTTCATTACCAATTTGGATGCCCTTTATTTCTTTTTCTTGCCTTATTGCTCTAGCTAGAACTTCCAGCACAGTGTTAAATAGGAGTGGTGATAAAGGGCATCCTTGTCTTGTTCCTGTTTTCAAGGGGAATGTTTTCAGCCTCTCTCCATTAAGAATGATGTTGGCCATTGGTTTTGTATAGATGCCCTTTATTATGTTGAGAAATTTCCCTTCTATACCTATTTGATTGAGAGTTTTTATCAGGAATGGGTGTTGGACTTTGTCAAATGCCTTTTCTGCGTCAACTGAGATGATCATGTGATTCTTTTCTTCCCTTTTATTTATGTGGTGGATTACGTTGATTGATTTTGTACTGTTGAACCATCCTTACATACATGGTGTGAATCCTACTTGGTCGTGGTGTATTATTTTTTTGACATGATGCTGAATTCTATTGGCTAGAATTTAGTTCAGAATTTTTGCATCTATATTCATGAGAGATATTGGTCTGTAATTTTCTTTTTTTTGGGACGTCTTTGCCTGGTTTTGGTGTCAGTGTTATGGTAGCTTCTTAGAATGAATTTGGAAGTGTTGCTTCCTCTTCTATGCTCTGAAATAGCTTGAGTAGTACTGGTACAAGCACTTCTGTAAATGTTTTGTACAATTCTCCAGTGAAGCCATCTGGGCCAGGGCTTTTTTTTGGTTGGGAGTTTTTTTCATTACCTTTTCAATCTCTTCTCTTGTTATGGGTCTGTTCAGATTTTCAACATCACTTTGTTGTAGTTTGGGTAGGCCGTGTGTTTCTAGAAGTTTATCCATTTCCTCTAGGTTTTCAAATTTGTTGGAGTATAGTTTTTCATAATATTCTGTTATAATCCTTTTTATTTCAGTTGGGTCTGTTGTAATGTCCCCCATTTCATTTCTTATTTGGGTTATTTGTGTCCTGTCCTGTTTTTCTTTTGTCAGTCTGGCCAGTGGTTTGTGGATTTTGTTGATTCTTTCAAAGAACCAACTTGGTTTTGTTGATTCTTTCTATTGTTTTTCTGTTCTCTATTTCATTTATGTCTGCTCTGATCTTTACTATTTCCTTTCTTCCGGTGGTTACGGGCTTTTTTTTTTTTTTTTTTTTGCTGTTCTCTTTCTATTTGTTTGAGTTCTGTAGTTAATGTTTTGGTTTTGTCCCTTTCTTCTTTTTTGATATGTGCATCTATTGCTATAAATTTTCCTCTGAAGACCGCCTTTGCTGTGTCCCAAAGGTTTTGGTATGATGTGTTTTCATTCTCATTTGATTCTAGGAATTTTTTGATTCCATCTCTGATTTCTTCTATTACCCACTGATGTGTAAGCAGGGTATTATTCATTTTCCGTGCAATTGTTTTTTTCTCCTTGCTCTTTCTATGGTTAATTTCTACCTTGATGGCATTGTGGTCAGAGAAGATACTTTGAATTATCTCTGCGTTTTGGATCTCGTTGAGGGTTGCTCTGTGGCCTAAGATGTGGTCTATTCTGGAGAACGTTCCACGTGCATGGGAAAAGAATGGGTACTTTGTAGCGGTTGGATGGAGCATTCTATTTATGTCTATGAGGTCCAGTTGGCTGATCGTGTCCTTTAGGTCTTCTGTATCTTTGCTGAGTTTCTTCTTAGTTGTTCTGTCCTTTACTGAGAGTGGTGTGTTGAAGTCTCCTACTATTATTGTGGAACTGTCATTTTCTCTTGTCAGTGTTGTTAGAGTTTGTTTTATGTATTTTGGAGCCCTGTCATTGGGTGTGTAGATGTTTATTATGGTTATGTCTTCATGATGGATCGTCCCTTTAATCATTATATAGTGTCCTTCTTTGTCTTTTATGGTAGATTTTGTTTTAACGTTTATTTTATCTGAGATTAGAATTGCCACTCCTGCTCTTTTTTGGTAGTTGTTAGTTTGATATATTTTTTCCAACCTTTGACTTTTAATAAATTCACATCTTTATTTCTAAGGTGTGTCTCTTGTAGACAATATATTCATGGATCCTGTTTTCTTATCCATTCTGTTACTCTCCGTCTCTTTATGGGTGCAATTGAGTCCATTTACATTCAGTGTAATTATTGATAGATGTGAGTTTGTTACTGTCATTTTGTAGTGCTTTTTTTTGTGGTGCTGACGTTTTCTTTGTTCTTCTTACTCTCTTGTGCTGAGTTACTTTTGTTGTGGATTTTTTTTTCATTTCTTTTGTTTTTGTAGGTTTTGTTTTTGCTGAGACTATGTTTTTCCTCTTTTTTTTAATGAGTGTGTTGGTTAACACTCTTGTGGTTACCATGAATTTTACCCTTATCTTTCTAAGTTTGAAGCCGTCTACCATTACTTGGTTTCACCTTGCTTTCCTCTCCGTTAGAACGTTCTATACCTATGCCGTTTATTCCCTCTTTTATTGTTTTGATGTTGTTGCCATTTGCTGCCTAACTTCTCTGATTCCCTGTTGTATTTCTTTTTGTTTTGGATAGTCCTTGAGAGCTCATTTCCTAGATTCATATCTGGCTGGTACGATCCTGTGTCCTAGGTTCTGCCTGTGAGCTGAAGTTGTTTGTTCTCAGATCAAAGAACTCCCTTTAATAATTCTTGTAAGTTTGTTTTGTCTTTTACTTATTCCCTTAATTTCTGTTTATCTGGAAATGACCTAACTTCACCATCCAACTTGAACGAGAGTTTGCAGGATATATTATTCTTGGCTCATAATTTTTTTCTTTCAAGATTTTATATATGTCATCCCATTGCCTTCTTGCCTTCATGGTTTCTGCCGAATAATCTGAGCTTAGTCGTATTGTTTCTCCTCTGTATGTGACTTCTTGTTTTTCACGAGCTGCTCTCAGGATTCTTTGTCTTTGGTTTTGGCGAGTGTGATTATGATATGCCTTGGTGATTTTCTTTTGGGGTCTCAGCTTTTCATGTTTCATGCTATTGGGGAAGCTTTCTGTCAGAAGTTCCTCAGTGATCCTCTCTGTGTTTTCTGTTTACTCCCCCTGTTCTAGAATGCCAATCACTTGTAAATTTTTGCTTTTAATTGTGTCCCACATAACTCTCAGGGTCTCTTCATTTTTCTTTGTTCTTTTTTCTGAGTGTTCCTCAAACAGAGTTGTATCCAAGTGTTTGTCTTCAGTTCCACTGATCCTGTCTTCCACGGTTTCAAATCTGCTTCTCAGCCCTACTATGACATCATCCATTTTTGAAATCTTGTTGTTTATCTTTTGGATTTCTAATTGTTGTCTTTGTATAATTTCTGGTTGTGAATTTATTTTGGCATTTTGTTCCTAGATTCTTCCAATTTTTTATCTGTATTTTCCATGAATTTATCTATTTTTTCCTCATGTTTGTCAGCTTTTTGCCTCAGCTCTTCGAGAAATCTGAGGATTAGAGATTTGAATTCCCTATCAGGTAGTTCTAGTGCATTTTCATCCACTGGAAAGTCATCTGGTGTTTTATTTTGGACGCCTACTGGAACCATCCTGTCCTGTTTTTGTAAATGTTTTGATATTTTCTGCTGTCTTCAGGGGATTCAGTAGTTTTTTTTTTTTTTTCTCATTTATTGATTGTAGATTTGTTTGTTTCATCCCTTTTATTTTTTTTTAATTTTACTGTTTCTGAGCAGGCGGACTGTGTGTTCTTTGTTGTTTGCTCGTCTGTGGACACAATACTTTTCACCTCCTTCTCCAACTGGCATGGTCAGTCACTCAGATATGGTATGGCAGGGCAGGTCTAGCTGAAAAGGAGTTAGTGGGATGGGTTGTTTGTAGCACTTACTACAGCCACCAGGGCGGGTCGGTAATCAGTGCATGGCATGTTGCAGTAGGCCGTGCCTGTGCTGCTTGGTGGTGTGATGGTAAGCCAGTGGTGCAGGTAGGCAAGATGTAGTGCGGAGATTGTTATGTGTGGAGTTAAGATGGATATGGGAGAGAGGAGAGAGGAACGGGAGCCAAAAACATACAAACCAAAAAGAATGCTAGGAGAGCTTGCCGTTGGAGTGGAGAGATGAGAGACTATGAAATGGAGAAAAACAGAAATGGGAAGAGGGAGAAAAGAAAAGAATGAATAAATAAAAATCAGAAACTTTAAAGAACCGCAAAGTTCCTAGGGATCCCACCGGTGCAGCTATGAGGTCTGGGGAAGTCGTTCTCAGATGTTGCAGTACAGCCTGGCTAGAAGGTGTAGAGGTATACATCGGTGGATATTCAGGGAACAGAAAGAGAAGGAAGATACAGAGAGACGAAAAACTGAATAATGAAGAAAGACAAAAAGGAAAAAGAAAAAAAACAAATTAAAAAAAAAAAAAAAGAACAAGAAAAGCCTCCCAAAAAACAGAAAAAAAAGAAAAAGAAAACCAACGAAAAAAGAAATGCCCTAAGGGATCCCTCCGCACGTCTGTGCAAGCCGAGGGGGTAGTCTCCTTGCCATGCAGCACCGCCTGGCCAGAAAGGGCTCCCAACTCAAGAAAAGGAAAAGAAAACAAACAAACAATTCAAAACAAACGAACGAACAAAAGCCCCGGGATCCCACCAGCGTGGCAGCCCAGACCAGGAAGCAGCTCCACACTTGAACGGAGCTCCACAGCCCCTCAGGAAGAAGCAAAGATGGCCCGTGGAGCCAGGTATTTGAGCGAAAGGAGGGGCAGGTGGTGAGAGGTAAGGAAGAAATCAAAAGAAGCAGAAAAAAAAGCAACACCAGCAGCCAACAAATGGCACTCAGAGAGCCAGCTAGTGCAGGCTGGCAGAATCCAAGCAGCCGGTGTTTCATGGACAAGAGAACTGTGTCCGAGGGAGGCAGAGGGGGCCGAGTGTGGATGAAGAAGAGTAGGGAGTGGGAAAGCACATATCACAAATTACCGGAGCTCTGCAGCCCCTCAGGAAGAAGCAAAGATGGTGCACGGAGCCAGATATTTGAGCGAAAGGAGGGGGAGGTGGTGAGAGGTAAGGAAGAAATCAAAAGAAGTGGAAAAAAGCAACACCAGCAGCCAACAAATGGCACTCAGAAAGCTGGCCCGTTTGGGTGTGTGGAATCCAAGGAGCCAGTGTTTCCCGGACAAGAGATTGTGGCCGTGGGAAGCAGAGGAGGCTGAGTGGGGGTGAAGAAGGGTGGGGGGGTGGGAAAGCATATATATCTCAAATTACTGGTTGTTTTGTCTCCTGCTGGAAGCTCCGTGAAGCTGCTTTCTCGTACCCCGTTTACCGGTCTCTGATAGGAGTCCAAGATGCTGGATCCGTGCTGCGTTAGCTGGGTGGGGACCTCTGTATGAATCTCTCTTTGCTCTCCGTTCTGTGTGAGTTTTCTCACTCCATTTCTCCATTTGGTGCTTGGCTGAGTTCTTTATCTCTTCATTTGATATTTTAGGGTTTCAGGATTGTTGTTTTCTCTGTTCAGCTTAGTTTTTCGGATCTTTGCTGTGGAGGGATGGCGTGGTGCTTCTGCCTAGAGCACCATTTTGCCAGAAGTCCGGAAATTGAAGATTTTTACCAAGTTTCTGCAGTCTGAAACTGATCAAACATGCACTCAAGAAGCATTGATAATTACTAGTGATTAGAACGTGAAAGTTGGAAAGAAAGAAGAAGGAATAGTAGTTGGAAAATACGATCTTGATGATAGAAATAATGCTGGAGATCACGTGACAGAATTTTGCAAGTCCAGTGACTTCTTCATTGTGAATGCCTTTTTTCAACAACATAAATGGTGACTTTAAACTTGGACCCAGCAGATGGAATATACAGAAATCAAATTGACTACATCTGTGGAAAGAGACAATGGAAAAGCTCAATATCATCAGTCAGGATAAGGCCAGGGGCCAACTGTGGAACAGACCATCAATTTTTCATATGCAAGTTCAAGTAGAAGCTGAAGACAGTTAGAACCAGTGTACGAGAGCCAAAGTATGACCTTGAGTATATTCCACCTGAATTTAGAGGCCATCTCAAGAATAGATTTGAATGAATAACCACTAATGGCCAAGACCAGACGAGCTGTGGAAGGACATCATACATGAAGAAAGTAAGAGGTCAGTAAAAACATAGGAAAGAGAAAAGACCAAAATGGATGTCAGAAGAAACTCTGAAATTTGCTCTTGAAAGTAGAGTAGATAAAGTGAAAGGAAGAAACGGTGAAGTAAAAGAGCTGAAAAGAAGATTTCCAAGGGCAGATCAAGAAGACAAAGCAAAGCATTATAATGAAATGTGCAAAGACCTAGAGTTAGAAAACCAAAAGGGAGGAACAAACTTGGCATTTCTCAAGCTAAAAGAACTGAAGAGGAAATTTAAGCCTCAAGTGGCAATATTGAAGGATTCTATGAGGAAATTTTTAAACAATGCAGGAAGCATCAAAAGAAGATGGAAGGAATACACAGAGTCACTGTACCAAAAAAAACTGGTGGACGTTCAACCGTTTCAGGAGGTAGCACATGATTCAGAACCAATGGTACTGAAGAAAGAGGTCCAGGCTGCACAGAAGCACTGGTGAAAAACAAGCCTCCAAGAACTGACAGAATACCAATTGAGATGTTTCAACAAACAAATGCAGCTCTGGAAGCACTTACTCATCTATACCAAGAGGTCTGGAAGACAGTTATCCGGCCAAAGCACTGGAAGAGATCCATATTTGTGCCCATCCCAAAGAAAGGTGATCCAATAGAATGCAGAAATTATTGAATAATATTATTAATATCACACACAAGTAAAATTTTGCTGATGATCACTCAAAAGCGGTTGCAGCATTACGTAGATGAGGAACTGCCAGAAATTCAAGTCAGATTCAGAAGAGGACATTGTACAAGGGGTATCATTGCTGATGTCAGATGGATCTTGGATGAAAGTAAGGAATACCAGAAAGATGTTTATCTGTGTTTTATTGACTGCACAGTGGCATTTGACTATGTGGATCATAAGAATTTATGGACAACATTGAGAAGAATGGGAATTCCTGAACATTTAATTGTGCTCCTGAGGAATCTGTATATAAACCAAGAGGCAGTTGTTCAAACAGAACAAGGGGATACTGCACGGTTTAAAATTAGGAAAGGTGTGTGTCAGGGTTGTCTCTTTTCCTCATGCTTATTTAATCCGTATGGTGAGCTGGACTATAGAAAGAAGAAAGTGGCATCGGGATTGGTGGAAAACTCATAAACACCTATAACATGCAGATGACACAACCCTGCTTGCTGAAAGTGAGAAGGACTTGAAGCACTGATTGAAGAAGATCATAGACTACAGCCTTCAGTATGGATTACACCTTAAGACAAAGAAATCAAAAATCTTCACAATTGAACTGATAAGCAATATCATGATAAACAAAGAAAAGATTGAAGCTGTCAAGAATTTCATTTTACTTGGATCCACAATCAACACCCATGGAAGCAGCAGTCAAAAAAACCAAACATATTGCATTGGGCAAATTTGCTTCAAAAGACCTCTTTAAAGGGTTAAAAAGCAAAGATGTCACTTTAAGGACTAAGATGTGCCTGACCCAAGCCATGGTGTTTTCAAATGTCTCATATGCATGCAAAAGTTGGATAATGAATAAGGAAAACGAAAGAATTGAAGCCTTTGAATTATGGTGTTGGCAAAGAATATTGAATATACCATGGGCTGCCAGAAGAACAAACAAATCCGTCTTGGAAGAAGTACAGCCAAAATGTTCCTTAGAAGCAAGGATGGCAAGACTTCGTCTCACATACTTTGGACATGTTATCAGGAGGGACCAGTCCCTGGAGAAGGACATCATGTTTGGTAAAGTAGAGGGTCAGGGAAAAGGAGGAAGACCCTCAAGGAGATGTACTGACACCATGGCTGCAACAGTGGGCTCAAGCATGACAACTGTGAGGATGACGCAGGACCGGTCAGTGTTTCATTCTGTTGTACACAGGGTCGCTATAAGTCGGAACTGACTCAACAACACCTAACAACACCCACTTTCATATAAAAATAAAAAAAGAAACAAGTTTTATTAATATTTAAATTTAAATCGACACCAGTGCCTTTGTTTGGCCTCTTTCAGGGTGGAGTGTGTGCCATATGGTACTCGAGATATCCTGATGGAAACCCAGGAATGGACAACATCTCAATGATTTGTGCTTTTATCAAGGTTAACGCTTAAGGCCTCCACAAAGTGTGAGCTCCAAAAAGAGACTTGGTCTTAGTAGACTGCTGAACCCCCAGCTATTGGAATTCAACAAGACACATGGTTGGACTTGGGAAATATCTATGGAAGGAAAGAAGGAAGAAAGGAAGGAAAGGAGGGAAGGAGAGAGGGGGGACGGAAGTGTGCCTTACTCTCCCTCTTGACATAAGCATGTGGAAGTCAAGACCAGTGTCCTCATCACAGTCTCTGCAGATCCTACACATCACCTCATATATGAAAAACATTCTCTAAATACTTATTTGAGTTAAATATTGTAACCTTCTAATATTTTATCAAAACAAGAGAAAAAAGAAATTAACTTCAAAGAGCAGATTCCATTTAATGATTTTTTTCTTCCAGAAAATGTGCATATAAACACTGGGTCCATAAAGCACTGCTGAGAGGGGGCTGCACAGTTATTCCGACACAGTGATTTCATCAATGAGTTTATAGAGCCTCTGGTGTGTTTTCCGCCAGAAAGGATACAAAGTCCAGCAATTATATCATCCTACAGTGTTTGCTCTCAGTGAAGTGCATCCCTCTGTCCACTATGTCATCTGCCTTTCAATTTAGACTTGTTTAAACTTTAAGGCAAGCTGCCTGTTATGTCTTTGTAAGGAAACGTCCACTTTTTGCAAAAAATGAGATATTTAACAACCAATAGTCCTGACCTTACTAGAACCATTGTGTCTTTCTGCTATAAATCATATACCTAAAGAGATTAAACATCAGACCATATTTTGTCACTTTAAATCCATTTAAAATGACTATTTAACCTTTATTATGTTACTCTAGTTAAAGGGAAAATTACATTCTCAAGTCTATCCACCTACTTTTAATCTAAGGTATAATCATTGTTATTAGGAATTAGCAGCCAAGTAAATGCCTTTTAATTAACAGAGGCTAAAAAAAAGCCAACTGAAAAAGAAATTACTATTTAACAATTATAGCATAGTAAATAGCATGTGTTGTACCAATTTACCTTTGTTTATTCAAAGTTAACGATAAGTATTCTATGTTGGTATTATTTTATTGTTTTTATCACACTTTAAAATAAATATAATCACAAATGTAATTTGACCACAACTGATTTCAAATATTTACTACTTATTTAGGGTCCTGGATGGTGCAAACAGTTTGCATTCATCTACTAACCTAAAGGTTGCTGGCACAAACCCACAAAATGGCACCACAAAAGAAAGGTCTGGTGATCTGTTCCATAAACGTTACAACCAAGAAAACCTTATGGAACAGTTCTGCTCTAACACATGGGATCAACATGAGTCGGAATGGACTTGATGGTAGTATTTTTTTTTTTTATTGTTTATTTACTGTTGTATTGTTGTACTATGGGCTGTATGTGGAATATCACCATTCTAGAGAAAGAAATGTTTCATCTTTGAGATTTCACTGCCGACAGGGTACATGCTACCCATTCATCCACAGTGCCTGGTAAGGAAATGATGAAGAACTGTTCTTGAGCAGATAGGCAGAGAGGGATAATACTGGCCAGGGATACACTATAGAGTTAGACCTCTGCCCAAACAGGCAATTCAGATCATTCCAGCAAAAGTAGATGTGCAGAGTTACGTGCCTTAAGTTTCCCAAAAATTTTTTGTTTGTGAGCAAAATCTTGCTTTCCTTTTGTTGAGCAGACAAGCACGAAGTTTTTAGGTTTACTTCTTAAAAATACACTTCAACCTTTTTATAATTAGATACTATTTTTCATACACCATGATAAAATATAATTTCATAAATCATCTTAGGTTCTTAAGTGTAAATGATCACAAAGTTAAAGTAATATGTGAACTTTCTTCAACTTTGTGGTTTTAGCATATACTTTCCTTTCCAAGGACGTTTTCTTCCCCCAAGAAATAGCTGTCTGTTACCATTCCATGTTAATCTTATGAAATTAAAAATATATTTTTATATGTCTCATGAGCGCTTCTAAGCAAGCAATGAAAATCAAAACGAAGCCTTGGTAAAATCATCAAATAAAAACTTACAACTGCTTAAAAGTCACATGCTTATTCAACGTGTAATTTTTATTAGAATGTAATAAATGGTTCTTAATAGGTGAATTTTATGACAATCACCTACTAACTAACATCTGGCCTTTTGAGACAAACTTTATATGTTACCTGAGCTCTTCAAACACAGGGTTCTGAGTTTAAGACAACATAAGGACCCAGTAATTCCAACATATCTACAAATCAGAATTGTCCAGTATGAATCTATCTTTGTCAGATGGATCTTTGCTGAAAGCAGAGAATACTAGAAAGATGTTTCCTTGTGTTTTATTGACTATGCAAAGGCATTCCACTGTGTGGATCATAGCAAATTATGGATAACATTACAAAGCATGGCAATTCTAGAATATTTAATTATGCTCTTGAGGAAACTGTACATAGACCAAGAGGGAGTTGTTCAAACAGAACAAGGGGATAATGCGTGGCTTAAAATCAGGAAAGGTGTGCTTCAGGGGTGTATCTTTTCACCATACCTGTTCAGTCTATATGCTGAGCAAATAATCCAAGAAGCTGGACTATATGAAGAAGAACATGGCATCAGGATTGGAGGAAGGTTCATTAGCAATCTGTGATATGCAAATGGCAAAACCTTGCTTGCTGAAAGTGAAGAGGATTTGAAACATTTACTGATGGAGATCAACGACCACAGCCTTCAGTATGGATTACACTTCAACATAAAGAAATGAAAAATCCTCACAGCTGGACCAATAAGCAACATCATAATAAACAGAGAAAAGACTGAAGTTATCAATGATTTCATTTTACTTGCATCCACAATCAACACCCATGGAAGCAGTAGCCAAGAAATAAAAGGATATATTGCATTGGGCAAATCTGCTGCAAAAGACTTCTTTAAAGTGTTCAAAAGCAAAGATGTGACTCTAAGGAAGGACTAAGGTGTGCCTGACCCAAGCCATGGTATTTTCAATTGCCTCATATGCATGCGAAAGCTGGACAATGAATAAGGAAGACAAAAGAAGATCGATGCTTTTGAATCATGGTGTTGGCAAAGAACATTGAGTATACCGTGGACTGCCAGAAGAACAAATAAATCTGTCTTGGAAGAAGTACCTCCAGAATACTCCTTAGAAGTGGAGATGGAGAGATTTCATCGTACTTTGGATATGTTATCAGGAGGGACCAGTCCCTGGAGAAGGACATCATGCTTGGTATAGCAGACAGTCAGTGAAAAACAGGAAGACCCTCAAGAAGATGGATCGACACAATGACTGCAACAATGGGCTCAAACATAGCAATGATTGTGAGGATGGCGCAAGACTAGGCAGTATTTAATTCTGTTGTACATAGGGTCACTATGATTCAGAGCCAACTCGATGACACTTAACAACAACTGCAATCTATCTTTGAGTTTTAAATGTTAATGGATTAAAAAACTTAAAGAGACTGAGTGGACAGGAAGACTGAAAGGCTACCTGGTGAAGTGGTTGAAAACATGGATTCTTAGGCCAGACAGATTTTCTGATTTGGAATGCTGCTTGTACTACTTACTACCAAAGTGACTTCTTTGTACCTCCCTGTTCTCACCTGAAAAATGGGCACAACAGTAGTACTCATAAGACTATTATGATGATCAGATGAATTATCATTTGTAAGGCACTTAGAACAGTACCTCACACATACGAAAAATTCGACAAGCATTTTTGTTATTAAAAAAATTTCATTTGACAAGGTAACATTTCAATAAATAATTTGTATATTAAATGAATATATGTGTATAAGACAAACATTTTTCATACTACTTCTTAGATTTCTTTTTTCCTTCACAAATTTATCCATAAGTCTCTACTCTGTTGGATAAAGGTAAAATGAAGAAGTAACAGAGACAATACAAAATTTTCCTATTAATGATATCTCTATCTATCTCAAGTTAAATTGCTTCCTACATTTTTGGATGAAGAGTTAGACATTGATATTTTCTCTCCCAACTTCTGTTGCCCCCATGTTGAGAGCAATAAGGTCTTATGTGATCTCATGAGAGCAGCCAAGGGGGAGCCAAGACTGCTGCCCACTGTTCTCAGACTGTCTCCCTCATTCTCTTGTTCAATGCTGAAGCTGTGGTCATCTCTGAATCCTGGGTGATGTACCACTCCATTTGGTCTTTCAGCATGTTAACATGGCGTCCACTGCTGCTAACTGCTGACTCACCATTGTCACTTCCTGATCTCTGACCATTTCCCTTGTCCAATCCTTTCTAGGGTACCATGCGGTTGCATTTCAATCCCCCACGCCATGCACAGACTGAGAAGCTCCATCATTGAGTTGCACCATTTGTCAAAGCCGCGCTGGACATTACACTGAGGAGGAGGCTTGGAAAACTGGGCCTTTAGTTCTATGTTCCCCAGTTTTTGAATACCTTTCTAAATGTTTCTACAGCTCTTTGCCCTCACTCAAGGTCAGCTTTCAAGAGTGAGGGACAACAAAGACTCTACTATGTGATTTCCTCATCTTATCTAACTTTCCTTTCTTCTTTCCATATTCCTCTAAGATTGAAATTTTTCCCTTTCCACGTGGTAAGGACTCCCTTGTGCCGTATTCTGAGGTCTAGCTATACCTGGCTTATAATAACTTTTATGCTCTGATTGACCAGGTCAGCTCTTCATATACAAACAGCAGAAAAAAACTGTTGTTGGGTGCTGTCAAATTGATTACGACTCATAGCAACCCTATATAACAGAGTAGAACTGTCCCACAGTTTTCCTGGACCTAATCTTTATGAAAGCAGATCACAGGTCTTCCTTCAGCAGAGCCGCTGAGTGAATTCGAACAGCCAGTCTTTCAGTTAGCAGCCGAGCTCTTAACTGTTCCACCACCAAATTATCAGGCTCAAAAAATATATTGATTTACTGTTCCAAAAGATAACGTCCTTTTAACCTACGAATTTTTTATTTTTCTAAAAGGAGGGCAATATGCCTGGAAAAATTGACACAAATTTATTTTATCTTTATGTCTATGTAGCATTTTGCAAGTTTTCAAAGAACTTTCACAGAGAGTATCTCATTTTAACATCATAGCAATGGTGTGATATGGCAGAATGGGAATCAATATTCCCATATTTAAGAAAGAAGAAACCAAAGCTCAAAGAAGTTAAGATCAAAGGGGAAATAAATGGGAGAGATGGGTCTAAAACTCGGACCTTCTGAATCACACCTTAGTTCTCTTCAGTATTCCATATTTCTGAATCCTATACTCACAGTCCCTCAGTTCTCCTGTACCCCAGATTTGTGTAGGACACCTAATACCACATGAATAAGAGGAAAATTTTAAATAGACTCTTTAGTAGTTTATTGTCAATAATCTAAGGAAATTCTACTTTCCATTGGTAATATTTCTAAAAAGAACTAATCATAAAAAGCAACAATTTATTGCAAGAAGTTTATTTACTTTGCATCGATTTGTATATCATTTAAAGCTATGTAATAAATCATTTCCAGCTATTCAAAATCTATTTATTTGTAAATCAGTCCTTTGATGTTATAACTTGTATCATAACTTTTATCTTAAATTGACTATTAAAATGTTGTTTGCTAAATAAATGAAATGATTGTGAAGTAAAAAAACAAGAGTAAAAATATCCACAATTCCCTATAAAATCCATGTTCCAATACAGAACTTTGAAAGTGACTTTTTTAATGATCAAACTTCCCACGTTCACCCTCTCTCATCTCTACCCTTGATTTCTGCACTTATTTCACTCTGTGCACATCCAGCCAGACTGTGAACTCCTTGAGGCCAGGGTGGGTGTTTTATTCAACTTTACAGTTTTCCACCACCTCCATCCCTTCCCTAGTTCCCTGAACATCATTTTCCACAAAATAGGTGCTCAATTAATGCATGATTTTAAGAAAGCTTATTCTTGATACATCTGGGGAAAATTTGTCAACATTATTTCTACTCCAGTTAAGCATATCTTCTTGAACTCTGTATCTTCTATTTTTAATTGAAAGAACTATTTTTAAAATAATGTATTTTGCAGTGAAAAGAAGAGTATAACCTTCTTCACTATTACAAAGACTCTTGGAAAATCCCAACTCTTCTAAAATATACAATGGTTTTGATAATACCATAACTAACTTGCCAAGCTTGTCATACAGCCACTTATCCCTTCTTCACAATCAAAAGAATTCATTTTATATTTGTACTTGTACTTGCTACAAAAATAATTTAAAATGGATATATTTTTTAAATGAAATATTTGTCCTGAGAATACAGACAGATCTTTAAAAAAAAAAAAAAAGGTGAAGAAAAGGATTGAATACTTGGCAACCTATGCGAGCAAATGAGGTAAGAGCATTCCAGGGGCAAAACAATGAAGAGAGAACCACAGCAAGTGTATATGAGCATAGATGTCAACGAGAAATCAGGGCTTCTCCACAACTAGTCAGGGAAGGAAGGTTTTATAAAGGAGTTTGTTGTTTTCCAAGAAATTAATGAGAAGACCCAAATGCCAAGAAATGACTGAAGCATAGCTTAATGGAAAACGAGGCTATCAGGTTTTAGAACTGAAAGAGTCCTCAGAGATTTCCAAATTCAGTGCCATTAACAGTTGCCATCAAGTCAACTCCAACTCATTTCAACCCCATGTGTGTTAGAGTAGGACTGTGCTCCATAGGTTTTTCAGCAGCTAATGTTTTGAAAGTAGATAGCCAGGTCTTTCTTTTGAGATGTCTCTGGGTGAACTTGAACCTCTAGCCTTTCAGTTAGCAGCCCCAGCATGTTTGCACCACCCTGGGACTCCTTTCAAAGTTCAAGTCTCTCATTTTAAGTATGATGAAACTAACTGGCTTAGTTACTTAGTGCTGCTGTAACAGAAATAGCATAAACGGAAGGTTTTAAGAAACAGAAATTTATTTTCTCATGGTTTAGGAGATTAGAAGTCCGAATTCTAGGGGAAGGCTTTCTTTCTCTGTTGGCTCTAGCGGAAGGGTCTTGTTTCTTCTGAGCTTCTGCTCCTGGGTCATCTGCATGTTGCTTGACATCTATCTTCCTCTATCTCTGCTTCTCTCACTTGCTTGTTTAATCTCTTTTATATCCCCAAAGAGAATGACTCAGGATACACCCTACACTAATCCTGACTCATTAATATAACAAAGACAATCCATTCCCAAATGGGATTATAACCACAGGCATAGAGGTTAGAATTTACAACACATATATTTGGGGGACACAATCCAATCCATAACACTAATGCTCAAACCTCGTGCATTGGGTAAGTACTTCTCAAGCAACACCTCCAAATCAAGAAGGAAAGAAAAGGATTTTCTTTCCCCCCTCAGGTCCATGCTCTATAAGGAGGATGCATTGCTGCCTCGTGACCTGAGTTGTCTGGAGGCTCCACCTTTCAGTATGTTGCATCAACATGACCTGCAACATTCTGGGCATTTATCTTGCAATTCCCATTGCCCTTCCCCATTTTCCAAGGTCATATAACTACTATTGGCAGAGCCATGAGATTATTCATTATTCCAAATCCTCAGAACTTTTTCTCCCCCTATAGCAGCTCAGTAATAGATTGGACACACACATCTAGTAATTTTTACAATCATAGAGTAGCTATTTTCATGTAGAGCATATTAGTAACATTTGAGGAAATGGAAGGATCTTTATATTTTGTGTAAACATATATTTTGTTTAAATAGCTACAATTTATCTCTGCCTTTTTTCAGACAGGTACTCACGTTTCTCCTGAGAACACTGTCATCAATATACAATAGTTTAAGTGTTTTTTAAATAGACCCAATATATGTCCAAACCAAAGTGGATTTACTCTTGGTAGGCATAAAATCTCTGTGAGTGCCACATAGTCTAGTAATTTCCTGCTGCTTAATAATGATAACTAATTTTTTAATGCCATTGAGCATCTTAGATCAAAGAAGGCAGACAATAAGAATTATTATTATAAAAAGTTTACCTCTAAAAAAAAGCTAAATAACCATATCCATTGAGTGATTCTTTATTAGCTATGTTGAGATCAAACTTGTCTCACATGCGTTTTATTTGCATATAAAGAATATTTAATGCTAATTGATAAATTGACCTGACTTATTTAAGTGGTATTTATTTAAACACTTCTGTTAGATTTAATGTAATTTTCATGTTTCATGTTCAATTAATTTTCAAATAAATTACATTTCTTGCAGTTTCCTAATTTTTGCTCACTATTGCTTAATGCTCCAAAATTCAAGATGCATCCCGCTGAGTTTTCCAGGTCTGACGAAAAAAAAGAAGAAACAGTGGCAGTTGCTTTACATATTCTGCTTAACAAGAGCTGTTTATTTTGACCTCGGTTTTCAATTTCAGCTGTAAACAATGTCATTGTTTCTTAAGCAAAATAATTAATATATTGCAGATGCATAAAGTAGACTACACAATTTAATAACCTTTATAAAAGCAGAATGGAGCGTTCACAACCACTGGAATCTATTCAAAAGTATCAAAAATTCTATCCCCTTCTAGCATGTGTTTACATGCCCTCGATATGAGCTGCAGCGAGTTCTGAAGTTTAAAGACAATAGTTTTACTACAGAACATCTCAGTTGAACACCTGAATGACATCAGGAAGTCTGGACTCTGTCAGTTCCAACAGTTAGCCATTTTTTTCCTACAAATAAAACCACATTCTATGCCTGATGAATACTAACTTCTTGTAGTATCCTTCGTTGGATGCAGTTAGTTTATATAAAGCAAATTAGTGCTATTTGGTATCATGTATTGCCACAGTAGAGCCCTGGTGGTGCAGTGGTTAAGAGCTAGGCTGCTAACCAAAAGTTTGGCAGTTTGACTCCACCAGCCGCTCCTTGGAAACTCCAAGGGGCAGTTCTACTACGTCCTATAGGGTCGCTATGAGTCAGAATCACCTCCACAGCAATCAGCAACGAGCTTTTTTTTCTAATTGCCAGAATGCTCCTTAGAAGAAAGGATGGCAAGGCTTCTTCTTACTCACTTTGGACATGTCATCCGGAAAGACCCATCACTAGAATAGGCCATCATATTTGGTTAAGCAGAGGGTCAGCTAAAAGGAGAAAACCCTTCATGGTAATGGATCGACACAATAGTTGTAACAACAGGCTCAAGCATACCGACAATTGTGAGGATGGCACAAGAATAAGCAATATTTGTTCTGTTATACATGGGGTTGCCATGAGTTGGGACCAACTCGATGGTCACTATTAACAACATTGTTCTTATAACCTGAAATAGCTGGTAAAAGCTTTGAAAAAAATGGCACAATTAATTGTGTGTGAATTACAAAAAGAAAAGGGGCTACTGGAGATCAAAAGTAAATATATAAAAAATGCCCCTTAGGTGTATTTGGATTATTTAGGTAGCAGATAATGGGAAATTGTGTCTAGAAAAATAGAATTTTCAAAATTGTCATGGAAGATATCCAAATACCAAATCCACTGCTGTAGAGTCGATTTTGACTCAGTGATTCTACAGGACAGAGTAGAACCTCCCCATAGGGCTTCCAAGGCTGTAAATCTTTACGGACACTGACAGCTACATCTTTCTCCCTCGGAGAGGCTGGTGAGTTTGAATCACAGACGTTTTGGTTAGCAGGCGAGCACTTTAACCACTGCACCACCAGGGCTGCACACATTTTATTGATAACAAATGTAATTTACTTTCAAGAAAAAGCATTTCCAGTTTTTTATAGTCTTTGGTTTTGTCATATGAGGTAGTGATTTTGATCCAGAGTTATTTGTATAATTTTAATGGGGTCACATTTTCCACTGGTTCAGAAAGTCTTTTAAGTAGAGTATGACCATATAAGTTATTGTTGCAAAAGAAACTTTTGTTGATTGTCATACTTCTTCCTTTTTATGAGGGCCATGGAAGTACCAAAAAAAAAAAAACTGATCCTAGGTATGCCTCAAAATGTAAATGATTCAAGTTTCATATTTTTAATACTAAACTACTATTATTCAACAAAAATACTGATATTTCAATGCATAAAAATATATACAGGAATACTCAAAACAGCATTGATAGCAATGGACATTAAAAATCATTTGGTCAAATTCTCCCCCTTTATGGACATGAACAGGAACTGTTCATTCGCATCTCTAAGCACATAGGTTACCTCCCTCTAGACAGGGCACAAATGGCTGGCTCATTAGGAGGATAATATTGGTTACTATTGTCGTCAGCATTATTAGCAGCCAAGTTAAACCTATATCTGACGTATAAAACTCACTGTTCCAATCTGACTGGTAGGTGGGTTTTTTCTTTTTTTAAAAATTTTGATTAGTCATGAACATTTAAAAAATGTTGAATTTAACATTAAAAATCAATTTTTTGCATAAAAATCCAAACGTGTTTTTAGTTGAAAATTGCAGTATCTGCTAACATGAGGTCTGCATTTCCACTTGGCAGCAAAATGCCAGTGCTGGATTCAGTTTAGATAAGGCTTGTGCTGGTGGACAAAGTACGCACCACTACACCGGACTCGTTTAGATTAGCTGCCTGGGCCTCTGTGAGCATTTGAATTTGATAACTCTGAACTATAGGTGTAAAAGATGCATAAATGCTGGGAACATAAAGGAGGCTGGGGTTTAAGCCTGTGAAGACTACTGTAACACTATTAATCTGAGTGGTTCATGTTTGCAGCATTCTGGGCACAGGTCCAGGAAAATTTATTGTTGCAGAGTAGGTATTAGGATTTGTCTACATTATAACCCTGTTATTTTCACCACTCTCTTCTATGCTATGTTTAATGCAGTGGATAAAATTAAGCCTCTCTTCTCTGCTTGAAACACCCAAAACAGGCATCTGGCAGCCCACCTCTTATTCCAAACCGGGAAGAATTTCGCTTATTGTCATTATTTTGTAAGGTCATATTCTTATTCCACGCTTCTCTCCAGAAAATTACTTCCACATATGTTGCTTTCAAAAACAGCACCATTTGAAAAATATGAATGCATAGGGGAAAAGAATTAGAACCAAAAGTTTTTACCATATAAGCAACCAGATTCCTTTATTCTTACCAAAAAAGAAAATTTAACACGTAAATTTAATGAGTATTCTATAGACCATATCTCTTGGAAATGGTACAAAAATTAGGAAGGATAATCAGCATCCTACATCTGATTTTGGAGCCTGTACATAGATCAAGAGGCAGTCATTTGAACCGAACAAGGAGATACTGCGTGGTTTAAAGTCAGAAAAGGTGTTCGTCAGGATTATATCCTTTCATCACACTTATTCAATCTGTATCCTGAGCAAACAACCCAAGAAGGTGGACTCTATGAAGAAGAATGGGGCAGGACTGGAGGAAGACTCATTAACAACCTGCATTATGCAGATGACACAACCTTGCTTGCTGAAAGTGAAGAGGACTTGAAGCACTTACAGATGAAGATCAAAGACTACAACCTTCAGTATGAATTATGCCTCAACATAAAGAAAACAAAAGTCCTCATGACTGGCCCAATAAATAACATCATGCTAAACGGAGGAAAGATTGAAGTTGTCAAGGATTTCATTTTACTTGGAGCCACAATCAGCACCGATGGAAGCAGCAGTCAAGAAATTAAAAGACCCATTGCATTGGGCAAATCTGCTGTAAAAGACCTCTTTAAAGTATTGAAAAGCAAAGATGTCACCTTGAAGACTAAGGTGCACCTGACCCAAGCCATGGTGTTTTCAATCACCTCATATGCATGTGAAAGCTAGACGATGAATAAGGAAGACCAAAGAATTGATGCCTTTTAATTGTGGTGTTGGCAAAGAATATCAAATATACCATGGACTACCAAAAGAATGATCAAACGTGTCTTGGAAGAAGTACAACCAGAATGCTCCTTAGAAGCAAGGATGGTGAGACTACATCTCACACACTTTGGACATGTTATCAGGAGGGATCAGTCCCTGGAGAAGGACATCACGCTTGTCAACATAGAGGGTCGGTGAAAAAGAGGAAGACCCTCAACGCGATGGATTGACACAGTGGCTACAACAATGGGCTCAAGCATAACAACGATTGTGAGGATGGCACAGGACTGGGCAGCCTTTTGTTCTGTTGTACATAGTGTCCATATAAGTTGGAACCAACCTGATGGCGCCTAACAACAACAACAACAGTAAATACTGGATAAAAAGACCATTTGGAATAATGCTTAATTCTAGTTTAGAATGTGTAATTGAGTTTCTTCTTTAATGTAATTGACCCCAAAGCTTTTAAATATAACCATAAAAACCCAAACCCATTGCTGTTGAATTGATTCTGACTCAAAGCTTTTAAATATAATTGAGCAATAATCTATTATCATCTACAGCGCTCTCTATGCCTTATCTAAAAAAAATCAACTAAAAATAAAATCCAGCAAGATACTCCTTGATTAAATACAATCAAAAATAAGAAGTCACATTATGTTGAGCGGTTCCGTGTTCCAAGCAACAATTAATGGGCAATAATGGTCCCTATTTGATATGAGATGCAGTGAAAAAGAAAGAAAAAAATTGTAGCTAAATAGACCCTAAAAAAAAAAAAATTATTTTGTACATTTTTACTTTCTTCTTAATAAGAATATGTCTTAAAATTAGGAAATGGAAATTTTAAATACTAAATTTACATGGATACTCAAAAGCACATGTTAAAGGCTTAAATTATTTAATTGAGGGAAAAAACAATTTTTATAACCCAAAAAGAACTGTTCATTTTGCTTTTGCATTTCTCAAATGAAGTAAGAAATGAAAACACCAAACTTTCAAAATTCCTTTTAAAGTTTTACACTGAAACCAGAAATAACACTGAAGCAAAGAAAGACTCAAATAAAAGCATTCTTATATAAGAAAATCGTAGGTGATTTATAGAATTTGCTTTATTTTTGACCAAATTCACTGCTGAATACATGCACAGAAATTCAAATTCAAAAAATTTTTTGCAGGTATGATTCTACATCTGCAATTTCTTGGTTTTAGAAACTCTATATGTGAAATGAGCTGTTTTTCTAATTAACAACTTAAACTCATGATACGTGTACCTCATTCCATGGTTTGAAAAGAAAAGTAGCTACTTAGCAGTAAGAATGATTCTCTAATTGAAATTCTTCCATTAGAATGTTAAAACTTTCCTGAATGATTCTAGGCATAGTGTACAAAACAAAGACCATTCATCAATAAATGGAGCTCTGGTGGTGCAGTGGTTAAGAGCTTGGGTACTAACCAAAAGTTCGGCAGTTCAAATCCACCAGCAGCTCCTTGGAAACCCTATGGGGGCAGTTCTACTCTGTCCTATAGGGTTTCTAAGTCTCTAAGAATCATGCAGTTTTACTACAGATAAGGAAAGTGCAGCACAATTGTCTTGTCCAAAATTCATTATGAACAAATCAGAAATATATGTATTATATTATCCCAACTAAAACATGAATGGAAGTAAGAATTAAAGGAAGGAGTGGCAGAACAATAATTCAAGTTTCCTGATTCCAAATAAAATGCTGTTTTCTAAACCATTTTCTCTTGTAAATATTTCTCAAAGGAACAAAGGAAGGGGGAATGTTGGGAAATGGGAGGATATATAGAGGGGCAACTGAGTAAACCGCCATTTTTCATGGGTAACGTGAGCTAAGGATACTGGTTAAGCACTGGGCTGCTAACTGAAAGGTTAGTGGTTCAAACCCACCCAGAGGCTCCTCAGGAGAAAGACCTGGCAATCTGCTTCCATAAAGATAACAGCCAAGAAAACCCTATGGGGCAGTTCTACTCTGTCACATGGGGTCACTATGAGTCGGAATCGACTCCAGGGCACCCAACAACAACAACCACGTGAGCTTCTGATGGATATAAGTCTCAGATTTCACTCTCCTATATTTTATTCTATTATGCCAAAGTCTTTCAATCCAAAACCAATATTAAAAAATCATAAAAGTTATATTTTAAAGAAAAAATTATTATAAACAAAAAAGCAGTAGTAACTCTAAGCCAGAATTTCTAGTCTTCAGAACTACAAATCTGTGTAAAGCTAATGTGCTTGCCCAAATATGTGCCTGCATATAGAAATGTACACATCTAAATCTGAAAACATGAATACCTGTAACATAAGACTGGGTTTAGTTCTTTTTGTTTGTTTTTCAATCCCTTTGCTTTATAGACCGTACCTCATGCACACAGTATATTTGCAGCCAGAGTCAGATCAATGGCCACGTTAGCCACTGTGCTACATCTAACAAAAGCACCATGCATTATTGGGATATAGGAGGGAGAAATTGTTGCCATTATTTTCCATATCATCTCTATATTTAAAGATACAGTAAAACTTGCAAAAGCCGGAACATAGGTAAGGCAGAAACCTATCAGAGAAGGAAAACTCAAGTATTTTCCACTAACAGAGAATGATAGAAAAGTGGTAAGACTGCCCCCTGTGAAAGGCAGAAATCTTGTGAGACCCGGTAAACAAGGCAGAGTCACTGAGTTCTGGCTCTCATAGGTTTCACTGTATACCGCAAATTACCGTGCTTCTGACTGGCGCTTTTTTCTTTCAACTTCTATATCCCCCTTTGTTGTTGTTGTTAGTTGCCATTGAGTTAACTCTGACACACGGCAACCCCATGTGTGCATAGCAGAACTGCACATAACATTTTGAAGGCCTTTCGGAAGCAGATTGCCCGGTCTGACTCCTGAGGTGCCTCTGGGTGGGTTCGAACCGCCAACCTTTTGGCTAGTAGTCAAATGCTTAAGCATTTGTGCCACCCTGGGACTCCATATCCCTCTTGCCCCTTTAAAATGTTTTCGAAGATTTGTTGTTGTTAGCTGCAGTCTGGTTGGCTCAGACTCATGACGACCTTATGTATAACAGAGGAAAATATTGCCTGGTCATGCTCCATTCCCATGATCTTTGGTATGGTTGACTACAAAGATTAGGGGCACACAATGTCTGTTCTATATTAAGGAACACCTAGAATTAGTGCAGCTCCTTGCAGTTCTAGTAGGCCTTCAACACTTACCAACTGAAGAAGACAATTCCGTGAAGTTATTATTTCAAGACCAGAAGGTGTGGTAGCAAATAATTCTTTCAAATAGGTAACGATGAAGAAGGGTGTGTCCATGTATAAGAATACGATATAGTTTTTAAAGCTATCAGATATATTAGATTAAGTTCAATCTATATTATAGTCTAACTTAAAAAACTGAAATATAGTTATTTAAATCAATTATGTCACAAGCAAGAACAAAAATACCTACTACCGAAGATGTAGAATAAAGAAAGCCTGAATGATTTGCTGTTGCCCAACAATGGGTTCCATTTTGTCTCATCTCTCTCTCTTATACACACACACATGCACATACATCTTTCTCTCTTTTTCTCTATATCAGGCTTCCATTACTCCTGACAAGTCAGCGATTAGGAAAGAGAAATTCAGATTGCGTCTTTGAAACATAAAATCAATCTACTGGCTGGTTGCATTCAGTCAATGACTTGTCAATTCAGGGTTATACAAGCAAAAACAGCTTGAGAAAACTGACCGTATTTGTGACTAACTGGCATAGTTAGTTGACCCCAAATGATCTAAATGTTTCTGTCTATATTGCACTGTTTCTACTGGAATTTTGCTTTACTGTAAATGTATTATGCTCAAAGATTTCTGTTTACATTATATAAAAATGTGTTATAGAAAAATACTAAATAGCCCTTCCCAGATGCATGTGGATAATAAGATAATATAGTATAGAGTTTCCTTTTATTGCCAACATCTATTTTTAAAATGTTACCAATAATTAATGCTATTTCTCATTCCTACCTTTAATGGACACTGCTGATTGCCTACCCAGGGAAAATTTCTCCCTTCTTCCTTGCCAAATGAATCCCAATTTTCTTTAGGTGTCAGACAGCCATGTCCTTCATGATGGAAAGGTGGTATGCTAATTAATTTCAACTCATTGGGGTAATTCCAATTACTCGAATTCTATTACCCACCTGTTGACCAATGAGTAATAAGGGGTTATCTGATTTAGGATTTTGGGAATATTTTTCATCTCCTTTATAAAGAGATACATGACAGAAGCTTGTCATATCATATCTTTGAACAACGTTGGGTGAACAAGGAGAAAACCAGTAAGTGACCATTGAGCCATAAATTAACCAGTCCTGGAAGTGCGAATCTACTTTGAGTTTTGTAAGATAATAAGTGTTCTTTATGTTTTAGCCTACAACTGGAATCCTCCTTAGAAATGAGGTTGGCAAGATTTCATCTTGCTGACTTTGGACACATCATCAGCAAAGACCAATCACTAGAAAAGGACATCATGCTTGGTAAAGTAGAGGGTCAGTGAAAACGAGGAAAACCTTGCATGAGATAGATTGACACAATAGCCTCAACAATGTACCCAAACATATCAAAGATCATGGAGATGGTGCAGCACTGGGCAAATGTTTTCTTCTGTTATACATAAGGTGTCCATGAGTAGGAGCCAACTCAAAGGGAACTAACAACATGTTTTAGCCACATTTTCAGATGAATTGTTTGTTACTTGCAGCCAAATCATCCAAGCTAATATGTTGCCCTCTAAAACAACAAAAAATAAGCATTTGTGGATTCTTTCTTGACTTATGTAGGAAATGGTAGCTTGTAAATAATTTAATAAGTACTGGCTATATGTGGGAGCCCTGGTGGTATAGTGGTTAAGAGCTTGGCTGCTAACCAAAAGGTCAGCAGTTCGAATCCAACAGCCACTCCTTGGAAACCCTATGGGGGCAGTTCTACTCTGTCCTATAGGGTTGCTATGAGCTGGAATTTCAACTCCGTGGGCAACAGTTTGGTTTTTTTGGTGCGTGTGAGAATATACGTTAATACTTCCACAAACAAACAAATATGTATACATATCTCCAGGTAAAAATCTACCCGCATTTTATTTGACCTAATTAAAACATACCTTCAAAATCCTTGAAGTAAAAACTATATTTAGTACAGTCTTTTTTTTTTTTTTTTTTTTAATGTCCAGGCTACTTTAATGTGTAAGTTTCAGGACCCCTGTTCTATCAAACATGTTCTGCAAAATAACATAACAGAGTAAAGGAATCCTCATATTTTTCTAATTAAACAGTTGATCTTGTACTGATAATGTTTTCACCAATAATTTAAACTAAACTATATTCCAGATTAAAAGGGCTTGAAAGATTGAACATCTTAAAATAGTCACACCATGTTCTCCTCCATTTAGAATATAACGCACAGGTGCACTTTGAAGTTTATAAGCCATACCTCAATACTTTTAAAATAACTTCTGGAAAATTTAAAAAAGAAACAGTGTGAATCAGCCCATGCTCAGGAAGATGGGCCGTGTTCATCATATTTACTATTATGACATATTAGATTATTTTCTTTCAGTGCTCGAAAGGCACACGCTTTCCAAAAGGGAAATACAGTCCTTTATATTTGGTTCACATAATCCAGACCTGCAGTGTCAGTGCCTGAAACAAATTACTGTTTATATTAGAAACTTAGTTTAATAAATTAGGTCTGGTCTATGAACTGTCAAAGTCCTTATAGTCTGCAATTCATATATAACAGATGCCTTTTCCATGACTCTTAACTAGAAGTGGCCAACATGATTGCTTCCTCCTTGCCATTACTATATTCTGTAGGTTTAGTTATCTACTGCCCACAGAGAATTAAAAACAATTTAAAAGGGCATCTGGAATAAAGAACTCTAAGGGAAAAAAATCTTTCCATATACAATAACTTTCTGTTTAGGTCAGAGAACTATTCAATAATTGGCACTTGTTTAAATAGACCATTCAGGATCAGTTTGGTTTTCCAATCGCAGATTGAGTTACATGACTATTTTTTTCCCAACTCACTTTTGCAAGTCCTAATTTCAAGCATATTTGTGGCACCACTGTGATTAGCAGAGAAGCTAATTTTTGTATAAGATACAAACGCGTTTTCCAAAAGTGTTGTAAATAATTCACTAATTTTTCCACAGATTGTATATAAATTATGAATTTTAAGTTTACTTGCCCTAGTTTAGAAAATACCGGTAAAACAAGGGAGCTAAAAGCAGTCATTTTAGCTTGAAAATTTATACAATTTAAATTTCATGAGAAAGCTGGTTCTTCTATCTTCTATGCTAGTTTCTTCACAAGCATCCCTTTAAGAGTTGGATCAAGAAATCCGTGCCTGCCATGTATGATATTTCCATCTCCTGCATTGTTTGCACCCAATACAGGAACAGTTGCTACATGAAAAGTTAATAATGATGCACATCTACAAAGATTAAATAATAAGGCCATGGAAACATCAGCTGCACCAACACTTATAAATTCAGACATATGGACACTTTTTAACTACTAGCTTTTTTCTTCTTAAGGGTGTACTTGGAAGTGTTATGTTATAATGTGTTTCCTTTTGAGTTGTTTGGTCAGCAAACTCACAGTTCTAGACTTTCTATGCAATGGATTAGTCAAGAACGTCACATCTACTCAGATCTTGAGGACTAGACAGAGAAGGTACTCGGTGACATTTTAACATTTATGTCCAGTAATATACTGACTTCTCAATAAAGGAGAAATTGTTCTTGGTGTGAAATGGGATTATTTCCTAACAGCAACAATGTTTGGCAAATTTTTTTTTTAAAACCTTATAGATCTAAAGCATTCAAGATACCAAGATAGCTACTGCAAATTGTTTTTAATAGGAAAGTATTAGCCTGTCAGTACGATGAAAAGCAGGTAAATAATCATCAATGCATTACCAGCAATGCAAGGGTTTGTGAATATGTAATCTTATTTTAAATTTCACTCTTGTTCTTTGATCTTTCAAATGATTATAGTTTTCCTGGAGTGAAAATAACTTAAACTTACTAGACTTTTTAATATCTTTACAGCCAAACTGCTACAATTCTCACTTTGCTAATCTGTAATTCTCACAGAAGAACTGGCAGCATTACCCGGCCTTTAGCAAGGACCCTGAAGTGAAATCACTTAAAACTTCCTCTATTTTAATTTCAAATGATACACTCTGTATATAAACCACACATATATGCTCTATCAAATATGACACGTACCTGCAATGTTAACATTTCTTCCTAATGCCATTGACTGTGGACATTCATCCATTGTAGAAGTATCAGCTTGTAGAACAGGTAGAGAGTTCAGATTTCAGCAGCTGGTTACCTTCATCTGACCTCTTCTAAGGTCCAGGCATCTTATTTTTTAAATAAAATTTTATTGTGCTTTTGGTGAAAGTTTACACAGTAAATTAGGTTCCCATTTGATAGTTTCTATACAAATTGTTCAATGACATTAGTTATATTTTTAAAAATTTTATTTTGTTGCTGTTGTTGAGAATATACACAGCAAAACATACATTGATTAAACCCTTTCTACATGTACAATTCAGTGATAATGATTACATTTGTTGAGTTGTACAACCATACCCTCCCTTTCTGAGTTGCTTCTCCCCCATTAACATAAACTCATTACCTCCTAAGGTTCCCATCCAATCTTTCAAGTTGCTGCTGTCACTTAGATCCCATATAGATAGTTTTTTTAAAAAAAGTATAACACTCTAGGCAGACAATTTTTCCTAGTTAAATTATTGCTTGGTTTTGAGAAGACTTCAGGGGATATTTTTGGTTTAAGTTTTAAAGATTATCTCCGGGCAATAGTTTCAGAGGTTTATCAAGCCTCCTTGTCTCCAGAAAGTCTAGAGTCCATGAGAATTTTAAATTCTGTTCTATTTTTTCCCCGTTTTGATCAGCATTCTTCTATAGACTCTTTGATCAAAATGTACAGTAATGGTAGCCAGGCAAATCTAGTTCTTCTGGTCTCATGGTAAAGGAGGCAGTTGTTCATGAAGGTAATCAGTCACACATTCCCTATCCCCTTCCTATTCCTGACTGTTCTTCCTCTGTTGCTCCAGGCAAATAGAGACCAACTGTTGTGCCTTGGATGGCTGCTTGCAAGCCTCTAAGACCTCAGGCACTATACAATGAATTAGGAGGTAGAACAGAAGCACTAAACACATTACTAGGCCAATTAACTGGGATGTCCCATGAAACCATGATGCTAAACCTCCAAATCAAGAAATTAAATCCCATAAGGTTTTAGGTTGTACATAAGCAGCCTCAGCAGCTACTCTTTATTTTTTTCTGTTGTTGTAGTAAATATATCTATCACATGACTTTTTCCAGCTCAACTTGTTACACGTGTACAACTTACTGACAGCAACTACAATAACAGGCTGTGCAGCCCTACCCTTAATCAATGCAATTTTCCCATCACTGTTAACCCTCCCTTTCCTCCAGGCCGAGGTGTTTTACATACTACAGCTGAGAAGGGTTAGAGTTTGGATCTGAACTGGCACTGATTACCTTAGTGGTTTTT
The DNA here is from genome assembly GCA_030035585.1 of Dugong dugon. Lineage (NCBI taxonomy): Eukaryota > Metazoa > Chordata > Mammalia > Sirenia > Dugongidae > Dugong > Dugong dugon. The sequence goes on along the minus strand of CM057461.1, from coordinate 160,961,594 downwards.
CAACCCTGGCTGCCCATTGGAATCACCTGGGGAGATTTGAAAACTACCAATACTACCAATGACTCAAATCTACCCCGCATTACTATTGGTCTGGGCTGGGGCCAAGCTTAGATTTTATATATATCTCTCTCTCTCCCTGGTGATTCGCAGGCAGCCTAGATTTAGAACCCCTGGACCACTGCTCTTTATATCACAATTTTATATTTCAAAAGACCAGAGATATTTCCAGATTTATCATCATCCTTTCACAGTCTAGGTCTCGCCTTTAAAAGCAGTTGACAAATGTATTTGAATATTCAGAGAATGAGACCGAAATTTGAAAACCTCATTTCATAAGAACCCAACTCTGAAAGACCCTGTAGGAACTGGATTGTGGGAACTGTACGCCAGTTTAAGTAAACTTAAATTAATCACAAGAAAATATCAGGATGTATTTTTTAACAGTAAAGTTGAGGGAGATAAAACACAGATCATCTCAATAGAAGATAAGCAAATATTTAATAAAACTCAATTATCTAGTTATAATATTTTAATCCTAGAAATCTAGTGATATAATAAAATATCTAAACATAATAAAAACAGTAAACCTCCTTTCCAAATAGTGATTCGCAAAATATATAAAAACCAGTATCTTTCATATAAACTAACCATAGAAACAAGATACTATTTTTTTTCACCTAGAAAACTGCAACTTCCCCTACTGTCACCACCACTTTTCCTTATTAATTTAAAATACCCCATGTCAGTGAGCATTTAAGGAAACTCGGCACCCTCATACTCTGCTGATGATAATGTAAGTTGATAGAACTTTTGCCTCTGAGAGGCAAACTGTCAGTATGTTTTACAGCCTTAAATTGTTCATTTCTTTTCACCCAACAATTCTACTTTTAGGGTTTACCTTAAGAAGACACAAGAGTGGTACATGAAAAGATGCTTAATGCAGTATTATTAACAACAGTACAAGATACTGGAATCAACCTTACTAACAGTAGTAAGGGCGGATCAGTGAGGGGCCAGCCATACAATGCAGTATTATCAGCCAGTAAAAATCAACTCCAAAGAATATTCAATAACACAGGAAAATGTTCACAATAAAATATTAAGTAAAAAAGGTATGACAGAGAAAAATATACAAGCAATCCTTATATAATATATGTATATGTATACACATGTGTATACACAGGTACTTACCTATACATATACCGAGAGTTATTTGCACACATATACATACAGACATAGAAAAAGAGGTTTGAAGGAAAACAACCAAAATGTTTATCAATGGTTATTTCTGAATTGAAGAATTATGAGTATTTTTTTTAATTTTCAATTTTTTTAATTGTGTTACCATGAATTCATTTTAAAATAATTTTTAAAAGAAGTTCTATTTTCCAAAAAAAATTCAGATTTTGTTTGGAATTAGTGTTAGTTTACCCCAATTTACTAAATATTTAAAATGCTATCTCTATTGCTATTTATAACTACATTGCCATAATTGCAGAGAACTGCCATAAGGCTGCTTGAGAGCAGGATACTCAACCAAGTGTTCCACAGTGGGTTAAACTGGCTCCCAGGAAGTGATAATAGAAGAAAAAAAGAATAAACGTGTATTGAATGCCTGCAATGAACTAAGCCGTAGGCTAGATATTTTTCATATATCACAAATATTTTAATTTCTCTAAAGTGCTAGTATGGTGGAATAAATTATCCATTTTCATAATTTCTCACCTGACTCTGAAATGGTCCCTGAGGGAACAGAGCATAGCATGGCTAAATTTTGATAGGAGAAACATATTCCAGTACCACACTGAAGCCTCCGAGAGGGAGAATGGAGGAACAGCATTTTCTTTAAGTTGGTGAGTAAAGATTCTTAGTTGTTATTATAACTTAGGATCAAACTGCAGGCATTTCATTTAAATGTTTTTCTTCTGTTTCATTCTCATAACTTTCTATCTTGGTATTTACGTTATTGTAAATTTATTTAGCATCAAGTGCTTTCACCCATGCTCCTTTTTACTGCTTTAAGCATCCCCATTTTCTTTGAGACTTAAAGTGATGTTAATAGAGTCAAGGATATCAGAACCCTCTTGGATGATATTATAAAACCAGGGCTTTGACCGGTTATTTTCCCAGTTAGACCCACTGTTGAGAATTTGCATTTCTACCCCAGATATACTGGATCAGAATACACATTTTAACAAGATCCCCAGGTGATTAAAATTTTTGTGCTATTATTAAGAATTACCCAGTATAAAAACCATTGCTGTTGAGTCGATTGCGACTCAGAACAACTCTATAGGACAGAGTTGAACTGCCCTCTAGGGTTTCCGAGGCTGTAATCTTTAGGAAAGCAGACTGCCACATCTTTCTCCCAAAGATCGGCTGGTGAGTTCAAACCGCCGACATTTCTGTTAGCAGCCAAGCACTTAACCACTGCAGCACCTGACCCCAAAATAGCGTTGGAAAGATTCCGATGGGAGAATGTATAAATTAGAACAGCTAAGGTTTTGGTTTTCCTGTTGCTAAAAAGTAGACATCATTGTACCTTTTAATATTTTCCACCTTCAAATATAGCCAGCATGTTTTTTTAAATTTTATTTTGAATTGGAAGTCTGCACAAGTTTTCAGTGATAAAAAGTAAAACATTATCTCTAATACAAACCTCAGATGGAAGTCTATAATTTTTGAACTACCATATAGAAAATGAATCATGCTACTTTATCCATTTCTAGCTTTCTTTATGCTATAATTGTAAATACTTAAAAGACAGCTGGTAGAAACAGACTCCAAATAAGAAATTTATACTTTCCATTTTAGTAAAGTAAGTTGTTTTAAAATTTGATCCCAAATTTTCTCGAACACCTAGTCACATTTCTGGTTTGAATTTTCATTGGAACTCCCTTCTGAAACAACACTGACTGAACTATGGAATATTTTAATGAATTCAGCCTCTAAACAATTTCTAAATCCAGCATGTGACCAGGCCCTGCAGCTTGTCTACTTTACGTACAATAAAATGAGGGGCTTAGTTTTTATGTAGCTGCCATTTTCTTTTTAATTTTAAAACACTGAAAATAAATACTTAGATGTTTACTGTTTGTATCTTTGAATTCCCTAAATTTAATTTCATTATACGCATAATCAAGCTCAACATCACGTACCAGCCCCTGGAGGCTCTCATTGTTCATGTGTAACTTTGGCATAATTTTTGCATGACAAAAATAAATAAATAAGGATTCAGAGAAACCTGTAGTAGAAAATATTAATATACTTTTTTCTATATGTTTGCAGTAGCAATTCTATACTTTATTGTCATGTTCACTAATATTCAACCACTTTCTCCTGTCCTAAAAAAGAACTATTGCGTATTTTTTTATTAATAAAAAAGTAAAAACAATCCTAATGCTGTGTCCCTGAGAATGCAGGGAAATAAGGAATTGAAACCAATGGTATACATGAGTCAGTTTAATTTATTTAAGCACATCTCACCTTAGTCCTAAAGCTATTTATGGCAGCTTGGGGTCCTTAAAATAGTATATAGCAGAAGGTCTGGATTCACTGTGTTAAACCCTACTACTACAGAAAAACACAAAATGTTAGGATTAGGCAGAAGTAAAGGTACAAGGTACCTATTCAATTTAAATCAATAAAACAAAATTATTGAGCATTTTTATATGAGGCACTGAACTACTAGATTCCTGAGGTTTCCAAAAGACAAAAAAGCAAGCGCCCGCTCTTACTTGATCTACAGTACAAGTAGTCCCCAGCTTATATGACATATTCATGTTAGGACAAACTGCACTTAGCGTCATCTGTTTTGTTTTGTTTTTTTTCTTTTGTACATTTTATTGTTAATATATGTACTACACACTGCTACATACTGTGTTATAGCACGTAATTTGCTTACGTTATCGTTCTCGGATATTCACTTGCAGATATTCAATGTTATAATTTATAAAGATACTGATAATAAGAGGCAATAATAATGAAAACTTAAAAAAAAGTGTGAGGTATTCGACTTAGGTCAGAATAGGCTGAGGACGGAGTTGTGGGAACAGAACCCCATCGTAAGTCAGGGACTACCTGTACAATAAATGCATGCTAAGAAGTAATTGTGTGTCAGTCCTACACTGGAAAGACCAAGACAAATCAGACATGGTCTCAGTTTTAAGGAAATTACAGTGTAGAAGGAGATGGGCTAGTGATTCAACTGAACTTGTTCTGACATAGTCTATTGTTGGGACAAAATAAATATATATGTGACAATAACTCAAGAACTCAGATGAGAAATGTAATGAGAAAAACTGAGTAATGATGGTAGTAAATACTCAGTAACTGTTAGCTATACGAAAACACTCTTCTAAGGTTTAACGTGTTATCTCAATTTAAGTCTCAAAACAACCCTACCACCATTTTGCAGTTAAAGAAACAGGCTCGTAGATATTGAGTAGCTTTCCCAAGGACAGTTAAATGTCAGAGTTAGGATATAAATGTAGTAATTCTGGCCCCAGAGACTATGTTTAACCATACTTCCTCTCAGAATGCAAGGAGACTGATGGAAAAGAGAGCTCTTGACTAGAAGATGTCATTGGTAATGGTTCTGTGAAAGAGGTGGCATATTTCCTTCATTCAGCATGTATTTATTGAATATCAGTTGGACACAAGATACTAAGCTAGATTCCTGGAATATCCTGGCAAATAACAGAAATACGTTAGATGAGCCAACCTGATGGATAAGTAGGATTTCAATAAGAAGAGATAAAACAGGGTGAGAATTAGGAAGAAAAAGGCATTACCTATTAAATCACTGTATTTGCAAATGTACCAAATTGGGAATAAGCAATTGCTTCTGCATTTAACTGGGGGAATACTGAATTAAATTTAAATTTTATTTTAAGGGAAAGGAGAAGGAGGCAAAGCAGGAGAAATCTTTGGATGTTGTGGTTGGCAGTCTCTAAGATGGCCCTAAATAATCCCTCTTTCCTGATATTCATTCCCTTTCCTTGAATGTAGTCAGGGCTAATTGACCTGCTTTTAATTAATAGAATATGAGAGAACTGAAAGGGTGTCAATTCTGATATTAAGTTAGAAAAAGACTACAGCTTCCATTTCGGGTGCCCTCTTTCACTCTGTCTTGAATGGCTCATGGAGGGAGGGGTTTAGGACCAGACATCACTTCATGAGACAGCCTTTAGAAGAGGTGAATGAAACCTGAAACCTGCCAACAACCAGGTAAGTAAAGTTGAAAGTGGATTCTGCCCCCTGCCGCCAGTCAAGCCTCAGATGAGACCCTAGCTTCAGCTGACAGTTTGACTACCACTTCATGAGAGAATTGAGCCTAAAGCTCCCAGCTAAATTGCACCCATATTCCTTACCCACAGAAACTGAGATAATAAATACTTGTTGTCTAATCTGCTAAATTTTGGGATCATTTGTTACTCAGCCATAGATAACAAATACAGACCTAAAAGCATCTTTCTACAGCTTCAAACTCTCCCAATAAGATTTCATTTTGAACCACCCATACACAAATTATCATCATAGAAATCTATTTCAAAAGCAATCCTTACCAAAAAGGAAGGAAGCAAGGAAGAGTGGGAGGGGGAAAGAGAGAGATGGAGCGAGGGAAGGAGGGAAGAAAACCTCTAGCAAAGGATCTCTGAGCACAACATTCTCTTAGGGAAAAACTCTGAATTTAAACATGAGATTGCATATGGAGCCTACCTGAATATAAGTCGTGCCTGAGTTTTTGTGGGCATGTACAGTGTTTCTCATCTTTACATATATCCTCTGTTATTTTATGTTTTATCAGGCTTATATTTTGAATTGAATGATAGTGTTGGCCAAGTCAGTTTGAAAGTGCGGCCGTTTCCTTAGTTGACATTTATTCATTCAAGACTGCTTCTTCTTAATTAATCCTTTGATTAATATTATCTAGGGCCCAGAAGTTCAATTAGACACACACCTCTTTTATGGACAATAAAAAACATGTTACAACTGATATAACCCAGTGAGTACAGGTAGTTAAACTGGGCAACATTTTTTATTTGCTTTCAAACTGCAGAACAGGCTGAACAACAGACAATAAACAAGTCATTTTGTAGGGCTTTTGTGGGACTTGAAAAGAATTTTGACTTAATGGAAACTTATGCTTTGTTGGAAGCCCTGCTAGAGAAGCAATAGAAGACCCACATGGTAAGCGCCCCAAACATATCTTTACAAATGATAGTCACATTTAACTCGAAGATTGGGTTGTAAAGGTCAATTTGTAGTGTAGAATTAATAGGTGTATCTCACTAAGACTCTTCACCTCCTCCTTGAGAAAATTTTCAAGGTTTTTACAGATAAAGAGAAGGACTCAAGGACCGGAGACACCTCAAATATGTAGATGACACCGTCATCTTTTGCTTAAGCTAAAGACCTTGAAGCAATGGTGAAAGAATATAACAGAAGAGCAAAGAATCTGGATCATTTATATAAAAGAAGCATATGCAAAATCACATCGAGCACATACATTCAAGAGTGAAAGCTGGCTGCAAAAAAATTAGGCATTGCAAAGAAGTGTTTGTTGAGACCATATGGCGCACATTGTTACAACCCAGAAGGGTTCAGAAAGCAGAATAGACCCTTGTTAGTGTCTCTGGGAAGCTGGAAAAGAATAGTTTTATACATTTAAAGAACTATCTACTAGAATGAGGGATATGATAGTAGCACACTCCTAGTTTTGGGAAGGTTAGCAAAAGCACACATTTTTAACACTGTAAGAGAATGAAATTCACGTAATAAAATAGAAGATACTTTGGGTATAGTACAGCGTGATGAGACAAAAGAAAGAATGGTTCGTAGCAGAGCAAGGCAGACAATTAGCAGGAAGAAAAACTGGCCTTCTTTGGAGATGAAGCACATTAGAGGTATAAGGTGAGCCTGGTGCACGTCTAAGGTGAATACCCTCCTTGGTAGGGTTCAAAGACATCAGTTTTGTTCCGTCATGAGCTCAGGTCTAAGTCTTTATGAGTTAATGTGGATGAGACTCTTCAAATATGGAACAAAGATGCAAATATTTTGATTCTTAGGTGCTCTATGATAAGCCTGGACCATGATTAGATTTTTTAAAACTACCCCTAACCTAGACTTGTACCATTACTACCTACCCCTTGGATTCAGAGGTATGATGACAAGAGGGATCTCAGAAGAGGCCGGTTCCTTGTTAATACACATGGCAGAAGTTTCCCAGTGTCCTAGGAGATATAGGATTTTTTCTAGGATCTTAAAAAAAATTGTACAAAATATAATTTTTCTTAGAGTCACGTGAGTAAGCATTGAGATAAATATCACGAAAATGAGAATCCTCTTCACAATTCATCAGTCAGTCAACAAAGACTTACTGAGTACATTTTACAGGTCAGGCAAGAATCATGACCAGGACCAGGCAACATTTTGTTCTGTTATACACAAGGTCACTATGAGTTGGAGCCAACTCAAAGGCAACTAGCAACAACTCATGTCTATAATTTTACATACATGACATCATATTCTAATTACCTTTTTAAAATGAAGTTTGTTTTTTTTCTCACCTCCTATCCTCCTCACCTCCAAAATGACAACATACAACACACCCCACTTGTGGTAGCCAATATAAATCATCTCATCTTATTCCTTCCATTTAATTCTTCACCTTCATATGATTGTTTGTAATTGTTTGTACATTATGCAGGTGTTCTGAGTCTTACCCCATATAATAGTACATAGCAGAGATTTCATCAACTGATATACATCAAATTGGTTCTTTTTAACAGCTATATAAACAGCTCATCATAAAAATTTGCCCTAATTATTAAATTATTCTTTAGCAATAGGCGTTCACTTTATTTCAGTGTTTTGGGGACTTTTTTTTTTGCTGACTCAAATTCTGCTACAAACTAATTCTCTTTGTACATACATCCTTATAAATTGGATCCTTTATTCCTGTGTAATAGATTTTCCAGGAGTGAGATTGCTGGTTTGAAGGTTATATATTTTTATTTTTAAAAGATATTGTCAGATTGTTTTCCCAAGTGGCTATGATTCACCAAAACTGTATGATAATGCCATTTTCCCTGTAGCCCCTATATTCTAGGCATAATTCTAAACTTTTTACATATATTGTTGTTGTTGTTAGCTTCCATCAGGTCGATTCCAACTCATGGAGACCCCCATGTGCATAGACTAGAACTGTGCTCCATACAGTTCTCAAAGTCTGTGAACTTTCAGAAGCAGATCTCCAGGACTGTCTTCCAAGGCACCTCTGGGTGGGTTCAAACACCAGCCTTTTGGCTGGTAGTCCAGCACTTAACCATTTGTGCCCCCCAGGGACTGGCTCCATTACATATATTAATTCATCTAATAGAATTCCAGAAGGGTTAAGGAATTTTCCCAAGAATACAGTTTGTAAATGGAAAAGCAGGGATTTAAGCCTTGGGTATCTATTTTCATAACCCATCTTCTTAATCATTGTGTTATTTTGCTTAAATTCTTGCCAATGTGATACATACAAAGCGATATGTTCTGTTCCTCTAATTTCAATTTTTCAGAATACTAAAGCGGTAGAACATCTTGCCAAATATTTATTTCTCATTTAGGTATGTTCTTTAATGAATTGTTTACTCATGTTTGTATCAGTTAGGGATTAAATCTGGCTGCATTGAACAGAAAGCCCAAACAAGAATGACGTGACAAGATAAGGATTTGTTTGCTTTCATATAAGAACAAGTGCAGAGGGAAGCAGTCCAGTCCTAGTGCAGGAACTCACCGATGTCACCAGCACCTGGGCTGCTTTGAGCTTTCCCCTTCTCAATCGTTAGGATATGAACTCATCCCCACACTCATAAGGTGGCTGCAGGGCTGCAGTTAATCAGAGAAGAAAGAAAATAAGGTGCAAATGGCAAAAGGTACCTTCTCAGAAGTCCATGCCTTACGTACACCTCTTTGGCCAAGACCTTGTCACAGAACATTCTGGCTGCAGGGGAAGGTGGGAGGTGTAGCTCCTTAGCTGGTTCCTTAGCTACAGCTGTAGTAGGAAGGAAGAGGGAGCGGATGGACACTGCATAGACAACTGGCCATCACAATAATATTCTTTGCTTATTTTTCTATTGGGTTGGCGGTCTTCTTGCTATCAATTTGTAAGAACTAACTCTTTCTCGATGTAGATATTAATCCCTTACTTGCCATCTGCTTTGTATATGTTTCCCTATATCTCTTTGTCTATTGACTCATACACTCATTCAAGAATTATCTAATGGGTCTTCTCTATGTGCCAAGAACTGCTGTATTCTAAACATAAGGGATACAGTAGAGAACAAAACCAACAAAAATCCCTTGTGCTTACATTCTACTGGGAGAACACAGACCAAAAGAAATAAAATGCAGAGGATAGTATGTTAAGTGGTTATGACTCTGATGAAGGAAAATAAAGCAAGGAGGCAAAATAGGAAGCAGATATTCAGTTTTAAGCAGTGTGATCAGAGTTGGCCTCACCAAGAAGGTGACATTTGTGAAAAGACTTGAAGCAGATCATGAATACTCAAGGCATCAAAATATCTACAGGGAGAGGTTTCCAGGAAGAGGGTGTTGGAGAGAAAAGGATAGAATAATAGAAGATAAGTTACAAGCAGGATAAAAAGGAGGATAGTGTTTAAGGTCGTAGAGCTATTGTAGGAAATCTGACTTTTATTCTGGTTGAGATGTATCACCACTGGAGGGTTTTATATGGGGTTACATACTCTGACTTAAATTTTGAAAGGATTATTCTGACTGCTGTGTAGATAATAGACAAAATAAGGGATGAGTTAGGAAGCTATTGAAGTAATTCAGATAAGAATGTAGGAATATATGACAAGTGGTTGGCTTTTGTGTATATTTTGAAGATAGATCAACAGGGTTTAGTGTTAGATTAGACATGGGCTGTGATAGAAGAGAGTCCAGGACAACTCCAAGATTTTTGGCCTGAGAAGTCAGAACAGTGTAGTTACGGGTAATTGAGTTAGAAAAGTCTGTGGGTGGAAGATATTGGTAGGCATGAAGGCTGAAGATCTGGATATCAGGGGTGTGACATAAATTTGAGAGTTTCAGTGTATGGATGTGTTTTAATGTGCTGGGATTAGAAGAGATCAGGAAAATGATGAATGTGTTTAGAGGACAGATGAGATCCAAAGAACTGCTAGTAAGGTAAAAGAAAACCTAAGAGAGTAGGCTCTTCTGGATACCAAGTGAAGAAAGTGTTTCTAGGATGAAAGAATAATCAGTTGTTAAATGCTGGTAATAAGTCAAGTGAAATGAAGACTAAGAATTGACCATTTGATTTAGCATTCTGGAGGACACTGATGGACTTGACAAAAGTAGATTTCCTTTGTTTATATTTTTGCCATATAAAATTTATTTTTGCTATTTAAACATGTCTATCTTTCTTTGGAGCCCTGGCTGGGCAGTGGCTAAGAGCTATGGCTGCTAACCAAAAGGCTGGCCGTTCGAATCCACCAGCTGCTCCTTGGAAACCCTATGGGGCAGTTCTACTGTGTCCTATACGGTTGCTATGAGTTGGAATTGACTCGACGGCAACAGGGTTTGGTTTTTTGTTATCTTTTCTTTATAATCTCTAATTTATAAAATGTATTAAGGCTTTCTCTCAGGCCACAGTCATGATCAATTTTGTAATGTTCCAGGGACATACAGGAAAAAAGTAATTTTTTATATTCAAAGGATAAAAATAAAGCTTCAAGTGTTTTATTTTAATATTCAAGTTTTCTGTGTCCTTACTTATTATTGTACCTGAAATCTGTCCTTTTTCAAAGTCTGCGACAATTTTGCACTTGACCTTACCTAGATACCTGCTAGAAACCCAGTTCACCTGAACCAGGTACTCTTCTCCAATCTTGCTAGAGTACAGCACAAAATACATATAGTCAGAAATTAGTCCTATCTCCTCTACCCTGCCTTGAATTCTTGAATTCCAAAGAATTTTGTTGAGTTCAGAAAACTTTTCCTTTTGTTTTAAAAAATGTTTAACTAATGCCTTTCCTCCACCTGCTCCTTTTCTTCCTTCTCTCCTTCTGGAACTCTTGTCATTCTCGTATTCAGTCATACTTGAGCTGTCCTCCAAGTCTTACTTTCTAATTTTTTGTTAAACTCTTCATCATTGTATTTTCACTTGGTATTTTATAATGTTTTTCTTTCATTTGACCTTTCAGATCACAAAATCAGCTCCCAACCATGACCATCACTCTCTCAATTCATCTGCTTATTATCTTATTTAAAGCTTTAAAGTATTTTTTTATTTGGTTCAGAAAGTCTTTTTCTTATTGTAATTGTATTTCCTGAGTATTCTCACACAGAATATTTTTGTTCAAGTTTTGCCTGATACCTCAAATTCCTCAATGGAAAGTCCAACAATGTCTCAGCTTCAAGATTAAAAAGGACCCAGACCACCTTGTTCATGGAACCTACTGCTTCTCAGAGGCGAAGGCAAATACTACATTACTAGGCACACTATATTAGGCTAGCACTCCCCTTCTTCAAAAAGATACATAGATCACCATATATGGATTGTGCATTTGTGATTCTTCCCCTGAGTTCTCCATCACCAGTTCCCAGGCTTTCATCAGGGAAAACAGTTTTGGACTGTCTCCCTCTATCTGGATTTGAAAGAGCCTAACACCTCATTCACACCTTCTGACCCAACCAAATTGAAAGCCCCAGAGGTAAATGGGAGTTCAGTTGGAATTGGGAGAAAACAGCAGCAGAAATTACTTTTAATGTCTTGCTTCCAAGAATATCCCGAAAAGCAATGCCATATTTTCTCATCTCTCCCACTTGATTTCAACCCATAATATGCCACCCTAACTATTCTGGAAAAAGTCACCAATGAATACCACCCACTACAAAGGTTCAAATCCAATGAATTCCTTTCACCCATCATCTTGCTAAGACAATGATTGTTCCCACTTTGAAATACTCTTTTTCTCCTGGTCCCTACCTCATTTCCTTTGTTGGCTTGCGTGCCCTCCTCTACGTGAATGCTAACACAGGGCTCAATTCTCGGCCCTCTTCTCCCTCCACCCTATATCCTAGGTAATTTCATCTTTTGACATAGCCTTAAATACCAAATGTTTAACTCTGAGTCAAAACCCATTTTCTGATCAGATACATAAATTTTATATGACCGCTCATAAAAATTACAAAGATATATAAAACCCAACATGTCCATAATTATTGATCTTCCTCATCAAATTTATTCCTCTCCCAACTCAGGAAATGGGATTACTGTCTGTTATAGATTAAACTGTGTCCCCCCAAAATATATATTGTAAATCTTAACCCCTATACCTGTGGTAAAAACCCTGGTGGCGTAGTGGTTAAGAGCTACGGCTGCTAACCAAAAGGTCAGCAGTTTGAATCCACCAGCCACACCTTGGAAACCCTATGGGGCAGTTCTACTCTGCCCTATAGGGTCGCTATGAGTCGGAATTGACTTGACGGCAATGGATTTGGGTTTTGTGTTTTTTTTTTAATACCTATGGTTATAATCTCATTTGGGAATGGATTTTCTTTGTTATGTTAATGAGGCAGTATTAGTGCAGGGTGTGTTTTAAGTCAATCTCTTTTGAGATATAAAAGAGCAGATTAAGCAAGCACAGAGGGGAAGATACATGCCACATGATCTCTAAGAAACCTAGGAAGTGAAGCTGAAAAGAGACAAGTACCTTCCCCCAGAGTGGACAGAGAGAGAACCTTCCCCTAGAGCTGGCACCCTGAATTGGGACTTCTAGTCTCCTAAATTGTGAGAAAAGAATATTTCTGTTTGTTAAAGTCACCCACTTGTGGTATTTCTGTTATAGCAGAACTAGATAACTAAGACACCATGCACCCATTTGCTTAAACCAAGGCCACATATTATCCTTGAAACTTTCTCTCCCACTCTCAACATCCAATCACTAAATCTCCCAGTTCTATCTCATAAGAAAATACAAACAATTGCTGTTGAGTCAATTCTGACTCATGGAGACCCCATGTGTTTCAGAGTAGAACTCTGCTCTAGTTTTCTTGGCTGTAATCTTTACAGACACTGATCACCAGACCTTTTTTCTGTGGTGCTGATGGGTGAGTTTGAACTACCAACCTTTAGGTTAGTAGCCAATTGCTAACCACTTGCACCACCCAGGGACCCTTCTACCTCCTAAATACATCTCAAATACATTCCCATTTCTCCGTCTCTTCTGTCTTCGCTTTAGTCCATGCAACCATCATCTCCTGTCTGAGTTACTCCAGTGCCCCCTCTCTGCTCTTCCTGCTTTCATTCTTCTCCTGGCAGAGAACTAATCTGCTCCTCTTCCTATGGGGATCCTACAATGGTTTCCTATTGCCTTTAAGATTCACCACAAAGTCTTTGGCAAGGTTATAAGACCCTGCATATCTGACCCCCACCCATTTCTCCAGCCTCAATGAGACTACTCTCCTCTACCCTTTTTAAGTTCCTTGAGCCTGCGAAGGCTTTTTTGCCTCAAGACCTTTACCTACGCCAATCCCTCTACCTGCAGTCTCTTCCTTCCTCCTTCACATGTCTAATTTGTTACTTGTTATGTCTCAACTTACATGTTACCTCTCTAGAAAGACCTTTCCTGATCACTGAATCTAAACTTCATATACCCTCTGCCTCCAGGTTGTGTTTAGATAAGGAGCAGGTATGAAAATTGAGCAGGATAGTCAAATTTCTCTAATTCCAGTGAGGAAATAATTTTATCCTCTACAGTTTCATTAATAAGCAACTCATATTTTATATCAAGAACCATCAGGGGAGTCCGGCAAGATGGCGCTCTAGGCAGAAGCACCACGCCGTCCCTCCACAGCACAGATCCGAAAAACTAAGACAAACAGAGAATCAACAATCCTGAAACCCTAGAACATCAAATGAAGAGAGAAAGAACTCAGCCGAGCACCAAATGGAGTGAGAATACTGAAAGAGAACGGAGAACGAGGAGAGATTCATGCAGAGGTCCCCTACCAGCTAACGCAGCACGGATCCACCATCTTGGACTCCTATCGGAGACCAGCAAACGGGGGTGCGAGAAAGCAGCTTCACGGAGCATCCAGTGGGAGACAAAATAGCCGGTAATTTGCGGTGTGCGCTTTCCCACCCCCCACCCCTCTTCCCCCGGCCTCGGGCTCGTCCGCTTCCCGTGGCCGGGGTCTCTTGACTGGGAGGCGCCAGCTGCTTGGATTCCGCACGCCCAAGCGGGCTGCTCTCTGGGTGCCATTTGTTGGCTGCTAGTGTTACTTTTTTTTTTTTTTTCTTTTTCTGCTTCTTTTGGTTTCTCGCTTGCCTCTCACCGCCTCCCCCTCTTTTGCTCAGGTGCCTGGCTCCGTGCACCATCTTTGCTTTTTCCTGAGGGGCTGCGGAGCTCCATTCGAGTGTGGAGCTGCATCCCGGTCTGGGCTACCGCGCTGGTGGGATCCCGGGGCTTTTGTTCGTGTGTTCATTTTCAATTGTTTGTCTGTTTTCTTTTCCTTTTCTTGAGTTGGGAGCCCTTTCTGGCCAGGCGGAGCTGCGTGCCAGGGAGACTCCCCTTCGGCTTCCACAGACATGCAGAGGGATCCCTGAATGCATTTCTTTTTTCGTTGGTTTTTTTTTTTCTTTCTGTTTTTCTGGGGGGCCTTTCTTGTTCCTTTTTTTTTTTGTTTCTTTGTTTGTTTGTTTTCTTTTCCCTCTTTTTCCCTTTTGTCTTTCTTCATTGCTCAATTTCTCGTCTCTCTATCTCTTCCTTCTCTTTCTGATCCCTGATTACCAGGCATTGTATGCCTGTGCGCCTTCTGGCCAGGCTGTGCTGTGAAACCTGAGAGTGACTTCCCCAGACCTCATAGCTGCATCGGTGGGATCCCTGGGAACTTTGCGGTTCTTTAACCTTTCTGATTTTATTTGTTCATTCTTTTCTTTTCTTCCTCTTCCCCTTTCTGTTTTTCTCCATTTCATAGTCTCTCATCTCTCCATTCCAACGGCAAGCTCCCCTAGCATTCTTTTTTGTTTGTTTGTATGTTTTTTGGCTCCTGTTCCTCTATCCTCTCTCCCATATCCAGCTTAGCTTCACACATAACCATCTCCCTGCTGCATCCTGCCTACCTGCAATGTGCACTTGACATCACACCACCAAGCTGTGCAGGCACGGCCTATTGGAACCTGCCCAGCACTGATTACCGACCGCCCTGGTGGCTGTGGTGAGTGCCACAAACAACCCGTCCCAGTGGCTCCTCTTCAGCTAGACCTGCCCTGCTGTACCACATCTGAGTGACTGAACCGGCCAGTTAGAGAAGGAGGCGAAAACTATTGCGCGCACAGACGAGCGAACAATAAGAGGCGCGCAATCCGCCTGCTCAGACATACTCAAACTTTTTTTTTTTTAAAAAAAGGGACGAGAGGAGGGGCAAGATGGCGCTCTAGGCAGAAACACCACGCCGTCCCTCCACAGCAAAGATCCGAAAAACTAAGCCTAACAGAGAATCAACAATCCTGAAACCCTAGAATACCAAATGAAGAGATAAAGAACTCAGCCAAACACCAAACGGAGTGAGAATACTAAAAGAGAACGGAGAGCGAGGAGAGACTCAGGCAGAGATTCCTTACCAGCTAACGCAGCGCGGATCCACCATCTTGGATTCCTATCGGAGACCAGCAAACGGGAGAGCAGCCTTGCAGAGCATCTGGTCGGAGACAGAACGACCGGTAAACTGCGGTGCGCGCTCTCCCACCACCCACCCCTCTCCGCCTCAGCTGGAGATCCCCTGCTTTCCGTGGCCAGGGTCCCTGGGCTGGGGGGTGCTGCTGCTTGGATTCCGCGCGCCTGGGCTGGCGGCTTTCTGGGAGCCGTTTGCTAGCAGCTAGCGAACCTTTTTCTGCCGCCTCCCCCTCCTTTTGCCTGGGTGCCTGGTTCCGAGTGCCGTCTCTGCTCTCTCCTGCGGGGCTGTAGGGCTGCGTGCCGGCGTGTTGCTGTTTCTAGGTCTGGGCTCCCGCGTGGGTGGGATCCCGGGGCCTTTGTTCATTCGCCCCTCTGCTTTCCGTGGCCGGAGTCCCTGAGCTGGGGGGCGCCGGTGCTTGGATTCCGTGCGCCCGGGCTGGGGGCTTTCTGGGAGCCGTTTGCTAGCGGCTAGCGAGCCTTTTTCTGCCGCCTCCCCCTCCTTTTGCCTGGGTGCCTGGTTCCGAGTGCCGTCTCTGCTCTCTCCTGCGGGGCTGTAGGGCTGCGTGCCGGCGTGTTGCTGTTTCTAGGTCTGGGCTCCCGCGCGGGTGGGATCCCGGGGCCTTTGTTTGTTCGCCCCTCTGCTTTCCGTGGCCGGAGTCCCTGAGCTGGGGGGCGCCGGTGCTTGGATTCCGTGTGCCCGGGCTGGCGGCTTTCTGGGAGCCGTTTGCTGGCAGCTAGTGAACCTTTTTCTCCCGCCTCCCCCTCCTTTAGCCTGGGTGCCTGGTTCCGAGTGCCGTCTCTGCTCTCCCCTGCGGAGCTGTAGGGCTGCGTTCGGGCGTGTGGCTGTTTCCAGGTCTGGGCTCCCACATGGGTGGGATCCTGGGGCCTTTGTTCGTTGGCCCCTCTGCTTCCCGTGGCCACGGTCACTTAACCCCAAGACTACCGGCTTCTTGGAATTCGCGCCCCTGAGTGGGGGCTCTCTGGGTCCCATTTGTAGGCACTGACTGCTGGTGTTGCCCTTTTTTTTTTTTTTTTCAATTTTATTTTTCTTCCTTTTTTGATTAGTTTTGTCATCTTTTACCTCTTTTTCCCTTTTGTTTTTCTTCATTGCTTAATTTCTCGTCTCTCTATCTCTTCCTTCTCTTTCTGATCCCTGAATACCAGGCGACATATGCCTCTGTACCTTCTGGCCAGGCTGAGCTGTGAAAATTGAGACCGACTCCCCCAGACCTCATAGCTGCATCGGTGGGATCCCTGGGAACTTTGCAGTTCTTTAACTTTTCTGATTTTTATTTGGTCATTCTTTCCTTTTCTTTCTCTTCCCCCTTCTGGTTTCCTCCATCCCATAGTCTCTCATCTGTACATTCCAACGACAAGCTCCCCTAGCATTCTTTTATGTTTGTACGCTTTTTGCTCCTCCTCCTCTCTCCTCTCTCCCATATCCAGCTTAGCTTCACACATAACCATCTTCCCGCTGCACCCTACCTACCTGCACCGTGCACTAGACATCACATCACCAAGCGGTGCAGGCACGCCCTATTGGAACCTGCCCAGCACTGACTACCGACCGTCCTGGTGGCTGCGGTGAGTGCCACAAGCAACCCATCCCAGTGGCTCCTCCTCAACTAGATCTGCCCAGCTGTACCACAAGAACGAAAAAAAAAAAAAAAATCTACAATCAATAAACGAGAGAAATATCTACTGAATGCCCCGAAAACAGCAAACAATATCAAAACATTTACAAAAACAAGACAAGATGGCTCCAATAGGCGTCCAAATTAAAATACCAGATAACTCTCCTGTGGAAGAAAATGCACTAGAAGTACCTGATAGGGAACTCAAATCACTAATACTCGGAATTTTCCAAGAACTGAGGCAAAAAGCTGACAAACATGAGGAAAAAATAGACAAATTTATGGAAAATACAGACAAAAAATTGGAAGAATTCAGGAAGATGATGCAAGAACAAAATGCCAAAATAAATTCACAACTCGAAATTATACAAAAACAACAATTAGAAATCCAAAAGATAAACAACAAGATTTCAGAAATGGACGGTGTCACAGAAGGGCTGAGAAGTAGATTTGAAACCATGGAAGACAGGATCAGTGGAACTGAAGAAAAACACTTGGATACAAAGCTGTTTCAGGAAAACTCAGAAAAATGAAAAAAGAAAAATGAAGAGACCCTGAGAGTTATGTGGGACACAATTAAAAGCAAAAACTTACGAGTGATTGGCATACCAGAACAGGGGGAGAAAACAGAAAACACAGAGAGGATCATTGAGGAACTGCTGACAGAAAACTTTCCCAATATCATGAAAGATGAAAAGCTGGTCATCCAAGAAGCTCAACGAACCCCATATAGAAGAGACCCCAAAAGAAAATCACCAAGACATATCATATTCACACTAGCTAAAACTAAAGACAAACAAAGAATCCTGAGAGCAGCTCGTGAAAAACAAGAAGTCACATACAGAGGAGAAACAATAAGACTAAGCTCAGATTATTCGGCAGAAACCATGCAGGCAAGAAGGCAATGGGATGACATATATAAAATCTTGAAGGAAAAAAATTGTCAGCCAAGAATAATATATCCTGCAAAACTCTCATTCAGATTTGATGGTGAAATTAGGTCATTTCCAGATAAACAGAAACTAAAGGAATATGCAAAAGTCAAACCAAACTTAAAAGAATTATTAAAGGGAGTTCTTCAATCTGAGGACAAACAGCTTAAGCCCTCAGGCAGGACCTAGGACCTAGGACGCAGGTTAACATGAACCAGATACCATTCTAGGAACTGAACTACAGACGACTTTCCAAAAACAAAAGATATACAACAGGGAATCAGAGAAATCAATCAAAGGATGACAACAACATCAAAACAATGAAAGAGGGAACAAACGGCATAGGTATAGAACCTTCTAAAGGAGAAGAAGGCAAGGCGATACCAAGTAACGGTACACTGCTTCAAAATTATAAAGATAAGGGTAAAATTCAAGGTAACCACAAAAAAAGTTAACAAACCAACTCATAAAAATAAAGACGAAAAACATAAAGTCTCAACAAAACCAAAACCTACAAAAACAAAAGAAATGAACACAAAATCCACAAACAAAAGGAACTCAGCACAAGAGAGTAAGAAGAACAAAGAAAACTTCAGCATCACAAAAAAAAGCACTACAAAATGACAGCAACAAACTCACATCTATCAATAATTACACTGAACGTAAATGGACTCAATGCACCCATAAAGCGACGGAGAGTGGCAGGATGGATAAGAAAACAGGATCCATCTATTTGCTGTCTACAAGAGACACATCTTAGAAACAAAGATGTGAATTTATTAAAAATCAAAGGTTGGAAAAATATATATCAAGCTAACAACTATCAAAAAAGAGCAGGAGTGGCAATTCTAATCTCAGATAAAATAGACTTTAAAACAAAATCTACCATAAAAGACAAAGAAGGACACTATATAATGATTAAGGGGATGATCCATCATGAAGACATAACCATAATAAATATCTATGCACCCAATGACAGGGCTCCAAAATACATAAAAAAAAAACTCTAACAGCACTGAAAAGAGAAATTGACAGTTCCACAATAATAGTAGGAGACTTCAACACACCACTCTCAGTAAAGGACAGAACAACTAAAAAGAAACTCAGCAAAGATACAGAAGACCTAAAGGACACAATCAGCCAACTGCAACTCATAGACATATATAGAACAATCCATCCAACCGCTGCAAAGTACACATTCTTTTCCAATGCACATGGAACGTTCTCCAGAATAGACCACATCTTAGGCCACAGAGCAATCCTCAACAAGATCCAAAATGCTGAGATAATTCACAGTATCTTCTCTGACCACAATGCCATCAAGGTAGAAATTAACACTAGAAAGAGCGAGGAAAAAAAATCAAACACATGGAAACTGAATAATAATCTGCTTACACATCAATGGGTAATAGAAGAAATCAGAGATGGAATTAAAAAATTCCTAGAATCAAATGAAAATGAAAACACATCATACCAAAACCTCTGGGACACAGCAAAGGCAGTCCTCAGTGGACAATTTAGAGCAATAGATGCACATATCAAAAAAGAAGAAAGGGACAAAATCAAAACATTAACTACAGAACTCAAACAAATAGAAAGAGAACAACAAAAAAAGCCTACAACCACCGGAAGAAAGGAAATAGTAAAGATCAGAGCAGAAATAAATGAAATAGAGAACAGAAAAACAATAGAAAGAATCAACAAAACCAAAAGTTGGTTCTTTGAAAGAATCAACAAAATCGACAAACCACTGGCCAGACTGACAAAAGAAAAACAGCAGAGGGCACAAATAACCCAAATAAGAAATGAAATGGGGGACATTACAACAGACCCAACTGAAATAAAAAGATTATAACAGAATATTATGAAAAACTATATTCCAACAAATTTGAAAACCTAGAGGAAATGGATAAATTTCTAGAAACATACGGCCTACCCAAACTACAACAAAGTGATATTGAAAATCTGAACAGACCCATAACAAGAGAAGAGATTGAAAAGGTAATAAAAAAACTCCCAACCAAAAAAAGCCCTGGCCCAGATGGCTTCACTGGAGAATTCTACAAAACATTTACAGAAGAGCTCATACCAGTTCTACTCAAGTTATTTCAGAGCATAGAAGAGGAAGCAACACTTCCAAATTCATTCTATGAAGCCAGCATAACGCTGATACCAAAACCAGGCAAAGACATCACAAAAAAAGAAAATTACAGACCAATATCTCTCATGAATATAGATGCAAAAATTCTGAACAAAATTCTAGCCAATGGAATTCAGTATCATATCAAAAAAATAATACACCACGACCAAGTAGGATTCATACCAGGTATGCAAGGATGGTTTAACATTAGAAAATCCATCAACGTAATCCACCACATAAAAAAAAGGAAAGAAAAAAATCACATGATTATCTCAATTGATGCAGAAAAGGCATTTGACAAAGTCCAACACCCATTCCTGATAAAAGCTCTCAATAAAATAGGTGTAGAAGGGAAATTTCTCAACATAATAAAGGGCATCTATGCAAAACCAACAGCCAACATCATTCTTAATGGAGAAAGGCTGAAAACATTCCCCCTGAAAACAGGAACAAGACAAGGATGCCCTTTATCACCACTCCTATTTAACATTGTGCTGGAAGTTCTAGCTAGAGCAGTAAGGCAAGAGAAAGAAATAAAGGGCATCCAAATTGGTAATGAAGAAGTTAAACTCTCCCTGTTTGCAGATGATATGATTCTATACATAGAAAACCCTAAAGACTCCACGAGAAATTTACTGGAAGTAATAGAAAGATTCAGCAGAGTAGCAGGATACAAGATAAACATTCAAAAATCAGTTGGATTCCTATACACCGGTAAAGAGAACGATGAAAAGGAGATCAGGAAATCAATACCATTTTCAATAGCCCCTAAAAAGATAAAATATTTAGGAATAAATCTGACCAGGAATATAAAAGACCTATACAAAGAAAACTACAAAACACTGCTGCATGAAACCCAAAGGGATCTACATAAATGGAAAAACATACCATGCTCATGGATAGGCAGACTCAACATTGTGAAAATGGCAATTCTACCTAAACCAATCTACAAATACAATGCAATTCCGATACAAATACCAACAACATTCTTCAAAGAGATGGAAAAACTAATTATTAACTTTATATGGAAAGGGAAGAAACCCCGAATAAGTAAAGCACTACTGAAGAAGAAGAATAAAGTTGGAGGACTCACACTACCTGACTTGAGAACCTACTATACAGCTACAGTACTCAAAACAGCCTGGTACTGGTACAACAACAGAGACATTGACCAATGGAACAGAATTGAGAACTCAGATGTAAATCCATCCACCTACGGTCACCTGATTTTTGACAAGGGCCCAAAATACATCAAATGGGGAAAAGACAGTCTTTTTAACAAATGGTGCTGGCAAAACTGGATATCCATTTGTAGAAAAATGAAACAGGACCCATACCTCACACCATATACAAAAACTACTTCAAAATGGATCAAAGACCTGAATATAAAGCCTCAAACTATAAAATTCATAGAAGAAAAAATAGGACCAACACTTCAGACCTTAATACACGGCATTAACAGGATACAAACCATAAACATCAACACAAAAAACCCAACAGATAAACTAGATAATTGGGATCTTCTAAAAATCAAACATCTATGCTCTTCAAAAGATTTCACCAAAAGAGTTAAAAGAGAACCTACAGACTGGGAAAAAATTTTTGGACAGTACAAGTCAGACAAAGGTCTAATCTCCATAATCTACAAGAAAATCCAACACCTCTACAACAAAAAGACAACCAATCCTATCAAAAAATGGGCAAAGGAAATGAACAGACACTTCACCAAGGAAGACATTCAAATGGCCAACAGACACATGAGGAAATGCTCGCGATCACTAGCCATTAGAGAAATGCAAATTAAAACCACAATGAGATACCATCTCACCCCGGCATTACTGGCACGAATCAAAAACACTGGAAATAACAAATGTTGGAGGGGCTGCGGGGAGACGGGAACTCTTATACACTGCTGGTGGGAATGCAAAATGATACAGCCATTTTGGAAAATGATATGGCGTTTCCTCAGAAAGCTAGAAATAGACGTACCATTCGATCCAGCAATCCCACTCCTAGGAATATATCCTAGAGAAATAAGAGTCATCACTCGAATAGACATATGCACACCTATGTTCATGGCAGCATTATTCACAATAGCAAAACGATGGAAACAACCTCGATGTCCATCAACAGACGAATGGATACACAAACTATGGTACATACACACAATGGAGTACTATGCAACGAGAAAGAACAATGAATCGGTGAACCATCTCATAACATGGATGAAACTGGAGGACATCATGCTGAGTGAAATAAGTCAATCACAAAAGGACAAATATTGTATGAGACCTCTATTGTAAAAACCCATGAAAAAATTCACATGCAAAATGTAACAATCCTTGTTGGTTACCAGGGATGGGGGGGGGGAATACTAAATAGGTAATAGGTAAGTGGTAACTTGGGTGAGAGATGAGATAGTACATAGTACAGGGGAAACTAACACAACCTGCACAAGGAAAGGTCATGGAGGCCCTATAGACACATCCAAACCCCCCAAGGGACTGAGTTGTTGGATGGAGGGCTCTGGGGACCATGATCTCGGGGAACATCTAGCTCAATTGGCATGACACTACTTATAAAGATAATGCTCTACATTCTACCTTGGTGAGTAGTGTCTGGGGTCTTAAAAGCCTATGAGCGGCCATCTAAGATACTCCACTGATCTCATCCCCTCGGGAACAAGGGAGAACGAAGAGAACAGGATACAAGGAAAAGATTAGTCCGAAGGACTAATGGTCCACAGCTACCAAGGCCTCCACGGGACTGAGCCCAATACAGCTGGATGGTGCCCGGCTACCACCAATGACTCCTCTGACCAGGATCACAACAGAGGGTTCTGGGCAGAGCTGGAGTAGGATGTAGAGCATAATTTTAACTCCCAAAAAAAAAAAGAAGACCAGATATACTGGCCTAAAGAATACTAGAGAAACCTCGAGAGTGTGGCCCCCAGACACCCTTTCAGCTCAGAGGTGAAGTTACCTTCAAGGTTCGATGTTAAGCCTGGGAATGGACACCCCAGTAAAACTAAATGGGACTAACGATGTACAGGAGTCCGGTGACAAGGGCCAGAAGGCAGAGGGAGAGTAGGAAACTGATGATAAGGAACACAAATTGAATAAGGACACTGTCAATGTATTGTGAGATTGTTGACCACTGCTATAGAGCAACATTTGTAGTAACTATTAAATGGGAGGCTGTTTTGTCCTGTAAGCCTTCATCTTGGGCGAGAATGGCAGCACAATTGGAAGAGCATAGTCAATATCACTTAAATGTGTAAGTAAAAAGTTTTGAAATGGTGTTTAAATAAAATAAAAATTAAATAAATAAATAAATAAACAAATGAGACTAAAGAGGTACAATAGTCCACTGACAAGGTCCAGAAGACAGAAGGGGACAAGGAAGCCCCCTGGTGATAGGGAACACAAGGTGGAGTAAGGATATTCTTGATGTGCTGTGAGATTGTTAACCATTGTCATAGGGCAACATGTGTAGTAACTGTTAAATGAAAAACTATTTTGTTCTGTAAGCCTTCATCTTAAGTGAGAATAACAGCACAGTTGGAAGAGCGTAGTCAATGTCACTGAACTGTGAATGTAGAAATTTTTGAAACGGTGTATCTTTGGCTATCTGTAATTTTCATCAAAAAAAAAGGTTGAGAATTTAGAGGCTTAATACGTTGTGGGGTTGTTAACCAATGTCAAAAAACAACATGTGTACTACTATTTCATGAGAAACTATTTGCTCTGTAAACTTTCACCTGAAGTACAATAAAATATATATATATATAAAAAAAAAAAAAGGGGGGGACGAAACAAACAAATCTACAATCAACAAACAAGAGAAATATCTACTGAATGCCCCGAAAACAGCAAACAATATCAAAACATTTACAAAAACAGGACAGGATGGCTCCTGTAGGCGTCTAAATTAAAACACCAGATGACTCTCCTGTGGAAGAAATTGCACTAGAAGTATCTGATAGGGAATTCAGATCACTAATACTCGGAATTTTCCAAGAACTGAGGCAAAAAGCTGACAAACATGAGAAAAAAATAGACAAATTCATGGAAAATACAGATAAAAATTGGAATAATTCAGGAAGATGATGCAGCAACAAAATGCCAAAATAAATTCACAACTAGAAATTATACAAAAACAACAATTAGAAATCCAAAAGATAAACAACAAGATTTCAGAAATGGATGATGTCACAGAAGGCCTGAGAAGCAGATTTGAAACTGTAGAAGACAGGATCAGTGGAACTGAAGACAAACACTTGGATACAACTCTGTTTCAGGAAAACTCAGAAAAAAGAACAAACAAGAATGAAGAGACCCTGAGAGTTATGTGGGACACAATTAAAAGCAAAAATTTACAAGTGATTGGCATTCCAGAACAGGGGGAGAAAACAGAAAACACAGAGAGGATCATTGAGGAACTGCTGACAGAAAACTTCCCCAATATCATGAAAGATGAAAAGTTGGCAATCCAAGAAGGTCAATGAACCCCATATAGAAGAGATCCCAAAAGAAAATCACCAAAGCATATCATATTCACACTTGCCAAAACCAAAGACAAACAAAGAATCCTGAGAGCAACTCGTGAAAAACAAGAAGTCACATAGAGAGGAGAAACAATACGACTAAGCTCAGATTATTTGGCAGAAACCATGCAGGCAAGACGGCAGTGGGATGACATATATAAAATTTTGAAAGAAAAAAATTGTCAGCCAAGAATAATATATCCTGCAAAACTCTCGTTCAAATTTGATGGTGAAATTAGGTCATTTCCAGATAAACAGAAACTAAGGGAATATGTAAAAGTCAAACCAAACTTACAAGAATTATTAAAGGGAGTTCTTCGATCTGAAGACAAACAGCTTCAGCCCTCAGGCAGGACCTAGGACACAGGATCATACGAGCCAGATACGAATCTAGGAAATGAACTCTCGAGGACTATCCAAAACCAAAAGATATACAACAGGGAATCAGAGCAGTCAATCGATGGATGACAACAACATCAAAACAATGAAAGAGGGAATAAACGGCATAGTTATAGAATCTTCTAATGGAGAGGAAGGCAGAGCGATACCAAGTAAGGGTAGACTGCTTCAAACTTAGAAAGATACGGGTAAAATTCATGGTAACCACAAAGAAAGTTAACAAACCAACTCATAAAAATAAAGACGAAAAACATAAAGTCTCAGCAAAAACAAAACCTACAAAAACAAAAGAAATGAACAGAAAATCCACAAACAAAAGTAACTCAGCACAAGAGAGTAAGAAGAACAAAGAAAACTTCAGCACCACAAAAAAAAAGCACTACAAAATGACAGCAACAAACTTCCATCTATCAATAATTACACTGAATGTAAATGGATCAATGCACCCATAAAGAGGCGGAGAGTGGCAGAATGGATAAGAAAACAGGATCCATCAATTTGCTGTCTACAAGAGACACACCTTAGAAACAAAGATGTGAATTTATTAAAAATCAAAGGTTGGAAAAAAATATATCAAGCTAACAACTATCAAAAAAGAGCAGGAGTGGCAATTCTAATCTCAGATAAAATAGACTTTAAAACAAAATCTACCCTAAAAGACAAAGAAGGACACTATATAATGATTAAGGGGATGATCCATCATGAAGACATAACCATAATAAACATCTACGCACCCAATGAAAGGGCTCCCAAATACATAAAACAAACTCTAACAACACTGACAAGAGAAATTGACAGTTCCACAATAATAGTAGGAGACTTCAACACACCACTCTCAGTAAAGGACAGAACAACTAAGACGAAACTCAGCAAAGATAGAGAAGACCTAAAGGGCACAATCAGCCAACTGGACCTCATAGACATATGTAGAATGCTCCATCCAACTGCTGCAAACTACACACTTTTCCAATGCACATGGAACATTCTCCAGAACAGACCACATCTTGGGCCACAGAGCAAACCTCAACAAGATCCAAAACGTTGAGATAATTCAAAGTATCTTCTCTGACCAAAATGCCATCAAGGTAGAAATTAACACTAGACAGAGCAAGGAAAAAAAATCAACTACACGGAAACTGAATAATACCCTGCTTACACATCCATGGGTAATAGAGGAAATCAGAGATGGAATCAAAAAATTCCTAGAATCAAATGAGAATGAAAACACATCATACCAAAACCTTTGGGACACAGCAAAGGCAGTCCTCAGAGGACAATTTAGAGCAATAGATGCACATATCAAAAAAGAAGAAAGGGACAAAATAAAAACATTAACTACAGAACTCAAACAAAGAGAAAGAGAACAGCAAAAAAATCCCACAACCACCGGAAGAAAGGAAATAGTAAAGATCAGAGCAGAAATAAATGAAATAGAGAACAGAAAAGCAATAGAAAGAATCAACAAAACCAAAAGTTGGTTCTTTGAAAGAATCAACAAAATTGACAAACCACTGGCCAGACTGACAAAAGAAAAACAAGAGAGGACACAAATAACCCAAATAAGAAATGAAATGGGGGACATTACAACAGACCCAACTGAAATAAAAAGGATTATAACAGAATATTATGGACAACGATACACCAACAAATTTGTAAACCTAGAAGAAATGGATAAATTTCTGGAAACACACGGCCTACCCAAACTACAATAAAGTGATGTTGAAAATCTGAACAGACCCATAACAAGAAAAGAGATTGAAAAGGTAATAAAAAAACTCCCAACCAAAAATAGCCCTGGCCCAGATGGCTTCACTGGAGAATTCTACAAAACATTTACAGAAGAGCTCATACCAGTACTACTCAAGCTATTTCAGAGCATAGAAGAGGAAGCAACACTTCCAAATTCATTCTAAGAAGCTACCATAATGCTGACACCAAAACCAGGCAAAGACGTCACAAAAAAAGAAAATTACAGACCAATATCTCTCATGAATATAGATGCAAAAATTCTGAACAAAATTCTAGCCAATAGAATTCAGCATCATGTCAAAAAAATAATACACCACGACCAAGTAGGATTCATACCATGTATGTAAGGATGGTTCAACATTACAAAATCAATCAACGTAATCCACCACATAAATAAAAGGGAAGAAAAGAATCACATGATCATCTCAGTTGATGCAGAAAAGGCATTTGACAAAGTCCAACAGTCATTCCTGATAAAAACTCTCAATCAAATAGGTATAGAAGGGAAATTTCTCAACATAATAAAGGGCATCTATGCAAAACCAACGGCCAACATCATTCATAATGGAGAGAGGCTGACAACATTCCCCTTGAAAACAGGAACAAGACAAGGATGCCCTTTATCACCACTCCTATTTAACATTGTGCTGGAAGTTCTAGCTAGAGCAATAAGGCAAGAAAAAGAAATAAAGGGCACCCAAATTGGTAATGAAGAAGTTAAACTGTCCCTGTTTGCAGATGATATGATACTATACATAGAAAACCCTAAAGACTCCATGAGAAATCTACTGGAACTAATAGAAAGATTCAGCAGAGTAGCAGTATACAAGATAAACATTCAAAAATCAGTTGGATTCCTATACACCAGTAAGGAGAACGATGAAAAGGAAATCAGGAAAACAATACCATTTTCAATAGCCCCTAAAAAGATAAAATACTTAGGAATAAATATGACCAGAAATGTAAAAGACCTATACAAAGAAAACCACAAAACCCTACTGCAAGAAACCCAAAGGGATCTACATAAATGGAAAAACATACCATGCTCATGGATAGGCAGACTCAACATTGTGAAAATGGCAATTCTACCCAAAGAAATTTACAAACACAATGCAATCCCAATCCAAATACCAACAACATTCTTCAAAGAGATGGAAAAACTAATCATTCACTTTATATGGAAAGGGAAGAAGCCCCGAATCAGTAAAGCACTACTGAAGAAGAAGAATAAAGTTGAGGGACTCCCACTACCTGACTTCAGAACCTACTATACAGCTACAGTAGTCAAAACAGCCTGGTACTGGTACAACGACAGATACATTGACCAATGGAACAGAATTGAGAAGCCAGATGTAAATGCATCCACCTATGGTCACCTGATCTTCGACAAGGGCCCAAAGTCCATCAAATGGGGAAAAGACATTCTTTTTAACTAACGGTGCTGGCAAAACTGGATATCTGTTTGCAAAATAATGAAACAGGACCCATACCTCACACCGTATACAAAAAACTACTTCAAAATGGATCAAAGACCTGAATATAAAGCCTAAAACTATAAAGTTCATAGAAGAAAAAATAGGACCAACACTTCAGGCCTTAATACATGGCATTAACAGGATACAAACCATCGCCATCAATGCACAAACCCCAAAAGGTAAGCTAGATAACTGGGATCTTCTAAAAATCAAGCACCTATGCTCTTCAAAAGACTTCACCGAAAGAGTAAAAAGAGAACCTACAGACTGGGAAAAGATTTTTGGACAGTACAAGTCAGACAAAGGTCTAATCTCCATAATCTACAAGAAAATCCAACACGTCTACAACAAAAAGACAAATAATCCTATTAACAAATGGGCAAAGGAAATGAACAGACACTTCACCAAAGAAGACATTCAAATGGCCAACAGACACATGAGGAAATGCTCGTGATCACTAGCCATTAGAGAAATCCAAATTAAAACCACAATGAGATACCATCTCACCCCAGCATTACTGGCACGAATCAAAAACACTGGAAATAACAAATGTTGGAGGGGCTGCGGGGAGATGGGAACTCTTATGCACTGCTGGTAGGAATGAAAAATGATACAACCGTTTTGGAAAATGATATGGCGTTTCTCAGAAAGTTAGAAATAGACATACCATTCGAACCAGCAATCCCACTCCTAGGAATATGTCCTAGAGAAATAAGAGTCGTCACTTGAATAGACATATGCACACCTATGTTCATGGCAGCATTGTTCACAATAGCAAAACGATGGAAACAACCTAGATGCCCATCAACAGATGAATGGATAAACAAACTATGGTACATACACACAGTGGAGTACTATGCAACGAGAAAGAACAACAATTAATCTGTGAACCATCTCATAACATGGATGAAACTGGAGGACATTATGCTGAGTGAAATAAGACAATCAGAAAAGGACAAATATTGTATGAGACCTCTACTGTAAAAACCCATGAAAAAGTTCACAAGCAAAATGTAACAATCTTTGTTGGTTACCAGGGATGGGAGGGGTGGGGGGGGGGATACTAAATAGGCAATAGATAAGTGATATCTTGGGTGAAGGGTGAGACAGTACACAATACAGGGGAAACTAGCACAACCTGTACAAGGAAAGGTCATGGAAGCCCCATAGACACATCCAAACTCCCCGAGGGACTGAGTTGCTGGGCAGAGGGCTCTGGGGACCATGGTCTCGGGAACATCTAGCTCAATCGGCATGACACAGCTTATAAAGACAATGCGCTACACTCTACCTTGGTGAGTAGTGTCTGGGGTCTTAAAAGCCTGTGAGTGGCCATCTAAGATACTCCACTGGTCTCATCCCTTCGGGAGCAAGGGAGAATGAAGAGAACAGGATACAAGGAAAAGATTAGTCCAAAGATTAACTGTCCACAGCTACCAAGGCCTCCACCGGACTGAGTCCAGTACAGCTAGATGGTGCCCAGCTACCACCACTGACTGCTCTGACCAGGATCACAACAGAGGGTTCTGGACAGAGCTGGAGAAGGATGTAAAGCATAATTCTAACTCACAAAAAAAAAAAAACAGATTTACTGGCCTAAAGGAGACTGGAGAATCCTTGAGAATATGGTCCCCAGACACCCTTTTAGCTCAGTGGTGAAGTTACCTCCAAGGTTCACTGTTCAGCCTGGGAGTGGACAGCTCCGTAAAACCAAATGAGACTAACGAGGCACAGGAGTCCAGTGACAAGGGCCAGAAGGCAGAAAGGGACAAGGAAGCAGGTGATAGGGAACACAAGATTGAGTAAAGATATTGTTGATGTGTTTTGAGATTGTTAACCATTGTCATAGGGCAACATTTGTAGTAACTGTTAAATCAGAAACTATTTTGTTGTGTAAGCCTTCATCTTAAGTGAGAATAACAGCACAATTGGAAGAGCGCAGTCAGTGTCCCTGAACTGTGTTTGTAGAAATTTTTGAAACAGTGTAACTTTGGCTATGTGTATTTTCACCAAAAAAAAAAAAAGGTTGAGAAGTTAGAAGGTTGATATGTTGTGGGGTTGTTAACCAATGTCATAAAACAACATGTGCACTACTGTTTCATGAGAAACTATTTGTTCTGTAAGCCTTCACCTGAAGTACAATAAAATATTAAAAAAAAAAAAAAAGAACCATCAGAAATAAATCTTACAAAATACGTAAAACAGTAATCAATGATACTGCTTAATTAATTTGTTATTACATGTTAACTTACTTTTTCTAAATGTAAATCTGCTACCAACATAATCCCTTTTAAAAGGCAGGTGTTCATGCACAAATAAGAGACACTTTGGAATTAAACAAGATAAATCAGTATAAAATTAAGGAAACAATTTGAAAAAAAAAAGTTAAAATCTTTCAAAATGAAATACTTAGCATGACTTTGGCAGCTTATTTAACCACTTCATCTTTCAACAGTTAGAACTTGACAAAATGATATTTAAGCTGCTTTCCAGTTGTGAAATTCTATTTGTTTTTGATTCTTTAACTCTGCATAGGGACCATCACAGAATAATCAGCTTTATATACAGTTTTACAGCATTTAACGAGTGTTAGGGAGAGAATAATGAGCTCAAGAATATTATCTTCTTACAACTTCAGACGAAACTCTGATTTTTATCTGGTTGTGAAAGCAAAAGGTTTTCACTGAAAAAATCTAGAGGTAAAAAACACAAGAAGGAAAATAAACTTGCCCGTAAGTCTCCCATTTCTATCAGACAGTGTTAAAAATTTAGAAGCTCTATTTTCTCTACCTACCCTTTAGTACTAACCATCCTCACAGCTTTGTCTTGGAGTCCACCATCCATATGCTAATAACATGCATCTTTATATCTCCTGCACACTCTGTTGTTGTTGTTGTGTGCTGTCAAGTCAATTTTGACTCATAGTGACCCTATATGACAGAGTAGAACTGCCCTATAGGGTTTCCTTTGGGAGCAGATCACCAGATCTTTTCTCCTATGGAGTGGCTGGTGGGTTTGAACCACCAACTTTTCAGTTATCAGCCCCGGACTTAACGGTGAGCCACTGGGGTTCCTTCTCACACTCTAGATTTCATTTAATGTAGATTTTAATTCTGCAATTCCAATTTTAGTTTCCTTGCAATCCTTTCTAATCCTATTCACCTCCATTTCCTTCTTGCACTGCTGTCCTTTTACCTCAGCATTCTATTCAGCATACCAGTTGGGGGGAATAAAAGTCATCTGGGTAAAGCTGGGCATTTTCAGGAATTTATCTGAAGACTGACTACTTAGGTGAAAGTTTACAGAGAAAATTAGTTTCTCATTAAACAATTAATACACATATTGTTTTGTGACACTGGTTGCCAACCTTGCAACGTGTCGACACTCTTTCCTTCTCCACCTTGGGTTCCCCATTTCCATTAGTCCAGCTTTCCTGTCCCTTCCTGCCTTCTCTTCTTTGCTTTTGAGCTGGTGTACCCACTTAGTCTTGTATACACAGTTGAACCACGTGTGTTATTTTTGTTTTATAGGCCTGTCTAATCTTTAGCTGAATGGTGAACTTTAGGAGTGACTTCAGTACTGAGTTAAAAGAGTGTCTGGGGGCCATACTCTCAGGGTTTCTCCAGTCTGCCAGACGAGTAAAGTCTGGTCTTCTTTTAAGAGTTCGAATTTTGTTCTACATTTTTCTCCAGCTCTGTCCACGACCCTCTATTGTGATCCCTGTTAGAGCAGTCAGTGGTGGTAGCCAGGCACTATCTAGATGTGTTGGCCTCAGTCTGGTGGAGGCTCTGGTAGTTGTGGTCTATTAGTCCTTTGGACCAGTAGACGTATATTAGACGGCCACTCACAAGTTTTTAAGACCCCAGATGCTACTCACCAGCGTAGGATGTAGAACATTTTCTTTATAAACTATGTTATGCCAGTTGAGCTAGATGTCCCCTGAGACCATGGTCCCCAGCCTTCAGCACAGTAACTTGGGCCCTCAGGGTGTTTGGATGTGTCTGAGAAGCTTCTATGACTTTGCCTTGGTCAAGTTGTGTTGACTTCCCCGTGCATTTTTTGATAGGACTCAAGATTTTTTTTTCCTTTTACTTATCTTCACAATCTGGTTTCACTAATATATTACTCCGTGCCCCTTCTCAGAGCTACAGTTTGCAAATCAACTAATTGTATATATCCTGATGCAATTTATTATCCATCTTGCATTCATATAATACTGTGGTCTTCTAAGTTTTTATGAACATGTTCCTGTACAAATCCAACGTATAAACACACACACGCATGCATACACACATAGTGAAACAAAGTGCTTGCAAATAGTCCTTAACTTTACTATGAAAAATGCTTTTTATATACTCTATTCTATTTCTTTTTTGTAAATTACTGGTTACTCTCCACCAAAATTATTATTACTATTTTGCACCCTAATGATTGCAACCTATGATTTGAAGAACAACAATTCTGCATCGTTTTATACCCTAGGGTAGAATGATGATAGCTAACATTTTCAGAACATGAGGAGTTATGCTAAGCACTTTACATGGGTTATCTCATCTAATCCTTAAAGTAAAACTGAAAGTTAATATTATTATTTACCCCCAGGTTATAGATGGGGAAACTGAATATTAGAATAGTCAGTTAGCTGCCGGAAGGTCACATAATATATCCATATGAATCTAGACCAAATGCTGATAACTGTTACTACTCTATTATCTCCTACCTTATCTCTGACTAGGAAAAAGGACCTACTGATATACTTCTGAAAAAATTGGCCAGTGAAAACCTTATGGATAGCAGCAGAACATTGTCTGATATAGTACCAAAAGACGAGCCCCTCAGGTTGGAAAGCACTCAAAATACGACTGTGGAAGAGCTGCCTCCTCAAAGTAAAACTGATCTTAATAAGGTAGATGGAGTAAAGTTTTTGGGACCTTTGTTTGCTGATGTGGCACAACTTAAACTGAGAAGAAACAGCTGCAAACATCCATTAGTAATCAGAATATGGAACGTAAGAAGCATTCCAAGGAAAATCGGAAGTCATAAAAAATGAAATGCATAACAACTGATATTCTAGGCATTAGCGAGCTGAGGTGGACTGGTATTGGCCATTTTATTTTGGGCAATCATACAGTCTACTATGTCAGGTGTTATGGATTCAAGTGTGTTCCCCCAAAATGTGTGTCAACTTGGCTAGGCCGTTATTCCCAGTACTATGTAGTTGTCCTCCATTTTGTGATTCAATGTAATTTTCCTCTGTGTTGTAAATCCTAATCTCTGCCTGTGGTTAATGAGGCAAAATTAGATTATGTTAAAGAGAATTAGGGTGGGATGCAACGCTCTTGCTGAGGCCATAGCCCCGATCCCATGTAAAGGGAGTTTCCCTGGGGTGTGGCCTGCATCACCTTTTATCTTACAAGAGATAACAGGAGAGAGAAGCAAGTGGGGAGGGGGGTGGACCTCAGACCACCAAGAAAGAAGTGCCTGGAGCAGAGTGCACCCTTTGGACCCTAAGTCCCTGTGCTGAGAAGCTCCAAGACCAGGGGAAGATTGACAACAAGGACCTTCCCCCAAAACCAACAGACAGAGAAAGACTTCCCCTGGAACTAGACCAATTTCAGACCAAATTCAGAATTCTAGTCTCCTGGAGTGTGAGAGAATAAATTTCTGCTCGCTAAAGCCATCTACTTGGGCTATTTCTCTTATAGCAGCACTAGATAACTAAGACATTGGGAATGACAAATTGAAGAAGAATGGCATTGCATTCATTGGCAAAAAGAACATTTCAAGATCAATCCTGAAGTAAAATGCTGTCAGTAATAGGATAATACCCATACCCATACAAGGAAGACCACTTAATACAACTATTTTTCAAATTATATACACCAATCAGTAATGTCAAAGATGAAGAAATTGAAAATTTTTACCAACTTCTGCAGTCTGAAATTGATCAAATATGCAATCAAGATACACTGATAATTGCTGGTGATTGGAATGGGAAACTTGAAAACAAACAAGGATCAGTAGTTGGAAAACAGGGCTTAGTGACAGAAATGATCCCAGAGATCGCATGATAGAATTTTGCATGACAAACAATTTATTCATTGAAAATACCTTTTTCTTTTTCAATGTTTTTTTTATTGTACTTCAGGTGAAGGCTTATAGAACAAATAGTTTCTCATGAAACAGTAGTACATATATTGTTTAATGACATTGGTTAACAACCCCACAACATGTCAACTCTCTAACTTCTCAACCTTTTTTTTTTTTTGGTGAAAATATACATAGCCAAAGATACACCATTTCAAAAATTTCTATGTGCACAGTTCAGTGACATCGACTACACTCTTCCAATTGTATTGCTATTCTCAGTTTAGATGAAGGCTTACAGAACAAAATAGTTTCTCATTTAACAGTTAGTACACATGTTGCCCTATGACAATGGTTAACAACCTCACAACACATCAACAATATCCTTACTCAACCTTGGGTTCTCTATCACCAGCTTCCTTGTCCCATTCTGCCTTCTGGCCCTTGTCCCTGGACTGCTGTACCTTATTAGTCCCATTTGGTTTTATGGGGCTGTCCACTCCCAGGCTGAATGGTGAACCTCAGAAATGACTTTACCACTGAGCTAAAAGGGTGTCTGGGGGCCATACTCTTGGGGTTTCTTCAGTCTCCTTTAGGCCAGTAAATCTGGTCTTTATTTTGTGAGTTAGAATTTTGTTCTACATCTTTCTCCAGCTCTGTCCAGAACCCTCTGCTGTGATCCTGGTCAGAGCACTCAGTGGTGGTAGCCGGGCACCATCTAGCTGTACTGGACTCAGTCTGGTGGAGGCCATGGTAGCTGTGGTCCATTAGTACTTCAGACTAATCTTTTCTTTGTATCCTGTTCTCTTCATTCTCCCTTGCTCCCGAAGGGATGAGACCAGTGGAGTATCTTAGATAGCCGCTCACAGGCTTTTAAGACACCAGACACTACTCACCAAGGTAGAATGTAGAACATTGTCTTTATAAACTGTGTTATACAAATTGAGCTAGATGTTCCCTAAGACCATGGTCCCAACAACCCTCCAACCATCAATTCAGTCCCTCAGGGAGTTTGGATGTGTCTATGGAGCTTCCATAACCTTTTCTTGTAAAAGTTGTGCTGGATTCCCCTGTATTGTGTACTGTCTCACCCTTCACCCAAGATACCACTTATCTATTGCCTATTTAGTATTTCCCTCCCCCATGCCTCCCATCCCTGGTAACCAACAAAGATTGTTACATTTTGTGTGTGAACTTTTCCATGGGTTTTTACAATAGAGGACTCATACAATACTTGTCCTTTTGTGACTGACTTATTTCACTCAGCATAATCTCCTCCAGTGTATCCATGTTATGAGATGCTTCACAGATTGATCATTGTTCTTTCTCGTTGCATAGTACTCCACTGGGTGTATGTACCATAGTTTGTTTATCCATTCATCTGTTGATGGGCATCTAGGTTGTTTCCATTGTTTTGCTACTGTGAACAATGCTGCCATGAACATAGGTGTGCATATGTTTATTCGAGTGGCGACTCTTATTTCTCTAGGATATATTCCTAGGAGTAGGATTGCTGGATCGAATGGTATGTCTATTTCTAGCTTTCTGAGGAAATGCCATATCATTTTCCAAAATAGTTGTATCATTTTGCATTCCCACCAGCAGTGCATAAGAGTTCCCATCTCCCCGCAGCCCCTCCAACATTTGTTATTTCCAGTGTTTTTGATTCGTGCCAGTAATGCTGGGGTGAGATGGTATCTCATTGTGGTTTTAATTTGGATTTCTCTAATGGCTAGTGATCACGAGCATTTCCTCATGTGTCTGTTGGCCATTTGAATGTCTTCTTTGGTGAAGTGTCTGTTCATTTCCTTTGCCCATTTGTTAATAGGATTATTTGTCTTTTTGTTGTAGACGTGTTGGATTTTCTTGTAGATTATGGAGATTAGACCTTTGTCTGACTTGTACTGTCCAAAAATCTTTTCCCAGTCTGTAGGTTCTCTTTTTACTCTTTCGGTGAAGTCTTTTGAAGAGCATAGGTGCTTGATTTTTAGAAGATCCCAGTTATCTAGCTTACCTTTTGGGGTTTGTGCATTGATGGCGATGGTTTGTATCCTGTTAATGCCATGTATTAAGGCCTGAAGTGTTGGTCCTATTTTTTCTTCTATGAACTTTATAGTTTTAGGCTTTATATTCAGGTCTTTGATCCATTTTGAAGTAGTTTTTTGTATACGGTGTGAGGTATGGGTCCTGTTTCATTATTTTGCAAACAGATATCCAGTTTTGCCAGCACCGTTAGTTAAAAAGAATGTCTTTTCCCCATTTGATGGACTTTGGGCCCTTGTCGAAGATCAGGTGACCATAGGTGGATGCATTTACATCTGGCTTCTCAATTCTGTTCCATTGGTCAATGTATCTGTCGTTGTACCAGTACCAGGCTGTTTTGACTACTGTAGCTGTACAGTAGGTTCTGAAGTCAGGTAGTGGGAGTCCCTCAACTTTATTCTTCTTCTTCAGTAGTGCTTTACTGATTCGGGGCTTCTTCCCTTTCCATATAAAGTGAATGATTAGTTTTTCCATCTCTTTGAAGAATGTTGTGGGTATTTGGATTGGGATTGCATTGTGTTTGTAAATTTCTTTGGGTAGAATTGCCATTTTCACAATGTTGAGTCTGCCTATCCATGAGCATGGTATGTTTTTCCATTTATGTAGATCCCTTTGGGTTTCTTGCAGTAGGGTTTTGTGGTTTTCTTTGTATAGGTCTTTTACATTTCTGGTCATATTTATTCCTAAGTATTTTATCTTTTTAGGGGCTATTGAAAATGGCATTGTTTTCCTGATTTCCTTTTCATCGTTCTCCTTACTGGTGTATAGGAATCCAACTGATTTTTGAATGTTTATCTTGTATACTGCTACTCTGCTGAATCTTTCTATTAGTTCCAGTAGATTTCTCATGGAGTCTTTAGGGTTTTCTATGTATAGTATCATATCATCTGCAAACAGGGACAGTTTAACTTTTTCATTACCAATTTGGGTGCCCTTTATTTCTTTTTCTTGCCTTATTGCTCTAGCTAGAACTTCCAGCACAATGTTAAATAGGAGTGGTGATAAAGGGCATCCTTGTCTTGTTCCTGTTTTCAAGGGGAATGTTGTCAGCCTCTCTCCATTATGAATGATGTTGGCCGTTGGTTTTGCATAGATGCCCTTTATTATGTTGAGAAATTTCCCTTCTATACCTATTTGATTGAGAGTTTTTATCAGGAATGGGCATTGGACTTTATTAAATGCCTTTTCTGCGTCAGTTGAGATGATCATGTGATTCTTTCCTTTCCTTTTATTTATGTGGTGGATTACGTTGATTGATTTTGTAATGTTGAACCATCCTTACATACATGGTATGAATCCTACTTGGTGGTGGGGTATTATTTTTTTGATATGATGCTGAATTCTATTGGCTAGAATTTTGTTCAGAATTTTTACATCTATATTCATGAGAGATATTGGTCTGTAATTTTCTTTTTTTGTGACGTCTTTGCCTGGTTTTGGTGTCAGCATTATGGTAGCTTCTTAGAATGAATTTGGAAGTGTTGCTTCCTCTTCTATGCTCTGAAAT
The DNA here is from genome assembly GCA_030035585.1 of Dugong dugon. Classification (NCBI taxonomy): domain Eukaryota; kingdom Metazoa; phylum Chordata; class Mammalia; order Sirenia; family Dugongidae; genus Dugong; species Dugong dugon. Next base: position 160,923,387 of record CM057461.1, on the reverse strand, counting down.
AGCTTGAGTAGTACTGGTATGAGCTCTTCTGTAAATGTTTTGTAGAATTCTCCAGTGAAGCCATCTGGACCAAGGCTTTTTTTGTTGGGAGTTTTTTTATTACCTTTTCAGTCTCTTCTCTTGTTATGGGTCTGTTCAGATTTTCAACATCACTTTGCTGTAGTTTGGGTAGGCTGTGTGTTTCTAGAAATTTATCCATTTCCTCTAGGTTTTCAAATTTGTTGGAGTATCGTTTTTCATAATATTCTGTTATAATCCTTTTTATTTCAGTTGGGTCTGTTGTAATGTCCCCCATTTCATTTCTTATTTGGGTTATTTGTGTCCTCTCTTGTTTTTCTTTTGTCAGTCTGGCCAGTGGTTTGTCGATTTTGTTGATTCTTTCAAAGAACCAACTTTTGGTTTTGTTGATTCTTTCTATTGTTTTTCTGTTCTCTATTTCATTTATTTCTGCTCTGATCTTTACTATTTCCTTTCTTCCGGTGGTTGTGGGATTTTTTTGCTGTTCTCTTTCTCTTTGTTTGAGTTCTGTAGTTAATGTTTTGATTTTGTCCCTTTCTTCTTTTTTGATGTGTGCATCTATTGCTCTAAATTGTCCTCTGAGGACTGCCTTTGCTGTGTCCCAAAGGTTTTGGTATGATGTGTTTCCATTCTCATTTGATTCCAGGAAATTTTGATTCCATCTCTGATTTCTTTTATTACCCAGTGATGTGTAAGCAGGGTATTATTCAGTTTCCATGTAATTGATTATTTTTTCCTTGCTCTTTCTGTTCTTAATTTCTACTTTTATGGCATTGTGGTCAGAGAAGATACTTTGAATTATCTCAACTTTTTCAATCTTGTTGAGGATTGCTCTGTGGCCTAAGATGTTTTCTATTCTGGAGAACGTTCCATGTGCATTGGAATAGAATGTGTACTTTGCAGTGGTTGGATGGAGTGTTCTATATATGTCTATGAGGTTATGTTGACTGATTGTGACCTTTAGGTCTTCTGTATCTTTGCTGAGTTTCTTCTTAGTTGTTCTGTCCTTTACTGAGAGTGGTGTGTTGAAGTTTCCTACTATTATTGTGGAACTGTTAATTTCTCTTTTCAGTGTTGTTAGAGTTTGTTTTATGTATTTTGGAGCCCTGTCATTGAGTGCGTAGATGTTTATTATGGTTATGTCTTCATGATGGATCGTCCCTTTAATCATTATACAGTGTCCTTCTTTGTCTTTTATGGTAGATTTTGTTTTAACGTCTATTTTATCTGAGATTAGAATTGCCACTCCTGCTCTTTTTTGGTAGTTGTTAGTTTGATATATTTTTTTCCAACCTTTGACTTTTAATAAATTCATATCTTTGTTTCTAAGGTGTGTCTCTTGTAGACAGCATATTGACGGATCCTGTTTTCTTATCCATTCTGTCACTGTCCATCTCTTATGGGTGAATTGAGTCCATTTACAGTCAGTGTAATTATTGATAGATGTGAGTTTGTTACTGTCATTTTGTAGTGCTTTTTTTTGTGGTGCTGACGTTCTCTTTGTTCTTCTTACTCTCTTGTGCTGAGTTACTTTTGTTTGTGGATTTTTTTTCATTTCTTTTCTTTTTGTAAGTTTTGTTTTTGCTGAGACTATGTTTTTCCTCTTTTTTTTTTATGAGTATGTTGGTTAACTTTCTTTGTGGTTACCATGAATTTTTCCCTTATCTTTCTAAGTTTGAAGCAGTCTTCCATTACTTGGTATCGCCTTGCCTTCCTCTCCATTAGAAGGTTCTATACTTATGCTGTTTATTCCCACTTTTATTGTTTTGATGTTGTTGTGATTTATTGATTAACTGCTCTGATTCCCTGTTGTATTTCTTTTGGTTTTGGATAATCCTTGAGAGCTCATTTCCTAGATTGGTATCTGGCAGGTACAATCCTGCATCCTAGGTTCTGCCTATGAGCTGAAGTTGTTTGTCTTCAGATCGAAGAACTCCCTTTAATAATTCTTGTAAGTTTGGTTTGACTTTTACATATTCCCTTAATTTCTGTTTATCTGGAAATGACATAATTTCACCATCATATTTGAACAAGAGTTTTGCAGGATATATTATTCTTGGCTGTCAATTTTTTTCTTTCAAGATTTTATATATGTCATCCCATTGCCTTCTTGCCTGCATGGTTTCTGCCGAATAATCTGAGCTTAGTCTTATCATTTCTCCTCTCTATGTGACTTCTTGTTTTTCATGAGCTGCTCTCAGGAACTCTTTGTTTGACTTTGGTTTTGGCAAGTGTGATTATGATATGCCTTGGTGATTTTCTTTTGGGGTCTTTCCTATATGGGGTTCGTGGAGCTTCTTGGATGGCCAGGTTTTCATCTTTCATGATATTGGGGAAGTTTTCTGTCAGCAGTTCTTCAGTGAGCCTCTCTGTGTTTTCTGTTTTCTCCCCCTGTTCTGGAACTCCAATCACATGAAAATTTTTACTTTTGATTGTATCCCACAGAACTCTCACGGTCTCTTCATTTTTCTTTGTCTTTTTTCTGAGTTTTCCTCAGAGTTGTATCCAAGTGTTTGTCTTCAATTCTATTGATCCTGTCTTCCACCATTTCAAATCTGCTTCTCAGCCCTTCTATGACACTGTCCATTTCTGAAATCTTGTTGTTTATCTTTTACATTTCTAATTGTTGCCTTTGTATAATTTCTAGCTGTGAATTTATTTTGGCATTTTGTTCCTGCATTATTTTCTTGAATCTTCCAATTCTTTGTTTGTATTTTCCATGAATATTTCTATTTTTTCCTCATTTCTGTCTGCTTTTTGCTTCACCTCTTGAAAATACCTTTTTCAACAACATAACTGGTGATTGTACATGTGGACCTCACCAGATGGAATACACCATAGTTAAATCTACTACATCTGTGGAAAGAGACGATGGTGAAGCTCAATATTGTCAGTTAGAACAAGGCCAGGGGCCGGCTGCAGTACAGACCATCAATTGCTCATATGCAAGTTCAAGTTAAAGCTGAAGAAAATTAAAGCAAGCCCACAAGAGCCAAAGTATGACCTTTAGTATATCCCACCTGAATTTAGAGATAAGCTCAAGAAGAGATTTGACTCACTGAACGCTAATGACCAAAGACCAGATGAGCTCTGGGATGACATCAAGGACATCATACATGAAGAAAGCAAAAGGTCATTAAAAAGACAGGAAAGAAAGAAAAGACCAAACTGGATGTCAGAAGGGGCTCTGAAATTTGCTCTTGAGTGTAGAGTAACTAAGGCAAAAGGATGAAGTGATGAAGTAAAAGGGCTGAACAGAAGATCTCAAAGAGCAGCACGAGAAGACAAAGGAAAGTGTTATAATTAAATATGCAAAGACCTGGAGTTAGAAAACAAAAAGGGAAGAACACATTCAGTATTTATCAAGTTTAAAGAACTGAAGAGAAAATTCAAGCTTCGAGTTGCAATATAGAAGGAAGCATCAAAAGAAGATGGAAGGAATACACAGAATCACTGTACTGAAAAGAATTGGACAACATTCAGCCATCTCAGGAAGTAGCATATGATCAAGAACTGATGGTACTGAAGGAAGAACTCCAAGCTGCACTGAAGGCATTGGTGAAAAACAAAGCTCCAGGAATTGATGGAATATCAATTGAAATGTTTCAACAAACGGACACAATGCTGGAAGTGCTCACTCATCTATGCCAAGAAATTTGGAAGACAGCTAGTTGGCCAAATGACTGGAAGGGATCCATATTAGTGCCCATTCAAAAGAAAGATGATCCAACAGAATGCAGAAATTATCAATAATAACAATATCATTAATATCACCCATTGGATACCCGATTCTGACTCACAGCAACCCTATAGGATAGAGTAGAACTGCCCCATAGGGCTTCCGAGGAGCAGCTGGTGGATTCAAACTGCTGACCTTTTGGTTAGCAGCCGAGCTCTTAACTGCTTTGCCACCAGGGCTCCATCAATTGTCTAGAAACACTTAAAATCCTCACAGCTAGACCAATAAGCAACATTACAATAAACGGAGAAAATATTGAAGTTGTCAAGGATTTCATCTTGTCAAGGATTTCATCTTGTCAAGGATTTCATCTTGTCAAGGATTTCATTTCACTTGGATCCACAACAACACCTATAGAAGCGGCAGTCAAGAAATCAAACAACATATTGCATTGTGCAAATCTGCTGCAAAAGACCTCTTTACAAGTGTTCAAAAGCAATGATGTCACTATGAGGGCTAGGGTGCACCTGATCTAAGCCATAGTATTTTCAATCACCTCATATGCATATGAGAGATGGACAATTAATAAGGTAGGTCGAAGAAGAATTGGTGCATTTGAATTAGAATATTGAATATACCATGGATTGCCAGAAGAATGAACAAATCTGTCTCGGAAGAAGTACAGCCAGAATGCTGCTTAGAACCTAGGATAGGAAGACTTTGTCTCACTTACTTTGGACATGTTATCGTGAGGGACCAGACTCTGAAGAAGAACATCATGCTTGGTAAAGTAGAAAGTCAGAGAAAAAGAGGAAGACCCTATGAGATGGATGGACACAGTGGCTGCAACAATGGGCTCGAACATAGGAAGGATTGTGAGAATGGCACAAGACCAAGCAGTGTTTCATTCATCTGTACCTAGGGTCACTATGAGTCAGAACTAACTCTACGGCACCTGATGACAATAACATCCTCTGAAACTCTGAATTGAAATTTACAGTTCTCAGATGCATGACTACTAAGTCTCTTCCCTTCTCATGCTGCCCATGGTCAGTCCTTCAGCAATTATTCCTTTTAGCATGAGCTGCCTGGTCTCTTCTGGTGCCTCTGATTCTCACTTTGTTTTCTTATATTTCTACTAGCTCACAGCTTTTGTTTGCACACAACCCACTACGAATATCTTTAATTTCTGTCTTTCTTCATGAACTTTCAGATTAAATGCCTACTGCTAATTTCCAGCATTTCTGGTTCAAATTCCTGAGGCTGAAAGACTGATTGGCCCAGTTTATCTACTCACAACTAGCAATGGCATGGGTCTGTGCTTATTCCTACAGCCACACGTATGTGTTCTCACCCTGTACTTACAATTGTGGTGCTTGCCACATGTATAATAATTCCCTACCTACCTTTCTCTCTCCTCTACTAGATTGTCAACTCCTTTAGAGCAGGAACTGTGTCTTCTCATTGTATTGCCTGATCTTGGCATAAAGAGTAATCACATAGTAGTGAAATAATTGAAAGAGTGAACTTGCCAATAAAAGAGCAACTAGGGAAGAGAGAGAGGGACCATTAAGTGATAGAAAAGATATCAGAAAGAGAGGAGTGATAGAGAAGCTGTGTAGATAATATTCAGCCCTTAATAACCTGAAAGTATCCAGGAGAAAGTAAAGGTGAAGGTCACGTAAGTAGTCCTAAACAAGAAGACCGTACACAGGACCTCAGTCTTCCTTCAGAAGAAGACATGGAAGATGGTCCCAAAGAGATTTTGCCTAAGCAAATACGGAGAACTGTATTTGCCGCAAGTTCAATCCACAACAAACATGTATAAGATGAATTCAGTTTGTTGAAAACCCTCGAAAAAGTGGCATTAGTCAATTGGACCAGCACTTTTGTATTAATTAAGCAATTTTCTGAACATTTTCAAATGTTCATACCCAGGTTGTCTGGTTTGAATCACAAAAATCTAGGAAATCAAGACATGTTAGGCTCTAGGGGCAACAAAGGGTCAGAAGATAAACCATGCCCCAGACTATTAACAAGCTAGAATTGGCTCTCATGGACCAACTTCAGGTCTTAAATCAACCAACTCCCAAGACACGCACACAAAGAAGTAGAAAGGGACAAGATAAGGCCCTTGCAGCTATGTATCTCATTACGCCTTCTATGTAGAAAGTTCACACCAAGGATGGTAAAAGGAAACACAAATTGCTTTTGCTAAATTGTCTGACTAGTATGAAAAAACCAAATTATGTTTATGGGGCTGAATTTCAGATAATACTAAATATAACCTAACGTAATTCACTGCAAGTTTTTAAAATGAAAATGCAAGATAAAACACTCAGTACTGCAGTAATATTAGATCAAATCTGCTTTTTTCAGATAAATAACCTAGATGAGTGTAATGTAAATATGAATACAAATATGAGCTTTAGGAAACACTTGAATTACTCTTATTGCTGAAATAAGTTAATTTTTCTTTTCCTTTCTTCTGACCTTCTGATTTTTTCCCTCCAAATTTCTCATGCCATTGAAAAATGTATGAACTTTTCAAAAAAACTCTTAATTATCTGTAAGTTCCTTGCTTGTTTTACCGGTTGTCACATTTGCTTAAAAGGCAAATGAGTGTGCATGTGTTTCCGAGGACAGAACTGGCCTTGTGTTTGTTTGCCTCATTACCATATTCATTGCCACTCTGCCAGTGCTTCTATGGACCAACTCTACGGATTTACTTAAGCTCCTCTTAATTCTATGGACCAACTCTACGGATTTACTTAAGCTCCTCTTACTTTTTCTGCTTTATCTCCCTTTTATGAGCCCTTAAGTACTAGAAAACCCACAGTTGTCTGGTTGAAGCTCATCAGGTTTTCCATAGTTTCCATAATATCATATGTTTAAAACACAGCAAACCTTAAGCACTCGTGGTGACTTGTTGGATTCTCCTTTAATTCCTTTTGAGATTACATAGGAAGTGATGGCTTACAGATACGTTTTCTAGAAGGTTAATGAATACAATACTGTAGTTTATTTGAAGGAAGTTTCATTCCTCATTTAACACACAATCATGATTATGTATTTTAAAATGGATAATGGAAAAGCATGCTTACAACTTTTAAGTAATAAATCTTAAAACGTGACAATGCATAGTTTTTATGTTCTTAAATTATGACTTCTCTCCCAAACTCTTTGGTTGGCTCACATGAGTTACACACTTGCTATGTGAGGCTAGAGGCCTGAGAGACTGACTTTACAAGTACACCATCCTATGACATCATTTTGAATTAAAATTTATGATTAGACATTTCCAATCAAAAACAAAAACAAAAAATACAAAAGTTAAGTGCAGGTATCAAGACAGTTACCGCATCACTACCATCATCATGGCCATGGGTACTACAGACTCTCTGCTGGAAGCTAAATTCAAGTTATGAGCTTCAAGCAAAGACTGAGGATAACATTGAGGCAAAGCATGTCCATAAATAGAAGTGGATGCTCTGGCAGTAAGGTGAAGGCACAGAACATGAGTACTAAGAAGCATCCTTTGTCTATAACGATTAAAATAAAGATCAAGGGTATGTGGAGGAAGATCAATGGCTAGCCAATCATCATTTTCAAATACGTGTTGCTTTGAGAACAGCTACAAAAGTTTGGGGGTACAAAGAAAATACATTTGCTATCACTGCATGCAACATAATATGGAAAACATTTCAAATGGCCAAAAACATATTAGATGTGTTTTGCTAATTAGAGTTGTACACAAGTATCTACAAAGTTCTAGGGAGTTGCCAAAATGACCATAATGGCTGAATTAAGTGGCATTAGTCTAAAAAGACCTCATAGAACAAGTGATCTAGAAAAGGTTTTTAATGAGAAATTAGATGAAGTCAAAAACAGGGAGGACAATGAAAAAGAAAGTGTTGTCACACACGAAGATTTTGGATGCAAGACTTTGTTATCATGTTTGGGATGCCTTGCAGATTTGTTTGACTGAAAAATATAGTGTCTCTTAGAAGCTTGGTATTGACATCAATAAGAATTGGGAAATCTGGATGGAAAATATATTCCTTTAGAGACATATGGTTTGGAATCTCAGTGCCTAGAATGAGGCCTAGTACAAACTGTCATTCAATAAAGATATGTTGGATAGAAAGAGTCTTAGATAAATAAATGGAGACAAGAAAACATTGATGGACTGCCTACTACATGCCGAGTATTGTGCTAGGTACTTCCACCTATGTTGTTGTTGTTAGGTGCCCTTGAGTTGATTTCAACTCATAGAGACCCGAGGTGACAGAGTTGAACTCCCCCATGGGGTTTTCTAGGCTGTAATCTTTATGGGAGCAGGTTGCCAGGTCTTTCTCCCCGGGAACCACTGGGTGGATTTGAACTGCCAGCCTTTTGATTAGCAGCCAAGCATTTAATTGTTGTGTCACCAGGGCTCCTTTCACCTATGTTACCTGATCTTATTCCAACTCTAAAATTTAGTTATTATCCCATTTTTGCAGATGGGGAAATTAAAGCTTAGAGAGGAAAATTCCAAGGCCAAAGAGCTAGAGACTGGGTAAATGAAGATTTGAATGCATAGCTAATTCTTTGTTCTTTTCGTACATTAAAACTTCAAATGTATCTTTTAATCTTAAATAAAAGAAAATGGTTTCTTCTGGTAAAAATGGCATACACAGTAGACGAAGTTCAATGTGTGTTTCTAGCACATTCTAGAGCTGAATGACCCTTCACATGCACTGTTCCTCTCTACTTTCTATCATCTGTAGACTGGCTTGCCTATTCTCTACCGACTGTGACCACCACTGCCCTCTGTTTATTTGCTTTGGAATGGCCATTATATTGTGGTCAGTGACCCAAGTTCTTTGCAAATATTATAGAGACTCTCTTAGGTATCTTCTTTGGGGTGGTCAGCCAGCAAAGCCAACTGGATCATGTGTTATTTATCAAAGCAAATTATATGGCTAACAAAAAAACAGCACACAAATTATAGAAGATTATGCTTACATCTATAGGCCAACACCCACAGTACACGTTTTCCTTCTGAAAAGCAGGTATTGATTCCCATCATATCATGCTGTGAAGTAAAAAAGAATCTGGAATTTATAAGCTAATTGACTGGAAATAATTACAGCCAATGAAGCAGCAAAGTCTATTTGTTTATGCTCTTCCATATGTAACCTGACTTACATGTTTAAAGTGTAAACTTACTTTAGCATTTATTTGTAATTATGCCATTATTTATGTTTCTGTCAACTGATTTTTAAAGTAGTGCACTTTTATTTTTGGTAAGTTTATTGACAAACCAATTCTTATATGGAAACAAAAGGCACAGGGTACATATATATTGTTCCACTTTGTTCGTGTCTGGAGTTAACACAACTAATCTTTTTAAAGTATTATTATTCTACATTCACTGACATAATAATTAACTTTTCATGATAAAATATACATAAAACATAGCTTTCAATTGATGGGAGATTTGATAAATCCAGTCATGCCCATTTCTTATCACAAAATGGCCAAGTCAATGAAGACTGATAGAAGATTCTTAGGCAAACAGTGGTTCCAGGAATGTCAATATTTATTACCACTGAGAGGGTCCAGTACAAAGAGTGGGAACATGTATACTAAAGTTGTATGCATACCCTGACCACTGCTAATGGGTCCATACATCAGAAACTACTTCTTCACTTTGTTCTGAAAAATAAGCTCAGCAAACAAATGCCATGAAGAATCATTTCCCAGAGGCACAGCATACTCTCCCTCCACCTCAAATTCTCCCCTATAAGAGCTTTGATATTTTGCTTATTGATGAAGCTAAATGCCTCTGTCTGTGTTCATTATCTTCCAGATACAATGTTTTATTGTGCCATATACTCTACTAAACCCTGGGAATACAAAAATGAATCTGATACAATTCTTACCTTCAAGAAGTTTATAGGTGAGTGAAAGGGAAAGACAATGAGTAATTTTAATGCAATATGTTGTGTGATATGCAGAGTTATGCAGAGGCATATGGTCCTAGGTGCACCTCTTTCTCCAAGTATCCTGTTTTGTATGCACTGATTTATAAGGTAGCTGGAGAGCTTTGTAGTAAGTAAAAAGACTTGAACTGCATTCACCGTGGGGTTTAGACTTATCTCTTCTTTACTTGAGGAGAAGGTCTTATAGAAGTCAAAACACTGAGTAGAGATAATAGCACCACTCAGAGAAGTTTAATCATATGGACAAGTGTCTGGAAGGGTGACCAGATTCCACCAGAGAGTCTGAGTGTCAGAGTGGAGGAAAGGCTACAGGTGAAGCACCTTGGCTGGTACTTGAAACTATTCAAGCTCATTAATTTTGGCCACAGGTGTGCACCTTGGGAAGGGAAGAATTCTACCATCAAATGAAGAACTCAATAAACTGTGTAGAATGGCAGAGCCCGAGCAAACCTCCTGTGAGGCACCTCTCACTGAGAGTCACCCCAGTGGGAGGAGAGTTCTCTGCTCACCATGGTGGAAACTGCTACGTAGTTGCAGCCATCCTAGGTTCCTGTGGTAAAAGGAAGGCAGTGGTAGCTCAGAACTCTCAAAACCAGTTCTTTAGACCATTAGAGATGAGTCCAGAACAATAAGCCATATTATGAAGCTTTTATACACTGTGGTAAGGAGTTTGTACTCTATTCTAAAGGCCTTTGAAGGATTTTAATAAGGGCAATAGCTTAATCAGGTTTATGTTTTAGGAAAATCACTCTGGTGGCTCTTTGGAGAATGGTCTGGAAAGAAATAAGGCATGAACATTCTGGCTTGGCCTGAATCAGTCAGGCAGCACAACACTGCCCTTTGTTGCATTGACTATAGGTAAGTGTGGTGAAATGAGTTCCTTTATGTGGCCTTTGCCTTGGTTTTTTGGAAAAACAGCTTGAGAGATTTTTCCCTTGAGCTCTGAGGAGTTACCTTTGCCCTAGTTTTCTACCCCCCAGGGTTTGTTACTTTCGTCCAGGTTTATTGACATTTCCCACATAAATTGTAAACAACTTATGGTTTGATAATTTTTGTCTGATCCTGGGCTACAGCCTGCCCTGTGATTGGTATGTACCTTGCAGGGATTAGTCAATAGACTATGCAAATGAAGTGACTATAGCCTACTATGCAAATGAAGTGTCTGTGGCCTACCAAAAGGGGATTGGTCAGTTTGTGACCCCCACTGGGACAGGTCATGCCTTGAAATTGACGAAGAGTTGTTTATTTATGCAGCCAACCCCACAGAGGTTTTTCGGACAGACAGAAACAGGAAGAAAAGCAACAGGAAGAAGCAGAAGGAAGAAAGAAGAGAGAAAAAGCAGAGAGAGAGGAGGCAAGGAACCTCCTAAAAGAGTTATAACATGGGTCAAAGGCTGTAACACTGAAGACAAGAAGAGGCCCAGAAGGGCCCCAGCAGCAGAGCTGGTAGTGACAGGCCTGGAAGGGGCCTTGCAACAGAGTCAGTGGTGACAAACAGTAGGGCTGAGGGGAGCCTGTCCTGAGGGGGTGGAGAGGAGGCATGCAAGAGTGAGAGGAGCTGAGAGCTGTCCTGCACTGAAGAAGGGAGGCGTTGCCTACATGCTTCCTGATCCTGATCCTGAGTTGTAGCCTGTTGATTCTGATCCCAGGTTGTACCCCACTACTTTCTTAATAAACTATTTAACTGTAAGTATGGTCTGTGAGTTCTAAGTGGTCATTGCAATGGATATCAAACCCAGAAGAGACGTAGAGAGTGCCATGGGAGGGACAGCTGATGTCAGAATTGGTAAAAAGGTTGGAGAGTGGAGGTATGTCTGACCTCACCCTCACAGAAATCAGTTTTGAGCTGATGCTTTCGTGGCTTCTCCTCTCTCCCCCAGAAGTTAGTGGAGGTCTGATGCCATGCCATTTTTACAATAAGCCAGGAAGTCACTAGAGGATCTCAGATGGGGAAAAAATCTGTCTGTTGGCCAGGGATGACCCAGGCAGGAAGCACAAGGAACAATTACAGGTCACAGTGAATAATTAAGCCATCAGAAATAAAATTTTTGAATGTTGTTTTGGGGGAAGAGTTGAGGAAAACAATACAAAGGTTCAGAATTGTACAAATGAGGGAGTGAGTGCACAATAGGGGGAGAGTGACAGAACAAAGGAGAGGTTGCAACAACCACACACTTTTCAAAATTCTTTTGAAAGTTAAGAATTCCATGTTACATTTGGACTTTCAAATATCTCTGCTGGAAGACGACCACTAAAGTAAATGGATTTTTCAAGAAATGAATTAAACACTTAGACAATTGTGTCTCAAGAAATGGCCAGGTCAGTAACTCATTGTTTGGTCCATAAGATACACATAACATATCCCACTGCTCCATGAGAGACCTTCTGGTGGCCAGAAGCATTAACCTTCTGAACACTTCTCATCCATTTAAGTTCCATAAATTTTTCCGTAATGTAGTGCTTTCAAATCTAGACGATGAACTGGAAACCAAAGAAGAATGCTTTTGGAAATAATTTTTGTGACTCATCCCTTTCCACTGGGGACATCTATTTTACCTCAGTGCTTGTGGTGATAAAATGTGCATATTACCAAGTAATGAGTGAAGGATCCATGTCTATGACGTTTAAGTGCCCACCCACCAATTCGATGAGAGTAATGCTAAGGAAAAACAAAAGTTCAGAAGGAAAAAAAGAGGATTTCTAGATTTTCACATTGTTCTAGCTTCATTGAAATAAAAACCTCCATTTATATCTGTGAATAATCTATTCCATTTTTAATTACCCTCAGGTAAAATATTACAATAATCTGATACTCTCCATAATAGGTGCATCAGGGGACACTTCACAACATTAATTTCTGGGATACCCAGATAAAAAGTATGCTCTTAATCCTTCAAGAATTGTAGAGTTCAGTTCCATTTCCTTGCCCAACAGTCACAAAAACATTCTATGACCTGTCTTGCATCTGTTGTTTTAAAATAACTTCACAATAATGTATGATTTCCATTCTTATTTTGTTGAAACCACTGGCATTTGCCCAACCCGTAAACATAAACAGCATTCTAGAAACCACCACACATCAAGTATACAATTTTCTTCCCTAATACTTGGTCTAAAAGAAAGGCTACACTTGCACATTTACTGTAACCATTGTGCATGCATTCATATTCTGCCACCATCTAGTTAAATCATTTTTAATGAGTCACATCACGAAGCACTGTATATTTTTGTTGCTAAATTTATTAACATATACTTATGGGTATATAGTTATACAGTTCTTCTTGTGGTGTTTGTGTTTAGACTAATTTTTGCTAATTTTCTTTTATTTTTCCAAGGAATATTTTTATCTTTCTAAACCTCAAAAATTACCTTTGATGTGGTTATCAAGAAAGAATTCAGACGTTTTGGTATTCTTAGGCATATATTCCTAATATGTATTATCCATACACTTTGAAAATTCTTTTGGAAGATAAACCCAGCACTCTACTTTCCAAATTTCCCCCCATTGGATTCAGTCCCGGGCATTGGAAATGGTGGGCAACAATAATAGTGAATGTATAATAGCAATAAGGAGTTCCTAGGTAGTGCAAACAGTTAACATGCTCAGCTAACCAAAAGGTTGGAAGTTTGAGTTCACACAAGGGCACCTTAGAAGCAACACCTGGCCATCTACTTCTGAAAAGTCAGTCATTGAAAACCCTATGAAGCACAGCTCTACTCTGATACACATGGAGTAGCCATCAGTTGGAGCTGACTCGATAGCAACTGGTTAACTTGTATAGTAGCAATAAATTTAACACTTTGATTCAGTGTCTATGGGCTATAATAGTAAAGCAAAGTGATCCATGTTGTCAGTGAGAATTAGAACACTGTAAAGAAACAAATCAGCAAATAAGCATGGGCTTTGGAGTGAACAGACTTGGCTTCAATCATAGTTTTACCACAAGTTATTTAACCCCGTGGAATCTGTTTCTTCTACTAGAATATGTGAGTAGTATTACTCACCTCAATGTACTGTTAAAATATTACATGAAATATACCTGAAAAGTTCTTATACTTTCTATACATAAAGTAAATTAATGTCATATGAAATATAAAATTAATAATCTTATGTCATTTGATTCCACATATTCATGGGCATTTTATGGGTAAGTCTATGTGCGTTCACATCATGTTAGGCATATGCGTACACACGTTGTTGTTGTGTGCCGTTGTGTTGATTCCAACTCATAGCAACCCTATATGACAGAGCAGAGTCACCCCATAGGGTTTTCTAGGCTGCAGTCTTTATGAGAGCTGATCACTAGGTCTTTTCTCCCCTGGAGCTGCTGGTGGGTTCAAACTACCAACCTTTAGCAGCTGAGTGCTTAAGCATTGTGCCACCAGGGCTCCTGGCATACACATACAAAGCCAGATATATTAACACACACAAAAGTCCACAATGGAGCATAATTACGTGAAGATCTGAGTTAGATAAAGTGTAGAAAGACCTTATTTTTCTATTAAGTTCAGTTATGTACATGCATCATTGCTAAATAGGAAATTGGAGATTTATTCAATGTCAAGAAAAGCCATTTAACCACTGATGATTCACATTTTGACTTGAACAGTCTGGCAGGAAACTGGCATATCACTTGCTGGCAAATTTGAATGGTATTAAATTGAACAGGTAGAAAAAAAAATACTTGTGAATTAACCAAATTAGATTTGCAGTACATGTTTGCAAATGGCGTGGACCAAGGAATGCTGATGTAATTTACAGAAAGCGCAAGGATTCACAGCACAGGCACCCTTTCCAAAATCAAACCTCTAGGGCATTCCAGAACCCCACCCCAACCTTGGATAACAGTATGTAGCTGTAGGCTGCCTGGCCTTTGAGCCCACAGGATTCTTATACCACAGCTGGAGGTCATTAACCCTGACTGCCAGAAAGATGACAAAGTAAGGCAAAACTCCATGGACATTTAGCTAATAAACCGTATATATTTCTGTTCACTTGCTTTTAGTCAAGCTCCTGTATCTCCACTTCCAATTCATACACATTGCCATTTTGATTCTGACTCATTTTTCCACTTTGACTTCTAGTTTCTGACTATTCCCTGAATCCAAACAATCTTTTAGACTTTCTCCGATTCACTATTTTCAGCCTTCACTGCTTTGGTTGTGGCTTGAATCTCTAATTTTCTGTCCCCCACCTCCACTCCCAACCCAGGGCCTTTCTAGTGATATAAAAACACTTACTCTAGTGAGACAATGGAGGCAAGGATTTATCCCAACATTCTAATTGCTGAACAGAAGAAGGGAGTCCTTACTATGCTTCTAGGAATGAAATTATGCCATTCAGTCCTGGAGAATGTGACTTAGTTCTCAAAGAACTGCTTGTGCTATGAACATTTTCAGAAGGATATTTTTTTACTTTTGTGTCTTCAGCACAACGACCAAAATACAATTTCATGGGAGGCAGGAAGAACCTGGAATTGCCTCTCTTAGATGTTGACTTTTTTAGTTTTTCTACAAATCCAAGTAAAATCAAAATATAACTGATTTAGAACACTAACTTCAAAGACTTGACTGGATCCTTCAGCAAAATTAGACCTCCTGGGCACAGTCCCAAGAGACAAGCTGATGTCCTGATGTTTCAAAAACAGTAACAAAGAGAAAAAAGGTTTCCAACCACCAGTCTTTTTTCCATTTTAAACACACAAGTTTTGGAGTACTGATTTTAACCATGGCAAACCCATTCTCAGCCCACAGTCTGGATATCACTGGAAGATACAGTCTCTGTTATGCTCATTCCTCTCCATGCCTGGAATGAATGGCGGTTATATTTTCAGAGTATTCTTCTGTATTTTTATGTTGCACTTCCCCAACTCCCCAAAATGTCCATAGCTATGAGCTTTTGAATCACATTTATTGCAATGTTCCTAAATAGAAACTAGATGAGATATCCAAAGCCAGCCACAAATCTTGGTCACCATTGTTATTCTACCTTCCCCTTTGGAAACTGCCAAAAATTCCATGTTGGAACCATGGTATTCAGCAGATGAAGATATTTTGCCCATCTAAGGGCATCCCTTGATTGTGTGGTGTACAGCCTAAAATTAATATTATGTGCTATCTTGACATCCAAATCCAGGGTGACCTCAAATAGCCTAACCACAAGTCTCCCTCCCCACTCTACTCCCACAGATAAGGTCCCCTAACCAAAGAACCCTCCTTCTCCTGTGGACCAAGCACAGTATCTGCTTATCCCTGAGTAGCAGGCTCAGTTCCCTGCCTGCTCATGAAATTATTCAAATAAGCTAATCACATTCTCCAGTGGGAACCAGGGGTCACCTCACCCTCTTGTTACTACAAAGCCTATCTCCCACAGTCTCGCTTGCTCAGTCTGTTGCCAAGTGCCAGCCCTGTATGGCATGGCAGGCAGTGTCCTTCTCCCCTTAGTTGTGAGTATATGTGACTAATAAACTGCTGTTGGTCTCATCTCTCCAGTGCCAGGTGTCCTGTGTTTGGCCATCTCCAGGGCAGGAATCCTTCCCTCACCAATGGGGTGAAGAAGAGGTGATAAAAACAGACGGGGACAGAGTTTTTTCTCTCTCCTGCCTCATATGACTCTAATCACTCTTACATCTGCTTTCTTCTCCCATCTAAACCCTGATGTTATGATCTTATTAGAGAAGACTACCTACTTCATGAGCTTTTCTTCTTTTCATCCCTTATGGGCCTGGCATCCAACCTAACCCAGATTAGCTACGTGTTAGAGTCCCTGCTCTTTCACACAGTGAGCTTTAGGGGAAGAACACGTGAACAACAGAGAGAGGGTGACATCTTTCATAAATGGTAAAATAAAAAAAAAAAAAAAGCTTATATTGGTTTATGCTGTTATAGAGTCGTATATAACATGCCTCTATAATTGCTTTCTACTACCTAGAAAGCCAAGAGTGGTCTGTAGTCCTAGGTAGCTGGAGACAGAAAAACATTTCCCCCTCACAGAAATTAATGGAAATGAAATGAGGATCAACAACACAGAAGCCCTGGGCTGTAGCTGACCCTTCAAACACACTGGGTGCTTGCTACAGTACAGAGATTCCAGTTCTACTGGCTTCTTGGGCACCCCAAAAAACCTACCAAGTCATGTGCTGTACAGGGAAAATCGAAATCAGAGCAAGAAGAAATAACTCTCTAATTAAGAAATAACTCTCTAATTATAAACTAGAGCTCAACTTAACCAGTGTGGCATTTCTATACAGTGTCACGAAGAAGGAGGAACAGAGAAATATGCTGGTCATGTAGCAGGCAAAGGATGGTGTATGTGAGCAAAAGGAAATGGTGTAATAAGGCAGAGAGGCAAACTTGAGAATAGCAACATAAAGACTTCTGGGTATTTTCCTAAATGAACCTGAACTATGGAACATATAAATACTTGTTGTTAGATGGGCAAGCATCTCTTCATTTTCTTAGTCAAACTTTCAACAAATATTCATTTGATACAACAAGCTGGGTCTGTGAGAAATACAAAATTGTGTTCCCACAGTTGCTCTTAGTGCCAGGAAGAGGTAACTTTGATTTTAATGTCCCTATTATGTCTTCCACAGTGTGTTAATTCCACAGTTGTCTTTACATGTTCTAAATGGTTCTCTGCAGCTAGGGAGGGCTCATGGGGAAAGAAATCTGCCTGTTTATGAACAACTTTCCATCATAGACCATACCATATGTGTACCTACAATGGCAGGGAGCAGAGATTGTATTACCATCAGTAATAATTATGTATCTATAATGGTTGGGCCATCATCTATCCCCACCCCAAAATGACACATATCTGTGCATGTCAGTTCTCAGGGCCAGTGCATATTCTTAATACTGAACATGAAAATTAGAAATGGCTCCATGTTGCTATTAGACTACTAGACTAGACAAAGATAATGTGTGTGGGATAGCATCCATTTACAGTTAATTAAAACAATTATGATAAGTTTATTTCCCATAAAAGAAATGAATTTTCAATTCTGTTAAAGTAAATAATAAACAGAAAACCTGCAAGGCCATTCCTGATCGATTCATTGTCTCCATTTCCATTACCATTTAGCTCCCAAATTGGATGGATGGATGATTAGCTCTGATTAATTATATTTTCACCCTTAACTTTTATTCATCTGAAATTCCAACTTTCCACTGTTGCCTGAACTATATTCCCTGATATCTTCTAAGGATTTTTACTTCTTAATTATCTTCTTCTCTGCTATTAATGTGTAAATGCTAAATTTCTTCCCCTCTCCCCCAGTGCATCCAGCACATTTGGGATTCCTCAGCTCCTAAAGAATGGTGCATGGAGCCCCATTGCACCTACCCCTACCATAAAGGACCTGATTTTAATACTTCCCCCTGCTGCATACATCTCCTTTCTAACAGCTCTTTTTAATTCCTATCAAAAAGAGTTAAAACTCTTCTTCTCCCATAAGCCGCCCCTGCCAAGGTCTTTTATTGATTTTCCACTGTCAAATGATCAAGTAATAATGATCACTTAATCATTCAAAGAATTCTTGATAACTCTCCATGACTAGAGAGCCAAGGCAGGGAAGCTCCACCCAGGGATCCCTCTTAATTGCTTAACAGGAGCTAAACAGTGTCAGGAATGCTTTATTATATTAGCAAAGGTGGGGAAGTCCTTGGAAACACCAGATGGTATCCTTACAAAATCTGTTATGAGATTTGACTTTCCTAAATTCCAATAATTTCTAAGCCCACTAAAAAAAAAAAAAAAAAAAAAAGTCCCCCCAAAATGGTTCTGAAGTCTCTAACAAATTATTTAATCATATATTTATTAAAGGCAAAAAGATCAATGTGTTCAAAGTCAATTAAAGAGAACCACCAAAGAGAGCAACACAAGATAAAGTGGCATCACTCTGAAGAACTAGTTTAGACCAGAAAGCAAGCTTTAAAACAGAAAAGACAGACTGAAACTCAAGTCCTGGCAGAGTCCAGCATTTGAATATAGATCCTTGAATAGCTGATATGCTAAAGAGGGTTTATTCGTTCAGCAAATATTACTGATGGCCTACAACATGTCAGATATCTTTCTAGGCTCTGGAGATGCAATGGTGGACACAACAGATAAAAACCCCTGCCCTCTGGATTGCACATATTGATGGAGGGAGGCAATAAATGAAAAAGTGTGAAATATATGGTAAGTGAGAAGATAAGTGTCATGGAAAAAATAAAGCCAGAAAGTAAAGATATGAAATGCAGAGTCGGTTGCTAACTAGGATGGTGAGGGAAGTCCTTTCATTAAGGTGACTTCTGGACAAGATCATTTGGAGGAGACTGAGTAAATCTTGAAGATATCTGGGGAAAGAGCACTGCAGGCAGAGAAAATAAAGTGAAGAGCCTCTGAGGAAGGGACATACTCTAGGATTATTCCAGCAAGAGCAAGGAGGGGCATGTCGTGGGCTTCAAGTGAACCAGGGAGTGGAGCAGGAGAGGAGGCGGAGAGGTACCTCAGGGCCCAGATCAAATGTAGCTGGTGGACCATTAACAGGTCGTTGTATTTTACTCTGAGATGGGGAGCCACTGGTGGGTTCTGAGAAGTGAAACGAAACTGCTGCTGTACTATTGATGGGGGTATGGTGGAATGGGCAGACGCAGGGAAACAATAATCAAGATGAATGATGTTAGGGGCTTGAACTATGCATATAAACCCAGGTTTTGTCCTGAGAAAATTCCTTTCTCTAAGATGGGGAAGACTGAAACTAAGTGTTTTTGTTGCTGTTGTTGTTGTTTTGGTGGGGGAGGTACAGGGAGTGAAACAGAGATCCTTCTGAGAAGCCTTCCAGACATTCAAGTTGCCATGTCTGGTAAAGACAGCAGTTGAATACACATGTTGGCAGTTCAGGGGAGTGGTCCTGGCTAGAAATATAAATTTTGGATTTTTCAGGGTGTAAAGAGTATTTAAAGCCTGAGAGGAGATGAGATCACTTAGAGAGCAAGTGTAGATAGAGAAGAAAAGAGGCCAGAGTGTTGAGCCCTCAGGGTCCAGGGAGTTGAGGCACAACTAGCAAAGGAGCTGCAGAGTTGCTGGTAGTGAGTTAGGAGGACAGCCATAGAGTATATCCTAAAAGTCCATGAAAAAAATATTTTAAAGAGGAGGGAGCAACCTGCTGCGGGGGAGAAAAATGCTGCCTTTTTGTCAGTTAAGGCAAGGGTGGAGCACTGACCATTGTGTTTAGCAACATGTAGGTCACTGATGGTCTGAAGATGAGCAGCATCAGCTGAGTGGTGGGAGGGGAGAGAAGAGGAGAGGAGTTGGTGATGTCAACTAAAACAACTTTTCTTGAGGGGCTTTGTTCTAAAAGAGAACTGAGAAATGGGGGGAGAGGAAGGAGGTCCACAGGGAGAACTGGGGGATGAAGAGACTTTTTTTTCTTAATGTGGGAGAAATGACAACAGAGAGGGAACATTTGATGATAAAGGAGAGAGAGGCGCAACTGCTGGAGTGCCATCCAGGGACAGGAGGAGTGAAGGGATCTCCTACCCAAATGGAGGCGTAGTCTCAGAAAGGAGCAAGGACAGTTCAGCCATACTAACAGCGAGGAAGGCAGGGGAGTTGGCACAGACGCAAGTAAGTGGTTGAATGTGGAAAGAAAGTAAATCCCCAACGTGTCAGACTAGTTAATGCTACTGGTCTCTCTGAGAGATAAATACGAAGAGCTACATAAAAAAGAAGTAGCAGCAGCTGCACCAGCAGCTGACATGAACCTAGAAGGTGTAGACATGTGAGAGGACCATGTCATCATATATGGAAAGAGTTGTTCAAATTGCCACACAAGTAGATTGTTTGGGATGGGGCGTGTGAAGAGAGGAGAAGAGCGAGCGAAAGGAGTGGGGGAAAGGCCACACACAATCTTAAATTCAATATTTCACTCCCATTAAAGATAAGCTGTTTATAAGCTTCAGTGTAGGGCACATAATTCTATGTAAAAACTCTGCGGCTCCTCTTCCCAAACATAAATCATGATCACTCTACACTCTGCTCTCTGGGAGTCCTCGAGGCAAAGAGACAACACGACTTGAGGAATAGTAATAAAAATAAGGGTACTGTAAAATCTACCCTGAGCGCCAGTAAGGAAAGGATAACAAGAAGAAAGCTCTGAAAAGTATTTACCAGAGTACAATGCAGTTTTGTATGTCTTATTAAAATTCTCAGGAATTCCAATGCCCGCTTGATATCTAAGTGAGATTTTGTTTCTCAATCATGGCTCTCTGTGCTTTAAAGATGAACTATGAAGCCTTTTTAGACTAAACGCCTTGATAAAATAATGAATATCAAATATGTCTCAGAGCCACAAAAAAGGACTGAGCACCAGCTTCTCTTTGCGGTAGCTGAGGAGTGCCCCCTACAGTCTGACATGCACAACGCAAGCAAATGACAAGGAAAGGACAGAGCGGAAGTGTTTGAGAATTCTCATGTAAGACATCAGTGAAAGAAAGGTAAGAACTCTCGGCTGATAAAATATGACATTAAAGGCTAAGAAATATGCAGAAAGTATGAGTTTCTATTTTTACATATTTGTGAACAGCAAGAAATGAAATGAAAAACCTTTGCATGGATTTTTCTTTCCTTTGACTATCACCGCTACAACTAAAGGAAACATAACTTATTAGTAAAGTCTGTGTTCATTCTTTGGTCACTTTATATCCGTGTTTGAAAATAAGAGTGAAAAGAATATTATATTCTTCTATGCAAAAAAAAAAAAAAAAAAAGATCTCCTCTGTATCTGGAATCAGAAAATTATTTGCATCTGATGTCAGTAACATAAAAAGAAAATACAACATATTTATTAAAATGAAGTTTGATGAGGTCTAGTATGAGGTTTTATTTCTTTTTGTAAAGATTTCATAGAGAAGTATTTACTTTCCATAAACAGTATTTCTTATAACATTATTTTCAAAATAAAAATAAAGCATGGAAAGCATATCCCACAGCTACCAACATATTTTTAAATACTATATAAATTTTATATAAATATGGTTTCCAAATATATTACACTAATAATCAATATTATACACTGCATAAAATGTGTTACAATAATATTTGAGAGCCAGAGAGTTTTATGGTAGATAAGCTAATCAAAGCTTCTACATTTCATATATAATTTATTCCAGTCTAATTTTCTATTTATAAGAGAAAAGAGAAAGAAAACATATACCAAAAGTTTTTACTTTCTCATTGGAAAGACGTGAATCCTAATATTAGTGGTATTTAAATGTATCAACATATTTGCTGCCTATGACAATGTATGAAGTCCTAGAATTATATAAATGCTTAGCAATGGACTCAGTAGCATTTATCCAAGTTAACAACCTACTACATGATCTTTGAATAAATGCACATCTTTGGAAAACTGCATTTAGCATCATAAAATGTTCATTTAGACTCAATTTCACATACATTCAGGAGATACACATAAATGTATGGGATTAAATTTATAAATTATACTTCAAGCATTTTCATAAAGAATGTTTTCACACTCAAAAATAGGTGATTGGGATTACAGTTTGATGACTTGCTTTTCTTATGAAATTTAATAAGACATAATCTAATATTTATATATCATTGCTTCCTCTAAAATTGTTAATAAAATTGAATAATGATGAAATTATAAAATATATTCTTTCTTGTAGGTAATAAAATCTAGAGCACTTAAGACAAACTGCTTGCTACGTTAATCTTCCTAAGTGTTCTGGTTATTGACCTAATAATCACAATTGTCTCTTCTTTCCACCTTCTCTCTAATAATATATATGTGATGCACTCAGCTGTTAAAACACAGCACTTGTGGAAATGCCTGCTAAAATAATATTCGTGTATAGTCCCAAAAGTACAGTCAAGTTAATTAATTTGCCTGTTTTCGTATTTAACTCCCTCACCTTTTGAATTTATTCACTCATTTTACAGAATCTTTGTCAAAATGCAGTTTAAAATTATACTTTTAGTAATACAAAATAATTAAAACATTTCACCACCATAATGATTCCCCAATTTTTAGTTCAAAAAAAGAAAGGAAGAGAGAAAGACAGAAAGCCCACCAATTTTAGTAAATGAACAGGACATTAAAATTTCTGACAAAAAAAGCATTGATCCAGAAAGAAATTTTAATATCCCTAGATGACAATTATGAATACAAAAATAAAATGTATCCAAGCCTTAAATATTATATAATGTTGATTGTAAAGTCTTGATTTGTGGAAATGTACAGAGAATAATTAAAAGACAATTTCTTTAAAATCCTCATTCAAATTGAAAACACAGTTGTAGGTTGCACATACTCCTTTGGTGTTTAGAATATATCATAAATTCAGTCATTTTCTCATGCCCCAGAAAATGCAGACATTTTTTAGAAAGGCTATGGCTTTCATACTATTCCTACCATGAAAAATGCTACCTTTTTTGGCTAATACAAAGAAACCACAATTAACAGTGAAACCATAAAGACTTTCTGTGTTAACCACAAATGGCCTTTCCCATAGAGAAATGGCTTACATGTGTTCTAAATGTGTTTGGTTTCATTTTGTATAGAAGGAGCTGTGGGTATGTTTTTATCTAAGAAAAGAATACGGCATGCACATGCACAGCTTTCTAAAATAAGAAACACTCATTGAATTTAATCGGAGTTTTGTCTGGGCCGGAAATTCAGAATTAAGTTCCATGGGTGATGATTTAGGATTCTCTGGACAGGACTTTAGAGTCTACTTGCCAAACTTTCTTGGACTCTCAGTGCACTGCAAGGCAGGAGGAACCTTTGACTACATCGGATTACTGTACACTGTGTAACGATGGGCCGAACTTACGGGCACACAGCCTTAGCAGATTTCCACCTTATCAGTTCAGTCTGGGTCAGTCCTACACACAACTGTCCACCGCCTGTCACTCTGCTCTTGTTCCACCCTCTTTGTGTGCTTGTATGTATGTCATTGTACCCAATTTCTTGAGTATTTACTCATTATGTGAACATCAGAAAGTTTATGGAAATCTGGCTATGTTGTTAAAAGTCATTTTTCTATTTGAGTTTAACATGTGCCGGGTCTTTTTTATAAATGCTGTCCATGCTCTGAGAACACATAGGCAAGAGGGAGACCTTTTGTTCACTTCCCTAAGAGTCTCCTTGGGGATCTAAATGGAAATTAAATCAGATTTTGTACTGTAGTTTTTCAGTGTTTATATGTAAAATAAAATGTGGCACTCTAACTGAAAATCAGGAATTATTCAGAATTCTATCTATCCAAGTGAATTTATACCCACAAAAGCACACCAGAATAAAAGATTTTCACCATACAACTTATCTTTAGATGCTTTTCTCTAAAAATTTATCCCACTAAAGATGCATCTAGTCCTCTAATTTCAATTGTCTTAATAATTTATAGGACTACTCCAAAGAATAAAAAAGCAACTTTCTTACTATTCACAAGCTTAATACAATAAAACTGAAGATTTGTTTTTCAATTATTCTGTTTATACATTCTAGGAAAATTACTAATTTTAAAAGAAGGAAAAATATAATTTTCAGGGCTCTTTAAATTCTCTTAGAAAAAAACGCTGAGTATTCATAACACTAAAACCAATTTTAAAAAATTCAGGTCAATAAATGAATAAAACTGATTGTTTAGCATTATGTGGACAAAGCTATTAACTGAGCTGTCAGTTGACTGAACTCTTGTACAATTTTTTATTTGAATAAGCAGATGATCTATGATTCAAAATTAGGATTCTGTTATTTTTTTTATTCCTTTTCGTGAGGATGAGTCTTGAGAGCGTGTGTGTGTGCGCGCGCGCGCGTGCACAGGCACGCGCATGCACAGAAAAAGTAATGAAATTATCCACAGCCGTAGGTCTTCATAATAACTGTCCATCTTACTCTTTGCTTTTAGTTATATGACATACTATAATAAAACTTGGAAGTTTTTTATTCTGCCTCAGCCCAATTACCATTAAAAAAGTGGACCAAATTTATCAAGTCAAAAAACCTTCATTATTCTTTGGCATAGTGAGAATTAAGCTGTCCTCCTTGTAACAAGAGCAGCTGCTTTCTATTTAAAATCTTGTCAGATGTATAATATTAAAAGGATCTGTATCATGAGAGACATTGTGACTTTAATTATGGTTAAAAACTTCAGATGAGACACTTGAAAATAAAATATTAACATAATGAGGAAAACAGTAAACACTTTTGGTTAATTCCAAGGTATTTCTTAAAAAGAAACAGAAAGGTGATTAAAAAATTCTACTTAGAATTTAGTGTAAGATGGTATTAATAAAACAACGTTTTACGTTTCTGATGAAAGATATAATAAATCTGCTTCATTACTTTATACCTCAAATCACCATTTAGCTTTTATAAAGATGCCAGGGATCAGGAAACAAAAGAAAAAGCAAAACAAAACAAAACTTGATATTAGATATTTGAAGATCTCCCTTCAAAAAGCGATTCAACTTGCACAGCAGAACAACTTTTTTCTCCTAAATACATTTCCATTTGCAGTAGTAGCAAAAGAAAACATACAACTGCACCACCTATAATCAAGAACGTTTTAAAGCCACATGAGTGTTAAAACAATGTTTTACAAACAGCATCAGTCTTACAAATGAGGTCTTAAAAATGTATGCTCTCATTTTTTGCATTCACCTTATTTATAAAATGAATATCAGAAATTCCCTCTCAAGATGATTCTCAAAATTCATCCAAGGGCTGTCATTCATTTTCCAAAGACCGAAAATATTCAAAGGGAACACGTTAAGTTCTTTGTCCACCCCTATCTGGTGTTTCTTAAAGTGAGGCCTATGATCCACTTACAGCAGAATTTAGCTCTGATACTTGCTTAAAATGCAGATCAGGATCGCTGGGGTTGGGCCTGGGAATGTGCATTTAACCATTCCTTCAGGGCTTCTGACGCACGTGAAAGTTCCTCATGGAGTACATTGGCAGCTCCGTGAGCACAGGACCTCGTGTGTCTCATTAGCCTTTCTGTTCCCTGCACTAGTACCTGCTCAGAGGCGTGTTGACCAGTTTGCCACTAAAATGTATAACTGAACCCCTGCACTGATATTTGAGACCCATAGCATCCTTCTCAAGTCGCGGCTGCGCAGGGCAGGTTCCCTCCTCCTCAAGATCCTTCAGCACGCACCATGTCCGGTTTCTCAAACTCGTGGTGAGCCAACGCCTTGCTTTAGGTGTTAGTGAACCGAACTGCCATTCCAACTAGATGGCAAATTCCTGAAGGAGATTTTTTTTTTCCCTTTTCTTTTCTCATTCATTCAACATTAATTGCATAAATATTTAGTGAGCACTTACTCCATGCCAAATACCATGTTTAGAACAAAGAATAAAACAGATATGTTCCCTTGACCACAGGGAGCTCACTGACTCCTGGAGTGGTTCTCAGTAGGGATTATCCCAAAACCTAGGGAGTGATTTGGAAATTTTGGTGGGTATGTTTGTGTACTGGCCTAGTAGTGTCATAACATTTACATATTATTTTATTATATGCTTTCCTTTTATATTTCTTTTATATTATAATTATGGCATTACAGATTTTTTTAAATGATGTGTGTATCTGTGAATTTCATTTACAAATGCTAAATTAGGCATTACAAAATATGATTACAAAAGGGGGTCTGATATGGTTAAAAACCACTGACTTGGTCAATATTTTAGCGTTAATTTGGAGATTCCCTTAACGCTAAGCAGAATGATATTTATATAGCACTTGCTTAATAAAAAATATATAACTTAGTGGATAAATATAATTTCATTAATGACCTTCTGATGCTACTTTAAACTTTAATCGGTAGAAGTTTTCAAATACTTTTCAGGTATACACATTAGGTGGGAGCAGGATTTAAGTGCTGTGCTGCTGCCCTAAAGGCTGGCGATTGGAACCCACCCAGCAGCTCCACAGGAGAAAGACCTGGCAATCCGCTCCCATAAAGATTACAGCCTAGAAAACCCTATAGGGCAATTCTACTCTGTCACACGGGGTCATTATGAGTTGAAATCGACTCGGCTCATAACAACAACAGTCTAACACTAGTATGTCTGTGTGAAAGTAAATGACCAAAAGCTTTTTAATGTCCCCCGGCTACACTGGCTATCTTTAGCACTTATATAAGCACCCTGAAGACATTCTGAAGAACTGGATGGTGATCTTTCTCTGCATAACTTTTTAAAAAATCTAACTGCCCATATTAATGTAGCTACATTATCCAGACTTGGTCCCAACCAAAAAGAACCAAACAAAAATTATAAAAAAAAAAAAAAAAAAGGTGAGATTTAAGGAGCCCTGGTGGCATAGTGGTTAAGAGCTTGGCTGCTAGCCAAAAGGACAGCAGTTCAAATCCACCAGCTGCTCCTTGGAAACCCTGTGGGGGCAGTTCTACTCTGTCCTATAGAATCAACTCAACAGCAACGGGTTTGGTTTTGGTTTGGTGACGGCGCAGTGGTTAAGTGCTTGGCTGCTAACCTAAAGGTCAGTAGTTTGAACCCACCAGCCTCTCTGCAGGAGAAAGATGTGGCAGTCTGCTTCCGTAAAGATTACAGCCTTGGAAACCCTAGAGGCAGTTCTACTCTGTCCTACAGGGTCGCTATGAGTCGGAGTCGACTCCACGGCAATGGGTTTGTTTTGTTTTTTGTTTTTTTTTTTTTGGTTAGGTGTGATTTACCCTAAAAATAGGCATCTTCGATCTTCTCTAAACTTGAAGGACAAAGTAAAGAAACGAAAATTACTAACAAGAACACTAGATTTTAGGAACATTTTTCTTGTTTGGAATTCTAAATCACAGGGACACTAACAAAAGTCACCTTTATATAAATGATCATGGTTGTTTGCAAAATCTTTAATCAATTATACCACTCTGACTTACATTGATAGGGAAACAGGCCTGATATAGCCTTTGTGTTTGCAAATTCAAGTACAGTAGGAGTAATCAGTCTTTAGCAACAGGAGAGACACTATCAGCAAATGAAAAGGCAAACATGACACCAACTGATAATGAAGTGATGGCCCAGTATAGCTCCTACAAGCTTTTTGTCATGATGTTGTGTTGAAGACTATCGCTTTATAAGGAATGGCTCCTCTCACCTGTTATGGATTGGATTATGTCCCCCCAAATACGTGTTGTAAATCCTAACCTCTATGCCTTTGGTTATAATCGCATTTGGGAATGGGTTGTCGTTGTTATGTTAAAAAGGCAGGATTAGTGTAGGGTGTATCTTGAATCAATCTCTTTTGAGATATAAAAGAGATTAAACAAGCGAGCAGCAATGAGGGAAAAGAGATGCCAAGCCACATAAAGATCGACCAGTAGCAGAAGCTCAAAAGAAACAAGGACCTTTCCCCAGAGTCGACAGAGAGAGAGAAAGCCTTCTCCTAGAGCCAGCACCCTGAATTTGGACTTTTAGCCTCCTGTGAGAAAATAAATTTCTGTTTGTTAAAGCCACCCACTTGTGATATTTCTATTATAACAGCACTAGATGACTAAGACACATTTCCCTCTAGTCGAACCTCCTTTTAGTGGAGGGTACCACCATGATGCCTATTACTTAACCTGCTGTAATAAATGCAGATTTATAGGAAAGAGGTTAAAATAAACACAAATAATTTAAAATGCATTAAGTAGGAAATGCCACTTTTGACAAAATTATGTTGTAAATTTTACAGAAAACCTCAGAAAAACACTCATAAATCTTTCTTTTTTTTCTTTCTGCCAGAAAAGTGGCATCCATATTTCTTAACTCGGCAGCATGAACAGTTGTACAAAACTGAAAACTTTTAAAAAGTAGTAAATAGCTTTCATAATAGTAGATGCCTTTAGTGTAAAGGAAACTGTATTAATTTTTTTTTTCTTAAAACTATTTTTTCAGGGTTTTGATTTCCTGGGCCCCAGCTAATTTAATGTATGCTTTAACACAACAATTCCTTTCTGTATAAATAGCAGAAAGCAGAAACCAAGGATGTAACAGATTAAGACACAGGTGCAGGACAGTGTGACATTTTAAGCCATAAACATGTTCCAGTGTAAAATACAGAGTAATTCTTTTCTGAAGGATTCTAGGGGACACAGAACAAATTCCCGGATTTTGTGTAGTAGTGTCTGAGCCATGTCATACATACAGCGCTCAGGATTTGCAGTTTTGGATTGATTTTCAATATTCCAATGCCTCCACCCATGCTATTGTTTTTGGTCTGAGGCCTGTATAAAATATCACTGCAATCCAGGAGGAATGGAGATTGTGGAGCCTCAGGGCTCTTTACTCTTTGGCAGAAAGGTGAAGAAATCTGGACAGTTTTGGAAGTCTCTAAACCACCACCGCAGCCACCAGTTGCCATTGAGTCTACTCTGACTCATGACGACCCCATGTGTGTCAGAGTAGAACTGTGCTCCGTAGGGTATTCAGTGGGCTGATTTTTCACAAGCAGATTGCCAGGCCTCACTTTCCTGTTAGCAGTCAAGCATGTTAACTGTTTACACCGCCCAGGGACTCCCTATAAACCATTTAAAAAACAAAGCCAGTTGCTGTCAAGTCAATTACAACTCATGGTGACCCCATGCATGTGTTTCATAGTAAAACTGTATCCACAGGGTTTTCAGTGGCTGTGATCTTTCAGAAGGAAATCACCAGGGCTTTAATCTGAGGTGCCTCTGGGTGGATTACGAACCACCAACCTTTCAGTGAGTAGCCAAACTCTTAACCGTTTGCACCACCCAGGGACTCATTAACCGCAGTGAGCCAATTCAGCTCAGTCCGCCATTCTGTCTGCCTCAGCCCAGGATTTCCAGTCCCTTCCTTCCCTCCCCTCCCTGGGAGGATAATCGGAGAAAAAGGGTTTATATATTTCCATGCACATTACCCAAAAAAGAGAGAGAGAGAAAAGAAGAGGTAGTTATGACTGGCCCCATGTCATCGTTAGCTCTTATGGTCCTGACCTCAGAGGCAAAATGCACACTGCTTTAATTGGTTGGGATCCAAGGATAACAAGAAAGGGGGTTCATGGATATTTCTATTCATATCTATCACAGAACCCTGGTGAAGGGCAAGAGCAACTGCACAGCAGTTTGCTTGGGAGCCCTGACCCAGGTTAAACTATGCATGTTACAATGAGCTACTTCACAATGAAGTCTTCATTCCTCAAAACACATCTATTCCTGTGGGTTCAGCAGAAAAATGTAAAAAGGCAACTGCCTTGTTCAGGGTTAAGCAAAAAAATATCAGTTCTCATTGTCAGCTAGAAATAATCACTAAGGTTTCAAAACCTGTTAACCTCTCTGTTTAACTTCACCTCTTGCCACTTTCTTCCTCACTGTCTATAATGGACATCTTACAGTTCTTAATCCTGGTTTTCCTTCATATGTCAGCTTAAATAATTTCTTTAGGGCAGCATCCCCAACTCACCCATTAAAATGGCTCCCTTTTCATAAACTCTGCCCTTAACTCCTGCAGAATACTTGTTGTACCTGTATTTATTCAAAGTTGATCTTTTCTGATAGACTACAAGTTTCATTAGGTCAGAGATCAAGTCTATGTGGGTCACCACTATATTTCCAATGCCTGTTCCTTGCAGGGAGCCCTGGTGGTGCAGTGGTTAAGCACTTGGCCACTAACCACAAGGTGGGCAGTTTGAACCCACCAGCCACTTGGTAGGAGAAAGATGTATCAATCTGCTTCCACAAAGATTACAGCCTTGGAAACCCTATGGGGCAATTCTACTCTGTCCTTTAGTGTCTCTGTGAGTCTGATCAACATGATGGCAACAGGGGATTCCTTGCATACAATGGACGTTTAATATAATTTCAGTAAGTCATTAGTATTTTAGTACTAGCTGATGGCAAATATGTTCTGCCATGGTATTTGGTAATAAATTCTCCAAACAATGAGCAGTAGGGCCCTGGATGATATGGGTTGGCTGTAACATTGCTCTAAAGACAAAAATTCTTAACATAAAACCCTGCTAACTCCTCCAGACTCCAGATCTCTCTTGCTATCTACATCCAACAACAGTGTTCTTTCAGTTCTTTGTATGCACCATGGATCCCATTATGACAAGGTGGTTAAAGGGGCTGTTTCCTTTGCTTGAAAGGTTCTCCTTACACCCATTTTGTGTCTGTCCTTCATAGTCCTTCTCACAGTTGAATTTTGCATTTATTTCTATAACCTTTCTTTCCCCCACCAGATTGTGCGCTCCATGAGTTGTTGTTACTTACCATCAAGTCGGCTACAACTCACAGCAACCTTATGTATAACAGAATGAAATGTTGCCCAGTCCTGAACCATCTTTATGATCTTTGATATGGTTAAGCCCATCGTTGAGGCTATTATGTCAATCCATCCCATTGAGAGTTTTCCTTATTTTCACTGACCCTCTACTTTGAGACTGGAACAATATTTCCTTGTGCTTGCTATTGTATCCCAATGCCTAGCACAGTGTAGGCACCTTATAAATATTGTTCCATGGTTGAATGAGAGAACAAATACTGTGGCCAAAACAGAAACTAAAGCTACTATTTCCTTACTGATATTTATTGCAATCTTATCTTTGGAACTGTAAATTTTTCTATTCTTTGTAAAGATGCACCCACCATAGAATGAAAGAAAGCCAAAAATAAACCATCTGTTTTATCATTTTTTCCCATTCATCAAGCCAAGAATTTTCCAAAGATACACATCAGATTTACCAATGTCTGGATTTCTCCAAGAGCATGCCTAGATTATGAGAAAGGCCTATCTTGCATTTATGGCTTTGCCATTATATCCTTGAATTTTAGTCTGTCATACTCAGTGGCCCCTGCCATTGGTTCTTAGCAGAATTAGCTAAATCACTACCCTTTAAAATGGGGTCTTAAGGAATAGACCAAGGTGCATTTGTGTAAGATCTGTGTCAAGCCAATGCATTTTAAAAAATCCCAGTGACTCATGTTTTATGGAAGGCACACTCCCCCACTCTTTCTTGCACAGTAGAGAGACACCTGCCTCATGTTTCCCATCTCACAGTGGATGACTGGAATTGGTATTTTGATTTCTTATCTTAAAATGGTAAGGCCTGACATCACGTCTCATCAGAAATATCTAAAATTGATTTCTTAAAATGGGATGGAAGTGACTTTATGGATTACACAATGGGAGGCTAGACACTGAAGTAGACTCAGAACAAATAAAAATTTACTTTCCTTAATCTCAGGAGTCCCCTGGGTGTGAGCCACTTGACAGTATGCAGCTTGTTTGCTAACATTTTTCCATTTTTTTTTTGCTCTTTTTAACCACAGGTCTTCATAAAGAAGATACAGCCAGTCAATCAGTCCAACAGCTTTTCTGTTGACCAGGGCCTGATTGTGACAGAATATGTGAAAAGTTGACTTTGTTCACCAAACCCAAGCAGATGAAAACTGCTGACTCGCCAGATGCAGGCTTACTTATAGGCAAATGTCAGAGTCATGATGTGTTTTCTGGCTACCAAACGTAGAGGTTTTAAAGTTGTTGGCTCCCTAGTTTGCAATTTAAACCCTCCAACAAAAGTATTCTTCTGGGTAGTGTGGGTGCAGTGTTTGCAAGCTTTAAGTTGTTTAAGCTGAGTTGCCCCACAAAGCAATTACTGGCACCATTTCACTATCTTTCTGTTCTTTTGATGTGGCATTCATTTCGTTTGAAGCATTTGCCTGATTTAGGAGGTACAGGGATTCTGCTAGGATTACCCACCAAGCTCTCCTAGGCCGGGGTCATGGGCAGTCTTGGTGCAAACCACGGAGCCCACTCCATAAATGGAAACACTGAAAAAAAAAAAAAAAAAGTACATCTGACAATAATGGAACCAGCATCAAAGCAAGAGAGTTAATGCCTGAAAGTTATAGGATGTTACCCTTCTTGGGTTATCATGCTTTGACCCCCTTCTCTGGTGAGATTTTGGAATAAATGTTTTGAAAAACAGCAGCAAAACAAAACAAACAAAAAAATGCAAAAATCCTGCGCCTAGATTGATATTTGAAAGGTATAAATCAGCAACTCTGAGCCCTTATTGTTCAAACTTTACAAAGTTATTGTGACCTCCAGAAAATGTTTTCAGAATGTGAGTGCGCAAGTCTTCACCTGGAAAAGGGTAAATTGGGTAGGGCTCGGAACTACATGAGTCAAAGTAAAAACTAGGCCTGGAGAATGATCCAAAATGCCCCCAGCAACAGGTCATTGCTGCAATTTCCCCTGTTTTAAATTACATAAGGGTTGGGCCTTGGTATAAATGTAAAGCCCTGTGGGCACTGGGAAAAGTGAAGCTTTGAAGCCTTACGACAGGGAGGCTTCAAGGTAGAAGTGAGTTATATTGATCCTCAAAAACAGAATTGCATTCAAATATCAATGAAGGCCGTATCTTGAATATGAATAAAGACAATTTCTGTTTCAGTTTTTTTTTCCCCCCCTCTACAATGAACCTTTATTTTTGGCAAGGAGTGGACAAATAGACTTTTAAAATAAGTTTTAAAAACTGAAGCCATTACTCTGGATTTATTTCAAAACAATCCACTTTGCTTCATTGGATTTGTACTAACATAAAAACCCAAGTTATTAATCTAAATTTTTTTTTAATATCCTTATGATGGGAGTCAAGAAGAATATGTTAAAACGATCGTGTCCCTGTAAACACTGGGCATGTATATTAACAGTTCAGATTCAGCTAAGTTGGCTTTTCTTTGCAAAATGATTTAATCATTCTCACATTCTCAGTACTAATGATATCACTCAGAATAATCTCTTAAATAAAAACCTTGTGACTTTTTTTAAAAAAGGCTTTGCCTCAAAATATCTAGTTGCTACTAATATGGATTCAGGAAGCATGGAGTTAAAGAAGTTGGCTTTTTTTTTTTCCCCCTTAAATCTCAACAATTGGAATCAGCAGCTTGCATTATTTTAAAAATGAATGCTTAGAATCAGCAATTTTCTTGGTTTTTTTTTTTTTTTTTAAAGGATCTTGAGGTTTTTTTTTTTTTTTTATTTAAAGTGGAAAACTACATTAAGTGCAAGGCAGTCAACAAAGCAGCAGTCATAAAGCCTAAGTATTCCTAGAGTTATAAAATATGTCCATTGTGCCAATTCCACCACCAACAATGAAGTTTTAAGCATTAATATGTCTTCATTGCAGTTTTAATGCCTTAATATTGACTCTATAGCTCTTTGGGGTAATTTTGCTTTCTCTGGTACTTGAAAGGTGATGATGTCAGCGTTCTTCACACTGATTCATATGCAGGTTGATGAAGCTGAGTTATTTATTGAGTTCCATTATATTTTCTATAAACATTAGTTCTCAATAAACAGAGACATTTAGCCGAGGGTTTATTTATTAAATAGGTACTGTACAGATGGTTTTGCCACACATGATGTGCTGCAGAGGATATTACTCAGGAATAATCAGCTGTGTTATAGCTTGGCTAAATTAATAAGATGATAATGATGAAATTGATGCTTTTGAGCTAGGCTTGGTAAATGGTTTTTGCATAAACAAACTGATAAATTTGAGAAGCAATTACTTTCTTGTCAAAGATAAAAACACAACAGGGCCCATTTATAGTCAGGTCCTATTTATTTTTAAAGATTGTACCAGATTTTATGTTTAATATGCTGCAATTAAAAAATAATACTTAAATGAAGAAGAATTTAAAAAAAAATCTAACTTTCTGAGCTCTCCTTCATATCTGAAGCAGCAGCATTGCTTGATTAGACATCAAGCAAACTTTTTTTGCTGCATCTGGAGGGAAAATACATCTGAAAAACAACAGGGTAACATTCTACATAAATGTTTAATCATAAAGGCATGTTGCAAATCAGCTGATTGACAACTCCCTCTATCCCTAATTTTCACCCCTTTCCCCAGACACACAAACACACAGACCCAAGCAGTCTACACTACAAACACTTTTTTTATCTGGTTTCCAAATAGCAAATGAGGTGTTTAACTTAGTTTACAGTGTTCCACGAGAGGTACAGAATTTATCTACTGTCACCTACATAGGGTCTTCAAACTTTACGTGCAGCCTGAGCATGAAAAATATATGCCTGTTGATAAAATCTATTGATACATTTTCATTGAGTAATGTTGCCTTTTTATACTGTAAAAGTCAGAACTGACTTCTAAGGTTAGGGAAACATTGTTTCTCTCCCCAGCTTCAGCCAAATTCTAAAATACTCTGTTTAAATCACACTCTGAGGGACCAGGCTTTAGAGCTGGACATGCTCATATGTGTTGTGTTCTATTCATATCTATGCCAGCTACCCATTAAATAGACTGCATACGTCTGTGTGTGTTGTGTGTGTTGTGTGTGTTGTGTGTGTGTGTGTGTGTGTGCATTTTTAACTATGCATGAAGAATAATTTAGAGGCAATCTTATAACCTGCAGTAATGCATTGAAAGCTATTTCATACTAAACAGAGGTTTCATTTTTCTTCTCCTTAAAGAGTTTATGATTACCAAAGATAGATTTGGCACATTTTTACTATTTAGGTACTTTTACTGGTCTACAATGAACTATTTGTCACACAGAAAAAGAGTCACCAAAAAAAAAAAAAAAATCTTAATTCTAAATGCTGGGATGCCAAATTTTTGTAATACATTTATATGCAAAAAAATTAAATCACAGAGGCAAAGACCACCACTGTGGAAAAGCATAACATGAAGCCATCAACTGTGAAATGAAATCAGATACCTGTTTCATTGAAATAGCTACCTTCTTTGTCTTTTTCAAAGAGGACTTTGGCATCCTCTGTTTAAAAATATGCTAGCTTAAATTAATGCTGTGACCCTTCAATGTCAGTTACAGTGTTAGAGTAGGTGTTTTGCATTTTATTGTTTGCGTGATATGAGTGAAAGCAAAATGCTGTGTATGTGCCTGGTAGGAATTCTATCCCTCTGGGCGGCTCATGAAAACAAGATATTTATCTTCTCAGGAAATGCCAGTAGTGATCACAAATAAATAAGAATAAGCGAAGTTATTTTTAAAATTCATAAGCAATTTTTATCACAGAAATTCATGATATACTATTCCGATATCAGAATGCCTAATGATTTGCTACAAAACTTCAGTTGGGATTTTCTCCTCTTGTTTAATTGGAAACAACTGCTCCCCAGGACTAATTACAACTCCATCAAAAAAGAAAGGCAAGCACAAATAAGTCTCAAAGAAATGTGAAAACTTTGAAGGTGAAGCCCTGTAAACTGAACTGGGGATGAAATTTAAAACCATCCTATGAGCTATGCTTTCTAGAGACTCTTGCAGTGGATGTCAAGGATATAATTCCAGGCGATTTTCTAGTGATATCAAGAGGCGTGAAAGCATAGCATATTGAGATGCCTTAGATAGTGAATGTCACATTGATCAGCTTACAAATTGATTATTGTTAATAGAAATTCTACGTTGGGTCCGCAACATCATATGCTTTACTGAAAATAAATCATGGTAAGCACTTAGCAGAAACTTCTGCTCCTTGAAACTGATCAGAATTATCTAACGCATCACTAACATGTAAATGTATGTGAGCTCTGCATAAGTTATAATCTTGGTGTAGGAATCTTGCCTGACAGATACATTTACCTCCTACTTTAAAAATTTAGAATATTTTAAATTACCTATAAAATTAAAGAATGAATGAATGCAACGGTGCATCTGTTTCTTGTTTTGCTATTAAAGGTTGCAGTGTCTGAATTGATTGGTCTTCATTGAAAAACGTACAAGATCCTGTGTCACAAATCCGAGCATCTGGATTTGTCCTCGACTTTAATAAATACACTGCAATGGTAATTCCTAATAATACACAGCACACACCTGAAAACTAATACAAGAGCTGTTTGTTTCTAATACTAAAAGAAATTTTAAAGCTTTTAAAAGACTTGCTGTTTAGACTACTTGGTAGTCTAACATTCAAAACAATCATGTACGTAAGGATGAACTAAGAAATATATCTCGGCAAATAACAACATGAAAGTTGTCATATTAGTGAAGTTAGTTCCAATCAATATTCAGATGACACTGATTTTTCTCATTAAAATCTCCAGGGAACTATCCTAGTCAAAACTTATATGTAGATACAAATGTAGAGAAAGAGCATTTCACTAGCCAAAAACTCTTAAATAATTTTAAAATGTTAAAACCTTATTTGGTCTATGCACCTTCTTTATCATATATTTTTATCAACAGACTAATTTATGTTCACCATTTGCTACATTTAATAGTTCCATTTTGAGCACTGGTAATATATTCAAATAAATAATCAAAATAAGAATCAAATTCTTTTTAGACATATTTTGACAGCTATTTTTAGGTTTATAATTTACAAATAGCACTTTTTAAAATTTTCATGCTAAATTATATTTTGAAAAATAGCAAAACACTCAAAAACATTCACCCAGTTCTGCTATATGTGAGTAATGTACTTCTAATACATTTATTTGTAGCACTAAAATATAGTCATGGTATTTCATATTTATGAAATTATCTCTTTTGTCTTAAGTAATTTTTGTTTGTTAGAATAATCAAAATTACATCAATTAAATTATTGATTCACATGAAATGAAGAACACTGGTTTTAGCAGTGGTGAGAATATAAACTCTAATGGAGAACACAGAAAGTCCCCTTATAAACACGCATTGGAGCAGCCTCCTCCGTTTAGAAAGCTAAGTTATGCCGATTACAAAGCAATTGTGTAAGATGGCTTGCACGGATTGGAACACTAAGCAACCATTCAAAACGCGAGTGGGAGAATTTCAAAGGCACTAAATAGAATTACAAATTTCCTGACACTTTGCATCTTAGAATCGCTTTCATATTCACTCCTCACTTCACTCTTAGATGTAAATATATGTCCAAAACAGGCCAAGAATGCATTCATTCATTCATTGCTTCTTTGTTTTATTCATTTACTGGGAACCTAATATGTGCACTTCTGGGTAGACTACTGAGGATGCTAAAATGAATCAAGCAAGGGCTCTATCTTCAAGCTGCTCAGAACGGTGGGGGAAATGGGCAGCATAGTATAAGAGACGTATATGTCTCAGTACAACCAAGTTAAAGTCTATCGTAAAGTATGCCACAGGAGAAAAATTCATTAACAGGTAGCAGCTGAAGCAATATGCTCAGCTGTTTTATGTACATGAAAACCGAGGTATCATCAATCCAGGTAGAAAACCAGAAGCACAGACAAATTTGAGGCTGAACTTATAAAATACTGTGGTGGATAACCAAAGAGATGTTCTTCCATCTCAAAACATGTTCCCTGGGAAAAGGAAGGTTAAAATTGAACAAAAAATCCAGTTCTAAAATGCATAGGGAATTGGGAGTAGAAAGGAAATGAGGGATGATAGACCAATAACTGAAAAAAGTCCTTCTAAAATTGGAAATTTTTAGATCTTCTGAAATACTGTTCTTCTAGCGGTAGGTATTATTTTGTTTATAGTCCCCGAAGACTTTTTTATCTTACACAGAGGAATCTTCCACCATCCGTTGTTAGAAACTTTTGAAGGGCTGTACAACAATAATCCTCCTAACCCCATTAATTCCTCTGTTTCTCTGTTGAGATTCCCAACGAGGTACCAATTAGTGTCAACTGTCATGATGTTTTGAGATGTAGACACCTGTCTTCTAATAACTGGACTGAGACCACCAACTCATTTCACACAGACCATCAAACAGACATAGATGGATAATGGCTTCCATTTACTACCAACCTGGGCTCAAGCCAAGACCTTCTCCCGTGGAGCTGCTTTAGCATTCTTGATGACAAACAGCAAGTTGAATGTGTCTTCACTCTTCTCTAATAAATGGACTATGACTGTGGCAATAAGTGCCACTAAATAATTACTGCTCTCATTCTCTGTTACCACCATAGTTGAACTTTGTACAGTCAGTCTCTCCTAAGCAAGTATTTTTAATACTCATTGAAGTAGAATGGGGATTAAGATTCATGTGCAATTTAAAAAAAAAAAAATATGGAAATTAAATTTACATATTCATGTCCCACCATAAGATGAGGAGGTAAAGAAAGCCTGCTGAATGTTAGATTCCAAGAAGCAAAATAAACAGTATCAACATCAGGGATACATGAATTCCATTTGTGTAGCCGAAATGTAAAGTATTGTATAACCATCTGCATATTGTGGTTCTCTAAAATAATCTTTAAAGTGACTTTAGAGTACTTAAGTAGAAGAGATTCTCAGATTCTCATCTATATTTCAGACTTTAAAGGGGATTTGTGTTTCTTTCTCAAATGTTAATCCAAATTATCAAAAACACAAAAGGAAAAGGGATTTGGTGCAGCTCAAGGTTAATAGTCTTCATTGAACATAATAATTAATTTTTAAAATAATAATAATAATAGTGGCTAATATATACTGAGTACTTCCTTTGTGCCAGGCATTGTGCAAAACTTTGCAGGTAGTATCTCATTTAATTGCCATAAGAGTCCTACCTAGAAGGTGGATACCATCCTCACTTTTATAGATGACATAGTGATATTCAGGAAATTGGTTATAAGCCCAAAGGATCACTAGCTCACAATTCCAGCAATTCAAAAATGGGCTTAATACCTTTTATTTTACTTCAGTGTAGTTCAAGTTCTTTTATTTTGCTTAAGCAGAACCGGTTCCCACCAGCAGTGGAATTAATGCTCTATCAGTTTTACTCACACACTATCATCAAAGCATTAGCATGTAAGGAAAGAGTATGAAGCAGGTGGGTCCGAAGCTCATAATTAGGAAAAAATTGAATTTGTTCCACCAAATGTACTTCTTCTACTCTACCATTAATTAATCAAAAGTCCATTTATTGAGAACCATTATACACAAATCACTGTGTTATGTGTTTTGGGAGATACAAAGATAAATAATCAATTTACTGAACAAATATTTAATGCACACCTGCTATCTACCAAGCATTGTTTCTCCACTACGTTAATATGTCACTACTCTGTACAAATTATTGTGATGAGCACTGTGAGGAATAAGAGTAAACTAGACATTGATTCAGCTCATAAAGAGTTTACAGTCTAGTAAACTAGATGTACACATACATCTAGTCATACACATACACAAATCATTATAGCAGAAAATGACAGTATTAGAAGAAATCAAGAAATAAAGATCTAAAGGAGTACAGGATAAGGAGAAATTGTCTCTAGTTTTAGCGGTAAGTTAAAGAAGAAAGTTAGGTAAGCTCTTAGACAGCTAAAGTACTTGTTGGGGTGGGTGCTTCAGAGATATTAATCTAACAGTATAAAATATACCCGGTGGAGGAAGGGTAGAGGCAGGAAGAGAAGTTAAAAGATAGCTATAGTCGTCCAAGTACTATCTAGGGGGTAAAAACCTCATGGGGGCAGTGTCTGACCTCCTCCAACTTTACAAAGGGGAAAGAGAACCAAGATCAACAGCTCAAGGCTGACTTCCATGAGATGGAGGCCAGACAAGCCTCCTCTCTCCACTATCTTTACTAATTCTGACACTGACCGTCCTTCCCACAGCACTCTCTGCATCTCTGCTGGGCTCGATAATTCATTGCAATGGCCACAAAGAACTTATAGATCATGCTCACGATTATGGGGTTTATTAGGAAAATAACAGTTACAATTCAGGCCCAGGAACACTCAAGGATACAGTTCTTCCATCAGGACAGCCTCTTCCCAGCCATGCTCACAGGCACGCCTCTCCCTGGCTCTAGGCTTCTGCCCAAAGGCACTCAACTTTCTCCTTCCGTGGGCCGGGAAGCCCACCGCGCCATCCCCTGATGCCAAGTCTCTCCTGCCACCGCTTCTCACCATCTTCAGGGTTACAGCTCTCTCTCTCTTTTTTCTCTCTGGGTCTCCTGCTTCCAGGAGCTTCTCAGGACAGGGATCCCCGATCCAAAGGATGTGCTGGCCTCTGGCTGTTCTTCCTTAGAGGTGGTGGTAACTTATCTTTCCTGCTTCTGGGATAGCTAACCTCAAGCCCAACTGAATGGCAAAGCTGACCAATCCCTTTGGTGGGCCACAATTGCCATATCTACACAGTCCCGCCCAATCACTTTGGTGGAAGTCACAAGACCATGGCTAGAAAGGCCACACAATAGCGATCTATGGCATCACAAGGGGTCTCTTAGAGAGGTTGTAGGTTGAAACAGAGAATTAGGGTAGAGATGGCAAACCCAGAGTCATCTGAGAAGTAATAATGAAGCACAGAAGGTGGGCAAAAATATGAGAGACTGCAGAGCTAGAAGAGAAAATGAGATCCTTAGAAATACAGGCCAGCACCCACCTTCAGAGGCACATTGTCTAACCGTGGAACTATGCATCCTCGTAACAAAAAATGAGAGAGACAGAAGGTGAGAAAGCAAAAGTTAGCATGAGGGATATGTTATTAACACAACATTGGAACATATACACACTTTCCCTATAATAGCTCTAACTAATTTAACTATCCCAGAATTTTCAGAATTCTAAGTTATGAAGGCCAAAGGCTACCAGATATCAGCACTTCTTAAATGGGGATGGTTTTTGTTCCCCATGGGACATTTGGCAACGCCTAAGGCATTTTTGGTTTTCACAACAGGGAAGTGCTACCGGCATGTAGTAGGCAGAGACCAGGAATGCTGCTAAATATTCAGCAATGCACAGGACAGCCCCCCATACACACAAAAAAGAAAGAATAATCTAGTCCAAAATGTCAATAATATCAAGGTTGAGAAACTCTGCTTTAAAGTTACTTCTACCCTTTAACTAATACTAAGGTACTTGGTCAGTTAAGTTCACCAATAAGATGAGCTAATATATTTACCTAAATTTTATTTGTATGTTTAAAACAGTCATGCAAGAAGACACTAAAAAGAAGACACTAGAATTTTCTAGGGTAATTTCGACCATTAAAAAAAGGTAATATTCATAACAATTTGGATAAGTACCTAGTTTTAAGCATGCGTTTAAAATTTCAGATATTCAAAATGTCCAGCATTTTATGGCATAATTGTGTTTTCTAAGTTTCTGTTTTCCAAAATTCTATTAACCATTTCATTCTTCACAGTTCCAGGCTATTAAAATGTTCAGGATAACTTAGCACATACAGAAGTTTGCCTGGGCTGACTTCATAGCTAACTTTCCTTTTTAATCCTGAATAACCTTTTCAGTCCTTAAATTTCAGTACACTCTACTTGTTTTGTTATTTATGCCCATGGGTCTCTGTGAACACTTATCCTGCTTTTATGCAGATTTTATTTAGGTGATTCTGCTGTCATTGTGAAAGAGTGCCTTCAGCTAAGCCCTTTCACGATGAAGCCAGCCACAGAACTACTGCGCATCTGTGATTTACAATTGACAAAGCACTTCCATGACATCATCTCACTCTTCAGGACAAGTCCGTCACACTGTGTGGTACCTCATAGCACGTGTCAGGAATTACCACCATGTTGGAAAGAGGAAATTAGGACCTAGAGATGCAATTAAGGTCTCGGGCCAGACCTGGAACTCAATTTGTCTGACTCTTGTCCATTAAACCACATCCTACCTGCCCAAACAACTCACAGAACACACCTACTGCTTCTTGCTCTCAAATCCAGGATTCACATTCATGCACAAGGTTCACACTGTCTGCCTATCTCAGATTGCAGCATTCATGCAGGCAAAATAAAATGCTGCATTTCTGAGGCTGCTGTTAAGGCTAAAATAACAGATTGCTTCAATGGACAAGATTTTGATTCCAATGCTTCTTACGGACAGCAGCTTAGACTAACCATTCAGAAGGGGCTGAAAGACCCTGTTTTAGCTCATTCTTCATTTATCAGTGGCACTAAACCCATGATTTTAAGGAAAAAAGTTAGGCTGCTTGTTTAAAATATTAGATGTGATTAGAGTCCATTTACACAGATTTCTTTATTGCATATTTATAGAATTTGAGTGTGAGAGAGAATTGTGCCAACATTATGTAGATATTAGCTTTCCACTACAAATCAGAGATTCCTTTGGCCACCATGTTGCCCAGTCCCCTTTCTCTCCACCCCTACCAAACCCCTGTTAACATCCTGGTAATCTAGACAGTTAGGTAATGGAGTCAGTTATCAACTTACAACTTTGAGAATATTAGTTTGGATTCCCTCTGAGGGGTCCATGAAGACATGGACAGTGTTGTGGTAGCTGATAAATAAAATGGAAATTAGAACCAAAGAAAGAATCTTAGGGTCTGTTTAGTCCAACAAGCTCACTTTCAGCTGAGAAAACTGAGCCCCAAAGAGGAGACCCTAACAAATATAAATCATGGTCATTGCAAATATATTTAGAAATGATGAAAATCTCTCCTGTCCATTAGCTTTCTGCAGAATGCCTTTCATTCCCAAACACCAAGTATCATTTTCTGGGGTTTTTTTTTTTTTTTTCTTCTTCTTCTTTTTTTTTCTGTTGCTGCCTCCTCATCCTCAGTGCTCCAGGTTTCTTTTGACTCATCATTAAATCAATTATTCTGGTTTGTTTAGCAGAGTCTGTGGTTTACTTCCTAGTGTTAAATATATGGGCTCTGGGACTACCTGGATTTGAATCCCACATCCATCTGTTAATAAGTGGGAGGCATTGGAAAGGAACATAATCTACCTGGCCTCTGTTTCCTCGTCTCCAACATGGAGAGAATAGTTGTACCTACTTCACAGATATTTGGAGAGAATAAAATGAGATTACATGCATGTGTGCAACATGTGTGGCACATAGTTCATGCTTAATAAATGTCAGCTATGAATTCCAAGAACAGCATTTGATTTTCAAAATCCTAACTATTAATTAAATTCAGTAAGTATGTGACACCGATCAAGACACCTAATGGTTTACTGTGTCTTTGCTGGGAGCAGGAGCAATATAAACATGACATGTAGAATAGTAACCTTCATTTCCAGCACTGTATACCAAGCACTGGAGTGAGTAGTTGCACTGCTTTGTCCCATTTGAACCTTATAACAATCCAACTCTGTTTTCCAATTTTCAAATGAGAAAACTTAACCATGTCCAGGAGAGATTAAGTGATTTGTCCAAGACCACTTGCAGACAAGATTCTGGAGACAAGACAGGAAATGAGAGGTATCTGATCCCAAAGCCCCTCCTATATAAACCACATTTTTTTTTCCTTTTCTAGAAGGAGTCTGACCTTAGAGAGTTTACAATCAGGTACCAAGTGATACAGACAGAGAGCAAGGAATATGTTACAACACAGCAAAAGCTGGAGGACCTCAGCCCTCTGACCCTTCTGCTGTTTCTCCTCACCAATGCCTAGGAATTGGACCTTTTAACATTTGAAATTTAATTGTGGTAGCATTTGTATTCCACAACGTTCAGATTTTAATTTCTGACTTTCATTACGTCTCTTCCTGCCTATCACATAACCATTATTATACCTTGATTTCTCTGCCATTTTATAAAAAAATGATTCAAAGCATAAGTAATTATATATTATATATAAATTATTATATATAAACTCAAGAAATTTGAAAAGAAAGAAGTCCATTAACTTTATATTGCCCACAAAAAAAGAAAATTAAGACATTTCCTTGGTGGCTCACTGCTTCAAAAAAATTTCATCATACCACTTGTACCGCCTTTGAGACTCTACA
This sequence comes from Dugong dugon, assembly GCA_030035585.1. Classification (NCBI taxonomy): domain Eukaryota; kingdom Metazoa; phylum Chordata; class Mammalia; order Sirenia; family Dugongidae; genus Dugong; species Dugong dugon. The sequence goes on along the minus strand of CM057461.1, from coordinate 160,879,078 downwards.
GTGACATACAGTCACATATTGCAGGCATTCCAATCTAGAGAAAGTGTCAGTTCAAAGGAATAAGGCCTGGATTTTTTTTCATAATATTCAAAGTTTAGTAGATGCTGAATAATAATATTGATAGAAATAATAATGCCCTAATAATTTTTATTACTTTTCTTCTGGTTAGGAATATTACATACACACTGTGCATGTATGTGTGTGTGTGTGTGTGTGTGTAGTATGTGTTTGCTTTTTATAAAGCTTCTGAATAAAACTGGAGAGTATCCAATCCAACAAGCTCTAATGTCAATCTTTATTTTACAAGCACAAAAATGTATATCACGAGAAATTGTCATTCATCATGACACTTCACATGTACTGCCCTGTTTTAATAGAAAAATCTAAAGTTTCATTATGTTAATGTTGAGCAATGAAAATAAAACATCATAAAACAATAAGCACTTTTCGGTGATTGGCTATAGTAATTTTCTGTCAGCTTCAAGCACAATGAAAACACATTGAATGGGAATGAAACAAATGCTAGGAATCCAGCAGCACCAGAAACGTTTTCCCAGATCCCCGGAAATCTAGTGTTGATAAGTGTCAGCCCAAATAAAATACAACTTGCCCAATAAATAATTGTTACAGAGAAGAATTTATAGAGGCAGTCTTTCTATATACTAATGCTGAAAGAAATCTATGCAAATAAAATTTCCCGAAGTGACGGGCTCATTTAAAATTTAATAACTTATGTGGCTCAAATTCAAAATAGAGGAATATTACAGAGCAAATGCAACACAGAAGCTCATCAATAACTTCGCTGATTTTTTTTTCCTTTGTAGGCAACACAAATACAGAATTGATATACTAATAGAGAACCATCTACCACTTGAACATTGTGCAGACAAAGAAAAAATAGCCACATGTACAATACGGTTGTGAATAAGCTTCAGTGTTTTCTGTATACAGACATATAGTTACAGGGCAAGTAACTAGAAATATGGATTGGCATAAGGGAGAAGCATAGATTTAATAAAATATCTTAATCATATTTCTTCTTTAGTATCAAAAAATCTAAGATGCAGACGACTTTATTTCATTCATATTTGTCTCTCCATTGTTTGCTTACAATTCCTTTATTATAGCAATTCCCTTTGGAATGAAACAAATATTTCTCATATAATGGGGCATGTTAACCAAGGTATACTTTTCATATTTGTCATATGACAAACTCAGAGGAAGTTATTCATAAATATTTATTGAGTTTATATTAAATTATATTTTATACGTGTATACAAAAATCCACTAGAGTGGACCACTCTAGGTGAAGATAGATAAACATTCTACTTTGCAATGTGTTAAAGTTCAAAATATCCATCTATTCATTTATAACCACTCGAAAGAAAGGTAATGGAGACCAGATATCGAGACAACAGTTTCCTTCATTTTTTTCATTATTGATATAATTTATAGAAAAATTTGTCATTATTTTAAGATGTTTTAATCTGCCTTTTTTGAGTCAAATGAGTATATGTATTTTGTACTCATCCCACCCTTGCATGAAACATATCTCAGAACACTGATCTATTTTACTGCATTTTGTCTACTTCATGTCAAAGAGTTTAGGTATTGCCCAAACCCTAACTCTGTGAACTTGTGACTTTCCTCACCTGTTTCCATTCCTTTATACCCCAGAACAGTGACTTTTTAATAAAAGCAAAACCTGAAAACAGTTTGCCCAAACTGGATTTATAACACCTCTTTTCATACATCTCGTTTTTGTTTTGTTTCATTTTGTCTTGCTTTTTGCTAATGTCTGATGAGCATTTTGCAGAAGACTAGAATTAATAAACCTCCACTTCTAATTAGGGTTTATAGGCAATAGAGGTCTGTATTATGTTCTAGATGTTTTATAATACACTGAATTGCAAAACATCTATGTCTGCCCCGGCTCCTGAGCATGTCTATGTAGTTACAAACTTCACTACCTGAGTATTCCTCATTGGTTCTTTTACATTCATTCAACAGCAATGAGTTCTTTCCACTCCACAAGAGGACAAGCATTATCTAACCTATGACATGGGACCTCTTTCCAAGAGTTTATATGATCGAAAGGAAAGATAATCACTGTCTACACTATAAGTGTCCTACCGTTTCTTTGGGTGATCAAGCCCACTGCATCTTTTTAGTCCCAGTGCCCCTGCTTCTCTGACAACAGAGGCCGTTCTCTGGCCGCTCGGCTGGCTCTGCCCACACCATTGGCTGCACACAGTGCTTGAGTCCATGCAGACTCCCCTTTGTTCTGTTGTCTGTGCAGACAACGCTCACCCGACTGTGTAGAAAAAAAGTGCTAGACTGGAGCTGAGTGCGCATAAGTAAAATATAGTTGAATAGTGCCTAAGGAAACAGAAACATTATTTTAAATTATCTTGAACATAAAACCCAAGTGACGATTTGGCAATATAGCAACGAAAAAAATCTCAAAACCAGTTATTCCTTTTAAATAAAAACAAAAATGAGAAACAGTAACTATTAGAAATCCCACCTGGTGCTTTTCCTGTGTTAATGATGCTTCTTAAATTGCATGTGGGTAAATGGTAATTTTGTCTCACACCATTAAAAACTAATGGAACCCTTGATGATAAGAAATGCCATAGCTAGCTTGTTGGAAAACGTTTAATTAATAAAGTAATAAAATTATTGTAAACTAGTGCAGTTTCAGGGAGAATTCAATGGGATAGAAAATAGATAAAACATCCTAGAGAGTTTGTATAGGAAATAAACATTACTATATAAAATACCATATAAAGTTGAGGGAGTTTGTGCCACGTAGAATTACAATTAGATATTATACTAATAAAAAAAGATTATTCTTTCAGAGAAAAAAAAGAAGCTAGAGAACAAAGCTTATAAAAAGCTGTTTCTAATCATCCAAGACAGTATCTGTGTTACAAAAAAGGGAACATTTTATTTTTCCATAATTTGATACTCAGAATTTAGGTGCAAGTATATGTATAATAACTTAATGTTAAAATTATCAAATAATTGGTTAAATAAAAACTATTAAGCCATTCTTTCTCCTGCCTTTTTTAGTGGTGGTTAATTCTTTCGGTAATGTCTTACACTTTTCCCAGTACACTCTTCATTTTCCCTGGAACCTTGGGTCTCCCTCAAGAATCCCAAATGTTTGTCATTCATGTGTAGGTAAATCACTAAATAATGAATATTCTAATGATCAGCTCAGTTTTTCTTTGACTCTGAAGTGTAGAGTTAATTCCTTTTTAATTTTTTAATCTTCCTCAGGTTTTATACTGCTCTAAGATTAACACTACAGTTTATAAGGACAACCTCACAAGCAGTAGGGAAATTTGGAGTATCAGTCAAGGACAAAAAAAGTCTCAACTTAAAAAAAATAGATTTTAAAACTTTACGTTACCATTTTCAAGTAATAATGATCAAGTGGCTGCTTTAGCGGCAGTGTTATCTATATTTTAGATATTTGTAGAAATAACACTGATTTTGAGATCTTTCAAGGTTTCAGATATTTATTCATGTATGCCTGGATGTATGCATTCCTCCATTAATTCCAAAAATACTAATCTGCAACTTCTGTGTTTAAGTGCTGCTATACACTTGGGGACATAGCAATGAACACAGGATAGCTGCCTTCACACAATTTATAATCTAGTCATCATTTTGACTTGGTTGTGAAATGAAACAAGTTTCCCCCTTTTCAGAGGCTGTCTTAGAAATTTTTCCAATTCCCTAATTTCTTTTGTCAATAAACTACTTTTTTTTTAATCTTCACTCAATCTTTTATTCCTAGCTATTTTTTAATGCACATGGCTGCTAACCGAAAGGCTGAAGTTTGAATCCACCCAGAAGTGCCTCAGAAGAAAGGCCTGGCAATCTACAGCCAAAAAATCAGCCATTGAAAACCCTATGAAGCACAGCTCACTCTGACATACATGGGGTCACCTCGTTTATTTTTTAAAAGTTAAAAATTACTCTATTTATAATCTCTGGGGAGGGGATGCCTTTCTTAGCAGATCTCCAAATCCTAAATCGTCAGGAAAAGTTTGACCTTAATATATGAGAGTTTTCCATAATCAATTAAAAAACAATAAATAGTATATGAGAAAAATTAGCAAAGAACTTTAACAAGTAATTTATGAAAGACAAAATGTAAAAGGACGATCAATGTTAGATACACAGCAATATCAAAAATAAAAGAAACACATATAGATGAGATCACATACAGCATTTGTCCTTTAGTTACTAACTTATTTCACTCAGCAAAATGTTTTCAAGGTTCATGCATGTCACAGCAAGTACCAGAACTTTATTTCTGTTTATAGATGAATTATATTTCACTATGTGTCTATACCACATTTTGTTTATCCATTTGTCTGTTAATGGACACTTGGGTTGTTTCTACCTTTTGGCTATTATGAATAATGCTGCAGTGAACACTGGTGTACAAGTGCCTGTTGCAGTACTGGCCTTCAAGTCTTTTGGGGTACATACCTAGGAGTAAAATTGCTGTCTCATATGGTAATTCTATGTTCAGCGTTTTGAGAAACTACCATACTGTTTTCCTCAGTGGCTGCACCACTTTACAATCCCACCAGCAATGGATTAGGGTTCCAATTTCTCCCCATCTAAGCAAACACTTTTTGTTTTTCATTTTCCTGATAATAGCCATCCTAGTGGGGGCAAAGCGCTATCTCGTTGTGGTTTTGATTTGCATTTCTCTAATATCTTCTTTGGTGAAATGTCTGTTCAAGTTCTTCACCCAATTTTGTAGTAGGTTGTTAGCTGTTTTCTTGTTGAATTGTAAGAGTTCTTTAGATATTCAGGATATTAAACCCTTATCAGATACACGGTTCTCAAATATTTTCTCCCATTTCATAAGTTGTCTCTTCACTTAAGTATCTAGAATAGACAAATGTAAAGTGATTACCAGGGTGGGTAGGAGAAGGAAATGGGGGGTTATTGTTTAAGGGGTATTGAGTTTCTATTAGGAATGATGAAAAAATTTGGAAAGTGATAGTGGCGATGGTTATACAACATGATGAATGTAATTACTGTCACTGAATTGTACATGTAATAACTGCTGAAATGGTAAGTGTTGTGTTATATAGATTTCCCCACAATAAAATTAGAATAAAATAAATATGAATTAAAAGTCACAAGATTTTTTTCATGTCTCACAAGGAAATAAAAATCAAAAATTGATTATACTAAGGTAGGTAATAGTATGTGGAGAGAAGTACTCTTTATTTAGCTGGTAGTACAACTTCTAGGTGTTACAACTTAAAATATTTACCAAAATTAAGAAAACAATAGATATAGATACATAATTTTGACTCCATAGTTCCAATTCAGGAATTTATCAAAAGCAAAGAATGAGGGGAAAAGCATAAAGATAAATGTACAAAGATATTCACAGCAACATTGCTTATGATAGTTGAAAATTTAGGGAAAAAGACTAATAAGGAACTGGTTAAACAAATTATACATATGAAAAAATTAAAGCACAATTAAATGACAGCTCTCTGTATATTTGCATGGAAAAATATTCATGACACATTGTTAACTGAAAAATGTAGAGTATGGAAAATTATGTGTAATTTAATCACATTAAAAAAAATTTGCGTATATATTTGGAAGACAGAACCTAAACTTATAAGGTGCTTTTTGATTTTCCACTTCATTCATTTCTCCTTTGTTTGTAATGAACATTTATTAAGCTTGTAAACAAAAAAATAAAGATACTTTCTTTTTGAAAATGAAAAATTCACTCTACTGTCAAAGATGCAAAAACTAAATATAATTGTCTGGTTCAGGTTTTCATGATTCCAAGGTCAATTGGCTAGAGCCTATAAAGTGAAGTTGTCTGGCTTTTGTGGTGAATTTGAAGTTATCACGTTGTCATAACTTATGAAAACTTCCCAATTTCTAGGACCAAAAGTCATATCTGAAAAAAGAAACAACATGCCATGTATATATATACAGAGACAGAGAGAGAGATCTCAACGTATCTTCACACACTTTTCCGTAACATGGGAAAAAGTGCCCTCAAGAAGAACTCATCTTATTTCAGAATTACATTAGCATTTTGTGCTGGTTGCTGCATTCACTTTAGAAGCAAGCACACTATCATATATACTTACTTGGAATTGTTTTGTAATTTCATTCTGCAATTTAGAACTGAGAATTTAGTAAAAAGACCAGAATTAACATCTTTCTGTTGTTTTCATTCACTTAGCAAAGTCATCTAGCACCAACAGCTAAACCATGCCCTGGGAGCAAAGGAAATCTATCCAAGCTGGAAGGCATATGGTTAATTACTGGTCGTAAAATATGAATGGAGTTAGAGGACATGCCACTGGTATCTCAAATACCAGCATGGTCACCTAGGTGGACAGGTCAGTGGAACTTCCAGACTAAGACAGACTAGGAAGAAAGGCCTGGTAAACTACTTCTGAAAATTAGCCAATGAATACTCTATTAATCACAATAGAATACAGTGCAGGAAGATGAGCCCCCTCCACTGGAAGGCACTCAAAATATTCAGTGGCTGCAATAATGGACTCGAGTATACCAAAAATCATGAAGATGGCACAGGATCGAGCAACGTTTCATTCTGTTGTATACGGGGTCATCATGAGTGGGAGCCAGCTCTACAGCAACTAACAACAACACTAAAAAAAAAAAAACATTGCCCTTGAGTCCATTCCAACTCAGAGTGACCCTATTGGACAGAGTAGAACTGTCCCAAAGAGTTTCCAGGGAGTGCCTGGTGGATTCGAGCTGCCGACCTTTTGGTTATCAGCTGTAGCCACCAGGGTTTCCACAACAATAGGAGTTTTTAATCTATTTCTCTGGGTGGTACAAATGGTTTGCGCTCCACTGCTAACCTCAAGGTTGGTGGTTTGAAACCACACAGTAGTACAGCAGAAGAAAAGTCCTGGCAATCTGCTTCCATTAAGATTTCACCTAAGAAAACCCTACAGAGCAGCTCCACTGTGTAACACATGGGGTCTCCATAAGTCGGAATCAGCTCAATAGGAACTAACAACAAGAACAACCACCAGCACCCAGCAGTGCTAAAGACATCATTACAACCAAAAAAACCAAACAAACCCGTCAGTCTACTCTGACTCATACTGACCCTACAGAACAAAGCAGAACTGCCCCATTGGTTTCCAAGGCTGTAAATCTTTACGGTAGCACACTGCCACCTCTTTCTCCCACAGAGCAGCTGGTGGGTTCAAACCAACAAACTTTCAGTTAGCAGCTGAGCACTTAACCACTGCGCCACCAGGGCTCCTTAAAGATATCATTAGATATAGTCATTTGGGAATTTTGTAATATTGGATTTAAGGAGTTTTAGCTACCTGAACAGTCATTCACAAATTCTTGAATTCCAAATATATGTATACACGTGTAAACATTCTGGTTACCATAGAGCACATACCAGCACCATTAGTTCCAGGAATTCACAAAAGGTCACCAGCATGGCTCTTCGTAAGGCCCCTCTCTCCTCCATGTTCACATTTAATTGGTCATCAAGCTCAGGTGATTCTGTCTTTTAATGCCTCTCACATTTTCCTCCTATTCACTCACGCCCATAGTCTTCACTCAGGCCAGAATCATTTCTCACCTGACTCACTGGTCTCACTTCTAGTCTTACTTCTAACCTAGTCTCCTAACTGGTATTTCTAAAAGACTAATTGGATCATGTGACTCTTCTAATTAAAACCCTCTGCTTATTCCCAAAGCTCTCCTAAATCCAACCTCCTGAAAAGTAAGGCCTCTGAGTATACGAACCCTGCTTACCTACCCAGCACAGTCACTTGCTACCCTTTTTACATGCATCCCCAAGTACAGGCATAGTACATGCTTGCTATTTCCCAGATGCACCAGGCTTTCTCATGCCTCCATGCCTTGCAGATGTTTCTCCTGCCTGGCAGCCTTCCTTTCCTTCTTTGCTGTACTCACTCTTCTTACTCATCCTCGAAACTCAGGTGTCATTTCTCCCAAAAAGCATTCTTGGAATTGCTTCTCCACAACAACGTGAGGAAGCTAGCCTACCCTTATTGTATTATATTCTAGTAATATATTAGTCTAATAATCTGCCTCTTTTACAAGACTGAGACCCCTCTGAAGGCAAGAATATGCCCAGAAGCTAAATGTCCCTCCTTTAAATTTCTACAACTCACTATTCATGATGAAGGTAAACCAAAATCAATTGCCATCCAGTCAACTCTGACTCATGGTGGCCCCAAGCATGAGAGAGTAGATCTGTGTTCCACAGAGTTTTTCAATAGCTGATTCTTTCAGAAGTAGATCAGCAGGTCTTTCTTCTGAGGCACCTCTGGGTAGACTCAAACCTCCAGCTTTCTCATTAGCCAAGCGTGTTAACCATTTGCACCATCCAAAGACTCCATGATGAAGGTAGCCTACCCTTACTATATTATATTCTAATAATATGCTTAGTCCTCTGTCTCTTTTACAAGACCCCCTTAAAACCAAAAAGAAAAACCAAACCCGTTGCCTTTGAGTCGATTCCAACTCATAGCGACCCTATAGGGCAGAGTAGAACTGCCCCACAGTGTGTCCAAGGAGCGCTTGCTGGATTTCAACAGCCAGCCCTTTGGTTAGCAGCCATAGCACTTAGCCACTACGCCACCAGGGTTTCCCAAGACCCCCTTAAAGGCAAGAAAATGCCTGGCATATTTTTGACATGTAGTAGGCTCTCAACAAAGTTTTGTGGACTGAGTGAATAAATGAGTGAATGAATGGGAAATGTATCATCCTGCACCCAGGAGACTACACATAGCTAGATATTTTCATTGGTAATGTAGAACTGAAAACCATCACTGACTTTTAATAAGCCATTTAATAAACCAACCTTTGGTGCTCTGACTGACCGAAGCCATTAAAAAAGTGAACCAAGAAAGCAAGAATACTCCCAAAGAGATTTGCAGGTGGAGTTTGGCATCCAAACACTACCAGTATCTAGGTTAAACTCCAATTACATAAAATGATTTTGTAATCTATCCTGACGAATAGCTCTTAGTCTGCATGATCTTTAAGATAATGGTGTTCCCTGTGACATAATCAAGCAAAAGTATGTCCTCAAAATAGATTAGTAAACTGGAGGGAATCTCTTCCATTGTAAAATGTCTGACATTGTGTATGATTTGAATAGTAACAGCAGCTTTTACGGAAGTGATGAAGTTAGTCAACACATGATATAGTTGTGGATTTGAAGGAAATAATAGCAGCAGGCAGATGGACAGACAAGCCTAGTCAAAAACAGGAAGAATAGAACAAACTCTGAACAGTGAAGATCAACTGGGAGGCCAAGGAAGATAAAAGGTGATTCAGAGGCCAGCTGCAGGACAGTAGTGAGGGCTCTGGACTAGGAGTAGGGGGTGTGACTGGGTCCTAACTCCAATCTGTAAAATTGGCATGTTGTTGTTGTTGTTAGGTGTCACCAAGTCGATTGCAACTCATAGCGACCCTATGTACAACAGAATGAAACGTTGCCTCGTCCTGTGCCATCCTCACTATTGTTGTTATGTTTGAGCCCATTATTGTAGCCACGGTGTCAATCCATCTAGGTGAGGGTCTTCCTCTTTTTCGCGGACCCTCTACTGCCAGCTTTAAACATTTGTATTTGTTTGTGTGTGTGTGTGTGTGAAGATTAAATAAGATTACTCTTTTAATAGCCATTGAAACATTGTAAGGTACAACGTAAATATAGGAAATTATTATCATTAAATTATAACATAATTTTCAAAGACGTGGTTGGAAAGGATTGATGGCCACCTATGGATTTTTCAATTTATACCTTCACCTAGAAATATGCTAACGTCTTTTCCATCTTAAAAAAAAATTTTTTTTTTTTTGAACTTTTATCTTTCATCCATGTCTAGCTACTCTTGGACTGTGTTTTTCTCCTTTCTTTCAAAGCCATGTTTCTCAAGTGGATAATCTAAAATTCTTTAATATTTCCCACTGCATTGAGACTTTGGACCCAACACTCTGGCAGTCATGGCCAATGGGTGCTTTTCAGTCTTCCTCTTATTTGATTCTCCTGTGGCTTTTGGTATTTGTTTGCCACCTCCTTCTTCCCTGAAGCTCTCACTTTTGACTTCTATTTTCTCCTGGTTTTCTTCCTGCATCTTTAACAATTCCTTCTCAGTCTCCATCACTAGTTCCCTTCTTCTGTTTGTCCCCTAAGGTTTGCCATATACAGACACAGCCACCTAGGAAAAGAGATTTCCTGCCTCGCTTTCCCTACTATGCCTGGGCAGATTATCTGAGGTGTTTGAGCATATCAAGAGGATATTTAAACTTCTCATACAGTTTGGATATGGATTAATAATGAAGAAATGTAAATGCTGGAATGTTCTAAAAAGTTTGTGATGAGAGACTTGTTGGGGAAGGGAATGTATAAGGATGCTAAATTCTTTTTTACATACATTGTTATGAGACCCAACCGCTCACCCCGTTCTGCAATAGCACACTCCTCCCCTCCGCCCCTGATTCCCCATGAACATTCAACCATCTCCTAACTCTCTCTGCCTTCCCATCTCACCTCTGAACAGAAGCTGCCCCTTTGGTCTCTTGTATCTACTTGACTAAGAGGCACACTCTTCACGAGTATCACCTTATGTCCCACAGTCCAGTCCAATCCCTGTCTGAAGAGTTGGCCTTGGAAATTGTTTTAGTTCTGGGCTGATAGAGAGTCCACGGGCCATGCCTTCCAGGGCACCTCCATTCTCAGTCAGACCATTAAGCCTGGTCTTCTTACTAGAATTTGAGTTCTGCATCCCATCCTTCTACTCCTCCATCAGGGACCCTCTGTTGTGTTCCCTGTCAGGACGTTCATTGGTGGTAGGCGGGCACCATCTAGTTCTTCTGGTCTCAGGGTGATGAAGTCTCTGGTTTACGTGGCCCATTCTGTCTCTTGAGGTAATACTTACCTTGTGTCTTTGGTGTTCTTCGTTCTCCTTTACTCCAAGTGGTTGGGACCAATTGATGCTTCTTAGATGGCCGCTTGCAAACTTGTAAGACCCCAGACGCCACTCACCAAAGTAGGATGCAGAACATTTTCTTAATAAGCTTTGTTATGCCAATTGACCTAGATGTCCCCTGAAAGCATGGTCCCCAGATCCCCCATCCCTGCTACTCTGTCTCTCAAAGTATTTGATTGTATTGAGGAAACTTCTTAGAGTATGCTAAATTCTTATCTTCCATACAAAGAAATCTGTAGATCATATCTAAACCTTAAAAATGAAGAGTTTTCCAATCAGCAAGTTATTTTAAATATGGAGGTAAATGTGGGGGAGCAGGAGGAACTCAGCTAGAACAGTTGAAAGAGTTCCCTGAAGAGTGAGAATTAGGGGAGTCAGCAGTCTGATGGGCAGAGGACTACTGTTTTTCACAATACCCCTTATAATACAAAAGGTCACAAGAATACTATTTCAAAGCCACTAGTTTCCTCATATGTAAAATCAGTATTTTCATGTAAAATCTGCCTAAATGAAAAGAGACAACTGGCATCATTCCAAAGCAGACCTCCAAGAATGGAGCAATAAAACAAACAAAAAAGCTAGCACAGCAGTTGAAGGGGAAGACAAAGCAAGACCCACCGTCTGGAATGATAAAAGAATTAACTGCACACCTCTTTTCTATCAAGCACAAAAACTGTGTTACAATAACCAGCTTGTAAGTCCTCATAGTATCTCTGTTATAAGCAACTCCCATCCCATGCTTGCCAATAGGAGTCTCCTGGGTAAAAGTCTACCTGCTGATTCTTGTTTCTGATGTTCAGTCTCTTCTAAGTGTATTTGATACTTAATTTAGATATTAGACTAAATAGCACAGTCTTATCTTTTAGGTCACATATTCTAGAAGATAAATCCACTATATATTTTTTTAACTCTATGCACATTAAGCATAAAAAATTCCAAACACAAAATTCTTAATATATCAAAGATTTTGTATAATTATGACATATCTTTTGTGTAAAATACAATTTAATGAAAAGTAGTAAACACAGAATGTCCACCGACTTGCACATATTATATGCTGTAGGATATATTCTGTGAAACCCCAGTGTGGCATCTTGTGGAAGCCTTTGAGAGCTTACAAGTATTATTGGATTCCAGTACCAATAATTGGTCTAATGTATCTTGTTTACAGCCATTCATGATTAAAAAACATAGAAGATCAAGCCAGGGCCTGGGGAGTAGGGCTGGGAGGCCACATTCGTTAGCAATATCAAACTAAAAGGAAGTCATAATCCATAAGCTATTGACCCAATAGACAGAAATTTCCCTTTGTTTTAAATCAATTAACATTTATACATGAGCCATTAAAAAGCCATCATGCTTATAAGCCATTACCGTGTGTACCTACTGTATTGATTGGCACACAGTCGGTTATTAATTAATGACATCATACCTCTCAAACCTCTTACAGGCTTTAGGGCTTAAAGAAACACACCACCCATCATAGCAAAGTACTGTACACCTGACAATCTTTATAACCTTGAGCAGAACAGCATGTTTTCAGAGATCCTTTGTCTATAAAAAACCTTCTACTGCATGGTGTGCCCTCCAAAATATTCTATCTCATTTTATAGGTAAGGCATATAAATCTCAAATGACACAATAATTTTAACTTTATTTGTGTGAGTGACGGCAGCATATTAACTTCTTAATGCAAATCCAAGATGAAAAGTGCAGTGATTTGCAAGTTAGGTACAAGAACTGCCATCTAAAGCTAAGCAACACTTAAAGTGACCAAAAAACGTGGGGCCTAAAACTGCCAGAAAACACAGTCTTCTTATCATATTAAATGTGCTTTCTTTAATACAATATTAACCAGAATAATATTTTTAAATATATTTTCTTCTTTTATTATCATCTACACAATGGTTGTCCCTTTAGAAAAGAAAGATGCCTTTAAAACTTTGAGAACAAACTTTTTGTTCAAATTTCTGCATAGATTCAAGAGAACTAGAACAAGGGTCTAAATCATACGATGAAAGACAGTCACTTATATTGAAACATTAGTCGTTTAAGGCTTAACACACTGACACGATGCTAAAAGTCATATTAAGTATACAACAGGATTATAAAGTAAAAGCTACCTACCCCGGGAAATCCAAAGTCTATTAGAGAATGTTAACATTATCTTTCTATCTAAATCAAATTAACCTCTGAAGAAAACAGATAAACCACAAAATAGCTAATTATTATTTACCACATTCCTCATTATTCCTAATCACAGACAGTCTAGTTTTTTTTCCCCCCCTTAAACTGTTTAAATAATACAGAAATTTAATGAATGGTTCCTCATTTCTCAATTGCATATTGTGGTTTAAAAAAGTTTCCCCATGATATTTCATTAAGTAAGCACAAGAATGAAACCAAAACACCTGAATTTAAATTACTCCTTTTTCTATTGTTTTCTCCTGTAGGGTCTTAGCAAATCATTTGTTGTCCTTATCCAGAAACACTGCACAAAGAAGGCTGGAAAGCCTGTGTTAATTAAGCCTGTTGAGGATGAAATAACGCATAGACGGAAACATAAGCCCGCAGTATTAGCTCCTCCTCTAACATTGCTACATTCTCACCACTCAGCCTGTAAGATGGAGAAGAAAGCACCCTTGGAAGGTATTGCCATTTTTTAAATTATTATTTATTATTATTGTTATTTTGCCACAAAAGAGATCTCTTGCATTAGGTGAGAAACCACCCTGAAATAATAAAAGAACGATTACAAGCTGAGAGCGTAGGGCAAGAAATAGGTTAAATAAGGTCCCGGTGCTGTGACTCACAATAAAAAGCAGGTGTATCTGCTTTTATGGAAGATTTCACAGCACAGGACAAGTGTTTTTTCCCCCTTCCACAACCAAGATATGCTTATTTCTTCGGTGAAAGAAGACATCTTTTTTTTTTTTTTTTTTTAACATAAAATTGGCAGTAAGGTTATGTGTAAGGCAAATTGTGACTGAGCCAATAATCTGTCATTCTTACCACCCAAAATGTGCACATGAAGATACAAACAGAGAAAGAAGCCACTTCAAATGTAAGGGAAAAGGAAGAACACGCTTCCTCAAGATCTCAAAAGCTCGGATTCACACTCGTAGTCCTTGGAGGGAAGAGTGAGGTAAGCAACAGGGAAGGTATGAGGGAGAGAAGAAGAAAACATTAACAAGGAGGTAGACACTGCACATGGCTTCACAGTACAGATCTGAATGTAAAGTTTAAACAAGTACTCCTGGTAGGCCCGGTGAGTCTGCCCTCATTTCATTCATGACAGGAAAGCATAACATGCTATGTGGTGCTGATTCTGGTACAAACAGGCTTTTCTTCAGAAATAAAAGCTCAACCTCTAATGTCCCTTTTGTTGTGCAGTGGTATCTGTAATCTGAAGTCAGAGCCACAGGATGATTAATGGATTCAAATGGACCCATGAAGAATTCTCCAGTTGGCTTCCTCTCCTTGAGTTTCCCTCCATTCAAGAGAAGATCGACAGGTAGTTGAAAGCTGTGCTTTGGGTGCTTCTCACTGTCTCAGACAATTATAGGGAGGTTGGATAATTTAAAGAGAACGAATTTGCTGACCAGACAAAAAGAGAAATCTCAGATATATACTAGCTACTTAGAGCAGATTATTTTACTGGCACTTATCTTAGATGTCACAGCCAGAGAGCTTCTGTGGGTCCAGGAACTCATCCATTAAAGATCTTAGTTTACCCAAAAAAAAAAAAAAAATACACTTGAAGTTACTTAGAAAGAATTTTATGAAGTACCTACTATTTACCAAGTGGAGTCCTTAGGTGGCCGGAATGGTTAAGCGCTGGGCTACTAACCTAAATGTTGGTGGTTCAAACCTGCCCAGAGGCACTGTGGAAGAAAGGCCTGGCAATCTGCTTTCAAAAGGTCACAGCCATGAAAATCCCTTGGAGTAGTTCTACTCTGAAACACATGGAGTCAGTATCAACTCTTTGGCCACTGGGGTTTTTTGTTTCTTTTTTGTTATTTACCAAGTAATATAGGAGATGATTTGCACATTGAACCTTCACAATAGTATCCCTATTTTACAGATGATACTGAGGCCCAGTAGTTAAAAACACTGCTTGTAAGTGCTAAAAACTAGGTTCGAACCTAGATCTAGCCAACTCTAAAGCTTGCTTCCACCGTCCACCTGAATTACATTTGGCTGAGAACATGCCTGTACTAGTATCATAATAGAGTTTCTTACAGCCCATAGCTTAGTGCTCATACCCAGTAAAGGAATAGCAAAGCAAGGCTTCTGATGTGTATTGTTGTTGCCGTTAATAATGCTTGTAAGCATGGTTAGAAATCCAGACAGATTATTGTGAATCATGGCCTGCTGCATATCATCTAGCATAGGACTTCTGGCACACAGTATTTTATTTGTCGAGCTCTATTGACAAATAAAGAAAACAACTCAGGGGAAATGGGTCACTTGTACATCATAATTTCAGTAGTTAAGAACTTTATTTTGCCATTAAAACTTCGATGGAGTTTAAAAAAATCAGTCAAGATGAAATTGAAAGCAATTATTTATGCCTCTTCAAAAACTTCAAACCTGAAATTTAAAAACAAAAATGGCAAAATTAAAATTGATAGCAGCATGAATTTTCATGTACACAAACACACCATATAGCCATGTGTGCTTCAAGGGAAATGTGCCCTGTCTTACGAAAGAAAGGCAACTTGTTATGATTTGTGCACACTTCCATGAAATACCAAAGAGGGAAAAAAACCTCCTGTCACTTGTCAGCTAGTTCAGTCACTGCTACTCTAGAGGTACCCTAACATATGCACATCCCCTTCTGAAAATGTATCAAAAGGGGCTTTGGTAACTCCTGTACAAGCAGATCATATGTGCTCAAGCCAGAATGACTTAAATTCTATTCCCTGATGGCTCTGCACATCAGATGCATAACTGATTAGTGACAACTGACACAGAAACAGAGAAAATGCTCACTGTTAGGATGCACACACAGTTCATGCAGGAATGCTGTCAGGATGGCATACTATACTTTGTGCACGTAAAATATGTTCCTATCCTAGGAGAAAATTCCACTTACAGAACTTTGCCTTTAACTCTTAAACTGACTCGGAAACATTTCTTCAAGAATGCTTATCAGTTTAACATGTTCATCTTTAGAGCCATGAAAAGTAGCAAATACATTCCACTCTTCAGTTGAAAATAATTCATTCACAAATATTTCTCAAACGTCTCTTCTGTGCAGTGTGTACCTCACTTAATTGTAACAGGAAGAAAAAGAATATGATGGTAGTATAAGGTAGTTAAAATACAAGTTGCTCAAAGTATATACATTTCTCTTCTATACTGAACAATACCCAAAGATGTCAAAGGTAGGACTGGCCCTTCAAGAAGGAGTAGCTTAGAGCAAGATAAAATTAAAGCTTCAGAGAAAAAGATAATATTTATCATATAAGTGAAAGAGAAATCTGCAAAGCCCCGAATTCTTCAATTTGTACATTTTTGTTTGTTGAGATCGTTACCAAGGGTATATCACTACCATAAGGAAGTGTATATCATACCATTAAGAAGAATAAAGAATTTAAGCCAAGTATGAAACAGATTTAAAAGAAATGATTTTCTTCTTTAAAAAAAAAGGTAAAAATATATTAGATGAGTAATTTTTACAAGTTCTCACGCTGGTAAAAATTATTTTATACCGTATATCCTTAGTCTTAACTTTGATATGATTTTTTTAAGGATTTTTTTATCTTTTTGAAAAGCTTTTCTCTTCTTGAATGTAGACGTGATTCATTTTATGATGTCCTCTTTCCATCCTTCTCAATGAGGTTTCAATACACAGGAAAGTTGTGTCTAAGTTCTCTTGGCATCAAAGAAAAGACAGTTCTAGATTCCATCTCCCCTATTTCTTATTTGGAATATTTTACTTTATTTGTTTAGTTTTCCGTCCCCTCAAAGCTTTCCTCTTACCCCAACCACCTGCCCCTCCCCCCCCCCCCCCGAAAAAAACCCTGCAGGTTTCAAGCTAGTTGGAAAGAAGGCTACCCTCTTTTGCTTGGCTTCTTCAAATCACAAGATGTGAATTAAAGAACTTCTGAAACCAGCTGCACCTAAAAGAAAGTGCCTTCTTTGCCCATTCAAGTGCAGCAAAAACTTTCAGCCTCAAGAGAAATGAAATATTAGTCCTGAGGGTGAGAGATCACTCCTCCCACATCTTAGTTATCCAAACAGAAGGAAGAAAAGCCCAGAGCAGTGAACATGTTAACTTCCTTTACCCAAAGTACTTGGTGGTAAAAGAGGATGAGAGAAAACAAGCAATTCCTTCGTACTTCCACATGCATTCTAAAATCCCTTCCTTTTCCTCCACCCCCCGCCCCCACTTTAGCTAACATTCTCACAAAATTGAGCGGCCTAGGTATCTGTGAAATGGCGGCATGCCTAGACTGCCCCAGTTCCTGTATCCTGGAGGCTGCCCTGCCTAGCACTCACAGTGCTTGCTGGGGGCCACCATCCTAGAGGGCTCTGCTTACCCACGGCTCCAGACCCCATGCCAACACCATATTCTGATTTCTATGAGGAAGGAAGCCAGCCATTCCAGAAGGCTATGTATTTAAAGTTTTTCATACCAGAAGAAACGCTCATAGATAAAAGATGCAGCTCATCAACCCTGCAAGAAACAAACACCAAAACAAAACCCTGGAACAACTGAATCTCTTTTTTAAGTGTTAAAACCCAGGAATCTCAAATCCTAAGCCTTTATGATGTCTATTCCTTGGGGTCTCTTTTACAAGGAGTTGCTTTTCCATTCTTTTATTTACTAATTGGAGAACAAAATCATGTAGACTTTATATAAATGTTAAAACACCCTCTTAAGCCTATGTTTTATCACTGTAGCCATTGGCACTAATTTCCTTGGTATTTTTCTCCTAGTTCTCTTGATGTGCTTTGAGCATATTTTTAATACCCGCTGCTCAGTACTATAACACATAATGAAGTTGTCCAATTTTTGCCTACATTATTTGTTGAGGATGGTTTACAGAAAACATAGCCAACCTATACGGAGTATAACATCTGAAGAATGTATTTCTACTTTATGAGAAAGAAGCTTGCCGGAGAGACTAATACATTTTTTTTTTTTTTTTTTTTAACTAAATCAGCCCACACTCCAGTTAGTGGTTTGTCAGAACAGACTGTTACCTACTTATTTGAGTTTGCTGCCTTTTGCACCCATTCCTGATGTTGGGTGGGGTAGTAAAAAAAAAAAAACTGCAAAATATAAAGGCACAATAT
The DNA here is from genome assembly GCA_030035585.1 of Dugong dugon. Taxonomy (NCBI): domain Eukaryota; kingdom Metazoa; phylum Chordata; class Mammalia; order Sirenia; family Dugongidae; genus Dugong; species Dugong dugon. The sequence goes on along the minus strand of CM057461.1, from coordinate 160,860,734 downwards.
TACAAGCCAACCTGTTGATATTTTGAACAAGAAAGCTCCTTAAATTGCACTAAGTTAAACACTATCATATAATATTGGGGGCAATCTTCTAATGCACTAAAGAAGTCCTTTAAGGTTTAAATTCTGATCCATTCACTTTTGATAATTTTTATATCCAAAGTCGTCCTCTCTAATATAAGCCGTATCTCCAACCACCTACTAGTTATGAAAGCCATTAAATTCTTGCAGATTGAAGGTGGAAAAATAAATTGTGTGTATTTTAGACCCTGAATGATCTTCTTATAGCAATTTTAGAACAAACTATGAAGAATTCTGAAATTTTAATCTCCTCAGTAGCTTCCCATTACTAAACAAGCAGAGCGCCAGGGTACAAATGTAGACGTTACATGTCATCTTGATCTGCTGCTTTTTTCTTTCATTAAAGCTTTAATGCAGCAATTATGGCTACGTTGCCCTATAAAAAAAGGAAAAGGCAGTTTACTTTAAAAAGTGAAATTGCATAGCCTACTATTTAATTATACACAAATGTAAATGGCCTATTTTTCCATAACCGGTTATTACAGCACTGTTTTACTTTCCGAGTTTTCACAATCTCTAAAACCTACAAAGCCTCCTGCTATATAATTGTTTTGTTACATTATTGTTTTCATCTTATTTTTTCTTTTAATATGAGTGCAGCGGGATAAATCTTGGTTTTAAGCCAGCCACTACTTCATCTACTTAAGCTTTTATAGATGAAGATTGCTGTAATTATCAGAATACCCGCTTATTTCTGAAGTATTATCCTGGCAACCTGCTGGCATTTACAACCAATTAACAAGCTTTGCCATTAGTTGCATAAGGGGTATCGCAGAGTAAACCCATTGTGTGCTAATTTTCTATTTTAGATAATCAGTTTGGCCGCCCAGAATGGAAAGAAAAAGAAAAGAAAAGGTTTGACACTCAGTGGCAGACATGTAAAAATTACTACGTGCTCCTAGAGACAAAGGTATCCTGCAACTCAATGATTGCTTCCTCGCTGTCACTAGTGGTTCTTAAGTATTTCCCTTTGTCTCTTCTGGAATAAAAAAAAAAAAAAAAGTGGGGATTCAGCAAAGTAATCATGTCCTGTCTCACATGCTCTCGGTCTTTTAAAGCTGACTAGCTTTTCTTGCCATCCTGCCTATAATTTGACCAAATTGTACAAGTGTTAAACACCTAAAAAATAGATAGAAAGAAATTGAGCACGAGTTTTTTGGCTTTTTTTTTTTTTCCCCCCCAGACAATGCCTTTCAACCTCTGCTCCCCTCCCCTACCCTCCCTTCTTCCCTTGCTATACAAATTAATGCACCGACTTCCTCCAACTAGGCTGCCTTAAAATTAGCCTGCAAGCTGGGTTTAGTTAACGTGGTGTGTTGTAGTTTCATTGCTCTGTTTATACAGTCCCTGATATTAATATGGCCTGAAGTCTGGTCTAAAGCAAGACAAGAAGCTGCAGTTATGTTTTGTTCTTAAAGAACAAACTTTACCCCAAGAAGGAAAATGGCGCCACCAGCTGAGAACCACAGCGCGAGGTCACAAGAGACCTCTGGGGCTTGTGGTCGGGAAACAGTCCATCACCCTGAGACTTCAGAAATAGCTACTGATTATTTCATCCCAATTATCTCTGCTTCTATCTGAAAGGTTTTCCTAGTGAAAAAGTTACCTCCTCCTCCCACCCCCAGATGATACCTAATCAAATACAACTCTGTTCCCTATGAGGGAAAGCACACCCTGTCATTTTAAATGGACCCAATTTTTTACCAGTACCCATACTTTGCATATGTTAAGCTCTTTGGCGGTCAGTAAAAGGAAAAAAAAAAACAGTTGCCATCGAAATGATTCTAAGTTATGGCGACCCACGTGTGTCAGAATAGAACTGCACTTCACAGGGTTTTCAATAGCTGTGATCATTCAGAAACAGATCACCAGGCCTTGCTTTCAAGGCGCCTCTGGGTAGATTCGAATAACCAATCTTTCAGTTAGTGACCAAGTGTGTTAATCATTTCTACCACTCAGGGACTCCTTCTTTGGCCACAGAGCTCCTTAAATTCTCATGTTAGGTTGCAATTTAAAACCATAGTCTTCAGGACTTCCAAAGTGAATGAGAATGTTATTTCAATTTGCAGTCAAATCCTTGCTTTGCTCATTCTCAAGGGACCTGTCTAGGGCAACAGAGTTATAAAGTAGCCACCTCAAAGAACCTGAAGCTGCTTTATCCTGGACTAGTTAACTGTTTTCCCACAAGAAAAAAAAAAGTCTATGAGGAGACACCCACAATCCCATAAATCAAGTTAAAACTTCTAATAATTGCTCCCCCCCCCTCCGAATACATGGGTCACAGGTGCAGGTAATGAGTGTATCTAGAGGCAGAGCCTTTTCATCAACCTCGATATCATGATACCACTCTAATAGACTTTTCTGTCTTCATAACCAAATTCACAACTCATTATGACATTATATTTGAACGTATCTTTCCAGCAAATGAAGACATTATTATGCTTCTCACAAATATGGTTTATTTAAATTAGGAGGAGACATTCTTTTCTAATGTCTGTTACATTCTCATACTATTGTCAAATTCTTACGAAAAAAAATCCTAGCGAACTTTCTACTTTCACAGCACGAGGATCTAAATGCCCCAGTTTTGCTTTCAGAACTACCCACCACTCACACCAAAAAACATCGTAAGTCAATTAAAACCTTGGAGACAGAGCAGTCAAAAATAGTTGGATGTTCCTTTGTTGTTCCTATACTGTGAATACTTCATGTAGCTATGTTGGTTGGCCCTCTGATACAAATGGATGTATTATTTCAATAGGTTTGTATATTTTCAATTAATTATTATTGCTGTATTTGTTTCCTATCAGATTCCTGATTTCAAAGTCCAGTGAGTAGAATTTTAATTCTGTTTGGACTGCTGGAACTGTAACAAAGGAGGAGAGAAAGAAAACAACACTAAGTTGTTGGAGAATGCTGGAGTTGATAGATTTCACAGGTCAGGGAGAGGAGCCTTCTGTAAATCTTGCTCCCCCAACAAGAAGGAGGGCCACGGCTGCATTATTTCCTCATCTGAGAGACACTTCTCTATTCTTCTCTGTGCCCTCTCAGCATCCTTGAATCCCACAAGTTCTGCTTGGGGTTGTAAAAATGGGGTTTTCCTCCACAGTGATTGTATCTCAGTGATTGGAAGCATGGTTTCTGGAGTTAAGTCTTTCTCCACCCTTTCCTATCTTTGTGATCTTGGTCAAGCTACCTCTCTGTGCTCAGTTTTCTCTCTGTAATGTGAGAGTAACTGTACCTCATAGAGTTGGTGTAGGAATTAAATGTATGTAAATGCATTAAATTAAATTACAATTAAATGCATATAAAGTGCTTAGCACAGTGCAAGGCCCATAATAAATATAAATATAATTTATTGTTACATTATTTTACCTGTGTACTAGTCATTATGCTAATCACTATGGGGCTACTAAGATCAGTCAAGGGCAAGAGTCCTTCTCACACAGAACTTAGATAACCAAGTAAAAGAACTAGGAGGGGCAAGAGAGAAAAAACTTAGTATTTCCCCCATTTCCTCATGAGCATAAGTGAAAATCAAGACCTGTGGCTTTGATTCTGTTTATTAAATAGGTAAGTGTTAGGCTAAAAAGTTTGCCCCAAAAGAGAACGAATCTCAGCTATGATGCACACTAGCACATCAATGAGCACAAGCATAGTGTTTTGTGAGAATCTGTTAATTTTTAAAAACCCCAAGAAAGTAAACGAAATAAATAGCAGTATATGGCATTTTGAAAATGGATCACAACTTGAAATCAGCTGAAAGAGTTTATCTTATAACATGAGATTTTGTTTTCAAAATTACCTCTATTGGATTCAGTGGAAACTGCTTCCCATAAAAAGAGGTTTAGTTTCTTTGGCTGCAAACTCCGTAACAGCAGAGAGCCTGTCTGTGTTGCTCATTGCTGCATCTCCAGGACTCAGCCAGTGTTTTATACAGTAATTACCTGGTGAATGAACGAATGAATGACTTAGTTTTCTGCTAGTGGTATTTCTGTCAATCACTGGTCTTTAATGAATTATTAAGTCAATAATCATTAAGCATCTAGTGCTGTATTAAACTATGGTGCTAAAAATACCAAGACATTGATGTGGAAGGATTTTATCTCAAAATAGCTGACTACATAGTTTTAGGATCTCTTCAAAGTACCTGTGGTAAGGTTGCTGAGTTCAAAAACAGTATTAAGCTTTGCTGAAAATCACAACAGCTTTCTCAGCATGCAATTGTTTTATAAACAGCAAGCTCAAACTTTCCGTATCATGAAGAATGCAGCAAAATTGAACAAGTGCTCATCAAAACCCAGAAGATCTTCTAAAAATCCCAAATTTGTTTCTATCAAGAGGTATTTTAAGGTTTTTGGACAGTTATTAGGCCAGCCCTTGTTGATCTAATGACCCATCTTAAAATAAAATAAAAAATTTAAAAAAAAAAGGTAGCATCTGCATCACGGTTTAAAATCATGAGACAAAGGAGAATTTAAAATTGAATATGAGTCTATTTCTAAACTAAGTTGACAGTTTTTGTTTTTTTTTTTAATTTTAGAAGGGAACCAGAACACACCTTACAACTTGGAAACCTCTGAGCCACATTTCCATAGCTGTCAAAAGGTGAAACTGACTCCACCTCTATACAGCCTCATCAAAGTTTTCCAAACGGCAGCCTTCAGCTGTTGAGTGTTACGTTTTCGATTACATTAGAGATGACTTTTCTAGGGTGCTTTTTAATTGGCAAGGGCATAAGAAACATTTTTATACCACAAACAATTTCCTTTTAAATTAACGAAAGTGAATAAAACCTTGCAAGATCATCTTCTATCAATCTGATGTTCACATTTTTCTGCATGATTTTAAATTAATTAACATCAGCTCTAGCCATGGGACATCTTCTAAATAAAAACACTTCAGTTCAGATTAAAGGCAGTAAAATCTAGTCCTATCAAACATATTTTGCAAGCTATCAATAGCTCTGAAAGAAAAAAGCAAGTAAAGACAATTATAACATATTTATGTTTGTAGGCCAATAAATAAAAACACATTTTAATTGTCACTGTTTTTTCAATATTGAATTGAAGCACCTTTTCTTTTCAAGGGAATGTTAGCTCACATAAGGATGTAAAGTCATCTACATTTCTTCTGAGTTCTTAATGTGTTACTATACAAAATCACAACGAATTCTCAATTCAACCCAAATATCACCATTACAGATTTCAAGTCAATTCTGATAATTATGACCAAATTTGTAATTGTCTTCATACCTTACATCCTTCCTAAATATTGGCATATCACATCTGATAAAATTTGAAACATGTATAGGGAATATGAAATTATTTCCACAACACCTACAGATCCTTATTATCTAGAGTATAAGAATTTCTAAAAATGCACATTTATTTTTTAAATGTTCTCTTAATTTATGGCTGAGAGATTTTTATGTTGCAAACACACACACACACACACACACACAAACTCTATCATTTTTTTGACAACTTTCTTCAAAAGCATTTTAAGACAGCCACGTAAGACTATGTTTTCAAGATATTTGAGAAAGAAGCACATATCAGAACCAAAAAAAATGCGTAAAAGTGCACACAGATTCTTAGGAATATGCTTTCCCACATCACCACTTTTGAAAGGCAAAGGAATAAAGGTCAAGAAAGGCCACTGCTCAGCACAACAATCTGCTAAAAAGAGAAGTGTTGTTTTTAATGACATAAATGCCATGCGCACAGATGAAGAGTTTTAGGGTTTGGGGAAGGAAGGATAACTGCCTAACATGGGAGGAGAACGTAATGTTGGGGTAGTATCAGAGAGGGGGCCTCTCTTCTAGATTCTGTGGTATATTAATAACGGCCAAGCTGCACACACTCACAGGTCTCACTCACTCCCAAGTTGGGGCAGGAAGTTGGCAGGTTAATGCCATACTGTAACCCAAAGGCAGGCCACCACATTGGCTCTGGCTTATCATCTTATTGCCCCAGCCAATAGCCCTGCCCCAGTCCTGACTACAGCTGCTCTTATTATCAGCTTGACTGGTGGACAGAGAGGAGAATAAATGACCAATATCTATAGTATAACCTAAGGCATAAGAATCTAGAGACCACCGTTTCTTTGGCAATATTAAACTATAATGAAGCTGCAGGGGTTGGGTTCAAATCCGATTTGCCACTTTCTAGCTGTGTGCCCTTAAGTAAATTGCCTGACTTCTCTGTACTTCAGCATGATGCTCTGTAAAATGGAAACGATGATAACACTTACTTTATAAACTTGTTCTGAGAATTCAGTAAGTGCTAAGGATCCATGTAACATGCTCAGCACAATGCCCAGCACATAATCAGTTCTCAAGAAATATTAGCTATTATCATTTTTTAACGTGAACTACATCCATTGTCTGACCATTAGCTATGATCAATGTGAAATCCTCCTCCCACCTTTCTACCTCACAACAACCCAAAGCAGGAGAGAGTGCCAAAATACGCCGGTGACTCTGGACACATATGGGCATTTAGATGGCTTTAGAGAGAAGTAGAGCATAGCCTTAATTATTCAACTACTGCCAGCCTGAGAATCTACTGGTGTTGCCTTAGAAACTAAGCAGAGCTTAGTTGAGAGCACTCCCCCCCACCCCCCGCCCACTGTGGCCATTATGGATGCATGGTGCAGTAGACGGTCCACGTGCAGCAGTCAGTCAGACCTGGTTTGGAATTCCTCCTCTACCACTTATTAATTAGGTAAAACTTTAACTCTGGCAAATTCAATAACCTTTCTAAGCATCAGTTCTTCCTTTAAAATGAAAAAAAAAAAAAATAGTAAATTGCCTAGAGAGTTTTGGGGAATTAGGTAGAAAGCTACAGATACAGAGAGAGATATACAGATAGGCTAGAGATATCTTGTTGTTAGGTGCCATAATGTCAGTTCCGACTCATAGCAATCCTATGCCCAACAGAAAGAAATACTGACCAGTCTTGCACCATCCTCACAATCGTTATGTTTGAGCCCATTGCTGCAACCACTGTTGTCAATCCATCTCGGTGAGAGACTTCCTCTTTTTTGCTGACCCTCTACTTTACCAAGCATGATGTCCTTCTACAGGGACTGGTTGCTCCTGATAATATGCCCAAAGTACGTGAGATGACGTCTCACCATCCTCATTTCTAAGGAGCACTCTAGCTGTACTTCTTTCGAGACAGATAGAGATATCATTTATCAGTATTAAGTGTGTTAAGTATTAAGATATAGTTTATTAGTATTAAGACAAGAAAAAAGGTCAATTATGGATCCAGTGGAATTATGGTAAGCCAAATAGTGGTCTCCCAAAGATGCCCACACCCCAATCTCTGAAACCTGTGAAGACATTACATTACGTGGCAAAGGGACTTTACAGATGTAATTAAGGTTATGAATCTTAAAATAGGGAGCTATCCTAGATTATCTGGGTGGGCTCAATCTAATCACATGGGTCTTTAAAAGCAGAGATCTGGAATATAGGGGCCCATGAGCAAAGACTGGAGTATGGCCTCTGGGAGCTAAGAGAGGTCCCCACCTAACAGCCAACAAGGAAACAAGGACCTCAGTCCTACAGCTGCAAGAAACTGGATTCTGCCTCCAGACTCAATGAGCTTGGAAGCAGATTCTTCCCAAAGCTTCTTAATAAGAGTCCTTCTGGTCAACACCTTGATTTCAGCCTTGTGAAGAGCAGAGAAACCAGTAGAGCCAACTCAGACTTCTGACTGTAGAACTGTGAGATGAAAATTTGTGCTTTTTTAAGTTGCTAAATTTGTGGTAATTTGTTATGGTAGTAACAAAAAGATAAAACAGGAATTATTAATATAAATTGGTCTTCATACTAAATTGTCATATTCTTAATTGGAATAAGAGCTGCTTGAGGATAGGGATGTTATCAAATAATAATGACCAATGTTTATTGAGCATATACTTAATGGGGCATGATGCTAAATGCCGCACATATATTACCTCCTTTAATCTCCACATACTTCTATAAGGTAAGTACTATCTTAATCCTATTTTATAAGTGAAGAAACTAAAGCACAGGAAGGTTAAAGACTTGGAAATAATCACAGAGCTAAAACATGAATTCAAACTCAGGTAGTAATTCCAGAGCACATGCTACTAACCATAATACTATGCTTCCCTTAGCAGCTACAGGGGTTGGCAATTGATGGTTGATATGTTTACTGAACAGCTGAACAAATCACTGAATGGTTACAAAAAAAATAGTTGATCTCTTCTGACTTAACCAGATTTTTCATAATCTGAATTACTCCTAATACCTAGAAATTGAGGTACTCAAGGCAGTATCATTAAATCATTTTACTATTCAGTTAAGTTACGCTATTCTGTGGTAACAAACAGCCCCACAATCCCAGTGGTTCAACACCACCAAAGTTTATTCTTATTTATGCAAAGGCTGTTCTGAGTTCAGGTGGCACTGCAGGGCAACTGTCTTTCATGCAGTAACTTGGAGAATCTAGGCTACTTTGATTTTGTGGCTCTACTTACTCAAAAGGAGGTCCTATATGTTCATGGAGAAGAGAGAGCATGGAGACATCATACCTACTCCTCCATGCTTCAGCCTAAAGGTGGCATTTATCACTTCCCCTCACAGCCTATTTCCAGAACTAGTTACCTACCACCCACAACTGCAAGGATCCTAAGTCATGTAGTCTTGCACGTGGCAAGGAGGAAGAGTTAGATATTGATGAGTGCTAGTGATATCAACCGTACTCTACACAAAAATAGTTGGGGTTATAAAAAGTAATAGCTTCAACTTTCTATATCAAGTCCAAAAAAATCCTGCCTTTAGCCCAGTGTATTCAACAGCCTGCCTTCAAATCTGCCCTTCAAATCCTTCATGACAAAAGAGGAGTTATGTTTTCATGTTAAAAAGGCTTTACCTCCTTTTTCAGTCCAGCAATGGGATATTAATTTAGACAGTCTACCTTCCTTCTAAAGCTTTGCGGAGATTTACGTGGGACTCTCAGACCAGTGGTCTGTCTTCATGCTGTTCCCAAACTTAAGGACCTTCACAATTCTTGATAGACTAACATCAATCACATATTTATCTATCCTCAGAAGCCAATATAGTTCAGCCCTCAGAGAAGACAAATTAAGACTTTTAATTGAAAACTTGTTCCTGAATATTATCGCAAATTTATAGAAAGTTTCTCATCCTTCTCAAATAAGGGTTTTATAAAAATCTCATTTAGAATCTTTTACCTTTTTCCTCTCAGTTAATTAGTGAGAAAGGGTCTTGTTTTGAATTAATGGAGATATGAGAGAGGGCAGGAAAATTTCTCTAAATTTTGGATAGCCCTCTTACTATGCATATCCACGTAGTCTTGTGGATATTTAATATTTAGTGTGTATAACAGCACAAACCTGTAATATTGGGCATAAGCCATATGGATATTAGTGTTCACTTTGGGGAGCGACTAGATATCTTATTTTAATGGCAATCTGCCACGTAGCATAATTTCACATTTTTTGGAAAATTAAAAATTAGGTTTTGCCCATGTTTTGAGACTCTTGTTTATCTAGAGTAGTGGTTCTTAAACTTTAAGTGTGCAGAAGAACTTTCAGAACTTAATAAAATAAAGATACCTAGTGACTTTTCTTCCCAAAGGTCTGATTCAGTAGGAGGTTTTATATGGCCTTAGTATTTGAATTTTAACACGCAACACAAGTGATTCTGTATCGACACTATTGCTCAAAGTGCCCAAGCTACAAACGGTTTGTTTTCAGTCAATAATGAGACAAAGAGTGTGTGTCAAACCGTAAAACAACGTAGAGCTTCATTCATCCATAAAGTCTTCTCACCAAAAAAAAAAAAAAAAAAGCTTAGCTGGATGAACTAAAAAGTGTTTGGTGACGAAGATGATTTACGTTCTGGAGCGAGCTTCTTTTTTTTAGTGTTTTTTTTTTTTTTTTTTTTTTTGGGCATGCTTTAAGTGAAAGTTTACTATTCAAGTTAGTTTCTTATACAAAAATTTATACACACACTATTATGTGACCCTAGTTGCTCTCCTCCTTTCCACCCATTTCCCGTGTCCATTTAACCAGCTCCTGACCTGCTCTGCCTTCTCATCTTGCCTCCGGACAGGAGGAACCCATTTAGTCTCATGTATCTACTTGAACTAAGAAGCACCCTCTACACAAGTATCGTTTTATGTCGCATAGTTCAGTCTAATCTTTGTCTAAAGAGTTGGCCTCAGGAATGGTTTTAGTTTGGGACTAACAGAGAGTCCAGGGGCCATGTCTTCCAGGGTCCCTCAGTCAAACCATTAAGTCTGGTCTTTTTACTAGAGTTTGAGTTCTGCATCCCACTTTCTTCCTGCTGTCAGGGATTCTCTGTTGTGTTCCCTGTCATGGCGGTCATTGGTGGTAGCCAGGCACCATCTAGTTCTTCTGGTCTCAGGCTGTGGGAATCTCTGGTTTATGTGGCCCTTTCTGTCTCTTGGGTGAATATTTTCCTTGTGTCTTTGGTGTTCTTCATTCTCCTTTGCTCCAGGTGGGTTGGGACCAATTGATGCATCTTAGATGGCCACTTGCTAGCTTTTAAGACCCCAGACACCACTTACCAAAGTGGGATGCAGAACATTTTCTTATTAAACTTTGTTACGCCAGTGGACCAAGATGTCCCCCCAAATCATGGTCCCCAGACCCCTGCCCCTGCTACATTGTCCCTTGAAGTGTTTGGTTGTATTCAGGAAACTTCTTAGCTTTGGTTAAGGCCACTTGTGCTGACTTCTCCTGTAGTGTGCGTTCTCCTTCCCTTCACCTAAGATAATGCTTGTCTGCTATCTAGTTAGTGAATACCCCTCTCCCTTCCTCCCCATCCTCATAATCATCAAAGAATGTTTTCTTCTATGTTTACGCCTTTTATTGAGTTCTTATAATAGTGGTCTTATATAATATTTGTCCTTTTGCAATTGACTAAATTCACTCAGCATAATGCCTTCCAGATTCCTCCATGTTATGTTTCACGGATACGTTGATGTTCTTTATTGTTGCGTAGTATTCCATCATGTGAATATACCAAAATTTGTTTATCCATTCATCCATTGATGGGCACCTAGGCTGTTTCCATCTTTTTGCTATCGTGAACAGTGCTTCAATGAACATGGGTGTGCATATATCTATTCATGTGACAGCTCTTATTTCTCTAGAATACATTCTAAGGAGTGGGATAGCTGGATCGTATGGTACTTCTATTTCTAGCTTTTTAAGGAAGCACCAAATTGATTTCCGAAGTGGTTGTGCCATTTTACATTCCCACCAACAGTGTATAAGTGTTCCAATCTCTCCACAACCTCTCCAACATTTTTTTTTTTTTTCGATTAATGCTACCTTGTTGGGGTAAGACAGTATCTTTCTAGTTCTGATTTGCATTTCTCTAGTGGCTAATGATCATGAGCATTTCCTCATGTATCTGTTAGCTGCCAGAATGTCTTCTTTGGTGAAGTACCTGTTCGTATCCTTTGCCCATTTTTTAACTGGTTGTTTGCCTTTTTGTTGTTGAGGTTTTGCAGTATCTTGTAGATTTTAGAGACTAGACACTGATTGGATTTGTTGTACCCAAACATTTTTTCCCAGTCTGTAGGTTGTCTTTTTACTCTTTTGGTGAAGTCTTTTGATGAGCATGAGTGTTTGGTTTTTAGGATCTCCCACTTACCTAGTTTCTCTTCTAGAAATTACATTGTTACTTATGGTTTGTATTCTGTTTATGCCATGTATTAGGGCTCCTAGAATTGTCCCTATTTTTTCTTCCATGATCTTTATCTTTTTAAATTTTACATTTAGGTCTTTGATCCATTTCAATTTAGTTTTTCTGCATGGTGTGTGAGGCATGGGTCTTGTTTCAATTTTTTACAGATGGATATCCAGTTATGCCAGCACCATTCATTAAAGAGACTGTCTTCTCCACATTTAATGGACTTTGGACCTTTGTCAAATATCAGCTGCTCATAGGCGGATGAATCTATGTCTGGATTCTCAATTCTGTTCCATTGGTCCACGGATCTGTTGTTGTACCAGTACCAGGCAGTTTTGACTACTGTGGCAGTATAATAGGTTCTAAAATTAGGTAGTGTGAGGCCTCCCACTTTGTTCTTCTTCTTCAGTAATGCTTTACTTATCTGGGGCCTCTTCCCTTTCCATATGAAGTTGGTGATTTGTTTCTCCATCTCATTAAAAAATGCCAGTGGACTTTGGATCAGGATTGCATTGTATCTGTGGATCACTTTGGGTAGAATTGACATTTTCACAATGTTGAGTCTTCCTATCCATGAGCAAGGTATGTTTTTCCACTTATGCGGGTCTCTTCTGGTTTCTTGCAGTAGTGTCTTGTAGTTTTCACTGTACAGGTCTTTTATGTCTCTGGTTAGATTTATTCCTAAGTATTTAATATTCTTGGGGGCTATTGTAAATGGTAATGATTTGGTGATTTCCTCTTGGAAGTTCTCTTTTTTGGTGTAGAGGAATCCAACTGATTTTTATATGTTTATCTTGTATCCTGATACTTGCTGAACTCTTCTATTAGTTCCAGTAGTTTTCCTGTGGATTCTTTGGAGTTTTCTGTATATAAGATCATATCATTTACAAATAGAGATACTTTGACTTCTTCCTTACCAATCTGGATGCCCTTTATTTCTTTTTCTAGCCTAATTGCTCTGGCTAGGACCTCCAGCACAATGTTGAATAAGAGTGGTGATAAAGGGCATCCTTGTCTCATTCCTGTTCTCAAAAGGAATGCTTTCAGACTCTTCTCCATTTAGAATCACGTTGGCTGTTGGCTTTGTATAACTGCCCTTAGTTATGTTGCGGAATTTCCCTTCTATTCCTATTTTGCTGAGAGTTTTTATCATGAATGGGTGTTGGACTTTGTCAAATGCTTTTTCTGCATCGATTGATAAGATCACGTGGTTCTTGTCTTTTGTTTTACTTATGTGATGGATTCCATTGATTGTTTTTCTAATGTTGAACCATCCCTGCGTACCTGGTATAAATCCCATTTGATCATGGTGAATTATTTTCTCGATATGTTGTTGAGTTCTATTGGTTAGAGTTGGTGGAGGATTTTTGCATCTATATTCATGAGGGATACTGGTCTGTAATTTTCTGGTTTTGTTGTGTCTTTACCTGGTTTTGATATCAGGGTTATGCTGGCTTCATAGAATGCGTTTGAGAGTATTCCATTCTTTTCTATGCTCTGAAATATCTTTAATAGTAGTGGTGTTAACTCTTCCCTGAAAATTTGGTAGAATTCTCCAGTGAAACCATCCGGGCCAGGGCTTTTTTTGTTGGGAGTTTTTTTAATCATCTTTTAAATCTTTTCTTTTGTTATAGGTTATTTAATTGTTCTACCTCTATTTGTGTTAGTTTAGGCAGCTAGTGAGTTTCTAGAAATTTGTTCCTCTAGGTTTTCAAATCTGTTAGAGTACAATTTTCCATAGTATTCCATTATGATTCTTTTAATTTCAGTTAGGTCTGTTGTGATATTGCCCATCTCATTTCTTATTCAGGTTGTTTGCTTCCTCTCGTTTTTCTTTCGTCAGTTTAGCCATGGTTTATCAATTTTGTTGATCTTTTCAAAGAACCAGATTTTGGTCTTGTTAACTCTTCCAATTGTTTTTCTATTCTCTATTTCATTTAATTCTTCTCTAATTCTTATTATTTCCCTTCTTCTGGCACCTGAGGGCTTCTTTTGACGGTCTCTTTCTACTTGTTCGAGTTGTAGGGTTAATGTTTTGATTTTGGCCCTTTCTTCTTTTTGCATATGTGCATTTATTGCTATAAATTGACCTCTGAGCACTGCTTTTGCTATGTCCCAAAGGTTCTGGTAGGATGTGTTTTCATTTTCATTTGATTTGGTGAGTTTCTTTATTCCGTCCTTAATTTCTTCTATAATGCAGTAGTTTTTGAGCAAGGTATTGTTCAGTTTCCATGTGTTTGATTTTGTTTTCCTTGCTTTTTCTGTTATTGATTTCTACTTTTATGGCTTTATGGTCAGAAATGATGCTTTGTAATATTTTAATGCTTTGGGTTCTAGTAAGGCTTGCGTTATGGGCTAATATGTGGCCTATTTTGGAGAATGTTCCATGTGTGTTAGAAAAGAAAGTATACTTGGCTGCTGTTGGGTGGAGTGTTTGGTATATGTCTATGAGGTCAGTTGGTTGATTGTAGCATTTAGAGCTTCTGTGTCTTTATTGAGCTTCTTTCTGGATGTTCTGTCCTTCACTGAAAGTGGTATGTTGAAGTCTCCTACTACTATTGTGGAGCTGTCTCTCTCTCTTTTCAGGGCCATTAGAGTTTATTTTGGAGCCCTTTCATTGTGTGCATAAATATTATGGTTATGTCCTCCTGGTGTGTTGACCCTTTAATCATTATATAGTGTCCTTCCTTATCCTTTGTGGTGGATTTTAAAGTTTATTTTGTCAGAGATTAATATTGCCACTCTTGCTCTTTTTTGAGTGTTATTTTGATATATTTTTTTCCATCCTTTGAGTTTTAGTTGGTTTGTGTCTTGAAGTCTAAGGTGTGTCTCTTGTAGGCATCATGTAGACAGATTGTGTTTTTTAACCCATCCTGCCACTCTCTCTTTATTGGTGCCTTTAGTCCATTTACATTCAGTGTAATTATTGATAGGTATTCGTTTAGTGTTGTCATTTTAATGTCTTTTTTTGTGGTGTTGTTGACAGTTTCTTTGTTCCACTTACTTTTCTGTGCTGAGTCATTTTTCTTTAAGTATTCTTTTTTCATCTTTTTCATTGTTGCTGATTTTGTATTTGCAGAGAGTCTTTTTCATTTTGATGTGCAGGATTGTTAGTTTCCTTTGTGGTTACCTTAATATTTACTCCTATTTTTCTAAGTTTAAACCAACCTTTTATTTCTTTATATCTCCTTGACTCCCTCTCCATATGAAAAATCTATGACTACATTTTTTAGTCCCTTTTTAATGTTGTCATCTTTTACGTATTGACATTTCTGTTTCCCTATTTTCAGTTTTTTAGCTTTAATTTATTTTTGTGACTTCCCTATCTGGGTTGATACCTGGTTGCTCTGTCCTGTGTTCTAGTCTTGGGATGTTGTCTGATGTTACTGATTTTCTAACTGGAGGACTCCCTTTAGTATTTTTTGTAATTCTGGTTTGGGTTTTGCAAGTTCCCTAAACTTCTGTTTGTCTGGAAATGCCCTAATTTTGCCATCATATTTTAGAAACAGTCTTGCTGGATATATAATTCTTGGCTGGTAATTTTTCCCTTCAAGGCTTTATGTATGTCATCCCTTTGCCTTCTTGCCTGGTTTCTAGTGAGTAGCCCAAGCTTAGTCTTATTGACTCTGCTTTGTAGATGACTTTTCGTTTATCCCTAGATACTCTTAAAATTCTCTCTTTACCTTCGGCTTTGGCAATTTTGATTATGTCTTGGTGAATTTCTTTGGGGATTTACCTTATGTGGGGTTCGATGAGCATGTTGGATAAAGATCTTCTCATCTTTCATGATATCAGGGAAGTTTTCTGCCAACAAATTTTCAACAATTGTCTCTGTATTTTCTGTTACCACCCCTCCCCCCTAACTGTTCTGGTACTGCAGTCACTTGTATGTCATTCCTCTTGATAGAGTCTCACATGATTCTTGGGGTTTCTTCATTTTTTTTAAAATTATTTTGTCTGATTTTTCCTCAGATAAGTTGGTGTCAAGTGCTTTATCTTTAATCTCACTGATTCTGACTTCTATTTCATCGTTTCTGTTCCTGTGACTTTATTGAGTTGGCTAATTCTGAAATTTTATTGTTAATCCTCTGGATTTCTTTTTGCTCTCTCTCTATGGATTCTTGCAGTCTGTTAAATTTGTCATTATGTTCTTCTCTGATCTTCTTAATTTCCTCCATTGCTTTGTCTGTATGTTCCTTGGCTTATTCTCTGTTTTGCATGATCTCCTTCCTGATCTCTTGAAGAACTCTGTATATTTATTTATCTTTTGTATTCTACCTCTGGTAATTCCAAGAAGTTCTCTTCCTCCAGAAAATTTGATTTTTTGTTTTGGGAGCTTGCTGAAGCCATCATGGTCTGCCTCTTTATGTGATTTGATATTGACTGTTGCCTCTGAGCCATCAGTAAGTTATTTATTTTATGTTTGCTTACCATGTCCTAGCTTCTTTTTTTGTTTTGTTTTGATATGCCCAAATAGGCTAGTTATGTGAGCTAGTTTCATTATTGGCACCTTGAAGCTCTAACTTCCTATCACCAGGTGGTTATATCTGTTACTAGGTATGTGAGCCCAGGAGTCCATTTACTTTTCTTGTATGGATTCAGCTCAGGAGTTTAGGTAGTTGGTCACCAAGTGTGTGGTACAGACTCTCACCTACAGTCCTAGACAGGCAGGGGTGATTGGTGTAGGCACAGGTACCTGGTTGCAGTAGGAGGTCACACCTTGAGCAAGGCAGGGGGCTGACAACTGCCCCTGTCTTGGAGAAAAGTGTGTCCCTGTTCCCTAGAGTGCATAGCTGGGTGGGTTTTGCATGCCAGACTATGGGCACCCAATGCTGTTGGCTGTAAGGACCAGGAGGCACCACTTTTTCTTGGACCCCTGTCACAGGTGGCTAGGTGGCATGGGTGGAGCCACTAGTTCTCAGGCCCCTGATGTGAGTAGTTGAAACAAACCGGCCAGTTCACCATATAGCTGATACAGTTGAAGTTAGACTTGAGGTATATACCCTGCTGTACTGTGGGAATGAGGGCCTACACTGTTGAAATGGGCTCACACAGGTCTATACAGGGGAGAAAGGCACTCAAAGTCTGTGGACCCCTTATGCCTGTACCTAGGCAAAGGAACTGTGCCTACCCTGAGTTCCTGGCTTAGAGGAGCTGGCAGATTATTTTTTCCTATTTATGAATTTGTTCCCTCTCCAAGGCTGGGAGAACGGCTCCAAGTGGGTGATAGTTCCTACTTCTAGACCAGGAGACTTAGCAATTGCTGAGGCCTTTGAGGGGGCAGATAAATGGGGGAGAAGTTTTGCCCAAAGGGGATGTTTTCTGATCTGTATGGTAGGTCAGATGCATGTACTTATCTTTTGCTGATTGAGCTCCACTTTTCACTGGTTCTGGGTGCCCAAGTAGACTCTTCGCTGCTTGGTCTCTCCCAACGTGGAAAATGCCTCCCCAGTGCCACTGCCTGCCTCACCATGCAAGCCAGCTGATCTGGCCTGAAGGGTGCCGGCTCCTTCTGGGTCAGGTCTGGGAACTCCTCTCTGCTTCCAAACTGTCTCTTCCACCCCCTGCCAACTTTGCCTTTGATGTTCAGGGATCCTAGATTTTCATATATAATCAATTCACTTATTTTGGGGGGTCTTTGTTCTAAGAGGGACCACAGGAAATGTCTGACTACTCCACCATCTTGGCCCTACCTCTCTGGAGCAAGCTTCTTGTCCTAAGCGGACAACAGAGTTGGTGGAGGAGCACTCTTGCACAGTCTGCACTGTTGAGATAGTTACAACTGCTATGTTTCAACCACCCAAAGTTTCAACCAAGCCATACTTGGAAAAATTCAGCTCTATGAAAACAGATGTGGAGATTCAGGCCCTACAAACTAGTTTTCTCCATCTTCTGATTCATTATAAACTCAGACCTTTGAGAATGGAGACTCTGAGGATGGTACCTACCCTTGTTTTACACTTCCCGTTTCCTATTATATATTAAAATGTAGAAATACATCTTCAATTCTTTCTGGATGTTCTAATAAGGACATAAGTACAAGTAGACTTAAATAATTTTCCTGATCCAACCCCAAACCAAACTCACTGCCATCGAGTGGAATCTGACACATAGTAACCCCAGATTCATTCAATTTTCTGAATGACTGTTTTATGCATGGTCATTTACTGAACGCAATAAGCTTCTGATACAAACTATTGTTTCTCCTTGAAATAAATCAATTAAAATCAGAATATCAGTTAACTATAGAAAAATTTCAATTATCTCTGATTTGGGTGGTAACTCTAATCCAAACCAACAGATATCATCCCAGAATATTTACATCTTGACTTTGGAATCCGTTGTGATATTCCAACTCATGGCAACCCTGTATGCGCAGAGTAGAACTGTTCCATAGGGTTTTCAAGGCTGTGACCTTTCAGAAACAGCTCACCAAGTCTGACTTCTGAAGTGCCTCTGGGTGGATTCAAACCACTAATATTTCAGCTAGTACTCAAGTGCTTAACCATTTGCACCACCCAGGGACTCCTAATTTTGATATAAACCAAACCTGTTGCCATTGAGTCAATTATGACTCACAGCAACCCTACAGAACAGAGCAGAACCGCTCCATAGGTTTTCCAAGGCTGTAAATTTTTACGGAAGCAGACTGCTACATCTTCTTCCCTCTGAGCAGCTGGTGGGTTTGAACCACCTACCTTTTGGTTAGCAGTGGTTAAGCATTTGGCTGCTAACCAAAAGGTCAGTGGTTGGAACCCACCAGCCTCTCCATGGGAGAAAGACGTGGCAATCTGCTTCCATAAAGATTACAGCCTTGGAAGCCCTATAGGGCAATTCTACTCTGTCCTACACGATCACTGTGAGTCAATATCAACTCGACAACAATGGGTTTGTTTTTAAATTTTGATATATGTAGCATTAAACACCCATAGCTGAGAGAAAGCGGTCTTAAAGGTAGAGTTCAAACTTACTGTACAGTACTGTAGCATCAATGCCATGATAAAGAGTTGTGCATATAGAGGAATGTATCTAAATATGTTTCATATTTCTTCCTTCATAACTAAGTTACAAGTTTATCAAAGGTAGAAGTTCAAAGGGTATGACTCATTCATCTTTAAGTCCTTCACAGTAACTTGATCATAGTAGGTTTCAATGCACTAAGTGAACTTAACACTGAATTGAATTGAACCTAAGAATTGAATGCCTACTATGTGCTTAACAATACCAAATTTAGCTTATTTTTTAGTCCAACAAATAAATATTTATTAAGTGTTGTTGTTAGGTGCCATCAAGTCAGTTCCGACTCATAGCGATACTATGTACAACAGAAGGAAGCAATGCCCTGTCCTGCACCATCCTCACAATCGTTGCTATGTTTGAGCTCATTGTTGCAGCCACTGTGTCAGTCCATCTCATTGAGAATGATGTCCTTCTCCAGGGACTGGTCCCTGTTGATAACATGTCCTAAGTATGTGAGATGAAGTCTCGCCATCCTAATTTCCAAGCAGCATTCTGGCTGTACTTCTTCTAAGACGGATTTGTTTGTTCTTGTAGCAATCCATGGTATATTCAATATTCTTCACCAACACCATAGTTCAAATACATCAATTCTTCCCATCTTCCTTATTCATCGTCCAGCTTTCACACCCTTAAGAGACGATTTAAAATACCATGGCTTGGGTCAGGTGCACCTTAATCCTCAAAGCAACATCTTTGCTTTTTAACACTTTACGAAGTCTTTTGCAGTGCACTTGCCCAATGCAATATGGCAGTTGATTTCTTGACTGCTGCTTCCACAGGCATGGATTGTGGATCCCAGTAAAATAAACTCCTTGATAATTTCAATATTTTCTCCATTTATCATGATATTGCTTATTGGTCCAGTTGGGAGGATGTTTGTTTCCTTTTCGTTGAGGTATAATCCATACTGAAAGCTGTAGTCTTTGATCTTCATTAGTAAGTGCTTCAAGTCTTCTTGAATATCTACAATTTTCCAAGCACTGCACTAGGTGAAAAAATGACTAGACAAAGTTCTTGCAAAGTGTTTGCATTCTAGTCTGTGAGGTCAATACACTAAACAGGCAAATATGATATGAAAGTGCTACAAGAATAATAATAATGGCCAACATTTCAGTGGTTATTGTGCACCGAGTAGTACTCTTAGTACTTTCCTGTATTAACTTGCTTACTTCTCAGAAGCACAGGTGCACTGTTTCTGTCTGGATTCTTGGTAGCAAGCAACAGGATATGAGTCTGACTACTTTAGGCAAAATGTAATTTATTAGAAGGCTTTTATGGAGTTCACAAAATGGACAGGAAGCTGAAGACTAGGTTTAGGGATGGGCAGGATTCAAGGACACTCCAACGAACGAAAACAGGAAGCAGAAAAACCAGTACCCTGCTCATGACTGGAACTGCTGGTCAGGATACCACCACCATTACAGCTGCCATGCCAGCCATTGTTGGTCTTACGAATGGCCTCCAATGGTGCTGTAGACCTGGTCAGTTCCTCCAGACTCAGTGTTCCCAGAGAGAGTATCTAATTGGCAGAAATTGTCACTCCTGTAAAACCAAACCAAACTTGTTGCCATCAAGTCCATTTTGACTCATAGGGACCCTATAAGACAGAGTAAAACTGCCC
Source organism: Dugong dugon (assembly GCA_030035585.1). Classification (NCBI taxonomy): domain Eukaryota; kingdom Metazoa; phylum Chordata; class Mammalia; order Sirenia; family Dugongidae; genus Dugong; species Dugong dugon. Next base: position 160,840,287 of record CM057461.1, on the reverse strand, counting down.
CAAGAGGGTTTCCAAGGTTGTAATCTTTATGGAAGCAAACTGCCACAACTTTCTCCAGCGGAGCGGTTTGTAGATTCGAACTGCTGACCTTTCAGGCAGCAGCCGAGTGCTTTAACCACTGCATCACCATCGTTTCACCAGGCACCAGCCCTGGTGGCACTCCCATATTCCCTGGCAATACTAGGGAGGAGGAAAGACAGAATCTGGTCCTTTGATGAAATTTCAGCATCACCCCTCAAGACTACGTATAGTAATGTTCCCTTTGAGTTGATTATGACTCATAGCAACCCTATAGAACACCGCAGAACTGCCTCATAGGGTTTCCAAGGAGTGACTGGTGGATTCGAACTGCCAACCATTTGATTAACAGCCTGAGCTCTTAACCACTGTGCAACCACGGCTCTACTACATACAACAGAGGAGAGATAATTCCCCAAAAGGAAAGGGGTACTTAAAAAAAATAGTACAGATTATGGGCAATCAAAAATTGGTAAATATTAGAGTCAATGTAGATAAAACAAGGTAAAAAAATAAAGATTATAAGAGGATGGAAAAATAAAAGTGTTTTGAAATGCCATTAAATTAAGAAATTTGCAAGCTACAATTTCAACCAATGAATAAAACTTGAAATCAGCTGCTGTTTAAGGCAACAACTATATTATTTCTTTTCACTGTCTGAGCTGCTATCTTTCAACCTCCCAAACTTGTAAAAAAAAAAAAAAAAAAAGTCTACTCATCTAGAAAGAATGAAGCCAGTTAGGAATCCTTTAATAAAATTTTATTGTTTTAATGAAAATTCATCCAAAATCACTTTGGGGACAGACAACTATCATACACAAATTATATAACATATATATATATATATATGTGTGTGTGTGTGTGTGTGTGTGTGTGTGTGTGTGTGTGTGTGTGTGTGTGTGTGTGTGTGTGTGTGTATAACAGACTTATTCAGCCTTTTACATTCAAGAGTTTAAGAGCGAATTTAATCAAAACATAACTCATGTCCTTTATTCCCTTTCACAATTCCTTGTATTTAAATAACGTCTTTTAACTAAGAATACTTCATTATCCCTAATCATTGCCACATCTCTATGTCCTAAACAAAAATATTCTTTTCACTTCAGAAAATTAAGTCACTTGTCTAAAGTCACACTAGTTATTTAGATTTGAAATTACCAGATCATTTATGTTTATCTTTTAAAAGTTACATTATTTTACAAAGTCCGGTTTTCATTTTAAAATTCCTACTGCTTTAACAGAATTACAGATAATGATAAAGGATAACCTTTATGTTCCCAAGGTTTCCTCATTCAAATTTTATTGTATCTTAAAGTATCTGAAAATATTTGACAAAGTACAAAGTGACGGTGAGTCAAGACTTAAGTGTTTATAGAACAAGTTTTATTAGTGGTAACAGCAAAGCTTGGGGAGGAAGGAAAGACTATACCACACCTAAAAATGGCAAATGAATCAGGCTGTGGCTCCAGAGCCTTTTTTTTTTTTTTTTTTTTTTTTATCTTCACGCAGGAGATGGACTACCACAACAAAAATAATTTGTGGCAATCAACATCCAGCATTCAAACGGTTGATGAGAACTGATCTTATTAGTCATTTTTTTCACAGAGAAAAGCCAGGCAAAAACACTTTTGGAGTCAAAGGCTACCTTTCACAGCTAGGAATTACTTCACTGGATGGTTGTGAATCTTACATGAGATAATGTATATGAAAATACTCTGTAAACTGTAAGGAAATATTCAGATGTACAGTAGACCAATGATAAGCGTAATGAAACAGCTGAAGAAGTTCATGAACTTTTTAATAAGCAACAGCAACAACAACAAAAATCCAATGGTTAAACAAAGATTCAGAATAGCCACAGTTATGAAAAACTTTCAGTTTACTAACATTTTTCCGTGGTAAAATGAATGCTTCCACCCCCCACCCCCCCCACACACACACACCTTTGTAATGCTGCTGACACAAGACTAATTTTGCAAAAAATGTATTGGAGACATCAGCAAAAAGAGGGCTAGTCCAATCAATCTGTTGAAGAAACTGACCTCCACTTGTAACCACTTTCTTATTCCTACCCTTGCCCTCTCTTGAATTCTCTTCAAAGTTTGGTACTCGGTTGTCTTACATTCTCATTTTCCCATTAAATCTTAAGCATAGCAAAGTTGATCTCTAGTTTTTCTTTCAAATGAATATGGAACATCAAAAATATTAAGATTTACCTCTCCCAGGGGAACATGTATGTCAGTGGAAGAGTAGCAATTGACAAGTCCAAGTGATGAAGTAACAATGGTAGAATTTCAGGCATCAGTAAATGAGGAGGAGAAAGATTGTATAGGCATCAGAGCTACTATCCCATAAGCCTGAAACCATATCCCTCAGGTCATCATCTCGTTGAAATAAGTGGAGGCTGAACAAAAATAAATTCCAGAGAAAATCTAATACTGTCAAATCCAAGTAGTGACCAGCAGATGAGCTACAATAATCAGAAGCCAATGCAGTTCACTAAAACCAAAAAAACTAAACAGTTGCCAGTGAGTTGATTCCAACTCATGGTGTCCCCGTGTGTGTCAGAGTAGAACTGTGTTCCATAGAGGTTTCAATGGCTGATGTTTTGGAAGTTGACTGCCAGGCCTTTCTTCTGAGGCTCCTTCTGGTGGGTTTGAATGCCATCATTTCAGTTAGTAGTCAAGTACTTAACCACGAGGGTCCTCAGAAAGATAATAGTTCTTTGCCCTCTGAAGGCAATCACCCTATGACCAGTTTGATGTTGATTTCACCGACCAGAGTCCATGTCCCTGCCATAGGGGGCTGGGAATACAGTGGGCAGTTGATTTATGGTTTTCTTTTTATTATCTCCAGCTCTCCTAGATGATGCATCGTTGGCTGTAAAATGATCAAAGGCAAGAGAAAGGTATATACAAAAGCCTTGAAGGCTGCTCCAAATTTATTTCAGAATCTTTCTGACATTCTAAAGACTTGGGGAAAAAGTATGTATTTCTTTGCCCTACTGGATTATTTGTAAATTGCTGAGTAGAGGATACCAGAGAAATTTCTTCTTTTCGGCAAATATTTACGAACCACCCGCTATGTAGCAAGCACTGTTCTAGGCACTTGGTTTGAAAGGGAAATGTGAACCAGGAAACCAAACTGATGAATTTGAGTGGAAAATGTGCAAAGTACTTTTTAATTGGATTTTTAGATAATCATTGGGAAAGAATTTGAAATAAACCAAAAATATTATTAAGTGTCTGGTCCAACACACCCTTCCTGGTTATCTCTGCCTTTCACTGTCTTCGAGCTATTTTACAAGTCTGTCAACTATAGAAAATTAATAATAATGCAAATTATTCTGGTCCATATAAATGCAAGTAAGCTGTGATATGTAGAGTGTAATTGATTACTGCCCTATAGAAATTGACCATTTTTGCATCTATTTGTAAATTCACTTCAGTATTCTTTACCTGTATGTGTGCAAATGGAACTCTGAATTCTCCTTTGAACAGGTTGTAACATCTTACTGCTGCTCTCATTAATTAATGAGTTTGATCAAATCATTAACACATGTTCATTTTATGTTTGTATGAGTCATAATTATACTTAAAAAAAATTAGCCTTTAACAGTTTACAATAACTGTTCATTATGGGACCAGCTACCTCAAAAGAATGTTTAGAAAGAAATAGTAAATTAATTCTAAGACTCTTCAAATACAAACCACTCAATGAAGGTTAAGTGGTATCTTCTTAATGTAATTGTGCTATTTTAAGGCATATTTGATAAGGAAGCCTCAACGTGCCCTCACATTACTGATTCCAGATAAAAGAATAAAGCTGTGAAAAGAAAAAAAGAATCTAAGATCCCTTCTGATTTTTTTTTCTTTAAAGAAATAATGAACTGCATTGTTGCAACTCAGTGTAAGTAGATTCGAGTAAGGCTATAGAGATGGGCGCCAGAAGCTACTCATATCGTTCTTTAAAATGGAAATTTACCGTCTGCTGCATCACATGGACAAAATACAGAACTATTTTTCACAGCTTGTTCACTGAACAGATTATTGTAGAAAAAAAAACTTTTACATTTTCTGCAGATTCCCAAATCTCAGTCAAAAAACTCTTGGCAATTTTTAGCAGTGAAACAGATTTCACTTTCAGATTGAGATACTCCATTTAGCAGTAGTCAGATGATCTTCCAAATAAATATAGACTCGTTTCACTCTTGATTTAATTTAAAAAAAAAAAAAAATGTTTTCATGAGGTGTCTTGGAGGAAACTTGCACTTATTTGGTTTTTCCCAAGCTAAAGCAAAGAAAAACTCGAAGGTCTAAAAATCAGAGTTAAGTAAAAAAGGAATGTTAAACTGAAAATGTTTTTACAAATAATGCATGTTCATCACAGTACCAATAAATAAATAACCCTATAAAACTTTAGAATTAGTTGCAAAGATGCTGCAGTCTTTTCTGCCCTGAATCTCAGCTCCCCAAAATATTACTAAACAGAAGTGCATGTGTTCAGTACAATATAACAGGCAGCAATATGTTGAGATATTCACACAAAGAGGTCTCTGGGCCACTTTTCTCTTCCTAGATTAGCTTTACCACTTAGGTATATGGCAACTACTCTCAGTAGCTGCTTTCTAGGACCATTTTCCTCTTACCTATCAGTACCTATGCTACATAAAATAACAGGGTGTGTCAAATGTAAGAAAAAGTTAATCCCATAAAGAAATACTAAAAAGAGTAACAATTTTAAAGTAATCCCATATATAAGATCCCAGTCCCATAGCTTTGGCACCCCCTCCCCCAATTCCTTTACTAAATTTTCCCCATGCTCTTTTAGTCACAAAAGGAAATTACATGGCAAATCATGATTAAAAGTCTATAAATATTGGTTATGTCTTGTTTTCTATTTGTAACAATATTTATTGTGTATCTGAATACTACAGAATACCCACTGAATATCACAAAATTTTGTTGCCATTTTTTAAAAGTATTTATAGACTCATTAAAAGTTCACATCAGTGACATTAAAGATGATCCCAAGGATTAGCAATGCAACCTGGAATTAAAAGCAGAAGCTCTACCAAGTACAGAAACCTAAAAATAGCTCATGCTATTAAAGGCATTTTATTATTTTTCTAATTACACTTTTACTATCTGGGAAGGATTCGCTGTGTCCAATCACGGAAGTCACATTTCCATGGTTTATTCTACATGTGGGAATAGGCTAGCTTTCAAATCCATTACGAGTTACTGAAAAATTTTAAAGATGAAAAAAGCTATTTTTTTTCACATCCTAATTGTGATTCTATAAGTATTTGGATAACACGAAAGAAAAAAATCGCTTTTCACAACAATTTCCTTAACAAAAAAGTAATGTCAAAAGGTGTGGAAAAGGAATAAAGCTACTACGCCATGACAATAAAGTATTGATTTTTTTTTTTTTAATTTCATCTGAGAAAAACTAAATGGTTTGGTTCTAAGGTGACGACTGTATGAGACAAAGTTGCTGTGCTTTCGCTTTTATATGTTGGTTTAGTTTGTAGGTCAATAATAAAGGGGAGGGTGGTTAGGTGGTTAGGCAGAGAGAAAAATGTAAAAGCTGAACGCTCAGAAATTTTTCAGTCTGAAAATTTATTTGAGATGAACTGAAAGATTTTCTGAAATTACAATTCAAACAAATGAGAAAATGACACCTAGTTTACAAAAGTTTTACCACCACCAAATGGCATCCTTTCCTTCTATAAATAAAGTTAATCAAAACCACTGTCCCAGCTTTTAAGAGACTCATTAGGATAAAATATATTCTAAACTTCAAACTGGTGAAAGTTTAAGCAAATCAACTAAGGAAAACAACTTGGAAAAATGTGAGTTGTTAAACACCTACAGCCGCAGATCAATATAGCCAACTGGAAAACCCATCACCTGTGGCCAATGATGAGCAAATGACTTTGGGACAAAGAGCAGTGAGAAGAGCTGCAGAGATAGAAGTGGAGGCCCTTCTAGGCATGATGAAGTTTAAGCAAATTTTTAAAAGTGACATAAAAATTATAAATTGAAGTATGTCTGTGTGGCTTGGAAATTTACCCCGAATTCTGATCTTTTCTTGTAAGAACCATTTGTGAGTCTAATATACCAAAAGATACTAACTGAGATAATAACAATTATAACAACCATTTCTCAAATTAAAGGATTCTTCCTAGACCTGTTTTACTTAACATTTTGTGGGGAATGTATTTTGACACATTTTGTGTATTTTGGCTACTAGTTCATTCTGCTGAAGCCGATTACCCAGTCTCAAGAACCCAGACTTGTGTAGCATTCAAGGCTATCTTTCTTACTGGTTAGGGTCCTTGCCTTCCTGATTATTAAATATTTTGAGTATAACCCCCTCATCATGCCTTTATCAGATAGCTGAATCAAGCCTTTCGTTAGAGCATCTTTCCCTGGCTACCACAGATTTTAGACCAGGCTTACAGTCTTGTTTCAAGAAATCTTGCCCCATGGAAAAAGTTCAAACCAATTCCATCATAGCTAGACTTCAACTACAATAATATACCAGAGCATTCAGTTGACAATGACTGTCTCTCTACAAAAGAAGAAGATAATAATAAAAGTTGGCAACGTGGACTTAATACTGTCTAGCTGCTCACAAGACTTTGGTAGGCAATGATGTAACAAGTTGTAGTCACAGGTCTTAAGAATTTAAAGTACCAAGTATAGAAGCCATTTTGGATTTTCCTAACCAACCAGAAACTTCACAGCAGGACCACAAATGTGAAATTGTAAAGGGTACTTTTAGAAGCTGTGGCCAGTTTTTTTAAAGAGGATTAACGGCAAAGACCACCACCATTCTGTCAATTTGTTGTACTGTGGTGACTTGTATGTTGCTATGATGCTGGAAGTTATGCCACTGGTATTTCAAATACTAGTAGGTTCTCCCTTGGTGGACAGGTTTCAACTGAGCTTCCAGAATAAGAAAGACTAGGAATAAAGGCCTGGCAATCTACTTCTGAATATCAGCCAATTAAAACATTACAGAGGCAACATGGTGCTATGGTCAGAAGCACCATGCCGTCCCTCCTCAGCAAAGATCAGAAAAACTAAGTCAAATAGAGTCACACATCAATCCTGAAACCCTAAGCATTAAACGAAGAGCTAAAGAACTCAGCCAAGCACCAAATGGAATAACTGACTGAGAACAGAGAGCGAGGAAAGATACATGCAGAGGTCCCCTATAAGCTACAGCAGCACGGATCTGCCATCTTGGACTCCTATCGGAAATCAGTGAACAGAGGGTACGAGAAAGCAGCTTCACGGAGCTTCCAGCAGGAGACAGAGCAAGCAGTAACCAGTGATATATGCTTTCCCACCCCGCAATCTTCTTCACCCCCACTCAGCCTCCTCTGCTTCCTGCAGCCACAGTCTCTTCACCAGGAAGCATCAGCTTCACCCCGGTGTCGCTTGAATTCCACCCGCCTGCACTGGCCAGCTCCCTAACTGCCTTCTGTTGGCTACTGGTGTTGCTTTTTTCCACTTCTTTAGATTTCTTCCTTACCTCTTACTACCTCCCCCTCCTTTCTCTCAAATACCTGGCTCTGTGTGCCATCTTTGCTTCTTCCTGAAAAGCTGCGAAACACCGCTGGACTGTGAAACTGCCTCCCAGCCCATGCCACCATGCTGGTGGGACCCCTGGGGCTTTTGTTTGTTTGCTCTGATTTGTTCTGTTTTGTTTCCTTTTTTTTTTTTTTTTTTTTTCTCAGCTTGGGAGCCACATCTAGCTGGGCAGTACTGCGTAGCTAGGAAGCTACTCCCTTACTCTGCTCAGATGCACAGGGACATCCCTGGGGGCATTTCTTTTTTCCTGGTTTTTTTTTTTTTGTTGTTGTTGTTGTTTGGTTGGTTGGTTGGTTTGGGGTTTTTTTTATTTCTTTGCTTTGTTTTCTTCTCTCTCTTATTCCGTCTTTCTACATTTCCAGTTTCTCGATTTATTCATTTTTTTTTTACAGTTTTTTTTTCATTTTTGTTTTTCCCCATTTCTCAGTCTCTCATGTCTCCACTCCAATAGCAAGCTTCCTTAGCACTCTTTTTTGTTTGTGTGTGTGTTTTTCGCTCCTGTTCCTCTCTCTCATCTTTCCCATACCCATCTTAGCTCCACACATCACAATCTACCCCCTCCTTCTTGCCTACCTGCACGGTGCACTGAACATCACACTCCCAAGCAGCACAGGCACAGCCTACTGGAACCTGCCCTGCACTGATTCCCAGTTTGCACTGTCAGCCCTGGTAACACGCCACAAACAACCCATCCAACAACTCCCCTTCAGCTTGACCTGCCCTGCTGTACCATACCTAAGTGACTGACCCTGCCCATTGGAGAAGGAGGTGAAAAGTACCATGCCCACAGACGAGCAAACAACAAAGAACGTGCAGCCCGCCTGCTCAGACACAACCAAATAAAAAAAAAAGCAGGATGAAACAAACAAATCTACAATCAGTAAACGAGGAAAATAACCACTGAATGCCCTGAAAACAGCAGACAATATCAAAACATTTACAAAAACAGGACAGGATGGTTCCAGTAGGTGTCCAAAATAAAACACCAGATGGCCTTCCAGTAGAAGAAAATGCACTACACCTAACTGATAGGAAATTCAAATCTCTAATATTCAGAATTATCCAAGAGTTGAAGCAAAAAGCAGACAAAAATGAGGAAAAAGTAGAAAAATTCATGGAAAATACAGACCAAAAAATGGAACAATTCAAGAAAATAATACAGGAACAAAATGCTAAAATAAATTCAGAACTAGAAATCATACAAAAACAACAATTAGAAATCTAAAAGATAAACAGCAAGATTTCAGAAATGGACAGTGTCATAGAAGGGCTGAGGAGCCAGTTTGAAATGATGGAAGATAAGATCAGTGAAATTGAAGACAAACACTTGGATACAACTCTGTTTGAGGAAACATCAGAAAAAAGAACAAAGAAAAATGAAGAAACCCTGAGAATTATGTGGGATACAATCAAAAGCAAAAATCTGAGCGATCGGAGTTCCAGAATAGGGGGAGAAAACAGAAAACACAGAGAGGATCATTGAAGAATTGCTGACAGAAAACTTCCCCGATATCATGAAAGATGAAAAGCTGGCCATCCAAGAAGCTCAACAAACCCCTTATAGGATAGACCCAAAAGAAAATCACCAAGGCATATCATAATCACACTCACTAAAACCAAAGACAAACAAAGAATCCTGAGAGCAGCTCAAGAAAAACAAAAAGTCACAAACAGAGGAGAAACAATAAGACTAAGCTCAGATTATTCAGCAGAAACCATGCAGGCAAGAAGGAAATGGGATGACATATATAAAACCTTGAAAGAGAAAAATTGCTAGCCAAGAATAATATATCCCTCAAAACTCTTGTTCAAATATAATGGTGAAATTAGATCATTTCCAGATAAACAGAAATTAAGGGACTATGTAAAAACCAACCCAAACTTACAAGACTTATTAAAGGGAGTCCTTCGATCTGAGAACAAACAACATCAGACCACAGGCTGAATCTAGGACACAGAATTTTACTAGCCAGATACTTAGGAAACGAACTCTTAAGGACTACCCAAAATGAAAAGAACTACCACTGGAAACTAGAGAGGTTAATCCGTAAAGGACAACAGCATGAGAACAATAAAAAAAAGGGAATAAACAGTGTAGGTATAGAACCTTCTAATGGAGAACTCGTCAAGTGATACCAAGTAATAATAGACTGGTTCAAATCTAGGAAGATAAGGGTAAATTTCAAGGTAACCACAAAGAAAGTTAACAAACCTACTCCTCAAAACAAAGAAGAAAAACCTGAAGTCTCAGTAAAAACAAAATCTAAACAAAACAAAAGAAATGAAAAAAAAAATCTGCAAACAAAAGGAACTCAGCACAGGAGAATAAGAGGAACAAAGAAAACATCAGCACCACAAAAAAACGCACTACAAAATGCAATCCCACTCCTAGGAATATATCCTGGAGAAATAAGAGCCGTCACATGAATAGACATAGGCACACCCATATTCATTGCAGCACTGTTCACAATGGCAAAAAGATGGAAACAACCTAGTTGCCCATCAACAGATGAATGGATAAACTATGGTACATACACACAATGGAATATTATGCAACGATAAAGAACAATGATGAATCTCTGAAGCATCTCATTACAGGGATGAAACTGGAGGACATTATGCTGAGTGAAATAAGTCAATCACAAAAGGACAAATATTGTATGAGACCTCTACTGTAAAAAGTCATGTAAAACATTACACACAAAAAGAAACAATCTTTGTTGGTTACGAGGGATAGGAGCAGGGGGGGGCGAACTAAATAGACAATAGATAAGGGACCATGGTCTTAGGGAACATCTAGCTCAATTGGCATAACACAGTTTATAAATACAATGTTCTACATTCTACCTCGGTGAGTAGCGTCTGGGGTCTTAAAAGCCTGCGAGCAGCCATCTAAGATACTCCACTGGTCTCACCCCTTCAAGAGCAAGGGAGAATGAAGAGAAAAAATACAAGGAAAAGATTAGTCCAAAGGACTAATGGACCACAGCTACCATGGCCTCCACCAGACTGAGTCCAGTACAGCTAGATGGTGCCCAGCTACTACCACTGACTTCTCTGACTGGGATCACAAAAGAGGGTCCTGGACAGAGCTGGAAAAGGATGTAGAACAAAATTCCAACTCATAAAAAAAAGGCCATATTTACTGGCCTGACAGACTAGAGAAACCCCAAGAGTATGGCCCCTGGACACCCTTTTAGCTCAGTGGTGAAGTCACTCTCAAACTTCACCGTTCAGCCAGGGATTGGACAGCCTCCTAAAACAAAATGGGACTAATGAGGCACAGCAGTCCAGGGACAAGGACTAGAAGGCAGGAGGGGACAGGAAAGCTGGTAATAGGGAACCAAAGGTTGAGAAGGGACAGTGTTGACACGTTGTGGGGTTGTTAACCATTGTCATAGGGCAATGTGTGTACTAACTGTTTAATGAGAAACTATTTGTTCTGCAAACCTTCATCTAAGGCACAAAAAAAAAAGAATTATCTATGTGGGATCAAATTGACAACAGAAACTCATGGAGTTTGATGGGAGGCCTAGGGGGCAATGAGTTGAAGATAATGGTGATGGAATAATTTGGAAAAGGATAGTGAGAATGGCAGCACAACTGGAAGAATGTGGTCGATGTCACCGAATTGTACATGTAGAAACTTTTGAAATGGTGTAACTTTTATTTTCACCAAAAAAAAAGATCCTCCATGGTTGATAAGGGAGAGTGTTGACATATCGTGGGGTTGTTAACCAGTGTCATAAAACAATATGTGTACTGACTGTTTAATGAGAAACTATTTGTTCTGTAAACTTCCATCTAAAGTACAATAAAAAAATAAATAAAACAAAAATTATGGATCACAACAGAACATAGTTCTGCTTACTTGCTTAGGACATATCATCAGGAGGGATCAATTGCTAGAGGAGGACATCATGTTAGCTTAGCAAGGTCTACTACGCAGCTAGACAATATTAGGTCCACATTGCCAACTTTTCTTATTATCTTCTTCATTTGTGGGGAAACACTCGTAGTCAACCGAATGCTCTGGTTTATTATACAGTTGAAGTCTAGCTATGATGGAATTGGTTTGAACCTTTTCCATGGGGCAAACCTTGGTGCCATGGATTGGTACAATAGTACAGCAATGGACTGGAACATGTCGGTGATCTTGAAGATGACACAGGACCAGGCAACGTTTCATTCTGTTTTACGTGAGTTGAAGCCAGGTCTACAGTGGCTAACAACAAAAACCAAAAATGGTTATAGTTAAGGTTACTGCTAAACCAAAAAAAAAACAACCCATTGCCATGCTAAGAGGGGTTGTGTGAATTATTCATGAAGTAATTACTATCACACAGCTCCTTTTGTGCTGCTCACCTTATTCTTTTCCTCACCATTCAACTTCCTCCTTACCTTCTCACTTAGCCACTCAGTCTCTCCTCCGACCCGTACATGTCTCTGACCTGACTACTTGTGCATGCAATTGCTCCAACTCTTACTTCACTGTCTTCTCATTTTAATAATGTGCATACATATATATATTTTTGGGGGAGGGGGGCCTGGTGGTGCAGTGGTTAAGAGCTCGACTGCTAACCAAAGATCAGCAGTTCGAATCCACCAGCTGGTCTTTGGAAACCGTATGGGCAGTTCTCTGTCCTACAGGGTCGCTATGAACTGGAATCAACTCGATGGCAATGGGTTTTTTATATATATTTTTAGTGGTTACAAAATATAGCATACAAGAGATAAAAATCCCCTTCACCCTGTTTGAGAAACATGAGGTGGTGAATCACCTGTGCACAGGTAGATAGCCCACATTTCTCTCTCTCTCCCTCTCTTCTATCTCTTTTTCTCTTGTCTCTTTGGCTTTCTTTAGGCATGCAGTCAGAGTGTTTTACTTCCTTTGGAATCACTGCCTCTCAGTGAGTGATAGCTTTCAGCACTTAGTGATTTTTGTGGTAATCCTTATGTCTTTCCCATTGCTCTCAGTATCGTTGTACTCTTCATTCTCTAGATGAACTTTAATTGATTCCTTTGTTTGTATATGCCAAAGTGCATTTTCTAACTCATTTTATAGCTCTGGGCATATAACAGAGTAGAGGAATATAGTACCAATTAACTAAAAAAAAATGAGCAACATTTTTCAAATAAAAAGAAAAATCATATGACATTTTATTCATAATTTTAAAGGTCATAGAATTTTAGAGCTTGCCAGGATCCAAGGGATCATCTAACCCTAAATTCTCATTTTATAGGTGAGGAAACTAAGACACAGAGAGCCCAGTCAGACCTAGAACTACATGCCAGGACTCCTAAAATACGTTCTCATACTCTGTCAAGTTGACCTATGGTTGCTTTTTTTTACCATTTTATTATATTTCAACAAATTAAGAGGTAATCATTATCATACTGAATTTGTATTTCACTTTATAAAAACTGCCTGTATGAAATTCCTGGTACCATAAAAAACATTGTCCAAAATTATGCATTTGTTTTATGGCCCAACTGTTCATGAGGACAATATAACATAGTCATTCACTGGTAAAATTATTTATAGTTACTGACTATGACCCACAGGTCAGCCTCTTATGGGTTGATAATTTACAAGAATTCTAGTGTAAATGTGTATTTATTTCACTTTTTATATTTTCATGGTCTCTTTTGCTCCAAAGAGCCCCTTTTTTACATGAGATTTTACCCAACAAGTGAATGTTATTACGTCCAAAAGGCAGACTCTTCGCTGACCATCCCCTCACTGAATCCCAATTCTTCCACAGTGTTAATCGGCTTCTTTGTCCCAGCCAAATATCTTTATTTTCTATGCATAGTGATTGAGGATGCCGTTGAGCATTTGGGTACCATACACATTTGGACCCTACTCAAAAGCAACAGTAGATTTTAAAAGAAATATTTTAGTAAGTAAATTAAAAATATAACATATCCATTAGAAACTCTAGGGGAAAAAATAATTAAGCTAAATATCAATGATGTTGTCACATAAAGTTTACAATACTGTGAGCCTCTGGCTTCCAGGATAATCTTTTTTTTTTTTTTTTTTTTTTTTTTGAGCAGATATGCACTAGAAAGAGGGTCTCAGACGACTATAAACTCTAACAAAATAAGCAGAAGTAAAAAGACACTGAATATCTTGATACCTCTGATATTGACTAAAAGCTTCCCTTGGTTCCCTGAGCTGAATGGACTATTCCAAATAAACTGTGGTGGTGCCAATGATTCAGAGTCTGTAATCTGACCCGTTTAATTAACCTGAGTATTTAAATCATGTTTTGCTGTGAAGACATAATATGAGTTCTCACCACAGATGACAAAAAGGAAATTATCAATAACTAAGCTGTAGAAAAGGAGTTCTGGTGGTGTAGTGGTTAAGCACTCAGCTGCTAACGGAAAGGGCGGTGGTTGGAACCCACCAGCAGCTTCTCAGAAGAAAGACCAAACTATCTTCTCCCACAAAGATTAAAACCCATTGCCAAAGAATCTGATTCTGACTCATAGCAACCCTATAGGACAGAGTAAAATTGCCCCATAAGATTCTCCAGGCTGTAATCTTTAGGGAAGCAGACTGCCACATCTTTTTCCCCCTGAGCAGCTGGTGGGTTTGAACCTCCAACCTTTCAGTTGGCAGCCGAGCACTTTTAATCACTGTGCCACCAGATTACAATCTAGGAAACCCTATGGGGCAGTTCTACTCTGTCATATAGGGTCACTATGAGTTGGAATCCACTCGAGGGCACCTAACAACAATAAGCTTTAGAAAAAATATTCTTTTACCAGGTTTAACTCATTCCTATGTAACTTGTTCTTAATTCCACTTAAGAGTAAGGGACAATCTCAATACATACACAACAAAATTATATATGAGTACACTAAAAGAAAATTTAACAGTACATAATTATCTCTTGATTATTAATTTTTTTCTTTCTGTAATCAGCAAGGAGAGGAGGCTCAACAGTTTGACAAAACATTTTGTATACAATCTCTGTATCAAATAAAGAAAAAAAAATCCCATTCCCTCTTCTCTCTGGTTGAGAAATCAAATCAGGATGATCATTTTGCTTTTCATTCCAAGAAAACCTGAACATTTATACTCTGAACTATGATCTGACAATTTAGGTCAAAAAATATGTTTTACTCCTATATCTGTCAGTAAATTCTAAGTTTCAATCTTACTGCCTTTTCAAAGGCCAATGCTCTGCTCTTTATTGGTATCTTGCTACTTTATTCTACAACTCTTATGAAGCTAAACTGTTCTCTTTTAAAATACCTTTTTCAGTTCATCTATTCCACAAAACTGCAGATGAATTCCCCACCAATTTATAATTGCAAAGAATTCCAATTGCAAAGAAACGAGTCATCTTCAATGCATTGGCCTTTTTATAATTATAGAACATATTCTTATTTTTATTTTTAGCAAAAAAAAGAAAATAATGATATCTTAACATTCACAGTATGCCATGCAATAAAAGCAACTCGTAACTTTTCCTCGTATTTGACCAAGTTTTCTGTTAAAACTTCTTCCTGGCTATTTAAATATGTTTAAATGAATGGTTTTCTGTAATTTGTCCTTTTTCTCTGGAAACGTACCGTGCCATTGTCAGTTTTTAAAAAGAAGCAATTTTCTGACTTTTGAGATTGAGTAGGTCAAGGAAAAATTACTACTGTTGAAAACCCATAATTAAATAGAAAATTCAGCTGCAGTTATGAGAAGCTAAAATTAAGTTTATTCTATTAATACTTGATTCTGAAATGCTTTTTAAATTTTCGGGTAAGGTTTCATTTAGAGCCATGCCTTATCTACACTCTATCTTCACTGATTACTTTTAATAAGTAGTATGTAGGAATATAATAGTCCTATTCTTATGAAGAGGTATTTCTGATCACTTCCCTTTTTTTCTTAAAACATCGTTCTTAGAAGTAAGTTTTAAACAAACTAGAGAAATATTATTTTTAATTTGAATTTTTTTTATTTTGAGTATTCTAAATAAATATTTTTGTCCTCAAATGTTAAAACTGTATGTCCAAGAAATACATTATAAGTTATCTTTATGATAGCTTTATATAAAGCATAGCATTTTACAAAATAAAATATTCTACTTTCTTTCTAAATTAATTTTAATTTTCACTAAATTTTCTAAATGTGAGATATACAATTTTATTTCATTAAACAATACTTATTAATAGGGAGTTTACTAAGAATACAAGCTAATTGTTTGAATTTATGAGATTACTAGATCAATTTCCTGATTACAGCTCTTGTTTGAACAATTCATCAAATTAGGTTACATTTAAAGAGTTAAAATATTTTGTATAAACACAGCCTAATAAACAAATATACCCATTTAGGACAATTTAAAAAGTCATAATATTTGTCACTGCTTAATTTTAATGGCGCATTTTAACAAATCAAGATAAACACCCCTTAACCTCCCCAACAAAACTCTTGGATTAAAATGTGAATAACATTTACATAAAATTAGGTATAATGTGAAAGCATTATTAAAGCAAATGTATGAGTGCTATAAAATTATTTATGAATTGAAATAGTAGTAATCTCCATTTAGAAACTGAAGCTGAATATCAGAATATACATATATGTTTGCTACATCTTTAATCATAAAGCTTATGATTTTACATAAGTATATTTCAAATGGTAGGGTAATGTAAAAAATATAGTAATTATTTCACTGCAACTATGTCTAAAAGCTTAAGCTTTGAGACTTATTACTACTTTGAAAATAAAACTTTTTTTCTGGGAAAGGATTTTCTGGTTTTGTTTTTGCTTTTGTTTGGAATAGTTTTAAACACATCTTCAGCCGACGTGTTGATTTCCTTACCGTGACCACAGACCTGTGACACTCTGAAAGTACGGAACAGTGGCTGGGAGGCAGATACATACAATAAATACACTGTTCAGTAACCACAGATTTATGGCAAGAAAAGGACTAGGAGGTGATCAAAGTACATGTATTTGAGAAAAAAATTATAGTGAAAACTAGGATTTTCATAAACGTATTCCTCTTTGACATTCCAGTTCATTCCTGTTACCTGTTTTGTTTGGTCATTTCTGTTCATTTGTTAATGTGCTAAGGCTCTTGGAATTCTATTTTCCAGATGCTTATATTCCACAGAGGGAAGGAAAACTGATCCATGAAGTTGCTATTTGCATAAAATGCAGAAGCATCTGTCACAACCTCCTTCCTGGTGGAGTTTGGCATCCAGGGACCATGATACTGATCTCACTGAGAATTGGGCTCCTTTGCAGGCAATGAGAGTCCCCAGGGAGGACCGCAGCTCTGGCTGGGCGGCAACTCACTCAATTCTCTATCGGCATGTTTACAATGATTTTTTTGACAGCATGATTCCATAACTAGCCCTGTCTCTCTCTCTCTCTCTCTCTCACACACACACACACACACACACACATCTGCTCAGGTTCAGTCCGAGAACAATTGTACCGACACATCCCTGTAAAAAAAACTTTTCCTATCAACATCATGATGAATTATCACAATCTTGGAAATTTTAAGGTGAGGTTGGTATTATTTACAGGGCTTCATTTTGGTAAGAATGTTTGCTTTATTTGCTTTAGTTTTATCTTGTCTTCTCTTGCATCTAATTAAAAGCCTATCAATGTGGATATCTTTGTGACCACGTCACACACACACACACAGAAAAGAAAAATTGTTTCTATTGCTAAAGTAAAGTGTAAAGTCTTGATGGGTCAAATAAACTTATCAGTTTTATTCTTTATCTGCATTTCTTTCTGCATGACACTCAAATCAACATTTGTCAGCATCAAGCTCAAGTTCAGTGACCCAAAATGTCTATAAACTCCGTTACTGGATTGTTTCAGAAAAGTAGATACAGTATTCCACAAGATGAAGGTAGACCAGTTCAAAACCACAATTTGCGCTATTTTCTAAACTACGTTTTAAATAAGTCTCAAAATATCTGCTGTAGAAATGCTGTTTACAAAACACTTCTTACTATCAGTCTACTTTAATTTTTCAGTGTCAATATATTTACTATTACCTGTGTCCCTAAAGTACAGTTAATACAATCTGTCTGACTAGGTCTTTGTGACTAAAAGGCACCAAGAAACAGGCAGAATAGCCAGTTAACAAATTCAGACTTTGAAATAATAACAGCTCTGTTTAACAAACTGGTATAATTGGACTAAAAGTTTCTCTGATGCAAGTTCATCAGTAAGCAGTAATCAGATAGGAGGCTTCTTTGAAACTTTTCTGATTCATAAATAATATAGTAGTTTACAAAGAGGAAGTTTGTGGGAAGCAGCAGTAAACAGTCTCAAAATCCATCTGTTATTATGGAATCCAGAAAAGCTGAATCAGGATCTGCGTTGTTTATGATATAAAAGATGCTTGGGAAATGTTGCTGAAATAATTATTAAAGCAAAATGTCATGTTTTCTCTTTTTAGAAGTCTGAGGCATAGGTAGTTGCAATGGCATTTAACCACCTGTATGAATAAATACAGGAAGTTCACCTGGATTAATAAGTGGACAGAATACCAAATGCAGTTTTTAAAAAGGCAAAATGTATGGTTATTCTTTAATTAATAGTTAATTTTAAAAGTTATATTCAAATATGTCCTTCCCAAACTATGTGATTTTTAAGAATATAGCTTTAGAGCCCCGTTTAATCACAGAACGTAATCAAGTTCAGTATTTAGTAGACGAAACTAAAACAATCGAAGTTAAAATGTCTTCCTACTCTCTCATCTCCCGACCGGAACCTCATCCCACTTTCCCTCCTCACCAACGCCCCTGAACACACACACATACACTTAAATGAAAGGAAAGATTCAGTGTGAGCGTTTCATTTGCTGTTTATCCCTTTAGGTGCACAAATTATTCCTCTAGGCTCAAGCCTAACTTGCTTGCTATTAGTTGTTGGGTTTTTTTTGTTTGTTTGTTTGTTTGTTTTTTTAATTTCAGAAAGAACAGATGAAGAAATGCGTTATTGCAAAGGAATTTCAACAGTAAGACATCCTTTGTTTCGTATTTACTCTAAATAAGAGAAAAATGTTTTTCCTTGTATGACTTTTTGTCCACAAATTGATGCTAATTCATCTCACCATAGTAAGGTGAGCAACCCCTGCAGAAAACCAAGGAGTTATCCAACCAGACAGAGCTGTTTAACATCCTGAAACAATGGCACCACAGTTATTTCTATGCGTTTCCAATACATGCGCACCTTAAAAATGTAATACAATTTGTCTATCACTTACGCTTAATCAACCAGACATAGAACTTTTACATTATAGGGGAAATGCACTAAAAACCTAACAAAAATAGAATGCCAATGCAAAGACATAACTACCCTACATCTTCTTTCTTGAATTTCAAATTTGGTTTGCAATATTTTGTTGCTATTTTACAGAAAGCCCATGTAACAAAAAGCTACGCACAATCCTGCTTTAAGTGCATTCTGTTGGGCTGAAGAGTAGACAAACCAGCTTGACACATTTTGTTCTCCACCAGGTTTCAAGGCTTAGAGCTGTTTTGCCTGCAAACATTGACAATAGCGCCATCTTCTGGCTTTGTGAATAAAGTAATTCTTACGCTCTCCTTTTGTCAGACTGTTGAAAGTCCATTATTCGGAGCATGAATAATCCTCAGCCAGGTTTTCAAATACAGTACTGTACTTTCTAGTAATAAATGTTAGGTTGTAGCTTTGTAACCAGTATTGAGCCAGTCTAACCCCCCTTTTTCTTTCCTTTGACCTATGTATCTTTTTAAGTAGGAAACTCTGGCTGTGCCCTGCTGCTAAATTATTTTAATTTCTTTTCCACTTTTCCTCATTTATCTTTAATTTCTGGTATCTTGTCTTAATCTTAGCCTATGCTGCCCTACACTTTTTATCCTAAGAATTGTTTCTCTATGCATACTTCTGTGTACGTATGTCTGCCCTTTTTGCTGTATTTGGGCTTCCCGGTTCTACACTTATTTGGAATTTGTTTCACACTTTAATCCTGTGCTTTCTCGTACTTCTTTTTCCCTAAATATCTTTTCACGGGTCTTCATTTAAACCACCATTTTTCTAAGGTTGTGCAAATTAGCAAAATTTAACAATTAGTAAAATGTAAATGAATAGCTCTAATTGCCTTAAAAACCTCTATAAAACACTAGCTGTTGTTGTTGATGAATGTTGGAAGAAAAGCTACACTTTTCACGTACATTCAGCAACAGATAAATATCCAAAATAGTAATGTCTCTTTCAACCTTTCAATATGTTCAGTACAGTTAAACACCAAATGGAGTAATGGTAATATGCAAGGGGAATTCTCTCTTCGTAATGATTTAAATACAACCATAAAAAGAGGAATGGCAGTGCTTTGGACAGAGTGGGCGATCAACTGGTTGAAAATTAACTCGGTGATGATGTGTCCAGGTCCAAGCAAGGGCACAGAAAATGGCACAGGTGAATGAAATACAATGTTGCAGAAAAGGGGACAGAAACTGTGTAAATTTCCTAACCAAATAAGTACACAGAAGACATTTGAGCTTTTGTTGTTAAAAAAAAAAAAAAAGAAAAGAAAAGAAAAGAAAAGAAAAAAAAATTTTTTTTTTTTTTTTTTTAAAGTATGGAGCCTGTCAAATGCTCATCCGGAAGACAGTTGGTGGCAGATGAGGGAAAGAAAATTTGAGTCGAACAGAAACAAGTGACCGTGGAGAACAAAAGCTTAAAAAGCGAATCGAGGCCGGAGGTGCAGAAAAACGCAGGGAGGGAAGGAGCAAGGGGCCGGGGCTCAGAAACCCAGGGTAAAGTAAATGAAGTTCTTGGAGCAGTGACAGGCTTTCACTTAGTGCTAAAAAAGAAGTAACTAAAACACCAATTGTTTCCTGAGGCTTTGTCAGTCAAAATAATTTGGATCCAAACCAAAGTGAGGGAAACACAAAAAAAGAACAGGTTAGAGAGCTCCCTGACCTAACTCCAATGGCAAAGGAATTATGAAAATTCCTATAAAACTTACAGTTCAGCCACTCGGTGTCACACATGCTAATTTCCTGCTCCACAGTCAATTTTTTTTAATAGATTTACTCCTCAACTAGACCAATGGTTCCCAAACATTGCACATTAGAATTACTGGGGAGCTTCTAAAATTCCTCATGCCCAGTAATTCTCTACTCATAGTGACCCCTTGTGACAGAGTAGAACAAAGTTAAAGATGAGGCATGAGGCTGTGAAATGTTCACTGTAAATCCAATGCAACTAAACATCTTATCTTTTAGCCCACAGCCCCCAATTAAAGAACATGAGATTTAGAAAACCAATAGATAATCCTGCAGCTATTTGGAGAAACAGAAACATGCTTCAAGAAAACCAGAAAACCAAACCCATTGCCATCGAGTTGATTCCAACTCGTAATGACCCTATAGAACAGAGTAGAACTGCTCCATAGGATTTCCATGGAGCCCCTGGTGGATTCAAACTGCCGACATTTTGGTTAGCGGCCAAACGCTCAACCATTACAACACCAGGGTTTCCACACCCCTCAAAGGAGGGAACTTATTATAAGTAGCAACCAAGTTGTGGGTCCCACACATCCTCCTCTGTCTCCAACCAGGTTCTTTGGGCCTTGACAAGCTAAGCCACATGCCTGCAGCCCACAAGCCATAAAGGAAAGTCTCCTGCAAGATAATGTCCATAGAATCTGCCCAGTGAACCCAGCCTTCTGACTTTCCGGTTTCCCCACTTGCAACTGGTCCAAGAGAAGGCCTAACTGTCTCCATGTGGCCAGAGAACTCAGAAGGCTAGAAATTCTTCCCGAAATAACAGTGGCTCCTGAAAACAAGACAGATCTCTAACTGCCCCTGCTAGAGTTCTCACGATTCTGCACAAGTTGTCCAATTGCAAAGAACTTAGCTATTACACTGCAAATGCGGGATGCAGAAACTGGGGTGTTGGGGCAGGTCTCCCCAGGCATGAAGAAAGTGTGCTGTGAAAGATGCAAATGCTTATAATTGAGTTAAATGTGTTATCTTTAAGCAGTTGAACTACGAAAGGCAAATTAACCTAAGAAGCCCTCAAAAACCATTATGGCAGGGTAAAAAGCAGATCTTTCTGGGTAGTAAGGGTTCCATCAAAGGCCAGGAAGGCTAGACGATTGGCCATTACGTGTAAATTGGAATCTGTTTTCACAATAATCAACTTGTTAATTTTCAATGAAATTATTTCAAAGAAATTTTAGCATTTCCTGAACTCTCTTTATTTGTCTCTATCCGTTTTCTTTCAGCAGATGGTCATAATGTCAATGTTTAAAAGGAAGTATTTATGCCTTTCTCTCAGCAGTTAATTACTACCTGTCAAGCAGTTGAAGATCTCAGGCAAGCCTGAGCAGAGTAAAATGTGTACCCTTTCAAGGCAGAAATTCACTCATTCAACAAATGCATACTGAGCATCTGACGTGTGCAGGGTATGGTGGTGGTCTCACCCAACACTGGCCAATAACCACAGTCAGAGACAAGGGGGTCCATTACCCTCCCCCACAGCCTCACCGTATTAAATGTACACAAACAGGAACCAAGCCAGATGTTTACCTAGCAAAAATGCCTTAGTTCTTCCTCCGTAATATCCACCGCAAACTCCAGTTCCTTCAGGTACCACCTAATGTCCTCTTTCTCCAGAAGCCCCAGCCCTAATTTGCCCCCAAATTTTCTGGACAAAGACTCACTACTCTTTGCCTCTAACAAAGAAGTGTGGGTGCGGGTGTGGGTGTGGGGGTGTGTGCGCGCGCGCGCGCACAATAAACAGCCCATGACCAAACACTATTTCTTAGTGAGTTACAGACAAAATGATTGAAAAAGTATGTGCCAACTTGTTACACCATTCTCTTACTTACTTTTAGAGTGAGTTCAATAAAGTAAAACTTCATTATATAATGGAATATTTAAAAAAAAAAAAAAAAAAAACCAACCCAAACCCATTGCCATCTAGTCAATTCCCACTCATAGTGACCCTATAGGACAGAGCAGAAATGCCCCATAGGATTTCCAAAGCTGTAAGTCTTTTATGGAAGTAGACTGCCACATCTTTCTCCGCTGAGCAGCTAGTGGGTTCGCAGCTGAGTGCTTTAACCACTGGGCCACCAGGGCTCCTCTCTTGAAATACAACTTGTACAAAATAGGACTACTTGTACATTGAAAGATTAGTTCTGCCTGGATCCAATACACATGTCATATTTCTGGAAAGTCATTTGACATGAATCAGTCTAAAAAATAAAACAAGCAGGTGCATATTATATTACCCAGAATAAAATAAACATGGCTTCATTTTTAAGTGCCAAAGCTTATTTCGTCCATTAAATCTCCGTCAGCTACTGCACGTTTGACATAGAGGTTTGGCGCCCTCTTGTGTCCACATTGGGATAGGTTTGTTCTGGGAATGAACAATTCACCCCAGAGCATCTTTCTTTCAATCACTGAAAACTGTAAGGTAACGCAGACTAGAAATCAAACTCACCTTCTACACATGAATTATACCAGTTATTAAAAAAATACTACTCATTTAAAATATATATTATAAAATTCAAAATTAATTAAAAAAGTTAAGTATCAATTTTACTCCCTGAGTATTTGAACTACCTTTTCTGAAACTTATTATAGACAAAAGCTTTTTCTTCAGATTGTGTAATAGATGTCGTATTGATTTGTTAATCCTTCAATTTTTTTGTTCTAAAATGTCTACCTTCCAAAGTTTACACACAAAAAGAAACAATCTTTGTTGGTTACAAGGAATGGGAGGGGTGGGGGGAAATACTAAACAGTCAGTAGATACGTGATAACTTCGGTGAAGGGCAAGACAGTACACAATACTGGGGAAGTCAGCATAACTTGTACAAGGAAAGGCCATGAAGTTCCATAGACACATCCAAACTCCCTAAAGGACTGAACTGATGGGTGGAAGTCTGTGGGGACCATGGTCTCGAGGAACATCTAGCTCTATTGGCATAACACAGTTTATAAAGACAATGTTCTACATTCTACCTTGGTAAGTAGCGTCTGAGGTCTTAAAAGCCTGTGAGCAGCCATCTAAGATCCTCCACTGGTCTCACCCCTCCGGGAGCAAGGGAGAAGGAAGAGAACAGGATACAAGGAAAAGATTAGTCCAAAGGACTAATGGACCACAGCTACCAAGGCCTCCACCGGACTGAGTTCAGTACAGCTAGATGGTGCCCGTCTACCACCACTCCCTGCTCTGACAGGGCTGGAGGAAAAGGTAGAACAAAATTCTAACTCACGAAAAAAGACCAGACTTACTGGCCTGACAGAGACTGAAGAAACCCCGAGAGCATGGTCCCCAGACACCCTTTTAGCTCAGTAATGAAGTCACTCCTGAGGTTTGCCCTTCAGCCAAAGATTAGACAACCCCATAAAACAAAACGAGGCTAATGGAGCTCAACAGTCCAGGAACAAGGACTAGAAGGCAGGAGGGGACAGGAAAGTTGGTAATAAGGAACCCAAGGTTGAGAAGGGACAGGGTTGACATCTCGTGGGGTTGTTAACCATTGTCATAAAACAATACGTGTACTAACTCTTTAATGAGAAACTATTTGTTCGATAAACCTTCATCTAAACTACAATTTAAAAAAAGACAAAAAATAAAATGTCTACCTTCCAAAGTACCCTTTTAAAAATATTACGTTTCACTCAAATTTCCACTCAAAAATATTAGGCAAAATAATCTTACAAATCTAACTTTAAAGAATGTTATCTTCAATGACTATACCTGTACAATTTTGTTTGCGATACTGATTGTTAATGCTCCTGTTGCTATTCCCATCAAAGAGATGAATGGATATAACCAAATTGCAAAAACTTGACCTCATGCAGACAAGGTTAGTATGTTGACAATTACAGTACAAAAGGTTACATTGCACATTCAAGTTAATTTCCCCAATTCAGATTTAATAAGGCATCCATCCTAGTTATTTCCTTGTTTGGTGGAGATACTGTAAAATATGATTTGATGTCTATATCATAAACCACCTGAGCTTGTCCCTATTTCTCATTACTAAAATTTAGTTCAAATAGCAAAGAGCAAAAACTTAACCACCCAGTTTATATTTATACTGTACTCAGATACATAACCATGTTCATCAGGTGCGTAAGTTTTATTTGTCCTAAAAGCATCATTTAACTACCCAAGGGAATTCACTAAACTTAACTCCAAAAGCCAAGAGGACTGGCAAACTGACAAGTGCTATTTCAGAAGCTTCCAGAAATAGGAAGGCAGAATAAATACTTTATAAGCCATAAGAAAGGCTCACTAACAGTAGAGAACAAAGAGAAGCAATTTGAAGCTGGAATCAGCAGAAGTAGCTGTGAGGTAGAATAAGAACATTTGATGAAAAGGCAGAGAACTTGAGTTGGAATCACAACTCTGCCGTGTACTAGCCAGGAAAAGTTGGTCAAACCTGGTCATTTCTCTGAGCTTTTGTATCATCACCAGTAAAATGAGGGTAATAATACTTTATTAATTATTAATTAGATGTTGTGTTGTTGTTGTGCGCTGTAGAGTCAATTCTGACTCCTAGCAACCCTATAGGACAGAGTAGAATTGCCCCATAAGGTTTCCAAGAAGCAGCTGGTAGATTCAAACTGCCAACCTTTTGGTTAGCAGCCTGAGCTCTTAGCACATAATAAATACTTATTTAAGGAAAGGGCACGGGTAAAAGATGGAGTTGATTAATCAGTGCAGTTTAGATATTTGATAGAGGGCTAGAAGCGAATACACTAATAATTCCCGCATTCTGAGAAATGCATCCTTATTCTTTCCAACCCTAAGAATAAGTCTGAAATTGGAGTTAAGTGCAAAACTACCAAGACAAACCCAGGGAGCTTTGATCTGGAATTCAGAGAACAATTCACGAGGAATCCTGTGTCATTTTATCATCCCCCTGTGCAAAAGACTGAAGAAAAGAAGGGAGGAAGGGAGAGAGGGAGGAATGGAGGGAGAAAAGAAGCCAGGAAGGAAAGGAAAAGAAAACAGCTTTCTGTTCTTTATACAAGGAGCCCTGGTGGAGCCGTGGTTAAGTGCTCAGCTGCTAACCTGAAAGGTTAGTGGTTTCAACCCACCAGCTGCTCTGTGGTAGAAAGATGTGGCAGTCTGCTTCTGTAAAGATTTACAGTCTTGGAAAGCCTATGGGACACTTCTATTCTGTCCTATAGGGTAGCTATGTGTTGGAATCGACTCAACAGCAACAGGTTCGGTTTTGGACTCTTCATAGGTCGAGTACTAAAATACAGACATTAACTTCAAATAATGCCTCCCTTGTCTTTTTGCTTTTTACTTGTCTGTTCATCAAGTAAAAACAAAAGGAACATGTAAGGATTTTATTTGAGATTGTTTCCCTCTTTCTCCTTTTCCTGCTTTCCCCCACTCCCTTCTTCCCAGATGATAGTGTTTGACCAAGAATTTTAATCTTTAAATGTCTCACCATCTGGGTAAACAAGTAATAATGTGAGTGGTGCAGAAAATTAGAAGGCATCTTAGTGGACCTGAAAGTAAAAAAGAGCTGTATAGTTCTCCAGCTCTATATTGACACTCTGACAAGAGCCATCTCCACCCCCAGCTAGAATGGATTTCTCAATCCTCGGAGTTTCAGACAAACTGAAAGAAAACTGGGGGAAAGGCCTGGAGAGTGGAACTCAAGGGCCTGGTTAAGGGTTCTGAGTATGCCACTTACCCCCTTGAAAGTCCTTTGGCGAATCAAAAAACTACTCCAAGCTTCAATTTCCTCCTCTGCAGTGGGTTAATAGAATCTCTGTATCTCACAAGATGATTAGAAAAGACCAAAGAATATACATGAAAGCAAATTTTAAACTTCACAGCACTAATATATACATATGTGTGTGTTAATTTTGCAAGTACATAATAGGAGCTGAACACAAATATGTAAAATTTTCAAATTATATGACACTCTAGAATTTAGAAAAAAAGGACAGTGAGGCATCCTTGAGGCAGAGCAAAATTAGGCTGTTTTAGCCTATAGGTTAAATTTTTAATGGGTACAGGTAGTAGAAGCCAGGTCTGGACTGGTTATCCATTAATTTGCTCAGTAAGTATTTATTGAATACCAAATTATGAGCTAACATTAGTGAACACTTCCTGTGTTCCAGACATTGTTCCTGGGGTTTTCCAAGCATCACTTCATGGCCACCTCTAAACAATTTCATAATAAGGTACTATTATTATCCCAAAGTCCCTGGGTGGGTGGCTCAAGCAGTTTGCAGTCAGCTGCTAACCCAAAGGTTGGCAGTTCAAACCTACCCAGTGGTACCATGGAAGAAAGGTCTGGCAATCTGCTTCCATAAAGATTACAGTCAAGAAAACCTTATGGAGAAGTTCTATTCTGTAACACATAGGGGTCACCATGAGTTGGAATTGACTCAACATCAATAGTTATTACTATCCCTATTTTATATAAGAGGAAACTAAGTCACAGGAAGCTTAAACAACTTACTCAAGGCCACAGAGCCAGAAAGTGGAAAAAGTAGACAAATAGAGGTTTGACCAGGCACTTGGCTCTAGAGCCAACATGCTGTGTGACTATCACTCCTGATAGAGCACCAGGGCTGCCCCAGGCACAGGCAACCCTGCCCTAGTGGTCCTTCCAAACTAGATACGGCATCTGGTATTGGTGACCACAGAAGGTGAGGTACCTGATTTAGGTGAGGAGGAATACCAGGTCTCTCCTGGCCTCTCCATGAGGAAAGAAGCCATAGTTTTTGTTAAGAAAGATAGGGAAAAGGGAAGCATTTCTAAGATTTGGAAGAAAATAAATGTTGGAGATATACTCAACTCTCGTGGAGGGGGAAACAAAAAAACGTAAGTGTATGTGGGGGGGGATATGTGAGTATACACATACACAGCCTATTCTTGTTATTTGTGGTAGTTATGTTCTATAGTCACCACAGCACTGAATTAGTAAATAGTAAACCATTGCTCGAGGAGAAAAATAGGGTTAGGTTTATAAGAGCCTCTAGTCACAATGATTTTTGTCCGTTGATCAATATGTAAACTTGCTTTATGTGTGTTTCTGTTTAAAGACACCTTCCTGTTGTTGTTAGTTGCTGTGGAGTTGACTTCGACTCACAGAGACCCCGTGTGTACAGAGTACAATTCTCCATAGGGTTTCCAAGGTTGTGACCTTTAGGAAGCAGATCACCAGGCCTGTCTTCCAAGGCACTTCTGGGTGGGTTCGAACTACCAGCCTTTTAGCTAGTAGTCAAGCACTTAACCATTTGCACCACCCAGGGACTCCTAAAGACGCTTTATTTAATATATAGTGTTGATTCATTAACACTGAAACTCATGGCCAACAGCACTGTAACTCATGCCTGAATGAAGCTTATCTAACACATATTGTCTCCATAAGGCACATCAGAGCCTTACTGTACTTAAGAAAACTACACAGAACTTCAGCATCACGTTTGGGGGCCATTTTTAACAAAGAAATTGTCAGTAAAGAGTGCAAAAATATTAAAAAAGTGGCAGTAAATAGACCACAAAAGAGACGCTTGCAGTTTGAGAGCTGAAACAAGAAGGAAGAGGTCTCCTTGTTTTACCTCAGCCGGATAAGCATACATGTTGGGTGACTCAAGTTTTTCACTGCTCTGCACGTGTCCATGCATGGCCACAAAAGTGCCATGAGTATTTATTTTAAGGGTTACAGATAAATTTTAGCAAGTAGGCAGATTCACAAATACAGAATCTGTGAATAGCGACTGTATTTCTCAGAAAGCCAGGTCAAATTTCCCTTGTTGAGGAGACACAGGACAGGACGTAAAACGTAGGATTCTGAGGAAGCAAGAATTAAATGAGGGTTATGTAACAACCATCTCCAGGCCTCGATAAACCTGTAGCCACGATCATCCAACTCAAAAACAGCTTGCACTCGCTCTTCCCTCAGTGCAGGCTACAAATTACTGTCACTCATTCACCATCTCATTACACTGAAACCTGCCCCCTCCTCTCTCTCCTGTCTTTATCTCCTGTCATGGATTGAATTATGTCCCCACAAAAATGTGTGGATCATGATTCCCAGTACTGTATGATTGTGCACCATTTTGTAATCTGATGTGATTTCCTCATGTGTTGTAAACTCTATCACTATGATGAAGTTACATGTGATTTCCATATGTGTTGTAAACTCTGTCACTATGATGAGGTTATACTGATGAGGTCTACACGGTGGATAGTGTCTTAAGCCAATCTCTTTTGAGATATAAAAGAGAGAAGCCAGCAGGGACTCATGGGAACCTCACACCACCAAGAAAGCAGTGCTGGGAGCACAGTGTGCCCTTTGGACCTGAGGTTCCTGCGCTGAGATGCTCCCAGACCAAGGGAAGACTGATGCATCACAAGGACTTTCCTCCAGAGCTGACAGAGGGAGAAAGCCTTCTCCTGGAGCTGATGCCCTGAATTTGGACTTGCAGCCTACTGGACTGTAAGAGAATAAACTTCTCTTATGTTAAAGCCATCCACCTGTGGTATTTCTGTTGGAGCAGCACTAGTTGACCAAGACATCTCCCCTTGCTTGGCAGTGGCCTCCCTGGTTGGCCTAATTTCAGTCCCCCTCCACCTGCTGTTCCCTCCAGTCAAACCACCACCATCTCACCAGAGGAATCTAATCATATTACTCCTTTGCTTCATATATTTTGGTGGAAAAAGCCCAACCTCCTTACCTGACTCAAAGGGCTTTTATGTTCCATCCTCTGCATGCTTATCTAAAATTATCTGTCTCTGTGTCTTTTCTCTGTCATTGACATTCTTTTAAAACATGATTCTTGTTAGGTGCCTTTGAGTCAGTTCTGACTCATAGGGATGCTATGTACAACAGAAAGAAACACTGCCTGGTCCTGTACCATCCTCAAAATCTTTGCTATGCTTGTGTCCATTGGTAGCCACTGTGTCAATCCATCTCGTTGAGGGTCTTCCTCTTTTTTGATGGCCCTCTGCTTTACCAAGCATGGTGTTCTTCTAGGTCCCTCCTGATGGCATGTCTAAAGTATGGGAGACGAAATCTCACCATCCTCGCTTCTAAGGAGCATGCTGGCTGTACTTCTTCCAAGACAGGTTTATTCATTCTAACACATAATTAATTACTTGTGTTACCAAACCCAGAAAGGTGGGTCCTTGTCTGGCGCACTCAGACTTGCCAATTATCTGGACACCAATCTTTGAGAAAATAACTTTATTGCAATGCACAGAGCAAGGAGCTGGGAGGAAGTTCCTCAGATCCAGCTCCTTGAACTATGGGTAGGTAGGGCTTATATGTGATTTGGGACGCAAGATGGCAGCTGCACAGGTGTCCTGGAGGGGGGGGGGGACTCTAGAAGGCAGCCAGGAAAGAGGAGGTGACATGGTTCTTGTTGGATGTCTCATTTCAAAATAGGGTCCAAGTGATGATTTTCCTTCT
Organism: Dugong dugon; assembly: GCA_030035585.1. Lineage (NCBI taxonomy): Eukaryota > Metazoa > Chordata > Mammalia > Sirenia > Dugongidae > Dugong > Dugong dugon. The sequence goes on along the minus strand of CM057461.1, from coordinate 160,810,211 downwards.
GATTCGTTCCTCTTGTTGCTGCTTGTCCTCTGCTGAGGTCAGTTAGCAGTCACAGCTGGCCTTTGTGTGCATGCAGGGCCAGTCAAATCTAATTTGGACTAGTTTAAGGACTAAGTTACTGGCATTAGTAAGGTCAGGTTACACTAGTATCTCCTCAACCACCCATCCATACTTGTGATGGTTAAAATTGTGTGTCAGCTTGGCTGGGCCATGATTCTCAGTGTTTTGGCAGTCATATAATGTTGTGATCACTTCCATGTTGAGATTTAATATGTGATCACCCCTGTGATGGGATCTGCTGTGAGTAACCAATCAGCTGAAAGGGAGTTTCCTTGGACGTATGGCCTGCATCAAATATAAGTAGATATTCTGGCAAGATTGAGGGCTTTTTGCTCACACTGGATCCTGCAGCTGGCTCCTGTTCATATGACCTCCAGTTCTTGGGACTTGAGCTAGCAGCTTACCTGTGGTCTTGCCTGCCGATCTTGGGATTCATCGATCTTCACAGCCTGTGAGCAACAGCCCTGCTCTCTGACCTGCAGATCTTGGGTTCACCAGCTCCTGAGGCTACGTGAATCAGGAGAAGCCTCTATTCTGACCCATGGACTTGGGATGTTTCAGCCTCTACAACTGCATGAGCCTTTTCCTTGATATAAATATATATATATATATATATATATATTTATACAGTTAGTACCTTTGCAAAATCAGTTACCTCATCTTGAAATAGTTCTCTCTTCTGGCCTTCTTAGCATCCTGTGTCCATCTAATGCAAACCCAGTGCACACATCACTTCCTCTGTGAAATCTTCCCCAACAACACCTTGCAACAGAGTTAATCACTGCCTCATCAGTGTGGCTTCTCTGCATTGCACACTATTATAGTGGCCAGATCCCTTTTTCTTCATCTTTGTATACAAAGCACCTGGCCCCAACACCTGGCACAGGGACGGCCCTCCGTGAGTGATTACCAGATGGGAGTGGATTTAATACATAGGAACACCTAGGTGCCAGCTTCTGTCCTAACTACTGACCAGAGTGGGAGGACTTCAGGAGATGGGGAAGTACCTGTGGTTCCCCAGCTGGCACCAAAGGAAAGATTTCTCATGAAACCTGGAGCTTGTGCTCTGGTGGCTGTCTGGCTTCCTGGTGCAACAGCCACTAGGGAGGAAGTATAAGGCTGAAAACAGACAAACGAGGGAATGTGGAATAGGCAAGATAAAAAAGGGCAGAATAGCATGGACTGATGGAAGGGGTGGGCTTAGACACTGGACCTGATTTTTTGAGAAAAAGGTCTGGAGTAATTTAGAGTCTAAGAAGTGATAAAACAAAACAGTAATAATAATAACAAGCAAGACTGAAATAGAATGAATGGTTGCAGTTCAGGGATGACAGGAAAAGACAGAGAATAAGTAGGTCAAATAGGTGAAGCATGTTGTTATTGTTGTTAGGTATCATAGAGCTCGTTCCAACTCATAGAGACTCTATGTATAACAGAATGAAACCTTGCCCGGTCCTGTGCCATCCTCACAATCATTGCTATGTTTGAGGCCACTGTTGCAGCTGCTGTGTCAATCTGTCTCACTGAGGGTCTTCCTCTTTTTTGCTGACCTTCTACTTTACCAATCATGATGTCCTTCTCCAGGGACTGGCCTCTCCTTATAACATGTCTAAAGTAAGTGAATTGAAGTCTTGCCATCCTTGCTTCTAAGAAGTATTCTGGATGTACTTCTTCCAAAACAGATTGGTTCATTCTTCTGGCAGTCTATGGTATATTCAATATTCTTTGCCAACATCATAATTCAAGGGCAATTTGTCTCCAGTCTTCCTTATTCATTGTCCAGCTTTTGCATGTACATGAGGCAACTGAAAATACCATGGCTTCGGTCAGGCACACCATAGTCCTCAAAATGATGTCTTTGCTTGTTTACACTTTAAAGAAGTCTTTTGCAGCAGATTTACCCAATGCAGTACATTTGATTTATTGGCTGTTGCTTCCATGGGCATTGATTGTGGATCCAAGTAAAATGAAACCCTTGACAACTTCAATATTTTCTCCATTTATCAATGTTGTTCATTGGTCCAGTTGTGAGGATATTTTGTTTTATGTTGGGATGTAAACCACACTGAAAACTGTAGTCTTTGATCTTCGTTAATAAGTGCTTCAAGTTCTCTTCACTTTCAGCAGGCAAGATTGTGTCATCTACATATCACAGATTGTTAATGAGTTTTCCTCCAACTCTGATACCGAGTTCTTCTTCATATAGTCCAACTTCTCAGATTATATACTCTGTCTTAGTCTGGAGGCTACGTTGAAACCTGTGTACCGTGGGTGAACTTGCTGTTGTTTGAAGTACCGGTGGCATAGCTTCCAGCATCACTGCGACATGCAAGCCACCACAGTACCAACTGACAGACAAGAGGTGGGTGAAGCATGCACTGGTGGGTAAAAAGAATTGTCAGCAAGAGGAGAAAAGGGGTGACTGGTGCAATATTTTTGTTTTAAAATCAATAACTTGCCCTAAAATAGTAACAGAATGTGCTATTAGTTTTATTTTATACTTATCTTCCAAAAAACATCCTTGGGAATGATGAGCCCTCACATGACGCAATATGATGCTTTAACTTCCCATGGATTTTCCATGAATTCCAACACTAATTATATTATTTATCATAATATTTTTTCCTTTCTGAAATACTCCTAGAAAACGTTTCAGAATTTGGTCATGAAAAAAAATTATCTTAAATGAATATGAAGGAAGATAGTGAGATCATTAAAGGAAATTCTGAAGAGGAAATTTGATTCAATTTTTTTCCACATAACTTTAACAAATCCTAATAAAAGAATGACTTGTAAAATTAATAGTCTCTCCTTTCCTTGCCTGTAGAATCAAAATGGTCCAAAAAAGAAGCCAACTTTTTACATTAAAAGTAACTGGCATACTAAAATGATTATTTATAACTAATAACATGATATTCTGAAACTTTAGACACCAGCCCTGACTCTCAGAAATGGGAAAATGCACTTGGCCCCATTACGAAGCCACTGAAACACTGTGGGTTTGGCATTTCAAGTCAAGCCCAATTCCTTTGCTATTTGAGTTCATTTACTCTTGGAAAAACATAGCTTCCTCCTCCTGGGAAGAAAAGATTTTAAAGTCTCATAAAAATTATTCCAGAGTTTTCTTGTACTTCAAAAAGCTCTTACAAAACATCATTTTTATTAGTTAAATTTATGGAATATAGCGCATAAGGGTTATATTTTCATATACCTCAAGTAACAATTATGGCAAAACCAGTGGGATGTAGGGTTTGAAGATGCTTGGCATAGAAGAAATCCACAGGGGACCACTTTTCCGTGAATTATAGGAAAAAAAAAAAATCTACAAAGAGGGAATGTGTTCTCTATCTAGGAACTCTAGAATTGAAATGCAGCCCAGTTGTGTGTCAGAATATTAAAGCCCAAAGCTTACTACCAAGGGATGCATCCTTACATGAGAGCCAACCAGAACTTTAAAAGGTAAAAGCAAAAATACCTGTCCGCTGACCCTTTGGCTAATCAGTGTGGTCTGTTGCAACTACCTCTTCTCATGGGAGCTATCCTCCCAATTCCCCTTTGGTGGAGAAATTAAGTAAGATCCTTTGTGTAATGATTCTGACCTGCCCTACTCCAATACCAAGAGGCAGAGAGAACCCTGAGAACCACTATTATTTACACCTCACTTGGCAGATCATTTTGGAGCTGGGGAGTTACCTACTCTAGTAAAGGGTGAACACAAGCCAGAAAAGCAGAGGTGTGGAGGGAAAGCCTGAGAAGGTTGTAAGCCTTTCCAAGCTCACAGCTTAGACAATATCCAGTCTCAGAGAAAAAATCCAAAGGATATCTCTCAACACTACCAGATGAAGAATCAGGTTAATTTGTAATTTCATATTTTAAGTAGTGGGTTCAGCCGGAAGTCTTGGAATTTAATCTACCAGATTTATTTAATATAACAGGCCCTTGTTATCCCAGCATTAATTATCTGATTTTCTGACGTTGCTAGATTTCTTAAGAAAGCAAAAGTCATCATAAGAAATATTCACTAACAACCTGACCATCATAAAAATTGGTTCCTATTCCAATACCCCTCCTGACTTAATACTGGGGTCCACCCCACACATAAAGTCAGTCTTTGTCCATCAGTTTTTCCCAAATTTTCTTTTGTTATAAATGCTCAACAATACACCGAATGCCACAACACAAAAAATACTACAAAGTGATTGTGAAGTGAAATGTAAGTCTTGCAAAAGATACAGGCTCTCACAGAGCCAGTGAAAGTGACTGTAGAGATCTGCTTGAATTGCCGGCAAAACCATTCCACATCCTTTCCTGGAGGGTGGCTGGACATAGAGCCCAGAGAGTGGAACTGACTACGTCCACAGGGGTGATCAGAGAAACCGCACTGAGAGGGAGAAGTTAGAGTTGATGGGCTAAAGGAAAACACTCAGTATAGACCAGGAACATCCTATGGGTACCAGAAAGCAAGGATAACATCATGAATACCAAAGAGAATAATAAAAGATCAAAGAATTCTGCTTAACGGGCTCTGTCTTAGTCATCTCGAGTGCTGCCATAACAGAAATACCACAAGTGGATGGTTTTAACGAAGAGAAATTTATTTCCTCACAGTCAAAGTAGGCTAAAAGTCCAAATTCAGGGTGTCAGCTCCAGGGGAAGGCTTTCTCTCTCTCTCGGCCTTCTCATCAGTGTTCCCCCAGACTAGGAGCATCTCCGCGCAGGGACCCCGATCCAAAGGATGCCCTCTGCTCCCGGCACTGCTTTCTTGATGGTATGAGGTCCCCCTGTCTCACTGCTCACTTGTCTTTTACATCTCAAGAGATTGCCTCAGGTCACAATCCAGTCTTGTAGATCAGGTCCTGCCTCACTAACACAACTGCCACCCATCCTCCCTCATTAACATCATAGAGGCAGGTTTACAACATACAGGAAAATCACACAGTACACCAGGAATCATGGCCTAGCCAAATCGATACACACATTTTTGGGGGGATATAATTCAAACCATGACAGGCTCTTATTGAAAATCTGTGATAATTGATAATTCGAACATTAAACAACAACAATAATTATTCATTAGAATGATTTGACCTATGGAAGACATGAGTTCATAAATAGTCAAAAGAGAAATCTAATGATAAAAAAGGACAGAAAACGAAGTTGTAGCACAAAAAAAGGATGAAAAATAGGATTTATGTTTAAGTGAGTAATGATTTCATTAAGTAAGGGATGCATTCGTGTACATATGCCTATATGTATCTAAGAAGCCCTGGCGGCATGGTTGTTAAAGCATTTGGCTGCCAACCAAAAGGTCGGTGGTTCGAACCCACCTGCTTCATGGAAAAAAGATATGGCAGTCTGCTGCAGTAAAGATTTACAGCCTTGGAAACCCTATGGGGCAGTTCTACTATGTCCTACAGGGTCGCTATGAGCCGGAATGAACTCGACAGCAGTGGGTTGGGTTTGGTTATCTGTGTGTATATAAAAACTCAAGATACAAATAGATATAAATAGTTACTGATATCCTAGGAAGACAACTCACAATACAGAAATGGAAGAAACTCTACCCAGGACACAAGGGGAGGATCATCATCTTGGTCTTATACAACAACCAGGGCACCTGTGCTTAACCACCTCTGATGGTCTCACAAAATAACCAAGAAAACCAAACCCGTTGCCATCGAGTCAATCCAAACTCATAGCGACCCTACAGGACAGAGTAGAAATGCTCCATACAGTTTCCAAGGAGTGCCTGGTGGATTTGAACTGCCAGCCTTTTGGTTAGCAGCCAAACTCTTAACCACTGCGCCATTAGGGCTCCATTCTAGGTTTCTCCTATAAACCTTGATAGGGGCAGTTTATAATTTCACAAGTAGTGTATTTACCACTTCATCTCTGGTGGAAAGACTACAAGCCACCCGTATTTTATATAACTATTAGAAATCTTCACTTAAAAATTATGGTTTATGTTACAGATTATAAGATTGTCTCTGCCTTTTCTGGTGCAGTATCAAAGGAACGTATTCTTTCGTTATGATTATTTTATGTAAAAGAATTTTCTACATCTCTTCAAGTATTTGCTGACTTTTAAATACTTTTTCTTAATATCAGTGTCTAGAAGAAAATGCTAGTTGTTTTTTAAAAAAATGCTTCACACCTTATTCTGAAAGTAACACATTAAATCAAGTAAGAATGATAGGATTCTGTCCTTGTACTTTCTCCCCTAGAGCTATATTTGAAGCGAGTAGCTAGAGGAACAAGGAGACCACAAATACGAGGAAATAGTTACATTCACTATTGCACTAGGGAAGGAGATACCCTCCTCACCCAATTCCCCTAATTCAAAGATGAGGGCTCATTAAACAGACTGACTTACTTGTCTCCTAGGAGCTAAAACCTGTAGATAGCTCACAAATTATTATGAAATACTAATAAGGAATACATGTTTCTAACAATGTTAGCAGACCAGGTCAATGCGTCATAATGGCAGGACAATGGTTGTGTACTTAGCCATGTGAAACTGAAGGAATACTTTATGTTATGGCTAATGTTATGTGTCAATTTGGCTAGGCTATAATTCTCAGTGGTTTGGCAGACTTTACGTAATCATCTTCCATTTTGTGATTCTGTGCGAGCAGCCAATCATTTGAAAGGAGAATGTACCCTACCTCCAGTATATAAATGGATGTTCTAGCCAAGTTCACTCTTTTTCTTGATCCTGACCTCTTCTTGTTGCCTGATGTAAGCCTGCAGAAGTCTTCAGCCCGCTGCCTGCTCTGCAAATTTTGGGTTCATCAGCCCCTGCAACCACAAGAGCCAGCAGAAGCCTTCGGCCTACCTCCTGACACACAGATTTGGAAATTGCCAGCCCCCACAATTGCATATATGAGCCATTTCCTTGAAGTAAATCTCTCTCTCTCTCTTCTCCTCCCTCTTTCCTTCTCTCTCTCTCTCTATATATATATTTGTATATACACTTCACTGGTTTTGCTCTATTAGAGAACTCAGACTAAGACATCTTATTTCTGAGAAAGACATCAAATTTCAAAAAATTTAAATCTACATGTGAGACTGAAACTGAATACATAACATGAAAAAATTGACTATTAAAGGACATTCAGCCGCACGATCAGTGCGCAGTTTGAAAGTTCACGGACTAAATAAGCCATCCCACGTCTACCCTATGTTTCTTGATCTGGACTGCCAATGTCTTTAAGACTCTGCTGGTCTGAGGCCACACCTCTCTTTACGTTGGGTCAAGTAAGATTCTTGAGACTTTAGCAAGTGATACAAATAGTCACTGATAGCCTAGGAAGACTACCCACAAATAAATGAGAATAAGGGTATGATTGCGGATGTCAGATGGATCCTGGCTGAAAGCAGAGAATACCCGAAAGATGTTTACCTGTGTTTTATTGACTATGCAAAGGCATTCAACTGTGTGGATCATAACAAATTATGGAGAACATCACGAAGAATGGGAATTCTGGAATACTTAATTGTGGTCATGCGGAACCTGTACATAAACCAAGAGGCAGTCGTTAGAACAGAGCAAGGGGATACTGCGTGGTTTAAAATCAGGAAAGGAATATGTCAGGGTTGTATTTTTTCACCATACTTATTCAATCTGTACGCTGAACAAATAATCCGAGAAGAATGTGGCATTAGGATTGCAATATGCAGACGACACAAGCTTGCTTACTGCAAGTGAAGAGGACTTGAAGCACTTACTGATGAAGATCAAAGACTACAGCCTTCAGTATGGATTACACCTTAACATAAAGAAAACAAAAATCCTCACAACTGGACCAATAAGCAACATCATGACAAATTGAAAAAAGACAGAAGTTGTCAAGGATCTCATTTTACTTGGATCCACAATCAACACCCATGGAAGCAACGGTCAAGAAATCAAAAGACGCATTGCATTGGGCAAATTTGCTGCAAAAGACCTCTTTAAAGTGTTAAAAAGCAAAGATGCCACTTTAAGGACTAAGGTGCTCCTGACCCAAGCCATGGTGTTTTGAATCGCTTCATATGCTTGTGAAAGCTGGGCAATCAATTAAGAAGACCGAAGAAGACTCTATGCCTTTGAATTCTGGTGTTGGCAAAGAATGTTGAATATACCATGGACTACCAGAAGAACCAACAAATCCATTTTGTAAGAAGTACAGCCAGAATGCTCCTTAGACGCAAGGATGGCAAGACTTCGTCTCCAGTACCTTGGACATGTTATCAGGAGGGATCAGCCTCTGGAGGACATCATGCTTGGTAAAGTAGAGGATCAGTGAAAAAGGGGAAGACCCTCAATGAGATGGAATGACACAGTGGCTGCAACAATAGGCTCAAGCATAACAACAATTGTGAGGATAGCGCTGGACCAGGCAATGTTTCGTTCTGTTGTACATAGGGTCACTATGAGTCAGAACCAACTGGATGGCACCGAAGAACAGCAATGATAAACGTTACTGTAAATCCAGAAGAAAAAGATAATGCCTCTTATCAATTGCTTTAGTGGGGGCTGAGCACTTTTATTACCTTTGTAAGTTTGCATTTGGTCCGTTTTTTAAGGTTTTACATCTTTTTAGATAATTGGATCTGTTACACTTGTGATTTTCATTAACTGTTTAGAGTGTTTCATTAAGTATACAGTTATTGCTTAAATGTTGGGGTAAATTTGTCAAGTAAATTTTTTAAGTAGTATGTGAATATTTAGTATAATTGTTTAATTTTTTTCAAATTCTAATTGTCTGATGAATAGTTAAGATTAATAAATAAGGTATTTCACAAAATTACTTTACATACCTTTCCACATTCAAACGGCCATTTGACAGAAAACCATCTATCCATTCTTTGTTCATTCTAAAACTAATAGAGAGGTGTCATCATTACCTGCATTTTATTAAATCTATTTTGATAAATTTAATTTCCTTCTTCAAGACAAAATATTATGTAAATTAGTTTAAATCTCTTGTACATAAGACCTATGAGCAAGTTAGCCTGAAATTGATCTTCCCGCTGATACTGTTTCCAAATACTTTCCAAATCAATACCTTTTTTGGGAGATAGAGAAGGGTATAGCAAAGGTGTTTTTTTGTTGTTGTTCGAGGCAGTAGGGGTGAGCAAACTTGTCAAAATGTTTATATGAAATATATATTGCTTAGAAAAGTAACTGAGTCCCCTTCTGCCCTGATAAAGGGTTATAACAAAAGACATCCTCTGTAATATATGCAGCCATAAAGCATGATGATGAGCCTCAGAAACACTGCTGGTAGCTCAAGTCCTCTGCCTAGACCAACATTCAGGAAACCTGGGATGTTGCTCTGGGATATTCAGTCAGTTCCTTTACTTACCATTGTCTCAGTTTACACAAAATAAATTGTCAACAATACCTCCTTGCTATTGTGTGGATAAAATAAAAGAAATGTGGAATTCCTCTTTGAAAAGTATAACATGCTATAAAATCTAAGGCAGCTGAAGCGGAGGTGAAGCATGGGGGCAAAAAGAATAAGTAAAACTCCTAAGACGAAATGAGCATTTGGAAGGCCATAAAGCGCTATGCGAGTGATTTTGTTGGCTAAAAATTCTATGCAGTTGTCTCAAAACAACTTCAGTTGAGAGGAGAATACTGGAAAGAAGTTTCTTTCGTAAGTGTAGCTTCTGCTGCTCAAGACTCTTCTCACCTCAGCAATGAGAAGGCAGCACTGTAGATGCTCTATTACAACCTCGATGAGCAATTATGACTGGGTGAGGAGGTGCTTCTGGGTCCCTTTTTCCCACAGTATCTGCCCCGCCCACCAGGCTCCATGGTGATGAGACGATGTCTTAGGCTGGGTTCCCTAGAGAAGCGAAACCAGTAAAGTGTATGAATATACATAGAGAGAAATTTATATCAAGGAAGCGGCTCGTGCGATTGTAGAGGCTGGAACATCGCAAGTCCATAAATTGGGATAGAGGAGTCTCCTGATTCACATAGCTGCAAGGGCTGGTGAACCCAAAATTGGCAGGTCAGAGAAAAGGGCTCTTGCTCACAGGCTGTGAAGATCAGCAAATCCCAAGATCATCAGGTAAGCTGCTAGCTCAAGTCCCAAGAACCAGAGGTCAGACGTACAGGAGCCAGCTGTAGGATCCAGAGCGGGCGAAAGCCAGGATGTTCACTTATATTTGGATGCAGGCCACATACCCAAGGAAAATCCCTTTCAACTGATTGGCTACTCACAGCAGACCCCATCATAGGGGTGATCACATATAAACACTGAGAACCATAGCCCAGCCAAGATGACACACAATCCTAACTATCACAGATGGACAGGCCCTGTCATGCACTTATTTGCAAAACAAAATGTCACCATGAGGCAGAGTGAGAAGTCCTTTCTGCACAGACTGTCCCAGAGTTCTCCAGGCCAAAGGAGGGCTGCAGCCACCATCTCAGACTCTTGCTGAGCCAGAGTAACAGCTCCCTCCCAACATGAGGCCCTGGCTCCCTTGCCTATGGGGAGAGCCAGGTGAGCAAAGCTGGAAGTTCCCCAATTCTTCCCGATTCTGAATGTACCTGAGACCCTGCAGCCAGCAGCGAAGCCCTGTGTCTGCCATTGCCTGGCACGAGATTGGCATTCCCTGTCAGATCCATATGAATTTCTGATCCTTAGTTTCTAATGTGGAACTGGGCCTTGAACCCAACTCTGTAGGGAGTTCTTGACTTTGAAGGAAGTTACCACTATCTTTTCAATTATCCCAAGTACTTTTGTCTTAGTCATCCAGTGCTGCTATAACACAAATACCACAAGTGGATGGTTTTAACAAAGAGAAGTTTATTCCCTCACAGTAAACTAGGCTAAAAGTCCAAATTCAGGGTGTCAGCTCCAGGGTGAGGCTTTCTCTCTCTCGGCCTTCTCATCAGTGTTCCCCAAGACTAGGAGCTTCTCAGCGCAGGGACCCCGGTCCAGAGGATGCTCTCTGCTCCCGGCACTGCTTTCTTGATGGTATGAGGTCCCCCATTCTCTGCTTGCTTCCCTTTCATCTCTTGAGATAAAAGGTGGTGCAGACCACACCCTAGAGAAACTCCCTTTACGTTGGATCAGGGATGTGACCAGGGTAAGGGTGGTATTACAATCCCACCCTAATCCTCTTTAACATAAAATTACAATCACAAAATGGAGGCCAACCGCACAATTCTGGGAGTTATGGCCCAGCCAAATTGATACGCACATTTTTGGGGGGACATAATTCAAACCGTGACAACCTTCTAGCATCTTTTAGCATTTCTGAACATGTAAAACTCCACCGGGTAAAATGTTGTTGGGAATCAGGGAATATTCAGTCACAGTGTCACCCCATGGAGTCCTCATTAATTCCAATGGGGAAAAGACACCTGGACATGGAGATATCTGGTGGACACCAACTAAATCGTGGAATTAACCTTGGCCTCCTCAATAAGGGGACAAACCAACACTGTGTGCCTTCAGGTTGAGGCAATGGGAAGGGCAAAACATCATTTCTATAATTTTTCTTGCCAAAAATGTTAAACCTGAATCTAACCAAAAGGAGTTTTATAAGACAATTGTTTTGTACTCTTCAAATATGCTAATGATATGAAAATATAAAAAGACAGGTGAAATAGTAAGGAGATTAAGGACACATGACAGCTAAATGCAGTCATGACCCTGATTGAATCCTGAACTAAAAAAAGAAAAAACTATAAGGAACATTATCAGGATAATTGGAGACATTTTTAATTGGACTGTATCTGTATATAACCAGCTACCAGTTAACGTCAAGTCAATTCCAACTCATGTTGGCCCCATGTGTGTCACAGAACTGTGCTTCATAGGGTTTCCAATCGCTGATTTTTTGGAAGTAGATTGCCAGGCCTTTCTACTTAGGCATCTCTGGGTGAACTTGCACCTTAAACCTTTTTGTTAGCAGCAAAGTTATTAACTGTTGGCACCATGCAGGGACTCTTAACAAGTGAGAAATGGCTTATATCACAATCCTGCCACTGGATGGCAGCATGATGCTACCTAAAGCATCAGAGAACTCTAACCAGCTGCTCTAACCAGAGCCTGCAGCCACAGTGGAGCACAATTGTAATTCCTGCTGCCCTGCCTGGTGTCCTTCGCTTTACCCTGTCCCTTTGTCTTTGTTTATAAGGAACATACAGGAGTTTTCTTTATTGACAGAACACAAACGTTCTGGGTTTTCTGGGCTTTTTTTTCTTTTTCTCGCCCTAGGACATTGATACTGTATTTAAAATTTTGATGTTTTGTTCATCATGGATGTTTTTGCATAATTTTTTAATTTTTTTATTGTACCTTAGATGAAGGTTTACAGAGCAAACTCATTTCTCACTAAACAATTAATGCACATATTCTTTTGTGACACTGGTTGCCAACCCCACGACATGTCAACACTCTCCCCTTCTCGACCTTGGGTTCCCCATTACCACCAGCTTTCCTGTCCCCTCCTGCCTTCTCATCCTTGCTCCTGGGCTGGTGTCCCCATTTAGTCTTGCTTTGTTTTGTAGACCTGTCTAATCTTTGGCTGAAGGGTGAGTCTCAGGAGTGACTTCAGTACTAGCTATAAGGGTGTCCAGGGGCCATACTCCTGAGGTTCTTCTAATCTCTGTCAGGCTAGTAAGTCTGGTCTTTTTTTTTTTTCTTTTGTGAGTTAGAATTTTGTTCTCCATTTTTCCCCAGCTCTATCCAGGACCCTCTATCGTGATCCTTTTCAGAGGAGTCAGTGGTGGGAGCCAGACACCATCTAGTTGTACTGGACTCAGCCTGGTGAAGGCTGTGGTAGTTGTGGTCCATTAGTCCTTTGGACTAATCTTTCCCTTGTGTCTTTGGTTTTCTTCATTCTCTCCTGCTCCAGACAGGGTGAGATCATTGGAGTATCTTAAATGGCCGCTCAAAAGCTTTAAGACCCCAGATGCTACTCACCAAAGTAAGATGTAGAATGTTTTCTATAAACTATGTTATGCCAGTTGAGCTAAATGTTCCCTGAGACCATGGTCCCCACACCCAACAGCCCAGTAATTTCGTCCCTCAGGGAGTTTGTTTTTGACTTTGCCTTGGACAGGTTGTGCTGGCTTCCCCAGTATTGTGTATTGTGTTACCCTTCACTAAAGTTACCACTTACCTACTGTCTAGTTAGTGTTTTTCCCTCACACCACTCCCCTCCCTCATAACCATCAAAGATTATTTTTGGTGCGTAAACCTTTTCATGAGTTTTTATAGTAGTGGTCTCATGCAATATCTGTCCTTTTGTGATTGACTTATTTCACTCCGCATAACACTCTTCAGATTCATCCATGTTGTGAGATGCTTTGCAGAGTCATCATTTTTTCTTTATTTTTGCATAGTATTCCATTATGTGTATTTTTTTTTGCACAAAGTTTTGATGTGTTAAAAGACTATATTAAATTTTATTTATCTTGGTTACTGACTTTTTGGCATTCCCTAAGTTTTGTGCCCAAGGCAAATGCCTCACTCTCTTCACCACTGTTAGTTGCTGTGAGTCGATTCCTCCTCATGGTGACCCCATGCGTGCAGAGTAGGGTTTTCAAGGTTGTGACCTTTCAGAAGCAGATTGCCAGTCCCATCTTTTAAGGTGCCCCTGAATGGGCTTGAACTGCCAACCTTTCAGCTAGCAGTCAAGTGTTTAACCATTTGTGCCCCCAAGGGACTCCCTTCTCACCTTAGTATCCCCAAAACAAAATTGCTTCCAGTGGGTCTACAAAATAATTGTACAAACAAACCAGGCATAATCAGCGTGGAAGACGCTGAAAGCATTAGTGCACATTGGCGACCTCAAATACGCATAGCAAATGCTAATAATCATAAACATTTGTTCAGTGGACAAGGAAATGGGTACTCACCATCTGGATACTCAGTAAAAATGAATGTATGAGCAAAAGATGGGGCCTTCCTTTGTTTTGCTCCCTTGACCTGCTTTATTTTCACTTCATGGTTTGTTTTCATTCTCTCTCCTTTTTTCCTTCTCCTGCCTTGCATAGCTCAACCTGCTTGACTCACTCCTACATCCCAAGCTATCTCACACTGTATTTTTTTAAATGTCCCTTTTATGTTTTCCAGGAGCCCTGGTGGTACAGTGGTTAAGCACTCAGCTGCTAACCAAAATACTGGTGGTTTGAACCCACCAGCTGCTCCATGGTAGAAAGATGTGGCAGTCTCCTTCCATCAAGATTACAGCCTTGGAAACCCTATGGGGTAGCTCTGCTCTGTCCTCTAGGGTCATTATGAGTCAGAATCGACTTGACAGCAATGGGTTGGTTTTTTTGTTTTGTTTTTATATTCTCTCTCTGTTGTCCCTTCTTATACAGAGAAGCATCTCTTAGTTGTGTCTCCTGGTCTACCTTACTGTTTTCTTGGCGCCTAGAGAACATAAGAAGATAGGGGCAAGGAGTTGGGAAGGAAGCAATTCAGAGAACTGAAAACTCAGGGAGCTGGGCATGGAATCCAAGGCTCTTCAGTTAGACTCTAAGCTCAGTCCCCACTGGACCCAGCACAGCGCGTTGCACAAAACAGGTGTGCTATAAGCATTAGTTATATGGATGATTACTCGTGTTAATTTGCAACGTGCTCATACAAATAAGAAAAAGTCAGTTTGAAGTAATTTTAAACAATGCTCTGTAAATGATTGTTTCAAGGGCTTAACCAAGTGACATCATCTGCTAACATTGTAGCTAACTCCCTTTGTGCCTCTCCCCACCTCCCAGTAGCAGCAAGTACTCAACTCTTGAACAGCGTGAAGGTCAAAGGATAAGCAGATTCGACACTCCCCCTGGAATTGGCACAGCAGTTACTGCAATAAGATCAGAGATCTTGGTCTGTCTTGCTCACTGACACCTTCTGTGCTGGAATCTTTGCTTTGCACCTCCAGATTCACTGTGCACCCTCCTCTACCTGCTCTCTGGCTTGGGGAGCTCCATCATCAGGGCTCTCCACCCCTCTGGATTCTGGCTGGGTTGAGCTGGTGAGGAGGCCTAGAGATATTAAAGAGAGGGAAGGGAGCTGTGTCCCTTTGCTCTCTCCCTGCAAGCTTGTCTGGGGATGACTGGGTCTCTAAAAAGTCACTCCTGCTCAAAGACAGCAATTCTACAGGTCTCCTTCCTCCTTTCAGGCCTAGATTTGGTACAACTTTACTGCTACTAGCCACATGGCCCTGAGATTCAGACACTGGGGCCAATCCTTACCAGCTCCCCAATTCTAGACCACAGGCTGTGTACTGAGAACCCAAAACTCCCACCTACATAGGCCCTTGCTAGCTTCCAAGGCCTGTGTAGTTCTTATTCCTAGTACTGTCCTCAGGGTGGACAGGAGACTGTGACTCTTGTGCACACCTCTAAATCCAAGGGGCAGCTATTTGTGGGATTGTGAACAGAGCATGGGCATACGGGCTGGGGTGTCAGTATATGAACTCACAAGGATATTTGCTGCATGCACAGAGCTGGGGGAATGGTGAAAAGGAAAGATCTGGGGGAAGGGGGTAAAGGAAGAGGGCACAGGCTGTCTGTTCCTCACCACCATGTTCTGGCACCATGGTCGATAACTCAGAAGAGTGCAGTAATTCTATATGCAGATCTGACTTTCCAAGTCATTATACAAGTGTCCCATTTGTTGAGGTAGAAGGACAGAACATATCTTATCCAGCAGTGTGTTAGCTTGAGTTAAAACTTTGACATATTCCAATTTGTGACATGTGGACCTCCATTTGTTCTCTTGTGCCCCAGCCATTAGCTGTCACAGGAGGACTGGCTGCTGGTTCCAGGCTACTGTTCCAGCCTTCAGAGTTCCCCTACACTCACACCTTTGTAAACAGCCCCTGGTATATAAACTCTCCTTGAATTACCTAGGTTTGAGTGTCTTCTCTGTTTTCTGTTGGCTCCCTGACAAAGCACTAGAACAGAATCTGGCATATAGCATCTCAATTATAACAATAATAAAAAGAAAAAATGTTGGCTGTGAATATGAGAGAAGGAGAGGAGACAAGGAAGACTCCAGACAGCTGAAAAGATGGAGCTGCCATTCACTGACATGGGGAGGGTGGAGAGCAGCAGGTTAGAGGCGGTGGGTTAGAGGTTCCACTTGAGGACATGTTGGAGGTGCCATCTGGACATCTAAGTGGACATGTCAAGTTGTAACGTGTAAATAGGATCTGGAGTTCAGGGGATAGAGGTCCTAGACAGAGGTAAAATTTCTGGACTTGTTAGCAAATAAAGGGTAATTAAAGCCAAGAAACAAATGAAATAATTACAGATGGTGAGAAATTCTACTAGAAAAAGTAAACAGGGCCATGTCACACAAATCCTGAAGAGGAGGGGGATACATAAGTAGGATAGTCAGGAGGCCTCTCTGAGGAAGTGGTATGTAAACTGAGTCTCAAATACTAGTGATACATGTCCACAAGTGTACAAAACTCTTGGGGAAAGATACATTTCAGGTTGGAATTTTTGGATTTTAGAAGTATAATATAGTGCTCGTATCATTTTGTATATGAAAGCCTCAGCAAGGTCTTGAGCATCCCTCTATAATCAATCATATCCATATTTCTGCAGAAAATGTTTATTTACAGCACTAAGCAAGGTAAACAAACACCAAATTGGCCTGTCATTTCAGATCACGTTTTGCTACTAAATGAGTTTGCAACTCTTTTTTTTTTTTTTTTTTTTAACTTTTCAATGCAAAGCACTGTTTTAGGTACTCACATATACTAATTCGCTTAATCTCCATAATAACTCTATGAGAGAGGTGTACTATATCATCACCATTTTACAGATGAGGAAACTAAAACACAGAGCCCAGCTAGTCTGTTTTGAAAATTAATGTTTGTACTTTTTAAATGTAGCTACTAGAAAAATGTAAAATTACATAACTGGTTCACAGTACACTTCAGTTGGACAACACTTCCTCAGACCTCTTGATCCTCTTCTACTGTCATGAAAACCGTAAGAGGAAAGAGAGAGAAGACGAAGAGGAGGAAGAGAAAGAAGGGGAAATAGAAGAGAGAGAAGAGAAAGATTAAAGAAAGAACAGAGACAGGGAGTAGGGGGAGAGGGAGAAAAAGAGGGAGAGAGAGAGAATTGACTTCATACCACTGTTTTCTCTTATCTGTCTTGATTCTAGGTTTCCGGGGCTCAATGGTTCATCAAGACCCCTACAACTCATATCTCAGTGGTATTTCTATAGCTCAACAAGTTGCCCACACTCATGATCTTGGTTTATGAAGTCACTTTATCTTTAGGAGAAAAAAGCTATGGGTTTCCTTTGATTAGCCCCCTCCATTCACTGCAAAGTCTTCCTTCTCTAAGTCTCATTTAAGTAGAACTTCTCCTCTTCCCAGATGTTGCTGGGATAGATGGAAGACCTGCTTAGCCCATTTGGGACTTTTAAGACTTTTATCTTAATGGTACAAGTAAAATGCCTCAAGTCCCACCTAGGTGAAGCATGGCTCCTTAAAAAATAAGGAGGGGGATTACTCATTTTCTCCTTGTGATGACTCATACATCTATAGAAAAAGAAGCATACATGAGGTTTTTCTTCTTGGAATGGATCCGTTTCTGAATATCATTAAAGACAAACCTGATTTTTATAACTTGCTAAACATTACAATAGGCCTAAATGTTATTATTTTATATATTTATATGACTGTATTATGAAGTTTGCTTTTGGTTACATTGTTACAATATTGCAAATACACCATCTTAAACAGCACCCTTAAAAATTAAATGAGTTACACTCTGAAAAGATATTTTATAAAATTCTAATGGTCTGGCATTGCTATTGACAAATCAAGTGTGCGTATCAAGTTACCCAATTAGCACACTCCATTGGAAGAGGCTTGGAAGTAGGTTTATTATACACATCAGAAGACAGCCTCAGGAATCTGAATTAGCTCTGGACAAATGTGTCTCCCCTTTCCAGGCATTCGCTCTAAAGGAGGGTTAGCTCAATAGACATCCCTGGAGAATGCATTTTCCAAATCTGCGACATCAAAAGGCCAAGTTGTATGCTTTAGATGACCTTTTTCTCAGCTAATCAAAATTGGTCTGAAGTTCATTGTTTTTTCTCTCCAACTCTGGAGAGCTCTTGAAACATCAGGATATATAACTTTAAATGATTGTCCAGTGCTAGTAACTCTAAGCCACAGAGATAACGTAATAGTCTTTGCTCTTTCTATTTCACCCACGGATCGCCTGGAATACAGACCACAAAACTGGCTCAGCATTAGTCTTCCAATGCATATAATGAGTGCCGTGCATTTGCCAGGTAAGAACGCTTTGGATAAGGCCTTAAAGCATGGGCAGTACACATCTCATCATCCTTTTACTAAGTCCAAGGACTTGGCCAGCCCTTATGAAATAAATTGCTGAAGCTGGCTTCAAAGCAGACAAGTGGAGAACATTTTATAAATATGAAAAGACATTTCTTACACTCTTACTAGAGCCCAGGGCAGCAGAGCTCAGCATGGCTGCAGACTTCTCGGCAGGTGGGGATTTCTGTCTCCCGGGGCCTGCCCTCCCACCCTGCCTAAGGAAATGCAGCTACTGTCCACTGAAGCCAAGATGCTAAGGTAGCACATTTCCATAAACAGAAAGAAAAATGAGGACGGAAAGATTGGAAGAGAGAACAAAGACCTTTCTTCCAAGTAGCTAAAACTGTACTCTATCCCAGCTTCTACATAAGCTCTCCAGAGCCTAGTCCATTGTTGAAACACATTAAACCTTGAAAAAGCTGTTCTCATGTATACAATTGTACCTAACATTTAGATCTCTTTTGCGTAAAAATTTGAAATTCAACATATATTTCATTCGTAGACTGGAAAAGTTAGAAACATATAAAGAATTTCCATAACTGTTTGCAATTTAATTATCAATTCACTGTGACTTCATTCCAAAATTGTTGAATACATTTGATGAACCTGTTACCAGAAGCAGGTCCTGCCCAGTGCAGCTTCTCTTCAACAAAGACACACTGAGGTGAGGAGGGAAGCAGAGTGTTTATTGCAAGCATGCAGGCAAGGAGCAGGGAGGTGTATGACTCAAATCAAGCTCCAGAACAAAGGGAGACAACTTTTAGTACTGTCCTTCACCAGCAAGTACATACAAACATCATGGACTACATAGGTTATCATGCTGCACAGGTACAGTAAGACAAATTCCATTTTTATCCTTTAGTATGTATAGAAAATAGATAACTCCCACCCTCAGCAGAGACTTTAATATTCAGTTAGATAGTAATGAGGCTTAGATTACTTTAGGACACTTTCAAGGCTAGTTAACTAATTTTGACTGGTTTTATCTGGATCTTGTTTTTCTCTAGCTTCGTCTTCCCGCAGTTGCAGATGGGAAAGTGTTGGAAGGGGTTTTAGCTGAGAAGCTGATTCAAGGCTCCTATATCAAAAACCTTACCAGGCTCTGAGGAGGCGACAGTAAAGACAGCCACTGTTTTTGCCCTAATGGAGCCTACATTCTACTGTTGAAGGCAGATAGGGAACAAGTAAAGGAACGAAACCATTATAGACGGTGACAGGAACTGGAAAGGAAATAAATAATGGGGAAGGTTTACAAAGGATGGTTAGTGAAAGTATCTCATGGAGGTAGAGACCCAAAGTATGGTCAGCAGCCACACATGCAAACTGAAGGAACAGGGCAGTCCTGGCATAGGAGAGAACAAATGTCGAAGTGTCCTGAGAGGGGAATGAGTTTAGAGTACACTAGGAAGTCAACAGTTTTCAGTGGAGCTTCCAGACTAAGATGGACTAGGAATAAAGACCTGGCAGTCTACTTCCAAAACTCAGTCAATAAAAAACATGTGGGGATCACAACAGTCTGATCCACAACCAATCACAAAGATGGCACAGGACCATCTGTCTATAGACTTGCCATGAGTTGGGGGCTAAGTGGATGGCAGCTAATAACAACAACAGGAAATCAAAATATACCAGTGTGACTGGAACACACAGTGAGTGAGCAAGGGGGAGTCTCAAGATAAGAGTCAGAAGAATAAGCAGGGGCAGATGTGTTCAGACCTGCTGACCATGGTAGAGAGAAACAAAAAGCCACTGAGAGTTTTAAGCAAACAGAAACGTGAATTTTTGTTTTAAAAATAACACTCTGGCTTTTGTGTGAAGAATGGATTGGAGTAGGACAAGCATGGAAGAAGGAAGGCCAATTAGAAGACTGGCAGCAGCAAAGGTGAAAGATGATAGAGGTTTAGATTAAAGAGGCTGCCGTGGGCAAATCACCCTTCCCACTGAGGAGATCATTTTAATAACTGATTTTGTAAGGACAATATGAAAAAGTATCTTCTTCGATTTCTGCTACCTCAAGGAGGTTGAGCAAGAATACTTACATTCTTATTTCAATAGGTTCCACTTTAAGTGAATTTAATTTAAAAAAAAAACACTAACTGTGTTCTGTTTGTGGGTATGTGTATGTGGATGCATGCATGCAGCTACTTTGCAGAGGAAGAACACAGTACCATACTCTAAAAAGTGGGGAAACCCTCAAGTAAGTCCACACGTGGTGTGAGTTCCAATTTCTAGCTACTTTGGGATGTAAATGTTACTTTAAAATCACAAAGAAATTGGATCGAAATACAGGTCCCGTTAATTCTAAACTTTCATATGACAGACATTGGAATATTCCTCAAAGACTTGGTTGTTTGTATTTCAACAAATACCAATATTTTCCAGTCTCTGAATTTTAACAATACATGTTTTACAATGTAGATGAACTTCTTATTCATCTAGCAAAAATATAGTGATTACTTATTTTTTCATTTTAAATATTATTTTTGCAAAAAAGTCGTTTCTCTGTGTTGAACATTTAGAAATGTAACATTCTTTCTCTTTTCTGTTTCAGTCAAGTTCCTTTGATTTCTGCAGTACTAACTTCTCCCCGATATCCTGTAAAGATGTGACAGCAGCTTCCATATACAGACTCAAATCTGCATTTCAAATCAATATATGACATATTTTAACACGAAAACATGCAAAAGGATTCTTTCAACAGTATATTTGACACATTGAGCCAAAGTGTGAAATAACTACCTTTTACTGATACCTACATGCAATATTTGAATGTCCTCTTTGTCTCCTCATGATCTGTTTAGGGGTGATTTCCTTATGTTATAAATGAAGGCTTAACAGATACCATTAGTCTTTACTTTTGATTTTTCTCTCCCCACTTTACAACTTGTGGTTAGGTGTCGTCAGGTCGGTTCCGACTCATAGCAACGCTATATACAACAGAACAAAACACTGCCCACTCCTGTGCCATCCTCACAATCATTGTTATGCTTGAGCCCATTGTTGCAGCCACTGCATCAATCCACCTCATTGAGGGTCTTCCTCTTCTTTGCTGACCCTCTAACTTTACCAAGCATGACATCCTTCTCCAGGGACTGGGCCCTCCTGATAATATGTTCAAAGTACATGAGATGAAGTCTCACCATCCCTGCTTCTAAGAAGCATTCAAGTTGTACTTCTTCCACTACAGATTTGTTCATTCTTCTGGCAGCCCATGGTATATTTAATACTCTTTGCCAACATCATAATTCAAAGGCGTCATTTCTGCTTTGGTCTTCCTTATCCATTGCAGCTTTCACGTGCATATGAGGCAACTGAAAATATCATGGCTTGAATCAGGCGCACCTTAGCCTCAAAGTGACATCTTTGCTTTTCAACACTTTAAAGAGGCCTCTTGCAGCATATTTGCCCAATGTAGTACATTCTTTGCTTTCTTGACTGCTGCTTCCATGAGCAATGATTGTGGATCCAAGTAAAATGAAATCCTCGACAACTTCAATGTTTTCTCCATATATTGTGTTGCTGTTTATTGGTCCAGTCATGAGGATTTTTGTTTTATGTTGAGGTACAATTCATACTGAAGGCTGTATTGTAGTCTTTGATCTTCATCAGTAAGTGCTTCGAATCCTCTTCACCTTCAGCAAGCAAAGTTGTGTCATCATATTCATATCACAGGTCGTTAACGAGTCTTTCTTCAATCCTAATGCCATATTCTTTTTCATATAGTCCAGCTTCTCAGATTGTTTGCTCAGCACACAGATCGAATAAATATGGTGAAAGGATATAACCTTGATGCACACTTTTCCTGATTTTAAATCACGTAGTATCCCCTTGTTCTGTTAGAACAACTGCCTCTTGGTCTATGTACAATAATAAGTATTATTAAATGTCCTGGAATTTCCATTCTTCCCAGTGTTATCCATAATTTGTTATGATCCACACAGTCAAATGCCTTTGCATAGTCAATAAAATGCAGGTAAACATCTTTGATATCCTCTGCTTTCAGCCAAGATCCATCTGACATCAGCAATGATATCCCTGGTTCCACATCCTCTTCTGAATCTGACTTGACCTTCTGGAAGTTCCCTGTCAATGTACCGTGGCAACTGCTTTTGAATGATCTTCAGCAAAATTTTATTTGCATGTGATATTAATGATATTGTTCAATAGCTCCTGCATTCTGTTAGATCACTTTTCTTTGGAATGGGCACAAATATGGATCTCTTCCTGTCTGTCGGGTAGGAAGCTGTCTTCCAAATTTCTTGACATAGACGAGTGAGCACCTCCAGTGCTGCACCCATTTGCTGAAACATCTCAGTTGGTACTCCGTCAAATCCTGAAGCCTTGTTTTTCTCCAATGCTTTCAGTGCAGCTCGGACCTCTTCCTTCAGTACATCGGTTCTTGATCATACGCTACCTCCTCCTGAAATGTCAACCTATTCTTTCTGGTACAGTAACTCTGCGTATTCCTTCCATCTTATTTTGATGCTTCCTTCATTCAATATTTTCCCCATAGAATCCTTCAACATTGCAACTCGAGGCTTGAATATTTTCTTCAGTTCTTTCAGCTTGAGAAATGCTGAGTGTGTTCTTCCTTTTTGGTTTTCTTACTCTAGGTCTTTGCACATTTCATTACATTACTTTACTATGTCTTCCAAATGCACCCTTTGAAATCTTCTGTTCAGCTCTTTTACTTCATCATTTCTTCTATTCGCTTTACCTACTCATTCAAGTAATACACATTCAAGTGTATTACTTGGTAAAAATTATCAGAGCGTGTTATTTAATTCTGTTCTGTTCTAAAAGGAACATTATAAAATAATTCCCACTGGCACATGAACAAATAGCTTCCATTTGTGAAAATGTCCTTCTGGTTCTTAACTCTATGACTTCCTGAGAGTTATTTCCAAGGAAACAAATCTCAAATGCTGCAGTCTGTTTGTTCAGATTGAATTGCTACTTCCCAAAGAATTAATGTTCAAAATTCTTTGCATCTTGCTCAGCAGCCAAAGTTCAGTAAACTGTCCATGTAATGGAAGCAGAAAATGAGAAGACAAAGTCAAAAAGATCCCCACAAATCCTCTGCAGACCACGACATAACCTTGGACCGTGCATCAGGAAAATCTTGCTTCTAATTGGAAGCATG
This sequence comes from Dugong dugon, assembly GCA_030035585.1. NCBI lineage: Eukaryota > Metazoa > Chordata > Mammalia > Sirenia > Dugongidae > Dugong > Dugong dugon. The sequence continues at coordinate 160,786,678 of CM057461.1, read as the reverse complement.
CACGCACTTAATGCTTTTGGCCAGCTGGGAAACTGAAACTTTTTTGATGTGAGCAGAAAAATGTACTAGATGACTGTTCAATTGAGGGGTTTTAAAAAGTGATATTTTCACATGGCTACTGCTCAACAGTAAGTAGCTCACTAATTAACAGTTTCCACGGACTCTAAAATGAAAGTTAGAAATGATGTTGCCGTGAAGTTAACCTCTTATTTTTTTTCAAGGTGGAAGTAGTTCGCTTCATCATAATCTTCTGCAACGTAAGAATCTGTATTTACTTGGGTTTCCAAATTAGACCATATCACAGCATTCAGCTCAACCTGATCAAATAAGGATGTTTCACCAATGCTATGAGTGATACTAGTTTCTCTTCAAAAAGCTCATATTTAACAAGTAAAAGCCAAAAGTATTTCTGTCTTAAATATATATGTATGTAACTTGCTTAGAATTTAGAATTTTATACTAAATATGCTGAAAGGTAAGAAGAGATGGCTTTACGTTGATTCTTAACTCTGTAAATTGTTATTTTAATTTTCCATAAAAACTTAATGTGAAACTCATGGACTCTATAGTTTCCTTTAAGAGGGGTAAAGAAGATAGATACATGAGACTAAATGGGCAGCTTCTGTCCAGAGATGAGATGAGAAGGCAGAGAGTGTTAGGAACTGGTTGAATGGACGTGGGAAATCAGAGATGGAGAGAAGGAGTGTGCTGTCACAGTATAGGGAGAGCAATTAGGGTCACATAACAATGTATGTATAAATTTGTGTAGGAGAGACTAACTTGAATTGTAAACTTTCACTTAAACTACAACAATAAAAAATAAAAAGAGAGAGAGGTAAAGAAGAGCTTTTGAAGACATCACACTTTGGGAAAGCATTTTGCATTTTGGCCTCAAAATCACATTTAATAAGTAAAGATGACTGTTTCAAAGCACAAGTAAGTAGCCATATAAATTTCCAGAACTGTGTTTTATAGGTTTTCCAATGAAGAAAAAATAAACTTGCTATTTGGTTTATAATAAAATCAAAATAAAATAAAAAAGCAAACCTATTGCCATCGAGTCAATTCCAACTCCTGTAAATGTTATACTCCAGTGTGTCTCAAACTTCAGGATATGCTTACATCACAGTCCTTTATTCAAAGTAGAAAATGCTGTAATTTTCTCAGTCTATGCCTTGGGCATGTTTTGATATAGAAGATGTTCACCATAGATTGATTTCTAATCTCTATATATTGTATTGGAGCCCTGGTGGCGCAGTAGTTCTGAGCTATGACTGCTAACCAAAAGGTCAGCAGTTGAAATCCACCAGCCACTCCTTGGAAACCCTATGGGGCAGTTCTACTCTATCTTATAGTGTCTCTATGAGTTGAAATTGACTCTACGGCAACAAGTTTACAGGTATACAGTTCATTATACCATTTTTGAAAGAAAAAAAAGGCATAGATATTCCAAGAAGAGAAAAAATGAAACAAAAAAACTGCCATTTAAAACAACAATTGGTCAGATCCATTTCTGCACATAAGAGAAGTAGCATCACTAAAAAATATCAGGGTAGGAGAATGGACAGGGGTGAGAGAGGTGGGCAAGAATGGAAGCCAGGAGTCAGTTCAGAGCGTTTTGCAGAGAGGACAGTGACTTTGACTAAACTGATGGAGTTAGAATTGACAGATCATGGAGATGAATGGGTTAGGGATAGGTATTTTAAAAAAAAAAAAAAAAAGTCTCCATGGTTTAGAGCTTAAGGAACTAAGTAGATGAAGGTGCCTTTCCTGAGATGGAGACTGGGGAGAAGTAAGTTTTAGAAGGAAAAGCAAAAGTCTAGTTTTAGAAATGTTAAGTTTGAAGTTCCTGTAAAATATCAAGGAAAGATAATTAGTAGAAAATTTGATATGAGAAGTCATGAATAAACTGGGAGTCACTAGTGTCTAGGCAGGAAGAATGTATAATTTATCATCCAGACTGGGACATTTTTGAGGGTGAAAGCAGGTGCTATTAAACTTTGCTGAGACAGTAGGCATTAACAGTGTGAGAGAGTACACAAGGAGAAGAGAAAGAGACCTAGAACTGATCTCTGAGGAATTCCAATAGTTAAAGAATGAGTAAAGGACAAAGAGCCAAAATACAGACAGAAGAAGAAATCCGGGAAAATGTGGTGACATGGAAACCAAGAGAAGACATTATTTTAAGAAGGAGAGAATGCTCAACTGAGTCAAATATGGCTGACAGCTCTAATAAGATGGCTGGAAATGTCCAGGGGATTTGACAACATGGAAATCACTGATAATCTTAGCAAAAATAGTTTGAGTTGAACGGTGAGTGAAGAAGCCAGACAGTGAGTAGAAGTTGAAGAAGTGGAGACAGTGGATAAACAACTCTTTGAAGAGTTTTAGATGGGAGGAGAACACAGAGATCAAACAGTAGTTGCAAAGGAAATTTGAGTTAAGGGTAAGGACAAATGAATTTAGCATAAGAGACACTAGAGCATGATTGATGATGAAAATAATCTAGCCCTAAAAGAAACCCTTGTACACATACAACAGAATAAATTACTAGAATGTACCTAGCAAAAACCCAGAAGTGACCCAAAAATCCTTCCATAGGAGAGATGGTGAATAAACTGTGGTATATTCACATAATAGAATATTATACAACAGTAAAAACAGATGAACTATGGTAACACACAAGAACAGGGATGAATCTTGGCAATACAGGTGAAAAAAGTAAGTCCCAAATGCATATATCATAATATCTTTATAAAGTTAAAAGCAACAAAAATTTGAAATATGCCTTTTATGATTCTAAACAAATGCAACAAAATATATAATAGAGCAAACAATGTAATAATAAACATTAATTTGAAATTATGATCATATCAGGCCAGGAAGGCAGGATGATGTGAAGATAAAGCGGAACCTGGGGTTTAAATGTGAGATCATTTTCACATTTCCACCTTGTCTTTCAAATAATGGGTTGGCAGGTTGTTAACTATTTTGTAAAGAAATGAAAAACTAAATACTCCAAGAAGCCATTAATAGATCTATACTGGGGATATGTTCTGAACCACATTTATGATTAATCTAAATCTGTGTCCCTGAGTCCAATAGTGGAGGAGGAGTGAAGAGGGGGAGAATTCAGTTGATCAGCTCTATAATAATATGCAAAAAGATAAGATAATCACAGAACACTTTTATTTATTACACCGCTGTCTCCAATAGAAGAACTGAGGCAGAGGAAAGGAGGCTGCTACAAAGACAGAAGTGAAAGCTTCAGAGAAAAGTCCTGTATTTACAAGAAATGCAGTTGAAGGTACTTTCTGTATGGAATAAGAAAGATGTTGCATCATCCTAAATTCTGATATTTTCTCTCACCTCTTTTTCCAGGTATCAGAGAATATTTAGCCCACCAAAGTGAATTGCTTGGGGCTGTTTTATTTTCCAAATCTAATATTCTTCTTGCTTCAATTACAGCCATCACTTAATTGTCTTATATATAGTGAAATGTTCTTTCAACAGTAATTTTATTAGTGATATTTCTATGCTCACATGACTCATAATCATTTTATTAATAGCTGAATCACCAAAAGCCTGCTTGGAAGTATTACTGATGGAAGATTTTGCCCAGTTGAATACTATGTTTTCATTTCTCCCTACATGAGCTACTTTATTAAATTTCCTTTTCCTGACTTCAGCCCATATCTTTCATTTACCAAGATCAAATTGTGTTTTACAAACATCTCCTAAACTATTTATAATCCCTCCAAAATTTTTATCATCAGCAGACTCATTCCATTATGGTACTTTCCACTTTCACTTCAAAATACTTGAGAAACATATGGAGAAAAAATCAAAACAGACATTCGACAGTAAGCAAGTCAGAAATTTGTTAAAGCCAAAAGCAAATTGGATAGGACAGCCTCAAATGACTCATTTTGCACTGCTTGGTTAGCAGCTGCAACACACACTTGTAAGACAGCTCCAGTAGCTTGGCGTTGATTCTATCTTCGTAACAGTCCCAAAGCACCCTTCATACTAATAGGGGTGGTCAATGATTTCCTAGGGGTTAGATTAACTGAATGTGTTCCCTTGAAACAGATCTGGCCGCACTCTCTCCCCTAGTAATTCTCCTTCGGAGTAGAATTCAAGGCTATGTAATATATTGCTTTAATCAGAGTCAGCAGTACAGTTGCTATTCGGACTGTCTCATCAGAGTGCACAGCACCCTCGGGGTAAGACAGGACAGCTATCAGCCAGATTCTAACTCTTTTTCTGGATTTTGATTAACTCATGGATTTACTGATCTCTTCATTTACTTAAATGATTACAGAGTCTAGTATGCATTTAGTCTGTTATGGGTTAGGTTCTGGAAGATCCAGGGTAGGTGATGAAACTGTGAAGCTTTCACTATGGATCCCCCCTCCCCCCATATTTCAGTGTTGCCTTCCTCTCCTGTGTTGATCCTCCCCTTGAACGCAGAGGCAATGGTCTTGAAAGCCAAGACTTGTGATCTGCAAGCTCCATCCAGTATTTTGGAACTTGAAAGGCTAAGCCTTAAAGGAAATTAGGCACAGAGTTCCTGCCATAACAAAAGATTAGAAGGAGACTTGAGAAAAACCAGACCACCCTGCCTCCATAGATGAGATAGAATTCATTCATGCTCTGGAGCAAGACTTTCAGAAACGGGAAAAGAAAAGCTTAGAAACTGTATGCTGCCTCAGCCTGGCTAATTTCTGGAGGAAGAGGGGCACATTGAACTCCCTTTAGGTTTGAGAATCAGAGCTAAGGGACTGCCTGTGCCTTGCTTCCTGGGTGAAACCTAGGGAAGTGGTGAGCTTCTGAGAGGAAGGGCTGTACACCACAAGACATGGAAACAGAACACTGTGTTCTGGGCTTTGCAAAGGCAGCCAGACCCACAGAATTCCCTGTGCCGACTGCATGGGAAAGAGATGGTTGCATGGAGTGCTAAGATCTTGGGAAGCTGCCTGGGAAGTACATGAGTTGCTGGTGGGGTGTGAAGAGGCAACCAAATGTTTTCTCTGGAAGCCAAGAGCAACAACGGGGGAAGAATGCTGAGAAGCAGCAGGTAGGTTGCTGAGAATCATCAGGGTCTTGCATTCCTCATGAGAAGCCACAGACCACTATAAGAGAGTACTTCTCATATGACACGTGAACTGTGTAAGTCAAGCTCACAGGGATAATCAGCTGCCCTAGTAGGTACCAGTGGGGTCATGCTGTTCACTTCACCCAGTGGACTACTTGCATTGCCAGAAGATGCCAGGAAGACCAAAAGGACCATTCAGGTTCAAAATCCTTCCCATCAACACAGTATGATACCAAAGTCCCCTCCACAATGTAGGTGCAAACGAGAAAGAGAAGAGTGCAGATGTGGAAAACCCAAAGTGACTGAGAACATCTTGAATCTGAATTTTAAAAAAATCATTGAAGGGTTAGTTTTTTGCATCAGAAATAACGTGGTATCAAGATAATAGAACATTATAGTGAAGTACAGTAGGCTCCACATTTACACATCTGATTTATGATCCATTAAACAGCATCCATTATACAGATTTAAAAAAAAAAAAAAATATTCCTTGCACAGTCAAGCAAAGAGACAGAAATATACTTTTTGTTCATAGTTGTAAGGAAATCAAGTCTACTCCACTTCTTAAACCAACTAAATGAAGATATTCAATCAATCCAATGCCAATCTATTTAATGTAATTCCGCTTCAGTTCTGTTCAATTTTGACACCAACTGCCAAAGCAATGATTCTTTATCCGATTCTAACCTCCAGAGCTAAATCAGACCTTGCAAACTAAAGGGCATAGTCCTCCAGACTGTTAGGTCTGCCTAAGACTTCAGACGCCAGCCACAAACTTTAAGGTTTCCATGACACCTTTACTTCTGACCTGCTAGCTGCAAATCGTGGAGTTTTCCACCACCCCCTCAGGATGCCAGTGGTAAGTGTAGGGGTTCCCAAGCTCCCCTCATTTCTGACTTGTTGGCACCCTCTACTCCCTTCAGTTCTATAATTTGCTAGAACCACTCACAGAACTCAGGCAAGGGATATACTTACTATTACAGTTTTACTACACCAAAAGGATGCCAGTGAAGAGAAACAAAGGGTCCATGGAGTGGGGGGGTCCCAAAAAAAGACACACTAGCCTCCTATGTGCATCACTGTATTTCATCAACCATGAAGTCCATGGAACTTCCATGTCCAGAGCCTTTATTGGGGCCTCATTACATAGTCATGATTGATTGAATCATGCCCCCCTCCCCTGAGGTCTGATATCACACAATGGATCTTTCTAACATGACCAGCTCCACCTGAGTCACTTCATTAGCATAACCTATTAAGTAAGTATAGTATGGAGCCCTCATGAAAGACACTTCTAGAAGTGGAGCCAACATGGCACTATAGACAGAAGCTCCACAGCAAAGATCTGAAAAACTAAGTAAAACAGAGACAAACATCAATCCTGGAACCCTAAGCATCAAACGAAGAGAAAAAGAACTCAGCCAAGTACTGAATGGAATAAGAAACTGACAGAGAACAGAGAGCTAGGAGAGATATGTGTGAAGATCTCCTATCAGCTAACTCAGCAGATTCCCCATCTTGGACTCCTGTCAGAGATCATTGGACAGGGAGTATGGGAAAGCAGCTTCACGAAGTCACCAGCAGGAGACAGAGCACCTGGTAACTAGCGATATATGCTTTTTCCACCCCCCATTCTTTTCCCCTCTGCTCTATCTCTGCCAATTCCTAGCTAGCTGCCGTAGCTTGGCCAGCCGGGAAGTGCAGGGTCCATGCCGCTTGGATTCACCCCACCCACATCAGAGATTGGTGGGCAGGGAATATGGGAAAGCAGCTTCACAGAGTTCCCAGGAAGAGACAGAACCAGTAACCAACAATATATGCTTTCCTACCTACCACCCTTCTTTCCCCCAGCTCAGCCTCCTCTGTTTCCCGTTGGCCACAGTCTCTTGGGCAGGAGGCACTGGCTTTGGCCCCATGCCACTTGGATCTGCCCCGCCCACACTAACCAGCTGCCTGAGTGCCATTTGTGTGTTGCTGGTGTTGCTTTTTTCTGTTTCTTTTGGTTTCTTCAGTGCCTCTCGTCACCTCCCCCACCTTTCTCTGGAGCACCTGGCTCCGTGTGCCATTTTTGGGTCTTCTCTTCTCGAAAGGCTGTGAAGTGCTGCTTAACTGCGGAACCACTTCCCCTGCCCACATCATCGCACTGGTGGGATCCCCAGGGGCTTTTTGTTTGTTTTGTTCTGTTTTTGTTTTCTTCTTCTTTTTGTGGCTTGGGAGCCCCTTCTAGCCAACATGCACTGTGCCGCTTGTGAGCCACTTCCCTGGTCTGTGCAGCCATGCTGGTGGGATCCTGGGAGCATTCTCTCTTTTTTTTTTTTTTCCTTCTCTTTTTTCCTTGTTGTCTTTCTTAATTTCTCAGTTTCTCACCTCTCTATACTTACCTTTTCTGCCCATCTTCTGAATACCTAGTGCTGTGTGGTATCTCTACCTCGTCTAGCCAGGCTGCAGTTCAAGGCCTGGGAGCCACTTCACTGGTGTTTGCAGACGCTCTGGTGGGATCCCTGGGGGATTTTCTATTTTTTTTCTCTTTCCATTTTTTTTGTTTTTCTCCATTTCTCTGTTGCTCATCTCTCCACTCCAATAGCAAGCTCCCTTAGCACTACTTTTTGTTTGTTTGTTTGGTTGTTTTTTTCTCCTGTTCATCTCTCCTCTCTCCTCTTTCCCATATCCACCTTAGCTACACACATCACAATCTCACCCCCTTCCTGCCTACCTGCACCATGCGCTGAACATCTAGCCAGTAGAATTCAGCATCGTATCAAAACAATACACCACAACCAAGTATGATTCATACCAGGTATGCAAGGATGGTCCAACATTAGAAAATCAATCAACATAATCCACCACATAAATAAAAGAATCACATGATCATCTCAGTAGACAAAGAAAAGGCATTTGACAAAGTCCAACACTCATTCCTGATAACATCTCTCAATAAAATAGGTATAGAAGGGAAATTTCTCACCCTAATAAAGGGCATCTATGCAAAACCAACAGCCAACATCATTCTTAATGGAGAGAGGCTGAAAACATTCCCCTTGAGAACAGGAACAAGACAAGGATGCCCTTTATCACCACTCCTATTTAACATTGTGCTGGAAGTCCTAGCTAGTGCAATAAGGCAAGAAAAAGAAATAAAACGCATCCAAATTGGTAATGAAGAAGTTAAACTGTCCCTGTTTGCAGATCATATGATACTATACGTAGAAAGCCTGAAAGACTCCTTGAGAAAACTACTGGAAGTGACAGAAAGATTAGCAGAGTAGCAGGCTGATGGAAGCCAGGAGACAGTTCAGAACATTTTGCAGAAAGGACAGTGGCTGATGGAGTCTCTGGTTTATGTGGCCCTTTCTGTCTCTTGGGCTAATACTTTCCTCGTTGTCTTTGGTGTTCTTCGTTCTCCTTTACTCCAAGTGGTTGGGACCAATTGATGTGTCTTAGATGGCTGCTTGCAAGCTTTTAAGACCCCAGACGCCACTTACCAAAGTAGGATGCAAAACATTTTCTTAATAAGCTTTGTTATGCCAATTGACATAGATGTCCCCTGAAAGCATGGTCCCCAGACCCTGCACCCCTGCTACTCTGTCTCTCAAAGTATTTGATTGTATTGAGGAAACTTCTTAGCTTTGGTTTAGTCCAGTTATGCTGGCTTCCCCTACAGTGTGCGCTGACCTTCCCTTCACCCAAGATGGTTCCTGTCTACTATCTAGTCAGTGAATAACGCTCACCCTCCCTCCCCACCCTGATAACCATCAAAGAATGTTTTCTTCTGTGTTTAAACCTTTTCTTAAGTTCTTATAATAGTGGTCTTATACAGTATTTATCCTTCTGTGACTAAATTCACTCAGCATAATAAGTTCCAGCTTCCACCATGTTATGTGATGTTTCACAGCTTCGTCGCTGTTCTTTATCATTGTGTAACATTCCTTTGTGTGGATATACCATAGTTTGTTTATCCATTCCTCCGCTGATGGGCACCTAGGTTGCTTCCATCTTTTTGCTATTGTGAACAGTGCTGCAATGAACATGCGTGTGCATAACTTGTGGTATTTCTGTTATAGCAGCACTAGATAACTAAGACAGGAACCAAGGAGAAAGACCAAATTCTTTGGGCAAACCACACAGTAGTACTTATTAATATTATAGTTAAATAATTACTTATGTGTTTGGTGTTGAACTTTACCATAAACTCCAAAAGAGAAAGAACAATCTCTGCCTTGTTTACTGTTGTGGCCCCAGGGCATAGACAGTATCCAACACATAGGAGATGCTCATTAATGTAATTATTTAGTTATGTCAATTAATTTTAATTGTTCACAGCCATCTCCCCAGTCCTTAATACAGTGATTGGTACATAGTGGTGTCTTATCATCAAAATAGGATCTTAGTTAGAAGTGACAATGAGAAAACGAAGGCTCAGAGTAGTTGTATAGTTGTCCAGTATCACAAAGTTGGAGGGTAACAGACTTAGAACTCTCTAATCTTCAGACTTCAAAGCCCATGTTTTGCTCACTACAACGTGATGTGTAGATAATGTTTCTTTCTGCATGTTTATAGAGTCAGTCATTTCAAACAAAGCAGTGATTTATAAATAAAAAAGAGAGACTGGCTTAGGAGAATAACTCAGCTACTGACATGATAAATCAACTTTACAAAATACTTCACTGTATTATTTTGTATTTGGAGGCAGGAGAAGCTCCCTAGGAGTTTGCTTCTACAGAAACCTTCTTGGATAACTTAAAATTCCAAGCTGTCTCAATCACGAATGGAGTTTTGCAGAATAAAGCTAAGGAGTTCTATACCCACAAGATTCCAAAGATTGGAAATCTGTACAGACTTCCCCTTCTGCATGCACTTTCTCAAGGGAGCTGATCTCTGACAGAAACAGATCCAAAACAAACAACAGACCAGACCACTCCCAGTTTGCCAGCCTCAATTATGATTTCTTAGACATGAGAGTGTAACTGTGCTCCTCTATTATTAAACAACCTCTGATTTTGAAATGTCATTGCTTTAGCCTGATCCTACCACTTTTTGATGGAAGGTCATAGGCTCATAGGCCATGTATACAGGTAGGATGAGAAAGGAAAAATGGTGAACTTAATGGTGTCTCAACACATCTTTTAGCAAATCACCCAAGAGTTTGCAGCAAAAGAATGGATATGAAGTCATCAAAATGGATATAACATGTATAAAATTATATACACTAACAAGGGCCATTTTTCTTTTCCCAAAGCATTGTAAACGGTACATGCAACAGATTTATACTCTTTTAATCACTGAATCTGGCATATTGTTAAAAATAACACAAAATACCTTGCAAAATTAGGTAAAGATATAAACAATAATTTGAATTTTCTCTGAAGCGTCTGTTTTCTTCATTAACAGAGATTCCCTAACCCATCCACTCCTTCCTCCTCAGAAGCAGAACTCCAAGTTTATTTGGTTCAGCAGTGCATTCAGTTAAAGCCTACAGTTGCAGTGTTTCTTGCAGCTGTGTACAGCCATGCAACTAAGGGCTCAATGAGATGTAATTAGAACTCCCATGTGGAACTTCTGGGAAGATAACTTAAAGGAAATTGACTCAGCTGGAAGTAGGAACCTTTTGCTCTTTGTCCCTTCTTTCTTCCAGCTGGCTGGATCATAGACAAGATGAGTGGAAATGCAGCTAAAATGACAGGGCATAATCAAAGGACAAGGAGCCCTGGTGGCACAGTGGTTAAGCACTTGGCTGCTAAACAAAAAGTGGGTGGTTTGAACCCACCAGCCACTCCATGGGAGAAAGATGTGGTAGCCTGCTTCCCTAAAGATTTACAGCCTTGGAAACCCTATGGGGTCACTATGAGTAGGAATCAACTTGACCTCAGTGGGTTTGGTTTTGGAATCAAAGGATGCCAGGATGTTGACAACCTATGTTGTTGTTGTGTGCTGGCGAGTCTATTTCAACTCATAGTGACCCCAGAAATGCCTCATAGGGCTTTCTTGGGTATAATCGTTATGGGGGCAGATAGCAAGGTCTTTCTCCCACAGAACTCCTGGGTGGGTTCCAACCACTGACCTTTCAGTTAGCAGCCCAGTACTTAACTGTCACACCACCAGGACTCCTTGGAGGTCCTATTCCAACTCTGAATTGTCCAACTCCAGACTTCTTATTTATAAGAGAGAAATCGACCTTATTTTGTTTAAGCTACTGTTATTTCTCAATCACTATAGTTGAACCATATCCTGATTGATACACTCCAATCCAGTATCAAACCATAAGCTCCAGTACAAAAATCAAATATAAGCTTAAACACTTGTTTAAGTATTTTTAAACAGTTCACTTCAGTCTCTTTGCTTTACTTGCTGTAATCTCAACACAAATATTAGTTTAGCAAATTGGTGAGAGATTAAATCTTGTGTACAGGGCAAAATAATCAAATCATTCCTCAAAACATGCATCAAGTTTCTTCTTTGACCCTGCACTGATTTCTGACAAGAAACCGGAAATCAGAAAAAATAACTTTGTGAGCAGATTCTCTGTTTCCCCATCAGAAAAATTCAATATCTTGCAAAATTGGACTCTACATTTTACTAAGTTCAGGTTTATAAAATTTGGAATTTGTGTTGATATACAACCACTAACAATTTTTAAAATACGTATACCTACAGGAGCACAGCCAGCTTTTCTAAAATCATTCTACTCCAAATACTCCATCCTTTGGGAAAAGTTTATTTAAAACTTGAAACTGGGTCAGTTAACATAAAGAATATCCCACACCCTTGATCAGGCTGATGACCTTTGCCAAATGTTGTTTAACTGGTTCTATCCTCAGTGTTTCCTATGAGCTGGAAGTTAGATTCCTAATTAAATAACCTAATTAATGCTAATTATATTCAGGTTTGATTTTTTTTTGGACATGAATAATTTGTAGGTGATGCCGTGGCACTTCATTAGCAGAGTTTTAGTGATGCTAAGATTGATCAACACTTCACCTAATGATTTTACCATCTGTTGATGACCATTATCTGAATCATTTATTTCATTAAAGCTTGCAAAATGGTCATTTTTTTCCAATTCTACTATTCCTTCTACGTTTATTAGCTGAAATTCTTCTGTACAGAAATACTTTTCCTTGCCCACCAAAGCTATTTGATTGCCCTGAAAAACACTGTATATCAGAAAGCCCAGATGCATGCTTAATTCTTTTCCTATAATTATCAGTTTTCAGAGAAATGAGCTGTGCCCTGGCTCCAATTGTTCTGAGTCAACCAACCTAAAAGACCTCAAGTACAGCGTATTCAGCATTACATTGGCCATGTATATCAATGAGTATTTAGCCAGGGCACTCACAGTTCTCTACAAGACCTGAGCCTTCACTCTGTTAAGCTTTTCTTTATGCTTGAGGAGAGTGTGGGTGGAAAACAAAACAAAACCATCAAATCTGAGACAGTCTTAGCTAAAATTGTGAAATAGGTGCCTCCCTGCTTCCCATGTTCAACATCCAGCCTAGTCATCCCACCTAATTCTAGGCTCTCTTAAAGTACCACTTATCTGCCCAGAACTGTTCTGTATCATCACCTCTTCTGAACCTGCTTCTCTATGTGATGCCTAATGCTCCCAAATTATTCCTTTCCATGTCCAAGTACAAACTCCTATGATGCCCACTTCCTTCTTTCACTGTCAACCAATACAAACTAAGGTACAATGTGGTTTTAGAATGGAGTATTGAAGAAACTTGATGTTATCACCTTAAATTAGTGCAAAAATCAGTAGTTGGTACTCATAGGTTAGAATGTTTCCAAAGTCCTTTATTATTTGCACCACATTGCAGTTATGGCAGGTTTATGTTTCAGCCTCAACTAGACTGTGAGCTTCTCAAGTAGGATTTTGTCTTATTCATCTTTGTATCTTCTAGCACTTAGCATAGTCCCTGACCCATAGTTATTTGTCATCATTAGTGGCCCTTGAGTCGATTCTGACTCATGGCAACCCCATGTGTAGGTTCTCAATAAATATTCTGAAAAGAATGAAATATTTTCCACTTAATAAAGCATATTCTATATATGCCAATTATACCAAAGATTGGAATGAGAAATAAGAACGTCTACCTGTTGCTCAAGAATATCCCAGCCATGGCAAATCTAGGCCTTGCAGACAGAAAGGGCAGAAATGGAGGGATGTCTCCGAGTATTTACATTGGTTTAGGAACAGAGCAGTGGAATTATAGCCAACAAAAGACAATGTGTTTAGTAACATATGGGCATTTATTTAAATAAAAATACCATTCATATCAGCTAGACCTCTAATCATTCAATGCTGAGAAAATTCAGAGTAATGATGGACCATTTCTTTAACTTTAGTTTAGATTTATTATTCCTCTAAATCCAAAGGAGCTCTGGTGGGAGTTAGCAGTTTAAACCCACCCCATGGCTCCGTGGGAAAAAGGCCTGTGATCTGCTTCCAGATTACAGCCAAGAAAACCCTATGGGGCAGTTCTACTCTGTCACAAGGAGTCATTATGAGTCAGAATCAAGACCTAACAACTACAACAAATCTCCCAGATTACATAATCCTATAAGACAACAAGCAAAAGAGGTGAAAGAAAATTAATCATGCTAAACCTCAGCTAGTAATATTCAATTTCCTTTTATCCTGTAGCACCTTGAACAATAAATCTTAAACCTTATTGCCTTACACATTCTCCCTGAACAGGCAGGCAGTTTTTGGACATGTTCGCTTAATTTAGGAAGCACCTAATATCTTTTCCAACTCTCCTTTCATGAATGTAGAGGTAAATTGTTTATATTCACTTTCAGTGACACTTAGAAATACAGCCATCATTGCTACAACTAAGTTTATTGAAATTTGTAGATGTTTGAATCAGCATCAAGCTCAATATTTTGGTTTTAATTGAGGTTGGCTGTTGAATTCATGCAACTCTTTGCCAAATATACTAATTTATACAAGCCTAAACATTCAATTTACCACAGAAACAACTATGATGGGAATAATATTAGCACAACAAAGACATTATTATTTTTTTTATTCTTAACTGTGCTGGGAGGCTGCTACTCCTTGTGTGTGTAGATTTAAATCTTAAAAAAAAATAATCTTCAATGTCACTTTGAGTCTAAAACATTTTATCTGCTCATGACCTGGTTATACAAGTATACACATTTTCCAATATTATTTAATCTCCTGTAGTTCAGACATATTTATATGATAAAGCTTTGTAGATCTTAACTTTCAGACCTATGTAACTTATTTCTTCCCCTTTTGCTCCCAATCTGCTGTAGTAGTCATTCTACAGTACCCTTCATTGCACGGTATCGGAACAATGTACAGTCCAATCCCCTGTCTGCAGTGTTGCTATGTACTTCACGTAGGGAATATGGAGTTTGATCTTAGCATCTGCCAAAGTAAGATTTGCCTCCTTTCTCCAGGCCAGATCTTTCTTGATTTTTTTTTTTTTATAATCAATATTATTGTTGTGTGTCATCGAGTCAATTCTGCCTCATAGCGACTGTATGTGACAGAGTAGAACAGCCCCATTGGGTTTCCAAGGCTGTAATCTTGATAGGAGCAGATCGTCAGGTCTTTTCGCCCACGGAGTGGCTAGTGGGTTTGAACCAATGACCTTTCGGTTAGTAGCCAAGCATTCAGCCATTGCACCACCAGAATTATTTTTTAATCAATGTGAGGGGCAAAAATCACAACTTATCAGGAAAGAAATCAATCAAAAGATTTTACTTTTCCTTTAATCCCTGTAAAATGCAATGCCAAGTAACAATTGTTGACTTTTTTAGTATGACTATTAGAAAATTTAAAATTATAATGTGGCTCACATTTGAGCCCTCTCTTGTGTTTCCACTGGACAGTATTGGTGTAGATGTTATTCTTCCTGCCCTGCCCTCTCCCAGAAGCTGGCTTCTTTCAACCATCCAAACAGCTCTAGGTTTTAGAAATTGCCTTTTCACTTGATTGTAAAAATGATCAGCTGATGATGCTAGGAAACTCAACCCTCCCCTATTCTCACCCCCATTAAAGGGAATATTTCAGAAGTATCTTCCATAAAAGGTTTATTGGCTTTCCTCTTCTAAAGAGGCCAGTGCTATGGCATCTATGTACAAGGGTCCTAAATATCTCAGTAAGAAGAAAACAGTTCATCCTTTTTCAGTGGTTTCCAAAAATAGCTAATCATCATGATTACCTGGGAGGGCTTTTCAAAAAACCACAAATCCCTAGACTCTACCCCAAACAACTCAGTAAGGCTCTCTGGGGGTTGGTAAATGTGAACACATGGCCAGATCCCACATGGTACACACACATGCAAAGGGAAATTATTAAGGGAATAAAATGAGAAGCCAGCTTCTGTCTCTTGATTCTGCGATGAATCTTTTGCTTATATGCTGTAGGTAAAAAAGGGAAGGAGAGGTGAAACACTGTGCTAAGAACTAAAATTTGGAAATATACTAAGAAACTTGTATACCATAAAGTGATTCATGGTTTATACTCAGTAAGTTTGTGGTATATAGTATGTACGAACAGCATTTGTTGTTAGATATATTTAGATATAAAATTCCATGAGTTCTTCTCATAGTGTTTTAAAAATACACTGGTTTCATATTAGGATTCTGTCCTTAAAATTAATGCCTGGGAACATGGTATCATCTCTGGGAGATGTCAACTCCATTTTGAAGGGCAGAAAAACCAAACACTAGGTAGAGTGAGCATCTGTAGTTTTTTTTCCATTAGTCTCCCTCTTTTCACTGGGGAAGTGCTCTTCCCTGATCCATGTGATTTGGGAGCAAGTGTCAATTATAGGACCTTTCCTGATCTCTGGCCATAGAAGTGAGCAAGTGATCCAAGCCTGGCCAGTCACGATATTCCAGACTGATTGGTCCAAGTGTCAAACAAAGATAAACCTTGGCATAGAGTCAAAGTCTCACAAGGATATTTGATATACGGATCCTAAGTGACTGCTTCTCTTCTCTCTGGGACTGTGACCTATGAGAACCTTGTAAGCCTTGTAGAATTCCTCGTCCTTTTTGAATAGTAGCCATAGTTTAGAGGGACTGGCTCAAGCCCCAGCTCCAGGGATGGACCCAAAATGGCATAAATAAATCAATGTTATCTCATTTTTATGGCCACAGTGGCCAGTCCTATCAGTGGAATGTGCTGGACTTCTGTTTGATGGCTAGGGTAAAAGAAAACTTCTTATACTGGAAAATATGGTGTGCTGATGTGACAAGAAACTGCTACAGCCATTTGACTTCCTAAAAAAAAAGTAGCACAAGGATAAAGTCAATACACAGAGGAGGTCAGAACCAAAAGAAACATAGAGATATGGGCTAGAGCTCTATAAAACCTAGCCGGAAATCCGTACAAGTTTTGTAAGGAATGAAAGTTTTGTAAGCCTAGTACCTACTTTATTTTTGTAAGCCTAGTAACGACTTTATTATTTAATCTCATTATTTTCTATTACTTATTACTCAAAACACTAGACACTGAGCTTCTGTTAGCGGTGATGGAAAAATTTGAAAACAGTGGTGATGGTTGTACATCCTTCAGAGATGGATGCTCTTTGTTGCCAGCAGAGGGCAATGTGGAGCCCATTGTTATGGAGATTGATCATTCCTATCCAGAGGCAAAGTGTAAACTGACATCACCTTAACTGCACTGTGATTTTCCTCACAGTAGAGCAAGTTTTTCCTGTACCCAGGTTTCTATCAGAAGTAGAAAATCAAAAGATAGAAGAGAGTACAGAGTACAGCTGGTTTCAAGAAAGAGGAGAGAGGGACCAATGGCTGATCTCCATAGGAATTTTTGAATTTATAAACCCAGAGGTAGCTGTACAGCTGCTTGTACAGTGAGTTGAACTACATTATCACTGAGGTCCTGGGACTCTATGATTTAAAAATTCAGTGTACCCTAACAGCTTACATTGATTTCTTTAGAGTACATTTAATCATTTTAGTCAGGTAATTAAGGTATGCACAAAACTAGGAGGCTATAATGATCAAGAGGGTATCACCATGTGACAATGTTTTTTAAATTATTACTATTATTAATATTAACTGCTTCAATTCTTCTCATTTTTTAATTTATATGGGCTGTATTAAAATAGCCATGCCACTTGGTATTCTGAATTTTTTTCCTTTATTACAATAAGTCAGAGCACTACTGTAGCAAAGCCACCAAAAGTTGCCAGTATCTACATGAAAATACTTTCAAATGTAACACCAAGAAAGATCATATAAAACCCTGCTTCTGATGTATCTGTTATTACAAGATGTGTGGTGAGACATAAGGAAAGTGAGACATTAGAAAATGTAGAGAGTTGCTGGAGGTGGTCCAAGATGGTGGCATAGTCAGATGCCTCATAGCATCCCTCTTAAATTAAAGACTCGAGAAAACAAGTAAATCAGATGTAGATGACAACTTTGGAACCTGAGCATCAAAGGCAAGGCTGAAGAATTAGAGCGAGTACAAAGTGGAAGGAGAGACTGTACAAAAACAGTGGACACCGAGAATTATGGATTGTAGGCACCCTGCCAGTGGAACCTGCCCAGTGCGGCCATATTGAGACAAAGCAAGCAGTGTTCCCAGCGGAAGCCCCCATCACCTGGTGCTGCAAAGCAAAAGTGACCCTGTACCCATGTCTAGAACCAGGCAGGAGTGCTCCCTGCCCTGTAAAATCTAAGTGCACTCATCACATTCACCATGCCCTCCCACCTCCCTGTTCTGGAGTCCCACAGACCTGCAGTATCCCCCACCCCCTCCCACACTCACAGATCGGTGGCACTTCCCACCACACTGCCCCCTGCGCTGGGGGCCCATGGACTGGTGGCACATGTTCCTTCTCTTGGCCACTCGTGCCAGGGACCCATGGACAGGTGGTGCCTGCTCCTACACCCAACCATCCACACTGGGAGCCTGAGGGCCATCAAAGCCTGATATTATACCCAGCCACCCACCCGAGGCCCATGGACCAGTGGCACCCACTACCTTGCCCAGCCACCCGCACCAGGGACCTGGGGACCAGTGATGCCCGCTACTCTGCCCAGTCACTGGCACTGGGGGCTCATGGACCAGCAGTGCCCCCTCCTTCACCCAGCTGACTGTACCCACAAACCAGTGATGTCCCCACCTTCACCCAGCCACGAGCACCGGGGGCCCACAGATCAGTGGTATACTGTTCCCCACATCGCACTCTATCGGAAAATAGCACGTACTTCAAGTGTGCACCCATAGACTGGCAGCATCCCACCTTCCTTGACCCCTCAACCACCCACATCTGCAACCAGAGTCCTGTGCTGTCTCAGACCACCCCATGCAACCCCATCTGCCCAGGGCTGTCGGTGAGAGTTTCTGTGCCACCCACCCAGTGATCAGTGACCCCTACACCCTTGCCCTGACCACCTGGCAACCAGCAGTGTGCACACAGAGCACCCACCCTAGCAACCAGTGAGAACACTCCCTGCACCACACCCAGGTGACTAGCCAGCCACATCATCTCACCAGCAATGCCAGCTACATCCTAACAGAAGCCAGCTATGTCACTGCCAAATGACAAGCAGGGGGCCCTAGTGCCCTCATCTAATATCCACCCCACTGCAACAGCACACATCCACACCCAAACAGTTCCTACAAGCCATTTGCATTTGTACAGAAACCCCTTGATATCTCACCACTTACTGAGACAACAACTCGTCCATGCACAGCAGGCATACTCTGTCCATTTGGGTAGTACTCCCTCACAGCAGATACAGATAAGTCCTACCTTTCCCTCAAGAGAATGTACTAACTGCTAGCACCAAACTTAATGCCTCAGAGACAAAAGAGAATGACAAACAATATGAAGAAACAAGATAAGATGGCTCAAACAAGTGAGCAAAATAAAGGAGCAGAAAACCTTACTGAAGGAGAAATAGTATGGAACTATCTGACAAGAAATTCAAAGGGATCCTCAAAGACAACAAGGAAAACACAGACAAAACTCTAGAATAATTCAGGAAAACAATACAAGAACAAAATGACAAAATAAATAGACAATTAGAAACCATACAAAAATAGCAAATAGAAATCCAGAAGGTTAACAGTAAAATATCAGAAACAGATAACTCAACAGAAAGACATAGACGTAGAATTGAATCAATGGAAGAAAGAATTAGTGAAATAGAGGACAAATCCCTTGATACTAATTTGTTTGAGGAACAATCAGAAAAAAGAATGAACAAAAACTGTCTAAGAGTTATGTGGGATACTATCAAAAGGAATAATTTACACATGATTGGAATTCCAGAACAGGGGGAGACAAAAAAAAAAAAAAAAGGCATAGAGAGAATTTCTGAGGAACTGCTGGCAGAAAACTTCCCTAATATCATGAAAGACAAGAGGGTTTCCACACAAGAAACTCAATGAACCTCATCCAGGATAGACTAAAAAAAAAATAAGTCACCAAGACATATCATAATCAAACTCTCCAAAACAAAAAACAAAGAAAGAATTCTGAGAGCATCTTGGGGAAACTGAAATATCACCTACAAAGAGGCACCAATAACAATAAGCTCCGACTTCTTGGCAGAAACCATGCAGGCAAGAAGGCAATGGGATGACATATATAAACTCCTGAAAGAAACTGCCAACCAAGAATCATTTATCCAGTAAAATTGTCTCTCAAATACATCACCAAAACTAGGATATTCCCAGATAAACAGAAATTAAGGGAATTTGTAAAAACCAGACCAACCTTACGAAAAATATTAAAGGGAGTCCTTTGGACAGAGAATCAACATCATCAGACAACAACCTGAGATTAAGATATATGAAGCATCATCCAGATACCAACCCAGATAAAGAACTCTCAGAAATAAAATAAAGTTACAAAACTGAAACAAGAAACCAGAGATGTCAATTTGTAATCAACAACAACTTCAAAAGATAAAGGGGGAATAAATAGTGTAGTTATAGAACATCCAAATGGAGAGGAAGTCAAGGTGATATCAAGAAATAAAAGATTGTTTTAAGTTTAGGAAGATAAAGGTAAATTTCAGAGTAACTACAAAGAAAATTAATAAACATACTCACCAAAAAGAAAAAGAAAAATATCTGAAACTCTGTAAACACAAAATCAATAACAACAAAGGAAAAGAAAATCCATAAACAAAAAGAACTCAGCACAGAAAATTAAGTGGAACACAGAAATTGTCAACACAAAAAAAGCATAACAAAATGACAGCAATAAATTCATACCTATCGATAACCATAGTGAATGTAAGTGGTTTAAGTGCACCAGTCAAGAGGCACAGACTGGCAGAATGGATAAAAAAAAAGTGACCCATCAATATGCTGCTACAAGAGACACACCTTAGACATAATAGGTTAAGAATCAAAGGATGGAAAAAAATATATGAAGCAAACAATAACCAAAAAAGAGCAGGAGTGGTAATATTAATCTCTGATAAAATAGACTTTAAGTCAAAATGTGTCACAAGAGACAAGGTAGGGCATTATATAGTGATGAAGGTGTCAGTCCACCAAGAAGACACAACCATTATAAATATTTATGTACTGAATGACAAAGCTCCAAAATACATAAAACAAACTTTAACAGTATTGAGAAGAGAAATAAACAGTTTCACAATAATAGTTGGAGACTTTAACACATCACTTTCAAGGAAGGACAGAACAACTGGAAAAAAAACTTAACAAAGCTACAGAAGAACTAAATAACACAACTAACCAACTTGACCTCATAGACATATACAGAATGCTCCACCTAAGAGCAGCTTAGTACACATTCTTCTCCAGTGCATGTGGATCATTCTCCAGAATAGACCATGTTTTAGTCCACAAAGCAAGCCCTCAATAAATTCAAAAATATTGAAATAATACAAAGCATCTTCTCTGATCGCAATGCTATAAAACTTGAAACCTATAACAGGAAGAACAAGAAAAAAAAAAATAAATGAAAACTGAATAACACCTTGTTTAAAAATCACTGGAGAATAGAAGAAATTAAAAACAAAATTTAAAACTTCCTGTAATCAAGTGAGAACAAAAACGCAACATACCAAAACCTTTGGTACACAGCAAAAGCAGTGCTCAAGGGAGAAATTACAGCAATAAATGCATGCATCAAAAAAGAAGATAGGGCCAAAATCAATAGCTTAACCCTACAACTAAAACAAATAGAAAAAGAGAAGCCCACAGCAAAAGAAGCCTACAGTCACCAGAAGAAAGGAAAAAATGAAGATCAGAGCAGAAATAAATGAGACAGAAAACAAAAAAATAATAGAAAGAATCAGCAAGGCTAGAAGTCGGTTCTTCGAGAGGATCAAAAAAATTAACAAATCACTGGCCAAACTGACAAAGGAAAACAATGAGAAGATACAAATAACCAAAATAAGAACTGAGATAGGTGACATTACAACAGAACCAACTGAGATAAAAAGGATTATAACAATATTATGAAAAACTGTACTCCAACAAATTTGAAAATCTAGAAGAAATGGACAAATTTCTAGATACTCACTGCCTACCCAAACTAACACAAACTAAGGTAGAAAATCTGAACAGACTCCACCACAAAAGAAGAAATTGGACAGGTCATAAACTCCCAAAAAAAACAACAACAAAAGCCCTGGACCAGATGGCTTCACTGGAGAATTCTATCTAACTTTCAGAGAAAAGTTGACACCAATTCTACTCAAATCATTCCAGAACATAGAAAAGGAAGGAATACTCCTTAATTCATTCTACAATGCCAGCCATAACCCTGATACTAAAGCCAGGAAAAGACACCACTAAAAAAAATTATAGACCAATATTCCTCATGAATATATACATAAAAATTCTCAACAAAATTCTAACAAATAGAATTCAACAGCATATCAAAAAAAAATACATCATAACCAAGAGTGATTCATACTAGATATGAAAGGATGGTTCAGCATTAGAAAATCAATCAACATAATTCACTACATAAATAAAATAAAGGAAAAGAATCACATAATCATCTCAATCAATGTAGAAAAGGCATTTGATAAAATCCATCACCTTTCCTGATAAAAACACTTAGCAAAATAGGAATAGAAGGGATATTCCTCAGCATAATTAAGGGCATATATACAAAACCAACAGCCAACATTATTCTCAACAGAGAGATGCTGAAAGCATTCCCCTTGAGAACAGAGACCAGACAAGGATGTCCCTTATCACCACTCTTATCCAGTATTTTACTGGAAGTCCTAGCTAGAGCAATAAAGCAAGTAAGGGAAATAAAGGGCATCCAAATTGGTAAGGAAGAAATAAAACTATCCCTATTCACAGATGACATGATCCTATATGTAGGAAATCCCAGGGATTCCACAATTACTGGAATTAATAGGATTCAGCAAAGTGGCAGGTACAAGATCAACATACAAAAATCAGTTGCATTCCACTATACTAACAAAGAGAACTCCGAAAAGGAAATCAGGAAAACAATACCATTTACAATAGCCCTCCAAAAGATAAAACACTTAGAAATAAATCTAACTAGGGGCAAAAAAGACTCAAAGAAAACTACAAAACTCTACTGCAAGAAACCAAAAGAGACCTACGTAAATGGAAAACCATACCATGTTCACAGATAGGAAGACTTAACATTTGTAAAAATGTCAATATTACCCAAAGGGATCTATAGATATAATGCAATCCTGATCCAAATTCTAAGAACATTCTTTCATAGAATGGAAAAACAAATCTCCAACTCTATATGGAAAGGAAAGTGGCCCTAGATAAATAAAGCATTATGGAAGAAGAAGAACAAAGTAGGAGGACTCACACTTTCCAATCTCAGAACCTACTATACAGCCACCAAAACAGGTTGGAACTGGTACAATGACATACATGTAGGCAAATGGAACAGAATTGAGAACCCGGAAGTAAATCCACCCACCTATGGACAGCTGATCTTTGACAAAAAGTCAAAGTCCATTAAATGGGGAAGAGATAGCGTCTTTAATAAATGGTGCTGGCAAAACTGGATAGCCATTTGCAGAAAAATGAAACAGGATCCATACCTCACATCATACACAAAAACTAACTCGAAATAGATCGAAGGCCTAAATTTAAAACCTAAAACTATAAAGTTCATAGAAGAAAACATAGGGACAAAGCTAGGGACCCTAATTTGTGACATAAATAGACTATCAAGCATAACTATAAATGCATAAACAGCAGAAAATAAACTAGATGACTGAAACCTCCTAAAAATGAAATATTTATGCTCATAAAAAGAGCGTGAGTCTGGAAGTCCTAGCTAGAGCAATAAAGCAAGAAAGGAAAATAAAGGGTATCCAAGTCAGTAAGGAAGAAATAAAACTATCCCTATTCTCAGATGACATGATCTAGCTAGGACTTCTAGTAAGTCTCTTTTTATTCCAAGAGTAGAAAGAGAGCCTACAGACTGGGAAAAAATCTTTGGTAATGACATCTGACAAGGGTCTAATCTCTAAAATTAATATAAAACTTCAACACCTCAACAACAAACAGACAATCCAATTAAAAAATAGACAAAAGACATGAACAGACGCTTTACCAAAGAAGACATTCAGGCATTAACAAACAGATGAAGAGATGCTTGCCATCATTAGAAAGATGCAAATCAAAACTGCCATGAAATATCATCTCACCCTGGCAATAACGGCACAGAATAAACAGAAAACAACATATGATAGTGAGGCTGTGCGGAGATTGGAACTCTTATACACTACTGGTGGGAATGTAAAGTGGTACAGCCACTAGGGATAACGGTACGATGCTTTCTTAAAAAGCTAGAAATAGAAATACTATACGACTGAGCAATCCCACTCCTAGGTATATACCCTAGAGAAATAAGAGCCATGACACTAATAGACATATGCACACCATGTTCACTGCAGCATTATTCACAACAGCAAAGAGATGGAAACAACCTAAGTGTCCATCAACAGATAAATGGATAAACAAACTGTAGTACATGCACACAGTGGAATACTATGCAATGATAAAGAATAAAGATGAATCTGCAAAACATCTCACAACATGGGTGAATCTGGAGGGTATTATCTTGAATGAAATAAGTCAATCACAAAAGGACAAATACTGTATGAGACCACTATTATGAAAAATTAAGAAAAGGTTTCCACACAGAAACATTCTTTGATGGTTACCATGGATGGGGGTGGTAGAGAGCAAGAATCATTAACTAGATAATAGACACGTGCTAATTTTGATGAAGGAAAGGCAATACACAATATGGGTAAAGTTAACACAAAGCAACCCAAGGCAAAGGATGGCACTGAGACGTATGCAAGAATGAGGGGCTACTACAGTAAATACCATAGCGTATACGATCCTGCAACAACAGTAATAACAAACAGTAATTTATGAGTGGATAGATAGGTAGATATGTATGCTAAATAGGTGCAGAGTTCATACAGAGCACACCTATGTGCATAAATAAGGATGGTTGTGGGTATTTCTCCATACATATTTCCATGTACTACATGTATATTCATATATATAATAGAACACATAGGGGGCTTAGTTATGGAAACTTCTTAGACATAACCAAACACCTCACAGGACTGAGATACTGGGATTGAAGGCTTAGGACCATAGTCTTGGAGAACATCTAGCTCAATTGGCATAACCGAGTTCATAAAAATAATGCTCTACATCCTACTGTGGTGAGTAGCATCTGGGGTCTTAAAAGCTTGCAAGTGGCCATCTAAGATACAACTATTGGTCTCTTCCTGTCTGGAGCAAAGGAGAGTGAAGAAAACCAAAGACTCAAGGAAGCATTTAATCCAAAGGACTAACAGCCCACATGAACTATAGCCTCCACTAGTCTGAGACCAGAGGAACTAGATGGCGCCCCCGTTACTACTACTGACCCCTCTGACCAGGAACACAATAGAAGATCCTGCTTAAAAAATGTAGAACAAAATTCAAATTTATAAAAAAAGACCACACTTACCGGTCTAATAGAGACTGGAGGAGCCACTGAGACTATAGCCCTAAGACACCCTTCTAACGTGGAACTCAAGCCATTCCCAGAGATTGCCTTTCAGCCAAATAATGGACAGGCCTATAAAATAAACAATAACAGCTGTGAGGAATGTGCTCCTTAGAACAATCAACTATACAAGACTAAAAGGGCAACATTTACCCCGAAGCAAAGACGAGAAGGCAGAAAGGGGCAGGGAAACCAGATAACTGGAAACAGGGACCCCCAGGGTGCAAATGGAGAGAATGTTGACACATTGCAAGGATTGCAACCTATGTCACCAAATAATTTGTGTATAAATTATTGAATGGGAAACTAATTTACTATGTAAACTTTCACCTAAAGCACAATAAAATGTTCAAAAAAAAAAAAAGAAAATGTAGATTTATGTTTTAATTTAACAGCATAAATTCTAGAAACATTAGAAAAAAACTTAATTGTATACTGCCTCAAAAGATAATTTTAAAAAAGTGGTATAATCAGTTCTATAACAATACCCAGGAGCTAGAACAATTAGATTCCGTGTTAGAGCTGCAGGCCTCTTTGAACACACTGTGAGCTGGAATTTCTAACAGCCTGTGTTTCCAGTATTTCTTACCTCCTGAGCCAGGACTGGCCTGAGCCAATTTTAAAAATATTACCTAAACATTTATATTTTCAAAAGGTCTGTTTCTGAGAATGCCTAAGCCATACCTGAATTTTATAGTTCTATTAATTACTTTTGTTAAGCGCTTTCATTATTGGACTCTTATCGGCACACTACACAATACACATAACTGATGGCCGCTTTACCCTTTAGCTTTGTAATAAAATTCTCCTTAATGTAATATAAGGAATTAACTTCTTCAGACTTAGAGGTTTTCCTGTGCAAACGGGAAGTATGTTAAGGCTAAAAATTGGGTTACTGTGCAAATAGGGGAAAAGCTATCATCACGTTACTTATAATCTTATTTTTAGTTCCACTGCCTTACGCACTGCTGCCAGAGTAATATCTGAAACACAGATGGGATTGTGTTATCCTACTGCTTAATAGTCTTCAAATGTCTCTTTGCTGCCTAGAAAATGTCCAAACTCCTTCACAAGCCCAAGGCTCTAAATAATCTGGTCCCAATCTGCCTTTCTAAGCTCATTTCTACTCATTCTCTACTCTACCATGCTCTGGTTTCTGAATACATCAAGTATTTACTTGATTCTATTCATTTACTCATGTTTCCCACCTTTGTAATACCTTTCTTATTTTGCATATTACCTTCTGCCAAACTCAACTGATACACTATTAGTGTCATGCTTCACATTTATTTTATCTCTTGTAGGCTTTCAGGCAGAATTAATCACTCCCTCGTCTGTTCTTGCAAAGGATCCTTTTCAAATACTATGCTGGGGATACCGTATGGTCAAACAGACGTTGTCTTTGCCCTTGTGGAGCTTACAGCCCAATAGGAAGTCAGCTATTAATTCATCTACCAAATACAAATTAAAACTATGATAAGAAGAGGAACGTGGTGCTATAAGATCATTTAGGCATAGAAAAGGCTTTCCCGAAAGAGCTGAAGAACAGGAATACACTAGGTAAAGACGAGAAGGAAGAGCATTCTCATAAAAGGGAATATAACGTACAAAGACCCTATGACAGGAAACAGCATCAAAGCGCAAGAGCTGAAAGGCCAAGGTGGCCTGGAAAGATTATGAAGCAGCATGTCACTGGCTGGCTGACTTTGGAAAAATCACACAACCACCTTTCTTCTTGGATCTTTACATTATCTACTACAATTAATCCTCTCCGTAATCTAGAGAATGTGAGATGTTAAGAAAATTCAATACGGAATTTTCAAATTTCCAGTGTCCTCTTACTGTTAATTCTAATGATAAGATAAACCATTCCCTGAAAACTATTTCCAGTATTCATAAATGAGATTTCTCTATTTTGTTCTTTTTAGTTCTTCGTCTATTGCTCCTGAAAGACTGTTCATGAGTTACTAAAGCTACCAGGAGTTGCCACTCTACGAAAATAAGGCTTGTTTTCACTGCCAGGAGTAAGGAAACATCCCTCTGCCAACTCCCACCACCAGTATCAACACCCCCTACACATACACACACATACACTCACGTATATCCTGTAGAAGGCAAATAAGCTAATTGCTGGGGAAATCAACAGCTCCAAGTTTATTCCAGGAGTGCCTGGTTGGTGCAAACACTTAGTGTGCTTGATAACTAACCAAAAAGTTGGAGATTTGAGTCCACCCAGAGGCACCTAGGAAGAAAGGTGTAGCAATCTATTGCTGAAAAATCTGCCACTGAATACCCTGTGGAGCACAGTTCTAGTCTGCCACACTTGGAGTAGCTATGAGTTGGAATCAACCTGAGGGCAACTGGAAGGAAGAAAGTTTATTCCAGGTTGCTTTATTCATGAGATTGCTGGTTTAATTGCCCTTAGAAAATTGAGAATATTTCTGAAAATAATTTTTTTTATTTCCTCATGAGATTCGTTTTCCAGTCTTTTTGTAGTAAAGATAAATAGTTGATTCCATAGGGTTCAGTACAAAAACAATGGTTTTTATGGGTTTTTTGTTTTTTTTTTCTTTTTTTCTTTCTAAGAAAGACAGGTTTTATTTGAATCCTATCTGCATTAAAGTTAGAAATGCAATGGTTTGATGTTCAGTTCACTTACTCACTCGACAGATATTTACTAAGTACTTACCATGAGAACGTCACCGTGACAATTATAGTCACAAAGACTGTGATCTATATATTTTATTCCCTTTACTCAGACAACTGAAGTGTTATGGAAAACAGTTCCCCAGTAAGACTTGTATATCTGCTGTAGTCACTTGATCTTCAAATGCATATATATCAGGTAGTAATTTCCACTTTGTGATTGAGGACATTAGCATGTCATAGATAACTACAGTGCAGTTCACAGAAATGATAAATTGGGCAGCAGGAATTGTGAGGATGAGTCTAGAATCAAAGCGCTCCATCACTTTTGATAGAATTGGAACAAAACTTTCCATTCCATTTATATGAAGTAGGTTACAGAGTAAAGCAAAAATGTAACCAGT
The DNA here is from genome assembly GCA_030035585.1 of Dugong dugon. NCBI lineage: Eukaryota > Metazoa > Chordata > Mammalia > Sirenia > Dugongidae > Dugong > Dugong dugon. The sequence goes on along the minus strand of CM057461.1, from coordinate 160,758,500 downwards.
CTCTCTCAATTCTAAAATAGGATTTTTGTGTTTTTACTAAATGCCTTGTTGGAGGTTCTCTCTAACAACTCAGTACAAGAAGTCCCGAAGCTTAAGTCACAGGGGCAGGAAGAAGATGAAGTTATGGCTCACAGGACTGTGTCCAATTTGTGCTTACTACGATAAAAGGAGTATCACCTGTTTGCCCACAAACAGACTGACCTCAGCTGGACATTAAGCTCATTGTGACAGTGTTCCCTACTAAGTTCAATTTGGTGCTCTCTCTGTTCTTTTTAAAGGGAAACTTATATGACTGTTGCCTGGATACCAAAGACTCCAACTTGTATTGCCGTAGTTCACACTTTTGTCTCCATCTGTCAGGTCTATAATTCCTTATAATATCAAACACTCAACCTGGAATTTACAATTGTGGCAAAGCTGAATTCTCTCCAAACAGAAAAACAGAGATGAAGGTACTTTTTTGCCCTCATTAAATCACTGTTTCACAAATAGTTGTCTTGGTGATTTGGGAGAAGATAAACTCAATATTTTATTTTCAACCACAGATCACCCGGCTTCTTGTGTTTATGTGTGTTTAGATTAACTTTCGAAAATAGTGAATTTGTAACAGGATGACCTTTTTAAAAACAGATTTTTAAGAATTTTCAAATTCTTATGGATAGAAAATGCAAAATGAAAACTGACATTTAAAACTTGCAAAAATATTCCAGCTTGCAAGATAATGTAACTTTATTTCTCTTCTGAGACATGCTACTACTTTGTTCTCGATTATGACTGAATGGGTTCCATGATGGTGAAGGCTGTATGTCAGCTTGGCTGGGGCATGATTCTCAGTGGTTTGGCAATTATGTAATGATGTAGTTATCCTCTTTTTAAATTTTCTCTCATACAAAAATTTATACATACATTGTTATGTGACTTTAATTGCTGTCTCCATACTGTGATAGCACACTCCTCCTTTCCACCCAATTCCCCATGTCCATTCAACCAGCTCCTAACCCTATTATCCTCCATTTTGTTATATAATGTAATCATCTCCATGATATGATCTGATGTGATCAGTCAATCAGTTGCAAGGGGAGTTTCATTGGGTGTGTGGCCTGCATCCAATACATATAGATGTTTTCACAAAGCTCGCTGGCTTTTGCTTGCTCTAGATCCTGCATCCAGCTTGTTATCATCTGATTTCCAGTGCTTGGGACTTGAGCAGGCAGCCTGCTGTAATGCCTGCCAATCTTGGGGTTCATCAGCCTCTGCAGTTTGTGATCCAGCAGGTTGCCGTCTAATCTGCCAATCTTGGGTTCGTCAGCCCCTACAGTATGTGAGGAGAAGCCTCCAGCCTGACATCTGACCCACAGACTTGAGACTTTCCAGCCTCTACAAGCACATAAGCCATTTCCTTGATATATAAATCTCTCTCTCTGTATGGAGCTCTGATGGCACAGTGGTTAAGTGCTACAGCTGTTAACCAAAGGTCAGCTGTTTGAATCCACCAACTGCTTCTTGGAAACCCTGAGGCAGTTCTACTCGGAATCAACTTATCAGCAATACTTTATCTTCACCAGAAGCCCTTTGAAATCTTCTGTTCATTTCTTATAGTTGTTGTTGGGTGCTCTGAAGCCGGTTCCAACTCATAGCGACCCTATGTACAACAGAACAAAACACTGCCTGGTCCTGTGCCATACTCACAATCATTGTTATGCTCGAGCCCACTGTTGCAGCCACTGTGTCAATCCACCTCATCAAGGGTCTTCCACTTCTTTGCTGATGCTCTACTATACCAAGCATGATGTCCTTTACCAGGAACTGGTCCGTCCTGATAACATGTCCAAAGTATGTGAGACAATGTCTTGCCATCCTTGCTTTTAATGAGCATTCTGGCTGTACTTCTTCCAAGACAGATTTGTTCCTTCTTCTGGCAGTCCATGGTATATTCAATATTCTTCACCAACACCATAATTCAAAGGCATCAGCTCTTCAGTCTTCCTTATTCATAGCGCAGCTTTCACATGCATACGAGGTGATTGAAAACACAACGGCTTGGGTCAGGCACACCTTAGTCCTTAAAGTGACATCTTTGCTTTTTAACACTTTGAAGAGATACTTTACAGCAGATTTGCTCGATGCCATGCATCATTTGATTACTTGACTGCTACTTCCATGGGCGTTGATTGTGGACCCAAGAAAAATGAAATCTTTTACAACTTCAATCTTTCCTCCATTTATCGTGATGTTGCTTATTGGTCCAGTTGTGAGAATTTTGGCTTTCTTTATGTTGAGATGTAATCCATACTGAAGGCTGTGGTCTTTGATCTTGATCAGTAAGAGCTTCAAGTCCTCTTCACTTTCAGCAAGCAAGGTTGTGTCATCTGCATATAGCAGGTTGTTAATGAGTCTTCTTCCAAGCCTGATGCCCCATTCTTCTTCATATAGTCCAGCTTCTCAGATTATTTGTTCAGCATACAGATTAAGTATGGTGAAAGGATACAACCCTAACACACACTTTTTTGACTTTAAACCACACAGTATCCCCTTGTTCTGTTTAAAAAACTGCCTCTTATCTAAGTACAGGTTCCTTATGAGTGTTCTGGAATTTCCATTCTTTGCAGTGTTATCCATAATATTTTATGATCCACACAGTCGAATGCCTTTGCATAGTCAATAAACCACAGGTAAACATCTTTCTGGTATTCTATGCTTTCAGCCATAATGTATCTGACATCAGCAATGATATCCCTGGTTCCACGTCCTCTTCTGAATCCAGCTTGAATTTCTGGCAGTTCCCTGTCAATGTACTGCTGCAGCCGCTTTTGAATAATCTTCAGCAAAATTTTACTTGTGTGTAATATTAATTATATTGGTAATTTCCACATTCAGTTGGATCATCTTTCTTTGGAATTGGCACATATATGGATCTCTTTCAGTCAGTTGGCCAGATAACTGTCTTCCAAATTTCTTGGCATAGCCAAGTGAGCACTTCCAGTGCTACATCTGTTTGTTGAAACATCTCAATTGGTATTCCGTCAATTCCTGGAGCCTTGTTTCTCACCATTGCTTTCAGTGCAGCTTGGACCTCTTCCTTCAGTACCATCAGTTGTTGATCATATGCTACCTCCTGAAATGGTTGAACACTGACCAGTTCTTTTTGGTACAGTGACTCCGTGTATTCCTTTCATTTCTCTTGATGCTTCCTGCATTGTTCAAATTTATCCCCATAGAATCCTCCAATATTGCAACTCGAGGCTCGAATTTTTTCTTCAGTTCTTTCAGCTTGAGAAATGCTGAGCATGTACTTCCCTTTTGGTTTTCTATCTCCAGATCTTTGCATATGTCATTATGATACTTTACTCTGTCTTCTCCAGCAGCCCTTTGAAATCTTCAGTTCTTTTACTTCATCATTTCTTCCTTTTGCTTTAGCTACTCAATGTTCAAGAGCATTTCAGAGTCTCTTCTGATATTCATTTTGGTCTTTCTTTACTGTCTTTTTAATAATATTTTATTTGCTTCATGTATGATATCCTTTATGTTATTCATTCATTCGTGTTTAATGCATCAAATCTATTCTTGAGATGGTCTCCAAATTCAGGTGGGATATACTCAAGATCTTACTTTGGCTCTTGTGGACTTGTTTCAATTTTCTTCAACTTGAACTTGCATATGAGCAATTGATGGTCTGTTCCACAGTCAGCTCCTTACCTTGTTCTGACTGATATTGAGATTTTCCTTCCTCTCTTTCCACAGATGTAGTCAATTTGATTCCTGTGAATTCCATTTGGTAAGGTCCATGTGTATAGCTGCCATTTATGTTGTTGAAAAAAGGTATTTGCAATGAAGTGGTCGCTAGTCTTGCAAAATTCAGTCATGTGATCTCCAGCATCATTTCTATCATCAAGGCCATATTTTCCAACTACTGTTCCTTCTTCTTTTCCAACTTTCACATTCCAATCACCAGGAATTCCCGATGCATATTGATTGCATATTTGATCAATTTCAGACTTCAGGAGTTAGTAAAAATCTTCAATTTCTTCATCTTTGGCCTTAGTAGTTGGTGTGTAAATTTGAATAATAGTCGTAATAATTGGTGTTTCTTGTAGGGGTATGGATATTATCCTATCACTGACAGCGTTGTACCTCAGGATAGATCTTGAAATGGTGTTTTTGACGATGAATGCAATGCCATTCCTCGTCAATTTGTCATTACCGGCAAAGTAGACTATATGATTTTCTAATTCAAAATGGCGAATACCAGTCTATTTCAGCTCCCTAATGTCTAGGATATTGATGTTTATGTATTCCATTTAATTTTTTTGATGACTCCCAATTTTCCTAGATTCATACTTTGTACATTCCATGTTCCTATTATTAACGGATGTTTGCAGCTGTTTCTTCTCATCTTTAGTCATAAAAACCACATCAGCAAATATATACACTTCGCTGGTTTTGCTTCTCTAGAGAATATAGCCTAAGATAGGCATCCTTAGCTACAAAAATATAAAAGAAATATTAATAAATTCTCCTTGGAGAAAACTCTGAAGCCCCATAAACTCTTATGCTAACATTAGGAATGAGAATCTACAGTTCAATGTGCTGATGTAAACCGGGTGGAGTCTCTGCAGATATTGTTGCTGATTTTGGGGCAGCCAGGCAGAGGAAAATGTTTCTTCTTCCTGTTAGAACTTGGTGTGCACCCTGTCTGGAAATTATCTCTCGTTTGTGTGAAGAAGTTGTGTTCTTATTTGAGCAAAGGCTCTCAGACAAGATGAAGAGTTGAGACCAAGAAACCTGGGAAAAGTACCCACAGGCTTTTTCAAGAAAAACTGGGAAAAGGACACAAATGAAACTGGACAGAACCTAATTAAATTCAAGCAAGAACACACTGTTTGGTCCTCATTCCCAGGCAAGCAACAGAATTTCTCTCTTTCTTATAAGCCCATTACAAATAGCCATGAGGCAATATATAGGCAAGAAGTTTCCACCCTCACCTAAGCCTAAGGGTTCCCTCTCTTATTTCTGGAACTGCCTCTTCTCAGGTGATTGACAATGAGAATACCATGTCTGTCAAGGAAAGCCTTGACTCTACTTGCAGGGTGTAAGTTCATGCTCTGAACCCAGTAGGTTAATCATTTTCGATCATAATGGCCCTAAATCAGTGTATTTCTCAAAGTCTGGAGTGTCTCATATGGAATAACACATGGAAAATTTTAAATGTCCAGGACAGTCATACTAATAGCAGACAAAATAGACTGTAACACGAAAATTGTTACTAGAACCCCAGAAGGGTATTATATAAAACGGTGAATCTATTAGAAGGACTTCACAATTATAAACATATGTGCCCCTAACAGAGCCCCAAAATTCATGAAACCACCACTGACAATTTAACCATAAGAGTTGTAACCTGGTTTCAGGTGGATTGAACAGAATTAAGAGGTGGGTTTCTATATGCTTAAAATAGACTGACAGCACAGGAGATTAGCAGGAAGGCAATCTGTGATAAAGGAGCTCTGTTGGTGCAGTGGCTGAGCACTCAGCTGCTAACTGATAGGTCTGTGGTTTGAACGAACCAGCGCTTCGCAGGAGAAAGATGTGGCAGTCGGCTTCCATAAAGATTACAGTCTTGGAAACCTATAGGGCAGTTCTACTCTGTCCTGTTGGGTTGCCGAGTTGGAATCAACTCGCAGGCAATGGTTTTTGTTGTTGCTGTTGTTCTGCTTTGGTAATCTGTGATGCTTGACGGGGCACCCAGTGCGGAGGCAGAGGTAGTGGCATGAACTAAAATGATAGCACACGTGAGATGCCTTTTCTCTTGGGGATACCCTGATAGGGAAGAGGGAGGACCCTGAAAAGGGAACCTGAGGGCCAGCGATCCACCCAGTGGAGGCTCTGAACCTGTGTAATTTGAAGACTTGATGCTGATGTAATTTCACTGAAAGTCACCCACTGATGGCATTCCAAGTTATTATTCTTGGTTTAAAAGATTCTCTCTATGAATATAACACCTTTGATAGAGTCCTGAAAAATCTAGTTAATATTTGAATAAATCTATTTAATATTTGATTGAATCTATAATCTAGAATCTATTGAATGTATTTATTTGAATAAAACTGTTAGGACAATGGACTTGAGTTTGGTCTGACAAGAGCTTTATTTTTCTGTAACCCAGGGATTTTCTTTTTTCCACATATGGGTACAGTTGAATGTATATTTATGCATGGTAGGTTACTGTCAGACTTTTGGTTATCTAGCTTTATTTTTTAACAACTTTTTATTTTGGAATCATTTCAAATTTATGTAAACATTTCAAATATTGTACAGAGAGTTACTGTATATCTCTTACCCAATGTTCCCTAATGTTAACATCATACATTCTGTGGTACATTTGTCAAAACTAATGGTTGTCTTTATGTTCCCATTACTGTTCTTGTCTTAGATTGAAATAAAATAGTAAAGACCAAGTATTTCAAACTACAAATGGGACTATATTTCTGAATTGTTTAGAATATACGTACACATCAGTTGTAATTCATCCATACCTATTGATTTTAATGTAACCAAGCAGCAGATTTAAAAGTGTATCTTACTTTTGAGTTGAAATGTGGATGAAATTCGGCTTCACTGAGTTTAGGAGTGTGTCAGTAATATAATGTGTGTTCTTTTCCTAAATGTATTATGGACACAGGAGGTGAGAATCAAGGAAGGCCACTAAAATGGTGGAAATAAGGAGCTAACTATACCCACTTTTTAAAACATCAAACTTTTGGTAACCTCGAATAGTTGGTTAGCTTAGTATATTTCAAAAATATGTTCATTATTTAAGAGCTCTCAGTATAGATTTCCCTCATCTTTAGCAAAGACACTGAAAATAATCAAGCACTGTGTTCTAGCTGTGCATATGGATGTGGCAGCCTCAGTCCCATTTTCTGATAATTGTTTTCAGACAAGCCTCAACCCATACCCCTAGCACAGGGCTTTGGATGTGTTATGCTCTTTACAACCCAGTGACTCTACTAACCTGTCCAGATTACTTGTATTTTAAGACCTAAATACTCCCTCCTCTGGAAATCCTTTTGTGATAATCCTGGGCAATTGATCACTTCCTCCTCTGCAGTTCCACTTCTGCTTTAATTATCTGAAAGAACTTAGCACATTATATAGTAATTATCTGCCCGTGTGGCTGCTGCCACAACTACACTCTTAACACCTCCAGAAATGGCCTCTTTTGTGTATTTCTATCTCTGACACGCAGCGTAGTGACTAGCACAGAGAATGGGCTTAGTGAGATTAGCTTAATGAATTATTTTAAATAGGTAACTAAATTTCAGTAATCCGATAATTGGGGAACCTAACATAACAGTTTCTAACACCAGCTACATGCTGATAAAATAATCTGATAATCTACCAAGGAAGAGAAAATCCCCTGGTCTTTCATGACCATTAATGATATAGACAATCACCCGTCTGTCAGTTTGTCACGCTTTGGTGGCTTGAGCACTGCTTGATGCTGGAAGGTATTCCACCAGTACTTCATCCATGGTGGACAGGTTTCAGCAGAGCTTCCAGACTAAAATAGACTAGGACAAAAGGCCTAAAGATCTACTTTTGAAAGTTAGCCAATGAAAACGCTATGGATCACAACTGAATATGTCTGATATAGTGCTGGAAAAGGAGCCCCCTAAGTTGGAAGGCGCTACAGAATGGCCGTAACAATGGACTCAAACATGTCAGCGATCATGAAGATGGTGTAGGAAAGTGCAATGTTTCATTCTGTTGTACATAGTCACAATGAGTCAAAGCCAATTCTACAGTGACGAACAACAACAAAACAATTAATATAGAAGGGATGTGAGAAGTCAGTGCTCACATTTAGGGCACTTTATGCATGTTTTATTCATTTGGATAAATACACGAGGCAGTATGCTTGAGAAGCAATCAGTGCTAACCTCAGCAATTTGATCTCTCATGCAAATCTGTCCGACAGGTTTGCCTCACAAGTATTGCAGATATGCCTAGGCATGTATGAACCTGAGAATGAATGCAGGTTCTCTCATGGAAAGCAGTATATATATACACAAGTAACATCAAGCACCCCAATTAATCATCTTTACGTATTACCTATTACCTAGAACAATACCTGGCAGATGATAGATGATTAATGTGTGTTGAGTCAATTAACTAACTGTCTTGATTTAAAATAGTATCGTTCACTCCTGTATGCTTTCCTAGATTACTCTTGCTTCTACCCCTAGTCAAAGGCATTTCTTTCTCAGAACACCTTATCACTGAGGAAATAAATCCTGTTTCAGACTGATTTTCTGTAGGTATTCCTCTTGAGATCAATTTGGTCTCCACTGCCAGCACTTGAAATGCTTTTCTGGCATCCCATTTCAGAATTTTTACTGCAATAGTAACAAGTAATTTGATCACACAGAAATAGTCTCTCTTCATTGTGCTCTTGGTCCTTATAGGATTTCTCATGTTCACTCTCAAGACTTTTCTAAATGGTTTCTCTGCAAGACAATCACAAAACTTCGTCTCCCAATTCCTATCCAACTTTTCCTTCTCTGAAGCCTTTACACTTTTCTTGTCACCCTTCATTTACATTTTCTTCCCTGAGATCCCTCCTTGTCCTGAACGTCAGTCTCAGTAATGGTGTCTTCTCATATCCACTTTTAAATACTTGTCATCTTTTGTTCTATAGTACAATAGGTTTCTTGATTACAAACTGGAAAGTGAAGTGTTTCTTTACACGTCTCTGAATGATGGGTCCCTTGGAAAGAATCATACCTATCATATGAGAAACACTTCTAATCACATTTCTTACGGAACATTTTATATGAATTCGTGTTAGTAGAACATGAGTTTCTAACAAAACTCTGTAAAAAAAGAATAAGTTCTGTCAAACTCAGCCAACTAATTCTTTATAATTCCAATGAAAATTCTGATAAATAATTTCTGAAATGATAGACTTCTTAGAAAATCGATGACATTTTTAAGTATAACATTGATGGATTCCTTTAATCGTAAAACATTGCTTTTATGATTTTCATTTTCATTAACATGAACTTTTGAGAAATTTCACCCTTGAAAATGTAATAGTTTCACACCAGCCCAAATGGACGAAATGATTGAAAAGAACAATGATATAAAGTGATAGTGAAGATATAGAGCAACTGGAATCCTTATATAGTACTGGAAAACTGCTTGGCAATATTTATCACCGAATGACATACTGCACTGGGCAAATTTGCTGCAAAAGACCTCTTTAAAATCTATAAAAGTAAATATGTCACTTTAATAACTAAGTGCACCAGACTGAAGCCATGGTATTTTCAATTGTCTCATATGCATGTGAAAGCTGGACAATGAAAAGGGAAGACCCAAGAAGAATTGATGCATTTGAATTGTACTGTTGGTGAAGAATATTGAATATACTATGGACTGACAGAAGAATGAACAAATCAGTGTTGGAGGAAGTACAGCCCGAAAGCTCCTTAGAAGAGAGAATAGTGAGATTTGGTCTTGCTTAATTTGGATATACATCATCAGGAAATACCAATCACTAGAAAAGGACATCATGTTTGGTAAAGTAGAGGGCCAATGAAAAAGAGGGAAACCCTAAATGAGATGGATTGACACAATAGCTTCAACAATGGGCTCAAACATACCAATGACTATGAGGATGGTGCAGGACCAGGCAACATTTTGTTCTATTATACATAAGGTTGCTATGAGTAGAAGCCAACTTGATGACAACTACCAATAACAACTCTGGGATACTAAGGGGTGATAGCTATATGTCTTCAACTTTCTCTCAAATTTTTCAGAAAAAAAAGAAAAGCACTAATAAGTCAGAAGAGAGGAGGATGGAGCAAGAAAGAGTGAGTGCAAAAATGTGGTAAAATGTTAACAACTGTGGAATGTGGGTGAAGGGAATATAGTAGTTCTTTATACTATCCTTACAACCATTCTAAAAGTTTGAGATTATTTCAAAACAATTTTTTTTAAAAAACTAGGCTATTGTCTAAACTTAAACCAAAGGAAAATCTAAATGTTCCATACTCAAAGTTAATACTACATCATAAGAAAATTAGTCTATATTCCATTCACATACAAATGAAGTTGGAGGAAGATACAGGTTAAAGGGAAGACTTTCTTCAATATGATAGATATTAACATGTATTTATCTGCTGTCATGGATTGAATTATGTCCCTCAAAAAATATGTGTATCAATTTGGCTGGGCCATGATTCCCAGTATTGTGTGGATGTCCTCCATTTTGTGATTGTAATTTTATGTTAAAGAGGATTAGGTTAGGATTGTAAGGTCACATCCTGATCCAACGTGAAGGGAGTTACCCTGGGGTGTGGCCTTTACCACCTTTTATCTTACAAGAGATAAAAGGAAAGGGAAGCAAGCAGAGAATTGAGGACCTCATACCATCAAGGAGGAAGCACCGGGAGAAGAGCACGTTCTTTGGACTTGAGGTTCTTGCACAGAGAACCTACTCCTGGGGAAGACTGATGACAACGAGGGCGTTCCTCCAGAGCCGACAGAGAGAGAAAGCCTTCCCCTGGAGCTAACACCCTGAATTTGGACTTGTGGCCTAATAGACTGTGTGAAAATAAATTTCTCTTTATTAAAGCCATCCACTTGTGGTATTTCTGTTATACCAGCACCAGATAACTGAGACATATGTTAAAGAAAAAGACCCCATAGAAAGAACAAAAATACTACTTGAGAGAGGGGAAATGTCTTCTGGAAGGCAAGAGAGTGATTCCAGAGCACATGAGGAGGAATGTGCCTTTTACAGGATAATGATGAGTAGCATTATAACTAGAGGCAAAGCAGACCAATATTTTCTAATTTTGATGGTTGGTACCCAATAATTACTACAAAGCTCCTATTTTCTCAATAAAATGCTATCTGCTAGGGTGGAGAAAGATTTTAGAAGAGAGCTTTGAAATAATCATTTTGGAGAGTAGAAAAGCAAGCACACTAGGGAGGTATAGTACAATTGTCAGCCGTGTCCAATGGTCATTTCAGATTTGTACTATGAATGTGTAGTGAGAGCAGTCAGCAAAATTATGTATTTCTCCAGCTGATTGGGAGAAAAGGCATGGAGGAAGTAGTGATTTTTGGTTTCACTAGGACTGTAACTCTGCCAACCCTGGAGGGAGAGAGGCGTAAAGAAGGTAAAGGTAGTTGTCTTAGTCATCTAGTGCTGCTATAACTGAAATACCACAAGTAGATGGCTTCTACAAAGAGAAATTTATTTTCTCACAGTCTAGTAGGCTACAAGTCCAAATTCAGGGTGTCACCTCCAGGGGAAGGCTCTCTCTCTCTGTCAGCTCTGGAGGAAGGTCCTCGTCATCATCAGTCTTCCCTTGGTCAAAGAACTTCTCAGGCACAGGGACCCTGGGTCCAAAGGACACACTCTGCTCCCAGTGCTGCTTTCTTGGTGGTATGAGGTCCTCAATTCTCTGATTGCTTCCCTTTCCTTCTCTCTCTTATAAGATAAAAGATGGTGCAGGCCACACCCTAGGGAAGCTCCCTTTACGTTGGATCAGGGATGAGACCTTAGTAAGGGTGATGTTACAATCCCACCCTAATCCTCTTTAACATAAAATTACAATCACAAAATGGAGGACAACCACACAGTACTAGGAATCATGGCTTAGCCAAATTGTTACATATTTTTGGGGGGACATAATTCAATCCATGACAGTAGTTATAGCAATGGATCTTAGAATCTAGGTTGAACATAGAAGAAAGAGGGGACATGATGGGGGTGAGGGGTGACTGATGAGAAAGTGGTAAGACCACTATGCTAATGGTCTCAATGATGTCAAAGAATTGCTGGAATAGGACACCTAGAGTAGACTACTAGATGCTAGAAGATGTTAAAAGTGTTCAATTATGTTAGAGGTGCCCTGGTAGCACAGTGGTTAAAGCTTTCGGCTGCTAACCAAAAGGTCAGCAGTTCAAACTCACCAGCTGCTCTGTGGGAAAAAGATGTAACATTCTGCTTCCGTAAAGATGACAGCCTTGGAAACCCTATGAGGCAGTTCTCCTCTGTCCTATAGGGCCACTGTCTTAGGCTATGTTCTCTAGAGAAGCAAAACCAGTAAAGCATATAAATATATATATAGAGAGAGATTTATATCAAGGAAACAGTCGTGCAACTGTAGAGGCTAGAACGTCCCAAATCCCTGGATCAGGGTAGAGGCCTCTCCCAATTCACGCAGTCGCAGAAGCTGGTGAACTCAAGGTTGGCAGGTCAGAAAGCAGGGCTCCCGCTCACAGGCTGTGAAGGCCGACGAATTCGAAGATTGACAGGTAAGCTGCTAGCTCAAGTCCCAAGAACTGGAGATGAGACAACAAGAGGCAGCAGCTGGGTCTGGAACAAGCCAAAAAACTTGGCAAGGTGAGCAGGAAGGAAGTAGCCAGCAGAGGGCAGAGAGATGAAGGCTGAGGGGGCAGCGAGCTGCCACAGGCCCTGACCACCCCTTCCCCCCCTCCCCCCATACCATTCAGCAGATTCCATATGGGGATGGTCACATATTAAATTTCAACAGGGAAGTGATCACATTATACAACTGCCAAAACAATGAGAATTGTGGCCCAGCCAAGTTGACATACAATCTTAACCATCCCAGTCACTATGAGTCAGAATCAATTCAACAGCAGGGGATTTCAATTATGTCATAGATGAAGTCAAAGGATGGCTATGGAAAGGATGGCTGAGAACCTTACTGGATGCAGTGGAGTCTGTTGTTAATTGTGGTGTTTAGCGGGAGAAAGGGACTCCATTGAATTAAGTGGTTAGGTTGGTTCCCGTCAACAGATACAGCCCGTGCAATCAGAGTAAAACAGGTTTTCGAAATGGGCTTATTTTTCTATTCCTGTAGCTTTGGCTTTTTGGTGAAACCATATGTACGTGTGTGTGTGTATATATACGTATATAACAGAAAACAAAAAACCATTCCTGTCCTAGATCTCTTTCATGGACAGCTAGTAATCTGGGATACCTACTTTCCTTTTAGTGATTATTACTTAGAAATTTTTCCTAATCTTAATACCACTTTAAAAAATAATGGAAAATTGTTTCTCCTTAAAACTTCAGAATTCATTCAGTCTTACGTAATCTTGAGTTCACAGATCCTTAGCTAAGAGGGAGTAGAGGTATTTGTGTGAGCAGATGAGAGGTGGTAGGCTCTTTCCCATCACCATCTGCACTCTACTTGGATCTGCACTGAGGCAGATCTTGGTAGATGGAGAATATGCCGGGGAAATGCTCATCAACAAGGACACACTACCAAGTGACTTTCACAGGCTGTGCCTGGACAAGTCCGTGCAAGCTGGCAGAAATTTAAGAACAACCTAGGGGTCCAAGTCCTTTCCTGCCTGCCTCCACCACATGTTTTCTTTGTGGCAACTTATGTTCCATTGGCAGGCAGGCAAAGAGGTTTTGTCATTTTTTTTTTTTTTTTTTTTTTTTTTTTAGTTAAGGTATTTCTGTTAAGACTTCCAGAAAACCAGCAGGAGTAGAAGGAGAGTTTGTACAGTCCTAAGCAAGCAAGAAGTGAAACATGAAAATTAAGTACCTTATGAAGGATGGCTTGGCAAGATGACCCACATTCTATGACAAAGGACAGTAAGAGGCAATTTTATCTACTTGACAAATATTACAATGGGAGCATAATGTTATGTCCTTGTTTAGTCCAATTCATGCTTCTTAGCTACCATGACATTAATTTGTGGATAGCTTGCTACTCTTTTTGATCTTGAAATACTTAGAGAGACCACCAAATTTTTGGCCACCAAGCAACTTGTTGAGATCCTATAGGAAAAAAGAGTAGAAGTTGGTCAATAAACACTGGGTGAGAATCTTTTTGTTGTTTTCCTGTTACTAATCTGACTCAATATTGTCAGCAGAAGTCTTTTGTAAACAGCTACTAACTGGTATACTCAAGTGAGGCTGGCCACCTGGATGGAAAGGAGCCAGCCCACTGTGACTACCTTGAGAGCAACAGTAGCAGCACCTATCAAGTAGCACAATGCATCTTTAACTTGTGCCTATAAGGCCTCGCTCCTCTTCCATCAGCCAATGCAGCAGGTGAGGGTAGACTCTCTCATCTAGAACATGTCTGGATTTGATGATTTTCCAACTGATGCCTGTCTTAGGCTGGGTTCTCTAGAGAAGCAAAACCAGTAAAGCATATAAACATATATAGAGATTTAGATCAAGGAAATGGCTCATGTGGTTATAAAGGCCGGAACACCCCAAGTCTGTGGGTCAGGATAGAAGCTTCTCCTGACTGATGTAGCTGCAGGGGCTGGTGAACCCAAGATTAGCAGGTCAGAGAGCAGAGCTCCTGCTCACAGGCTGCAAAGATCAACAAATCCTGAGATCGGCAGGCAAGGCTGCAAGTAAGCTGCTAGCTCAAGTCCTGAGAGCCAGAAGTCAGACAAACAGGAGCCAGCTGCAGGATCCAGAGCAAACAAAAGTGCACGAGCCTTGCCAGAATGTCCACTTATATTCAATGCAGGCCACATGCCCAAGGAAACTCCCTTTCAACTGATTGACTACTCACAGCAGATCCCATCATGAGGTGATCACATTATATCAGATCTCATCATGGAAGTGATTACAACACCATACGACTGCCAAACCACTGAGAATCATGGCCCAACCAAGTTGACACACAACCTTAACCATCACAACTCACAAGAGGTTGTATATAAATAGTAGTCCTGCCAAGAATGCATACCATTGCCAAAAATACACGGCAAGAGAAGAGCACGTGTTAGAATGCTTATAGCACAAAGTGGTACGTGCATGTATTTTTTAAAAAAATAACAGAGCTAAAGACATAATTACTGCTCTTGCCTCTTTTACTAGAATCTCTTGCACTGTGAGAAGACGACCAAATTTTATGTGTTTTGTGAAATCATAGGACTCAAGTCTCTCATTTACAGATGAAACCCAAAGAAGACTTGGCTCAATATCACATAGAAAGTCATGCTGTTTTCTTAATACTTGATAAAAGATGCTTGCTAAAAGTTCAGAAGCCCTTCATCCCACAGCTTATGATTTAGTGAATCTGGGACAGGGCCCAGGAATCTGTGTTTTGACAAGTACTCCGGGTGATTCTAATGTAGGTGAGAAATACTGGGGTAATTAGTAACAGATCTCAGTCAATGCACTCTCTAGTGGTAGTAAGCTACCTTTGATTTCAATAGTCTTGTAATCTCTTGCTAGGTATAGTTTCACAACAATATTTCTGTGTTAAATCATAAACTGAAAACTTTGGAATGCATGTTGGGCCGTATCTGCTAGAGCATGGCTCACAGATATCTAAAAAGTTTGTAATTATTTATTCAGAAACCAGCAAAGAGATATTTTAAATAAACTTTTTCTTTAGAAAGGTACTAAATCATACAGATGGAATAGTAAAGTATCTAAAACTTGGAATATTAAAAGACCCAGGTTAAAATGACTGCCTTTTAAACAGTAAAGCAGGACTCGAGAAGTGCTTCCCCTACTCTTCAAACTCCAGATTTACTAGTGTCCATTGGTCAGCATAATGGAGAGGAAACATGGTACGGAGGAGCTACTGGCCTGGAACAGTGGAAGGTCACTAGCCTGGAAGACAATAGATGCAGTCATTGTCTCCCACTGTTCCACTAACTAGGTGGGTGGCCTTGATTAAGTCACTAAAGCTACTGAACCCTTGGTTTCCTTTCTGAAAAAAAACAAAAACAAGACTACAGTGGCTTCTAACCTGACAGCTCATGGGAATAACCTACAGTGGGCCTTGACAATATAGATTATTTGTCTATACTCCCCAAAATTTTGATTCGGTTGGTCTTCCTCCCCATACAGGAGCCCTAGTGGCACAATGTTTAAGTGGTTGGCTGCTAACTAAAAGGTCGGTGGTTTGAGCCCACCCAGCATCTCCATGGGAGAAAAATCTGGGGATCTGCTCCCTTAAAGATCACAGCCTAGAAAGCCCTATGGGGCCGTTGTACTCTGTCATATAGGGTCGCTATGAGTCGGAATAGACTTGAGAGTACACAGCAATAACCTCCCCATATTCTTCTAATGCACAGAGATTTTGGGATCTAGCAGGTTCCATGACACCTCAGTTCCACTCCAATATTCAAAGTTTCCTCCATACCCTCGCCTAAAGTTGGAGTGTGGGAAAGACATGAGGAAGGGGGTACCAGAGAATACGGGAATGGTTCTATGTGAAAATAATGTTTTAAAATTGACTGGTGTATTATCACTTAGGTTTTTTTTTTTAACCGTTAAAACTTAGAACACTTACCATTAGGACTTTGCTAATTTTCTGTACAAATTAGGATGCTTTGGGCTAGAGATAACAGAAAACCCAATTCAACCTACCTTCAAAAATAAGGATGTTACTTAGCTTAAGTGATTAGAAGTCCAAATTATTGAACAGGTTTCAGAGTTGATGACTTCTGTGGCCCTGGATCTATGCCCCCGCTAGTCTGCCATTTTGTGTGTGTGGTTTTCTACTTAGGCTGGATGTGACATGGCTGCAGCACTTCTGAGCCACACGTCTACTTATAGGAACATTCAGAGGAACATGAGGAAGATCTCTGGAGAAGACTTACCCAGAAAGATGAAGATGTACTTTTCTCAGAATCCCTAGCAAGCCTCTCCATGATGCTCATTGCAAAAATTAGATCATATGACAATTCCTGAATCAATCCCTGACAAGGGGGATAGGCTAACCCACAGACCCACCTCTGGAGCTTGGGTGGCTTCAGCTTCCCAAGACACACTGATTGAATAGGGGAAGGTTGGATATCTCAACAAAAGGTATATGAGAGTAAAAGGGAGGAGATGGATAATGAAAACCACTAAAGATACCTACTATTGTTAATTTTTCCTTTAGCTTTTCTATTATTTCTTATTTTCTCTATAGCTTGCACTTCAACTGAGACATCATTTGGAACATATACTGAATAGTTGCTCAAAAAGGTTAAAATTTAAAGAAAATAATTGAGACTATTCACAGAGATGTAACTCAAGTATAATAATCACAGCAAGCAATAACTTTAAAAATGTCTAAAAAAGATACTGATTGAGAAAGTTGTGTCACTTAAATGTTATATTTGATATGGAAAGATATTCGTGAAGTATTATGTGGAGGAAAAAACATGTTTTAAATTGATATTTTAGTGTCAAAGAATGAAACGAACATTATCTGAGCTTAAAAAAAAAAAAAAAAAAAAAAAAGCCACATTGTGCCTATTAACTTGCCAGACAGGAGAACACAAATCGATGAAGAAATTCACTCAGTAGTTTGCTGAGAGACAAAAATGAGGAGTTTTAAGTGCTTAAAGGGAGGGGGAGGAGGTGGGTTATGATGATAATGCTAATTAAACATAGAAAATTAGCCACCTAGCTATGGTGAAATGGAGTTCATTGGTCTATAAACAACTGGTTAAAACAAGCCCACTGCCCTTTGACCAGAGTCTTAATTTAGCTCCGGTAACGGTCAGTCACTGAGATCACAGTCCTTAATCAGCTTCAATTATTCAGAAATAGTTGTGATGAAATACAGCATTCAGGGTTGTTTTCTTCCATCAATTGAGATTCAATTTTCATAACAATTATTTTGAAGTGTACAATCCAGTAGTATTTAATACATTCACAGTGTTGTGCAATCACCACCTCTATCTAGTTTCAAAACATTTCATCACCCTAAAAGAGAAACCATATCTGTTAAGGAGTGAGTCCCCAGTTTCCCTTCCCTAGCATTTGGCAAACACCAATCTGCTTTCTCTCCCTGTGGATTTGTCTAGTTCATGCATTTCATATAAACTGAGTCATACAGTATGTGACCTTTTATGTCTGGCTTATTTTACTCATGGTTCATCTATGTTGCAGCATGTAACAGTACTTCATTCCTTTTAATGGATGAATGACATTCCAGTTATGGATATATCATGTTTTGTTTATCCATTCACCTGTTGACGGACACTTGGGTTGTTTCCACCTTCGGCTATTGTGAATAATACCGCGATAAATATTGGTGTACAACAGTCTGAATCCCCGGTTTCAATTCTTTTGAGTATATACCTAGGAGTGAAATTGCTGAGTCATATGGTAATTCTGTGTTTAATTTTTTGAAGAACGCCAACAAAGTGTTTTCCACCATGGCTGCACCATTTTAATATTCCTACTAGCAATGAAAATAAGCATAAGTGTTTAACACCCCAAATCTGTTCTTGAGAGGGTCTCTAAATTCAGGCAGGATATACTCAAGGTCATACTTTGGCTCTCCTAGACTTGTTCTAATTTGCTTCAGCTAGAAATTGCATAGAAACAATTGACAGTCTATTCCGAAGTCGGCCCCTGGCCTTGTTCTGACTGATGATATTGAGCTTTCTCATCGTCTCTTTCCACAGATGTAGTTGATTTGATTCCCGTATATTCCATCTGGCGAGGTCCATGTGTACAGGTGGCGTTTATGTTGGTGAAAAAAAGATGTCTGCAATGAAGAAGTCGTTGGTCTTGCAAAATTCTATCATGCGATCTCCGGCATCATTTCTATCACTAAGGCCGTATTTTCCAACTACTGATCCTTCTTGTTTCTGACTTCCACATTCCAATCACCAGCAATTATCAATGCATTTTGATTGCATGTTTGATAAATTTCAGACTCCAGAAGTTGGTAACAAACTTCAATTTCTTCACCTTTGGCTTTGGTGGTTGGCATATAAATTTGAATAACAGTCATATTTAACTGGTCTTCCTTGTAGGCATATGGAAGTTATCCTATCACTTACAGCATTATACTTCAGGATAGATCTTGAAATGTTCTTTTTGACAATGAGTGCAACACCATTCCTCTTCTAATTGTCCTTCCTGTCATAGTAGACCGTATGATTGTCCAATTTAAAATGTCAAAAAGTTCATTTCAGCCTAGGATATTGATGTTTATGCATTCCATTTCATTTTTGATGATTTTCAATTTTCCTAGATTCATACCTCAAACATTCCATGTTCCAATTGTTAATGGATGTTTCCAGCTGTTTCTTCTCATATGGAGTCGTGCCACATCCTCAAATGAAGGTCTCAAAAGCTTGACTCCACCCACGTCATTAAGGTTGACTCTACTATGAGGAGGCAGCTCTTCCTCAGTTTTGAGTGGCTTCCAACCTGGGGGGCTCATCTTCTGGCACTATATCAGACAATGTTCCATTGCTATTCATAAGGTTTCACTGGCTAATTATTTTCAGAAGTAGACTGCCAGCTCCTTCTTCCTAGTCTGTCTTAGTCTGCAAGCTCAGCTGAAACCTGTCCACCATGGGTGACCCTGCTGGTATTTGAATACCAGTGGCATAGCTTCCAGCATCACAGCAGCACGCAAGCCCCCACAGTACGATGGTATTTTCAATAGCCCCATATTCATACTAAAGCTGGACAATGAATAAGGAAGACCAAAGAAGACTTGACGGCTTTGAATTGTGATGTTAGCAAAGAATATTGACTATACCATGGACTGCCAAAAGAATGAACAAATCTGTCTTGGAAGAACTACAAGAAGGCTCCTTAGAAGCAAGGATGGTGAGACTACATCTCACATACTTTGGACATGTTATCAGGAGGGACCAGTCACTGGAGAAGGACATCATGCCTGATCAAGTAGAGGGTCAGTGAAAAAGAGGAAGACCCTCAGCAAGATGGATTGACACAGTGGCTGCAACAATGGGATTAAGCATAACAATGATTACAAGGTTGGTGCAGGACCAGGCAATGTTTCATTCTGTTATACATAGGGTCGCTATGAGTCGAAACCATCCGGACGGTACCTAACAACAACAGCAATGAAAAAGGGTTCTAATATCTCCATATCTTTGCCAATACTTGTTATTTTCTGTTCTGTTATTATTATTATTGCCACCCTAATCCGTTGCCATTGAGTTGATTCTAACTCACAGCGACACTGTAGGACAGAGTAGAACTGCACCATAGGATTTTCAGGAAGGGGCTGGTGTATTCCAACTGCTGACCTTTTGGTTAGCAGCCAAGCTCTTGACCACTGCATCACCAGGACTCCATTGCCACCTGTCATTGATTGAATTGTGTCCCCCAAAAATATCTGTCAACTTGGCTAGGTCATGATTCCCGGTATTGTATGATTGTCTACCATTTTGTCATCTGATATGATTTCCCTGTGTGTTGTAAATCCTATCATTATGATGTAATGAGATGGATTAGTGGCAGTTATATTGATGAGATCTACAAGATTAGATAGTATCTTAAGCCAATCTGTTTTGAGATATAAAAGAGAGAAGCGAGCAGAGAGACAGGGGGACTTCATACCACCAAGAAAGCAGCACTGGGAGTGGAGTGCGTCCTTTGGACTTGAGTTTCCTGCGCTGAAATGCTCCCAGACCAAGGGAAGACTGATGACAAGGACCTTCCCTCCAGAGCTGACAGAGAAAGCCTGCCCCTGGAGCAGGTGCCTTGAATTTGGACTTGTGGCCTACTGGACTGTGAGAAAATAAACTTATCTTTGTTAAAGCCATCCACTTGAGCTATCTATGTTATAGCGGCACTAGATGACCAAGACACCACCCTGGTAAGTATAAAGTGGTGTCTCATTGTGGTTCTGATTTGCATTTCTAATGACTGATAGTGTTTCATTCTGTTGTACATAGGATGGCTATGATTCGGAGCAAACTCAACAGCACCTAACAACCACAACAACGATGTTAAGCATCTTTTCATGTATTTGGCTATTTGTATATCTTTGGGGAAACATCTATTCAAATTATTTGTCCACTGTTTAACTGAGTTGTCTTTTTGTTGTTGAGTTATGCATTCTTTATATATCTGGATAACCAAAGAAACCCATTGCTGTCAAGTCAGTTCCAACTCATAGCAAACCTATAGGACAGGGTAGAACTGCCCCATAGGGTTTCCAAGGAGTGGCTGGTGGGCTCGAACTGCCAACCTTTTTGGTTAGCAGATGAACTGTTAACCACTGCACCACTAGGGCTCCATATATCTAGATACCAGACCCTTATCAGATATATGATTTGCAAATATTTTCTCCCATTCTGTAGGTTGTCCTTTCATTTTCTTAATAATGTCCTTTGATGGAGGCACTTTTGACATCTCCTAGGCAAATAGAAAATTTTCCTTTTATATCTATATGAACCTATATCAAAATCAGGGTCCAACCAGGGATACAGAAGCCACACCAGCATTTAAATTAGAGGGAATTTAAATCAGAGAATTGAATACATGGGACATAAAAGAATTGAGAAATCAAAGGAAAATGAGATTGGAGATTAGCAAGGGCAACAAGTCACTACTCCAGCCCTAGACTGGAGAGACAAATGGAGGAGGTAGTGACAGTAGACCCCAAAAGGCCAAGGTCAGCTGATGGAAACTAGGAAAATTTCTGTTGGGCAGAAATTGGAAGAAACATTCTTCAAGGCAGAATTGGAGATGTGGATGGAATGAGTCAGAAATAGTCTGGCTTCTCCCTTTCTCTTACCTTCCATTCTCTCACCAGTGCCTCCCATTGGTCAAACTTCAATGAAGGCCAGCTGGTAAGGTGAGGGCAGAAAACAGGAAATTCTGCCTACAGTAGTCACTCCCCTTATCCTTTGTCTATAGAGCAGAGCAAGGGAAGAGCAAGGAATGGATCTGTCTACAAACAGGTCAAGGCCCAGTACAGTACACCTGTCAATAAAGGTGTATATGTATGTAAATGCATGTTTACAAAACCACTCGTAAAAGCCCAGCTACAGAGGAGAATGGGGAATGTTAGTCTTCCCATCCCCCCTGGGTTATAAGATTAAGTTTTATCTTCTTTTTTAATTGTTAGTATTTTCTGATTTTTCTTCAATAAATATATATGCTTAAAGTTAAAGACTACAGGTTGTTTTTAAAGATTATGTTATCGAAAAGGAAGTTATTATTGCAAATGTTTGGCTAACAAATCACTGCTGCTACATATAATGTTCTGTATTCTTAGTCACGCTGGTGTTGTAAGGCGGGGCATGGGGGACAGCCTAGCTATAACCCATCATGAGAAATAAAGTCAGATTCCTTGGAGTGGAGTACTTACAAGGACAAACAAACTCCCTTTTTCTACTATGGGCTGCCTTTCATAAAATTTGAATACGTTGCTGTGCTAACAAATGCTTTACTCTCAGCTCCCATTTGCTGAGAGTAAAGAGGGGTGAGGAGTGGAAGTAACGAAGTAGTTGAAGGGAAGGAAATCTCATTCTTCCGCTGTTCTAATGGCACAAATAATTGCTCTAAGTATAATTGCAGTATTATCACAAGGCTGGCAGTCAGTGACTAACAGAAAGATGCTGACAGACAAAGTTTCCTTTCATGTATGTAAAAGAGAGAGCTTTGCCATTCTATCGGAGTTTTTTTAACCTTTCAGCCCTCCTTACTGTCTTCAGATTCTGCGTACCTGCTTGCCTACTCAGTAGATACAAGTAACTGCTAACAACCCCAACACAGTCTCAAATGTCTCTTGAGATGCTGAGAGACTGCGTGAACTAAAAGTCAATTTTCCTTATATACCAACCCCTAGTACTGTGTTCCTGAACCTTGGCTGCTATTGAAATCACCAGGGGAGCTTTATTTCTATTAATACTGATACCTGGGCCCCATCCCTAGAAATTGTGAGTTAACAAGTTGTGTGTGGAGCTGGAGCATCAACTCTAAATACTCAGGTGCAGCCAGGGTTGAGGATCACCACCATGAGAGAACCAGGCCCAAGTCTACAAAGGGTTTGTTTCTGAAAGTGCCTCTTAATATACATACACAGATCTCCCACTGGGAACTGAATCACAAGCATGCTGCCTCTGTTCCCCAAAGCAAAAACTAAATGGAATTTTCCAGTTGTTAACTTTAGAGGCTTTTCAAAGGCAATTTTGCCTAACTAACACTCCTACTCCAAAGGGTGATTAAAGGAGGCCAGGTTTATTTAGCCTGCTGCTGGGCAGCAGCCTAAGGCCTTTTTCCCAACATAGAGTGAGGTATAGGGTTCAAGAAAGGTAAGCCATTTACACACTTCTCTACAGGTATGTTGGCATATCGTAGCTTTGCTAATTTTGAGTTAGTTCACAGATAAGACCTCTCCATAATTAAATGTAGGCACTAAATCATATCCAAAAAAATCACATATAAAATGAGGGATTATCTGCTAGTTTTAGCTCAAGTCCTGCTTTGAACAATGAGCCCTTAGCTATATCACTTCCCTCATTTTACTTATAGAGAAACTGAGAAGGGGTCACTGTGGTCTTCAGTAAAATATTGCTTCTCCCAGGAAATCCCAGTTCCCCAAGTTTGCTGTCCTTACTCTAGTCTCATAACCCCCTCCACTTCCCCTATCAGACCACATTTCACACAGCCTAGGAGTATCTTTGCATTAACCCAGTAGACTCAAAACTCCTGAAGGCAGGGATTGTACTTGTACTTGTTCATCATTTCATTCTTATCAAGTGACCATAATTTGTTTTCATGCATAAAGATGAACATCTGATTTCTTTTTTACAAAAATATATTCTGGTTTATGGTACATGTCATTGCCATCACACATAACAATCCCCTCAGAATGGACTTTTAAAGTTTGGACCAGGTCTGATAAATTTTAAAAAAATCTAACAGATTACTGAGTAATACTTCAGAATGTAGCCCAAATTGTGTCAGAGAGAATATCAAAGTTTTTATTCGTAGAAAATAAAATGAAATGTGAAGGGAAGTGAGTTGAAAAGTGAGCCCAGACATTAGAGGCAAAGTTGAAGGGGAGCCGCTGGCTGGAACAGAGGAAAATTTTTCGATGGTTACATGTAGTTTTGGCTGGGATTTATACACTTACTGGTTGGGAGTGGTTGGAAGAAAATCAGCCATCTGTTATTACTTACATAAAAAAAAAAAAAATTCCAAGATGTGAGCCAGTAGCAAAAAAGTACTCAAATACAAAATACCTAGAAATCTGCCTTTTTTTTTTTTTCTGTTAAGAATATTGTGAAAGAAGATGTCTAACGGAGTGTATACTTTCAGAATCCCATATTTTTTCTAATGTTCTCACTTTTCCTCCAGCAGGACAAACTTAGGTTTAAGCCATCAATTTAAAGGAAAGTATTTTCTTGCTAAAATAATGTCTTCTTTTTTGGCTTCACATCAAAATTTTATATTCTTGAATTCATGAACCTTTGGCTTTTGTTGTCTCATTTTTTTCAGACAGACAACTATATTGGCTTTTTAGGCACTAAGTGTCTCTGCTAGGTGAATTGTGTCATTAGAACACATTTCCCCTTCTCATGAAAATACGATAAAGCCAATTGTCTTAGTTTCTTAGTGCTGCTCTAACAGAAATACCACAAGTGGGTGACCTTAAAGAACAGAAATTTATTTTTTCACAGTTGAGCAGGCTAGAAGTCCGAATTCAGGGTGTGTCTCTAGGGAGAGGCCCTTATCTATCTTAGCTTCTTGATTCCTTGATATCTTCCCATGGCATCTATCTTCCCCATTTGTGCTTGCTGTCTCTGTGTCTATGCTGCTGTTTATATTACTCAGAAGTGATTAGGATTAGGACACACCCTACACTGAGATGGCCTCATTAACATAACAAAGAAAATCCTATTCCCAAATAGGATTACATCCACAGGTATAGCAGTTAAGATTCCAACACATATTTTGGGGGGACACAGCTCAATTCATAACAGACACCTTCCCAAGTCTCTTTTAAACAATTCTGTGGAATTTTCTCCTTCTCCTTGCCTGCTTCATCTTGTGAACTCATGCATTACTGCTGATACCTCAATCAGTCTTGCAAAAGCGAAACTCTGGTACCTTCACTTCTCTCCTAGGTATTTGGCAAAACTCAGAGAGAAGGCTGTCTTACTTTTTCACAGGCCATCTTACCTGCTCTCTGCATTCTCCCATAGACAGGATGGGAATGAGCCTGGTCTTTCCCCACTACCCCCCACCCCCACCCCACCAACTTGTCTTTCTTTTCTGGCTTCCTGGTGGGTGGGAGAGGGAAAAATGGCTACAACTAAAATGTTAGGTCAGAAAGAAAACCAGTGTCAGCAGAGCAGCTCCTCCTGGGTGACAGAAGAAGCGAAGCAACTGAGAGATGCTATTGGGAACAGTTGCTTGAGACCAAAAACTTAAACTCAAACACTCAAGCAGCCAGGAGACAAGTTGTAGGCCAAAGGAAATTAGAACTAAATTATCAGGAGACAGGAGTGTACAACACATGGTTGAGCTTAACTTCAATGGTCCATTCGCAGGGTGAAACAGGTCAGTACTAGTTTATTATCAGCTCTGTCACCGTAAATTGTTTAAGACAAACACTGTGGTTTCCTGCCTGGCTGGGAATTATGCAGACACTAATAAAGGAACTCATGAACAGCAGAACAGTTCTCAGCTGCCTGATACCAGCTGTAGTGGAATAATGTTTTCAGGTATTAACAGAGGTTCATCCTCCAGCTGCCTGCTTAAAAATCAATCAAACAAACAAAACTCTTTAAGCCATTTAGTTACAGGAATGTATCAAAATTTGAACATTTTCAAAAATGGAAAAGAGATTTCAAAAATGAAAAAGGAACACAGAAGATTTGATGCATTTGAACTGTGGTGTTAGCGAAGAATATTGAATATACTGTGGACTGCCAAACGAACAAACAAATCAGACTTAGAAGAAATACAACCAGAATGTTCCTTTGAAGTGAGGATGGTGAGACTTTGCCTTGTTTACTTTGGGCATGTCGTCAGAAAAGACCAGTTGCTAGAGAAGGATGTCATGTTTGGTCAAGTAGAGGACCAGCAATAAGGCGGAAAAATCTCAGTGGGATGGATTCACACAATAGCTGCAACAATGGACTCAAATATACCAATGATCATGAAGATGGTGCCAAGACTAGGCAACGTTTCATTCTGCTGTACATAAGCTCTCTCTGAGTTAGAGCTGATTCGACAGCAGCTAACACCACCACCACCAAAATTTTACTAAATCTTGTTGCAAGGGAAACGGCCCATAGCAGGCCAATTTACAAATCCAGTAGAACATTTTCTAGGAAAAGAGAATGACTAGATCAGAGTTTCTCAAGCCCAGCACACCCTGATAATTAGACCTGAGAATTCTCTGTTGGGCCAGGGTTGGGGGGAGGGGGGAACTGTTCTTTGCATCGTAGGATGTTTCACAGCATCCCTGACCTCTGATTACTAGAAGCCAGTAGTACTTCCCTCCAGTGACAACCAAAATGTTCCCAGACATTGCCAAATGCTCCCTAGGAGGCGAAATTGCCTCAGGTTGAGAACCATGGGGTTAGACTGTCATTGCTAGGCTTAAATCCTCACACCGGGGCAAATAAGCAACATCACAATAAATAGAGAAAAGATTGAACTTGTCAAGGACTTCATTTTGCTTGGATCCACAATCAAAGCCCACATAAGCAGCAGTCAGGAAATTAAACAATGTATCACATTGGGCAAATCTGCTGCAAAAGACCTTGTTAAAGTGTTAAAAAGCAAAGATGTCACTTTAAAAACTAAGGAGTGCCTGACACAAGCCATAGTATTTTCAATTGCCTCATATGCATGTGAAAGCTGGACAATGAATAAGGAAGACTGAAGAGGAATTGATGCCTTTGAATTACAGTATTGGTGAAGAATACTGAATACTCCGTGGACTGCCAGAAGGAACAAATCTGTCTTGGAAGAAGTACAACCAGAACGCTCCTTAAACGCGAGGATGGCAAGACTTCATCTCATGTACTTTGGTCATATTATCAGAAGGGACCAGTCCCTGGAGAAGGACATCATGCTTGGTAAAGTAGAAGGTCAGCAAAAAAGAGGAAAACTCTCAACAAGATGGATTGACACAGTGGCTACAACAATGCTTTGAAACATGGCAATGATTGTGAGGATGGCGCAGGACCAAGCAGTGTTTTGTTCTATTGTGCATAGGGTCAGGATGAGTAGGAACCAACTCAATGGCACCTAATAACAGGCTCAAATCAAAAAGATAAAAGCTATTAACCTTGACAGATAATCAGCTGGGTAGGTGGTTGACTGGGTTCCCAGAACAATTCCGTGTTTTCCCCAGAAGGAAGTTGTGAGTTACATCACACAAAAAGTTCTGTCGCATATCAAGTCTGGGACAACTTTCTTTTATAATCTCCACTGACACACGTGTTTGTATTCCTTACCCTCTCCCCAAGCATGTAGGCAATAACTGTGACAGTTGCCATATGTGCTTCCCTTGAGGAAAGAGAGATACAGCATAAAAAAAGGTGAAAGAATTTCTAAATATTATTATTAAATGCTTAGCAGGAGCAATCATGGGAAAGTTAAAATACAAAAGTTGGACCTATTGCAAGAGCCAGGCTTTTGAAAAACAAAACATGTTGAGCTCAAAGTTTGAGAATCTGGAGCATTCAGTAAAAAAGGATGCAAAATAGTATTAAGAACAGTATTCCTACCCAGTATCTCTGGTTGGAATACAGACATAGAGTTAGACATGGGGAGTTATCTCTGAAAGGCTTTATTCCTGACCCCAACCAGTTTAAAACATGGAGATGGGGGAGACAAGCATCAAGAGAAACACCCAGATTCCCAAGAACAGAAAGAATTTATGAAAACTTCCCTTGTAAAACCTTAGCAATCTACTCAGCGTGTGGAAATTCTAATAGAGCAATAATGGGATGAGGGCAGGTCTAAACAGACAGAGGGCCTATGAAAGTTATCTATGCTACTCCTACCCCAACCTGTCCCCTCCTGAACCCCGAAGTGGTGTGGGACAGGCACTGAAGAGAGCTGAGGTCCTACTGACCAACTTGTAGAGAAGGGAGGTGTCACTTAGCAGGGACAAAATGACTCATAGGGACAAGACAAACCTTTAAATACATACTTGAATATGACTGAGCATGGAAAAGGAATGAAAGGATAACTACATTACTTACCTGAGGGAGGAGGGAGAACAGGTAAAGGTAAGAATATACACAAAAATGTTTTTAAAGTATGATCAATAAAAAGGAATATGATCACATTTAAGGTAAATCATAATTGTGTGAAAGTAAATATAAAGAGACACAAAAAAGGATGATTACTAAAATGCTAAATCCTGATGTCTAAAAATGGTGCAGTTTTAAGTGTTTTTAATTTTTTTTTTTTTTTTAAAAGAGAATGTAACAACATTATTATGATATGGGGAGAGCCTCTCACAGCTGTACTCATCTCAATTGATCCTCATTTCTATCAATATATATTCATTTATTTTCTATTATCTCTATCTTATTTCCTACATAGATAAAAATCTCTCAAAGATAAACCAGTTTTCTACCTGAGGCGATGAGAGATTATAGCTTTGCAAAAAATGGTGGGAATAATGACTGGCTTTTTGTCAGCATAAACCATGAAGCTTTAGGAGGTGACTTAATGCAAATAATTTTTAAAAGAATGTTGTATAGGAGTGAGTGATCCTTCCATTAATCTCAAAAATATTTAGAAATATATTAGAGTTCTGTGAAATTTTGAATCCTATGATTTTAGAGCAACATAGTAAGCCTATAAAAGGATCCAGAGAAGCATCAAAAAGATAATTAAAGGGTCAGAAAAATAAAGTTTATGGAGCAAAGTTACAAGAAAGTATTGCTTAGCCAAGTAGTTAAAGAGAAACTGAATAATCATTTTCACATATATAAAAGCCTCTTTCTTACGCAGAAAAGGGAAGCCAGCTGGTTCCAATCTCCATTAATGATGTAACAAGAAGGGGACCAGTGGAAGGGGGGAATTGCAACAGATGAGATGTACGTTACCTACAAAGACCCTGGTGGCAAGATTTGTCAAACAGGAGATGAGTTACTAAAAGAGGTTGTGGGATTACCTCTTCTCTCTCCTAAAGAAAGCTTCCCTCATCTGTCTGGAATGGCTTAAATGCAGTCCTGCCTCAAGAGACCGGAATGCCTTAGTGACTTACAGGCTCTCCTTACATACTTCGTCAAAGACAAATTTGGACAAGGGTAAATTTAAGGCTAAAACAATTACATTCCTTCCTACCACTCTCCACCCCAGTGTCCAATAATGGGGTATTTACTGTAAAAGTTTATGAGGCAGCATGGTTGACTGGCTCCAGCAGGCAATTTAACAAAGAAAATGGACCGTGAAACAGCATAAATCTGGCTCCACTACACAGGGATTTCAACAAAGAAATTTCATTGTGTCCTGTAAACCTAATTAAAACGTTTTTGCTTGTTTCCTAAGCAATTTATTTTACTTTGGGCAATTCTATTGATATAGAATTTTAAAAGCAGCTGGAAAGTAGAGTCTTTTTTGCAAAATAACTGTCTTATTTTGCAGCCGTATTTCATAAGTAGTTATTTGATTTTATCATTTGGGTCCTGAATCTGGTAAATCTCAAACCAACGCTTGTCGTAAAGAAACACTGAAGAACAGATCAAGGATTATCCCCTAGTCCTGTACAAAGCAATGTGGAGAAACCTATGGAAACCAGGCTGAGAAGTTAGTAAAATAACTTAAAATGTCTTGGAAATAGCTAGTACTTACGGGTTCTAGTGTTTTAAATGTAACACAGTGTGTTAAGAAATACGTGTCAGTTATTATGGTATTGTCTCTTAGCTCCAAAAAAACTTTTATACTATGGTTCATGCTGTTGGGACTGAGACTCTAAATCCACTGCCTGCTGACTCCCTATTAGGCTTTACCAATAGGGGGCCCTAGATGGAGACAGCTAGGCTGGAGGAAAAGGGATTTGCTCCTTCCTGTTTGATTCTTAATGCTTTTTATGCATTTGTAGTTCTTGCGCCACCTCAGTAGCATTCTTCACCCCAGCAGGGTAGTTTTCTCCAGCCCTATAGCAGCAGCTGAAAACAGTTTGCAGTTTTTCCTAACTCTTGAAATTCAGCCTCATCGCACCTTCCCCAGAGACACACCACCAGCACCAGCTGAACAGCCCCTGTTCCAGCAGTCTGAGTTTCACCTCCTCTGGCCTCTCCTCTGAGTTTCTGTGTTTTAGTGGTTTTAACCTCTGTCTTTTGACTAGCCTTAGATATGAGTGGTAGCTACCTCCTGCAGTTGCTACCTCTGCAATGCATCAGGGTTCTTTTCTTGCCTTCCCAGTTACCTAATTTACAATTCTCTGTATTGAATTCTCTCTGTTCAAATAACTGGTCTGGTTTCTCTCTCCTGACTGCAGCTGAACTGGCACAGAAATCATACAAAAAAAAAAAATATATATATATACACACACACACACATACACATATATATATACACACACACATACACTACCTAAAATTCTCAGAATCTTCTAGAAAGGAATACCAAGCATGAGAGTTATCAAATAGTTGAAGAAATACATTCAGTTATTCATAACATATAAATGAAGATTACAGTGCAATATGGTAAGCTGTGTTAAAAGGAAATACAGGTTGTTACAGGGGACAGAGGTAGGACCCCTAACCCAGAGAGAAGTAATCAGTCGGCAAAACCTGAGGGCAGACACAACATCCCTAAGCATGAAGCAGTGTGGGGAGAGCGCTGGTGCATCTTTAGGCCTGAAATCTCCACTCTGAGATTTGAACCCTCTACTTCCAAGTGCTGCTGCTGCATTCTACTCTTCCTTTCTGGGTGTTTCTCTTTGGTCATCATCCTTAAAGACTTAAAAAAAAAAGTGTATATGTGCTTGTATTCCCTTTATATTCTGAGTTCATCAAGAAAGCAAAATGGAATTCTGTCTTTAAGTCTATAATTGTTCCAGTCCCTAGGATGGCTCAAACAGAGAAAATGTAGTTATTGGTAGGAAACAACCTAGGACTGTTTGCCACAAACCTCATTTATATTGCAGGTTTGTGTGAGATGTTATAATGGATGTTCATCAGAATACCAATAACATTTCCTGCACAAGGGCTATGTGTCAAGCATTATCCTGATTGCTTTATATCCATTAACTTCAATTCTCTCGCAATATTTTATTACTATTATTATCACCATTTTACTAATGCTCAAAGAAATTAGGCTCAAAGAGAGGTTAATAAGCTTGCCCAATGTTGCACCAGCAGGATTTGAACTCAGCTATGTCTGACATAAGAGTCTGCTGTGCTTTATTACCCTATACTACCTCCCATCTTTATGAAAGAAAATAAAAATTTAAGACAGTATTATGTTAGTCTACTGATTTATCTATCTATTTATACTGTTTCAGACATAACACTTAATAAGTGTTATTAAGAAATGATACTTCAGCACAACTGGACTAAATGAAAGCTAAGAAGTTTCCTGAATACAATCAAACACTTTGAGGGACAGAGTAGCAGGGGTAGGGGTCTGGAGACCATGCTTTCAGGGACATCTAGGTCAATTGGTATAACAAAGCTTATTAAGAAAATGTTCTGCATCCTGCTTTGGTGAGTGGTGTCTGGGGTCTTAAAAGCTTGCAAGCAGCCATCTAAAACGCATCAATTGGTCCCAACCACCGGGAGTAAAGGAGAATGAAGAACACCAAAGACACAAGGAAAGTATTAGCCCAAGAGACAGGAAGGGCCACATAAACCAGAGACTTCATCAGCCTGAGACCAGAAGAACTAGATGGTACCCGGCTACCACCAATGACCGCCTGACAGGGAACATGACAGAGAGTCCCTGATGGAGCAGGAGAAATGTGGAGTGCAGAACTCAAATTCTAGTAAGAAGACCAGACTTAATGGTCTGAGACTGGAAGAATCCCAGAAAGCATGGCTCCTGGATTCTCTGTCAGCCCAGAACTAAAACAATTTCCAAGGCCAACTCTTCAGACAGGGATTGGACTGGACTGTGGGACATAAAGTGATACTTGTGAGGAGTGTGCCTCTTAGCTCAAGTAGATACGAGGGACTAAACAGGTAGTTTCTGTCCAGAGGTGAGATGGAAAGGCAGAGACACTTAGGAGATGGTTGAATGGACATGGGGAATCAGGGGTGGAAAGGAGGAGTGTGCTGTCACAGTATGGGGAGGGCAATTAGAGTCACATAACAAGTATGTATAAATTTTTGTATGGGAAAAATTTAAAAAAAAAGAAATGATACTTAAGAAATGAGGATTGCAACCAATGTCACGGAAACACTGTGTATAATTTGTTGAATGAGAAACTAATTTACTCTGTAAACTTTCACCTAAAACACATTAATATTAAAAAAATAAAATAAAAATTCTGCTGCTCACGTTTAAATATAGACTCTTCCTTGAAAGTAGAAAAAACTATTCATGCTTTATGATGATAGCATATACAAGTATAAACTTCTTTCTACATTACTTGAGAGTTAGACTAGTGAAGCCATTCTGGAAAGTAATATTCTGATAGTACTTAGTCAATAGTAATAGCAATAACTAATAGTGCTTAGTCATTGGTAATAGGCTGATAGTACTTATATCATATACCCCTGCTATACCACTACTGGGCATATATCTCAGAGAAAATATCACACAGTCCAGAAGAATCATTTCAGCTTTGCGGTAGCAGAGAACAAGCAATCTCGATAT
Organism: Dugong dugon; assembly: GCA_030035585.1. Lineage (NCBI taxonomy): Eukaryota > Metazoa > Chordata > Mammalia > Sirenia > Dugongidae > Dugong > Dugong dugon. The sequence goes on along the minus strand of CM057461.1, from coordinate 160,725,940 downwards.
CTATACTAGGGAAGTACCAAACCCATTGCTGTCAAGTCGATTCCAACTCATAGTAACCCTATAGGGCAGAGTAGAACTTCTCCATCTTTATGGAAGCAGACTGTCACATCTTTCTCCTGCAGAGCAGCTAGTGGCTTTGAACCACAGACCTTTTGATTAGCTGCTGAGCACTTAACCACTACACCATCAGGACTCCTTCTAAGGGAGCAGATAAGTAAAATCTGGTGAATGCACATTGTTGAGTTTTATTCTAGAAAGCTGAAAATCACATTTCCTAGACTCCCTTGCACCTAGGGTTCTGGATCTGATTGAAGCTACACTATCCAATGTATTTGCATGACATTTGGAAGGCAGCATTGAAGTAGAGGCTGGGATTCTGTTGCTTGAGCCGTTTCTGGCTGGCAATCACTGTCTCAGAGATGCTTGTTTTTGCTTCAGGGGCTCCTGATCATGCTGGCCTATGGTTGTGGCAGGGCAGCTTGATTTTGGCAACAGCAGCTGTAGAAGCAGCTCCCCAAGTCAGCAGCTCCTTGGTGGCCTGGTTCTGCAGTTTGGGCTCTTAAAGAAGTTACTGAAGGCTTAATCATCAACCTTCCCAACAATTCTGTAAGCCTAGTGGTATAGTGGTTAAGAGCAACAGCTGCTAACCGAATGTCAGTAGTTTGAATCCACCAGTCGCTCCTTGGAAACCCTATGGGGCAGCTCTGCTCTGTTCTATAGGGTCTCTACGGGTCAAAATCAACTCAACGGCAACGGGTTTGGTTTGGTTTATTATTACTACTACTACCACCACCAGTTGCCATCAAGTCGACCCCAACTCATGGTGACCTCATGTGTATCAGAGTAGAGGTGTGCTCCATAGAGTTTTCAGTGGCCGATTTTTCAGAAGTAAACTTTTGGGTGAACTCAAACCTCCAACCTTTCTGTTAGCAGCCTAGCATATTAACCATTTGCATCCCCCCACCAGATACTCCAAGCTGTTTATTACCATGTAATAAATCCATTTCTGCTTAAACTAAGTAGAATTTCTGCACCATCATAACCAAAAATACAACAACATTGTCTACCTTGAAAAAGATGCTTTAGACATGTTTGACAAGACCAGAGAGGAACCATCTGCATTTCTGTGGGAGAGTAAAAGTCATTTCTTTTGGGTTTTTTTTAATTGTTTTTTTCCCTAAAAATAAGTGTTTAGTGTCTAGCATGTTTCATGATCAGTAAATTTGGTTTACAAAATAAAGACTCCTAAAAAGTAAACGTGCAATGATATCTCCGACTAGCTATATACACAAACATGTTTAAAACATAACCTATCTACATCACCAGGCACAAATATAACTTTATTTATATCAATATGTTCAGTGCAAGACTTGCAGGCACCTCAAGGAAAAGCTTGAATCATATTCTGTTTATTTTTGTTTTACTTTATAGTCCAAGCTAAAACTGAATACACTTTCCTTTGTTTGTCTAGTTTTAGTCTAGCTTATGTGAAACTAACTATGGAATTTGAAGAATCTTAAGGAAACTTCTTAGATTCCTTGGCAGCAAAAGTGACAGTAAAACAGAATATATACTGCACCTCTAATCTTACAGGGTATTTTCTGCAGTCCCTTTGTAGCTGGAAACAGCAAGTTTCAACATCTAAGGAAGGGGGATCAGCATTTAAAGTTAGTTTCACAGAAAGGCGTCTAATTTTATAGAAACTGCACATTCCTGTTAGGCTGTCTGGGCCAGGATTGGAGGAGCTGGGGCTGGGGGCTGGTAAAGAGGACTGGGAGGCCAGATGAAGGAGGCCTCCACGGACTGGTCTCAGTTCCCTAATCCCTACACTCATCACTTAGGGGCCTCAGGCCTCAACACCTATAATGTACCAGGACTTTGGCTGCCATTAAGAAGCTTCTCTCACCTCCATCCTTAATATTGCAGCCACCTCCACCTTGGGAAAGGGCTTAGAAGAATACTTGTTCTCATTTGCCACTATTACATCTAGAAAAATGGACACTACTTAACTCTTAATATCCTAAGAAAGGGAAAGTGATAATATACAGAAATAACCTCAAGAGCTTCCAGAGTTTGTTTCAAATTTAGGAAAAAAGTAAGATCCTTATATTACACAAGACTCTTTATTGTAATTAACTGAATTTGAAAAGTGATTCCTAGTAAGTATGAAATAAACAAGTTTACGATAACTCTTACAACACTGCATTTAGTATTTTTTTTAATTGTTAAATGCCGAACTTGAGAATGAAAAACCTGTGGATGTCAATTAAAATTTTTTTTCATTTAAAAAAAATTTTTAAGCCTTCAAGCGTCCATATGAATTGCATCTCAACATAAACAGAAGACAAATCCCCATAAGTGGACCAACAAGCAACATCACAGCAAACGGAGAAAACGTTGAAGTTGTCAAGGATTTCATTTTACTTGGATCCACAAACAACACCCATGGAAGCAGCAGTCAAGAAATCCAACGACACATTGCACTGGGTAAATCTGCTGCAAAAGACTTCTTTAAAGTGTTAAAAAGCAAAAATGTCACTTTGAGGACTGAAGCGGGAGTGACCCAAGTCATGGTGTCTTCTATCATCTCATATGCATGTGAAAGCTGGGCAATAAGAAGACCGAAGAAAAAGTGACGCCTTTGAATTATGGTATTGGCAAAGAATACTGAATATATCATGGGTCAGAACCAACTCGACGGCCCCTAACAACAACAACAACATGGACTGCCCGAAGAACAAACAAATCTGTCTTCAAAGAAGTGCAGCCATGCTTGGTAAAGCAGAGGCTCAGTGAAAAAGAGGCAGACTCTCAATGACATGCACTGACACAGTGGCTACAATGGGCTCAAGCATAGCATCAGTTGTGAGGATGGTGCAGAACCGGGCAGCATTTTGTTCTCTTGTATGTAGGGTCACTATTAGTTGGAACCCGCTCAATGGCACCTAACAACAACATGAGTTTCCACTACATATTAGCTCTGAGACCTTGGACATATTAACTCAATGCAGGCTTCTGTTAATTCATTGTGGGAATAATTTCTTCGGGGTCTACTCCCACGACTGGGGCTGAGCTGCCATAAAAGAATGTGCAAGAAATCTCCTTAAGAATGTAAAAGAAATCATGCAATTGTCAGGTGTTAGTATAGAAATATGTTATACTCTTGCCATCCTTGTAATAACTACCAAGTTCAGAAAACAGCATCTGCTCCGAAACCTGTTTGCAAACCAACACTGATCATATTTCTCTAGTAAATATTTATCAGGCATAAGCAATTGTTGAATGAACATATGTATGAGTGAGGACAGTGTGCTCTGGCGGAACATGACTGATTGCGGCCCATGCCACGTGCACACAGTGTTGCATAGAAGCTGGAAGAATGAGAGCAGATGCTTCTTTGCCTCTTCAACTGCATCCTTCACTCAAAACACAACTAAACTGTAATCACTTTAGCAACCCCTTGCAGGTGCTTTTTCTTGGCTCATTTTCTCTAGCTCCAGTAGCTTTCTGCATTCTGGAATCTGTTGTAATGGCTGATAATGATATGTGGGGACAGTAATTAAATTAGGAAAAGGAGGAACATGTGTGTCATGGCTGCTGTCAACGACTACAAAACATAAATCTCGCATCTACTATGATACGAGAGCAGTTCGGTAATAGATGCTGTAGTGATATGCAAGGCCCTAACAGAGACACAGTGATTTTTTTCCCAACAGTCATTCTTCCAGGGTCATTTCACCAGGCTTAGTGCGCCTGTGTCAGTACCCACACAGCCCTTGAATGCATATGGCTAACGATTGCTGGGCCTTATGAACAACATAAAAACGTTTAAAAAATGGGAAAATTGCTTCATGAGCTGTATATCAAGCATTTTTTCTTATACTTCTTTGTTCTAGGGATACTGGTATGTTTGGCATTAAAGGTAGAAGATTCTCAAATGACACTGAAATATGAACTTAATTGTTTCTTTAATACTTACTAGAAATCACTTTTCAAATTCGGTTAATTACAATAATGACTCTTATGTAATACGCTGGTTCTTGTTTTTTTCCTAAATTTGAAACAAACTCTGTTAAGCTCTTGAGGTTATGTGCAGATGAATGTTTTATTAAAGATTTCTTATGACTCCACCATCCCAAAGCAAATATTAGAAATAAGAAATCTTGCCTAATTTAGGACTTCTTTTTTTTAATGGGGACAATCCAACTGTCTAGAAAGTGTCTTCTAAGATTATATGAAACATATGCTCTTTCAATGGTCCAAAATCTTTTCTTAATATATTTACCAATCTTTGGGTGAAAACTATTTTTTAAGAAATTTTTTCTCCCAATAACAGCATATTCTCAGGCCCCACCCCAGGCCTAGAAAATCAGAAATTCTGGGAGGCGTTATTGTTTGGTGCTATCAAGTTAACTTCAGTCTCATAGCCACACTATGCACAACAGAAAAAAAAAAAAAACACTGGGAGGTGGGGCCCAGCAGTATGCGTTTTAACAAGTCCTCCAGGTGATTCTGATGCAAGGGTTCTCAAATTTTAGCAAGCCCAAGAATTTGCCACGTCTGAGAAGTAACCAGGTGATGCTGATGATTCTATTCTGGGAAACAAACATTGAGAACTACTGCCCTAGAGTATTCTTTTTAATCCTGTTATCATTGTTAAGAGTCTGGAAAACCAAAACAGGCCTTCCCAGGCAGTTTGACTAAAACTGAAAATCTCCCTTTGTGAGTTTTCTGTCTTCATAGAGACAGTACATAGTGAATAGATAGGAGTACAAATGCATTTTATCTTACCATATGAAAACTCCCTGTTGATAAAATATATTAATGTTCTTTTCCCAAATGGCTAGGTCTTGAAATCTCCTGTTTATGTTCTATTGCCCTTTGGTGTCTCTGTGGACATGCCCCCATGAAGCTACTTAAAGCTCAGTCTGGTTGCCTTGCTTTCCATGGGTGGTAGACATAGGGAGAGGTCACTCTAGCCTTGTGGTACAAAATTTTTAAATATCATAATAAGTGATTATACGGCAGAATAAGCCCTTAACGAAAGTTGAGAATAAGGATGTCACTTTGCAAAACTCAAGAGTTTACACTTCAGTATTGTTTTTCTTTTTAGTTACATGGGTGGGCACAGTTAGAGTCAGGGCTTGGGTCTCAAAAGGTCATAATCCATCCCTACTAGTACCAGTTGCTTGCAAGTTGATGTCAACTCATGGCTACCCCGTGGATGGCACAGTAGAACAGTGCTCCACAGAGTTTTCAGTGGCTGATTTTTCAGAAGTAGATTGCTAGGCCTTTCTTCCAAGGTGCCTCTGGGTAGATTCAAACCTCTAATCTTTCAGTTAGCAGCCAAGTGCATTAAGGGTTTATACCACCCAGGGACTCCAATCCAGCCCTAGCATCTCCTTATCTCTCATCCTGGACATTACCAAAGAGAGAGAGAGAGAGTGCAAAAGCAAGCTGATCAAATTCTTTGGTGGCATCATTTCTGCTGAGCAGGTACTAAACCAGGAACCAGACACTGGAAAAGGGAAAAACTCACCTCAGGCCAAAGGAGGAAGAAGCGAGACTCCAATACTGACATACACCCTGTGAGGGTTGAGCAGTCTCCTGATGATTCACCTCCCACACTGCCCCTGGATTCTCAAGTGAGGCCTCAGTACCAGTTGCTGTGGAGTCAATTCTGATTCATGGCAGCTCCATGTGTTGCACAGAAGAACTACTCTATAGAGGTTTCAAGTCTGTGACCTTTCAGAAGTAGATCGCCAGGCCTTTCCTCCAATACACCTCTGGGCAGATTCCAACCGCCAATCTTTTGGTTAGCCGTCGGTCTTCCTTATTCATCATCCAGCTTTCACATGCATATGAGGCAATTGAAAATACCATGGCTTGGGTCAGGCACATCTTAGTCTTCAAGGTGACATCTTTGCTTTTTAACACTTTAAAGAGGACTTTTGCAGATTTGCTCAATGCAACGCGTCTTTTGATTTGTTGACTGCTGCTTCCATAGGCGTTGATTGTGAATCCAAGTAAAACAAAATCCTTGACAGCTTCAGTCTTTTCTCCATTTATCATAATGTTGCTTATTGGTCCAGTTATGAGGATTTTTGTTTTATGTTGAGATATAATCCATACTGAAGGCTGTAGTCTTTGATCTTCATCAACAAGTGCTTCAAGTCCTCTTCACTTTCAGCGAGTAAGGCTGTGTCATCTGCATATAGCAGGTTGTTAATGAGTCTTCCTTCAATCCTGATGCCCCATTCTTCTTCATACAGTCCAGCTTCTTGGATTATGTGCTTAGCCTACAGACTGAATAAGTATGGTGAAAGGATACAACCCTGACACACACCTTTCCTGACTTTAAGCCACTTAGTATCCCCTTACTCTGTTCAAATGACTGCCTCTTGATCTATGTACAGGTTCCTCATGAGCACAATTAAGTGTTCTGGAATTCCCATTCTTCAAAATGCTATCTATAATTTGTTATGATCCACGTGGTCAAATGCCTTTGCATAGTCAATAAAACACAGGTAAACATCTTTGATGTTCTCTGTGTTCAGCCAAGATCCATCTGACATCAACACTGATATCTCTGGTTTCCTCTTCTGAATCCGGCTTGAATTTCTGGCAGTTCTCTGTCATACACTGCTGCAGCTGCTTTTGAATGATCTTCAGCAAAATTTTACTTGCATGTGATATTAATAATATTGACTGATAATTTCCACATTTGGTTGGATCACCTTTCTTGGAAATAGGCATAAATATGGGTCTCTTCCAAATGGCCAGGTAACTGTCTTCCAAATTTCTTGACGTAGACGAGGGAGCACTTCCAGCACTGCATCCGTTTGTTGAAACATCTCAATTGTTAGTCCGTTAATTCCTGGGGCCTTGTTCTTAGACGATGCCTTCTTCAACAATGCCTTCTTTGACAATGCATTCTTCGACAATGCTTGGACTTCTTCCTTCAGTACTTTTGGTTCTTAATCATATGCTACCTCCTGAAATGGTTGAACGTCGACCAGTTCTTTTTGGTATAGTGACACTGTGTATTCCTTCCATCTTCTTTTGATGCTTCCTGCATCATTTAATATTCCCCCCATAGAAGCCTTCAAAATTGCAACTGGAGGCTTGAATTTTTTCTTCAGTTCTTTCAGCTTGAGAAATGCCGAGTGTGTACTTCCCTTTTGGTTTTCTATCTCCAGGTCATTGCATATGTCATTATAATACTTTGTCTTCTCGAGCCACTCTTTGAAATCTTCTGTTCATCTCTTTTACTTCATCATTTCTTCCTTTTGCTTTAGCTACTCGACATTCAAGAACAAGTTTCAGAATCTCTTCTGACATCCATTTTGGTCTTTTCTCTCTTTCCTGTCTTTTTAATGACCTCTTGCTTTCTTTACGTATGAGGTCCTTGATGTCATTCCATAACTCATCTGGTCTTGGTCATTAGTGTTCAACCTGTCAAATCTGTTCTTGAGATGGTCTCTAAATTCAGGTAGGATATACTCAAGGTCTTATTTTGGCTATCCTGGACTTGCTCTAATTTTCTTCAGTTTCAACTTGAACTTGCATATGAGCAATTGATGGTCTGTTCCACAGTCAGTCCCTGCCCTTGTTCTAACTGATATTGAGCTTTTCCATTGTCTCTTTCCACAGATGTAGTCGATTTGATTCCTGTGTATTCTATCTGGCAAGGTCCACATGTATAGTCACTATTTACGTTGGTGAAAAAAGGTATTTGCAATGAAGAATTTGTTGGTCTTGCAAAATTCTATCATGCTGTCTTTGGCATCGTTTCTATCACCAAGGCCATATTGTTCAGCTACTGATCCTTCTTTGTTTCAAACTTTCACATTCCAATCACCAGTAATTATCAATGCATCCTGATTACATGTTCAAGACTGCAGAAGTTGGTAAAAATCTTCAATTTCTTCATCTTTGGCCTTAGGGTTGGTGCGTAAACTTGAATAATAGTCATATTAACTGGTCTTCCTTGTAGGCGTATGAATATTATCCTATCACTGACAGCGTTGTACTTCAGGATAGATCTTGAAATGTTCTTTTTGACGATGAATGCAACACCATTCCTTTTCAAGTTGTCATTCCCAGCATGGTAGACCATCTGATTGTCCAATTCAAAATGGCCAATACCAGTCCCTATCAGCTCACTAATACCTAGAATATTGATGTTTATGCATTCCATTTCATTTTTGATGATTTAAAATTTTCCTGGATTCATACTTCATACATTCCACGTTCTGATTATTAATGGATGTTTGCAGCTATTTCTTCTCACTTGGAGTCATGCCACATTAGCAAATGAAGGTTTCGGAAGCTTGACTCCATCCATGTCATTAAGGTTGGCTCTACTTTGAGGAGGCAGCTCTTCCCCAGTCGTATCTTGAGTGCTTTCCAACTTGAGGGGCTCGTTTTCCGGCACCATATCAGACAATGTTCCGCTGCTATTCATAAGGTTTTCACTGGCTAATGCTTTTCAGAAGTAGATGGCCAGGTCCTTCTTCTTAATCTGTCTTAGTCTGGAAGCTCAACTGAAACCTATCCACCATGAGTGACCATGCTGGTGTTTGAATACCGTGGCATAGTTTCCATCATCACAGCAACACACAAGCCCCCACAGTACGACAAACTGACAGACACGTTGGAGAAATTAACCTTATAATGGAGCAATTCTGATTCACTTAAATTTTCAAATATTCTTTATGAACTTAATAGAAATTATATACCTTTTAAATTAAAATCATGATTCTGATACCAACTACCCTTTTGAATTGAAATCACAAGTTTAATTCAGCTTCTAATATGCCAGGTATTTTTTTTAAACATCACCAATAGTTTCAAAGCATACATACACATGCACACAACCACACATAGATGATCCTGACGATTGTAAAACTCATTCCTAAACTTAATATAAATGTATTAATAATGTGGAATCCAATTATTTCAGCACCTGATTAAAAAAAAATTCCCGTCTATTTCAAATCATAGTTAGACCCTATAGGACAGGGTAGAACTGCCCCATAGGGTTTCCAAGGCTATAAATCTTTGTGGAAGCAGACTGCCACATCTTTCTCCCACAGAGAGCCTGGGGGGTTCATACAACTAACCTTTCCATTAGCAGTCAAGTGCTTAACTACTACACCACCAGGGCCCCTCTTACTTCAGCACATCTCTATTATTTCTAAACATTTCTGTGGTTAACATCTCAGCAAGACTGAGGTGGTTGAATGAAACGTCTGGGATGGTGATATAATGCTTTATCTGTCAAAGGCTCCAAACTAGGACGTGGGATCTGGGGAAAACTACAACATGATTCTACCCCAGCCACATGTGCACAGGATGAACCCTTCTAATAGTCAGGCACTACCTGTGCTGTCAACGAACAAACCTCAACCTGCATACTGGAAATTATTTTCATTTGGAATTTATTTTTCTACTCCCATCAATGTGCAACCCCAGAGTATCTTTTATCCATATTGTGTTGGAGTTCTGAACTCCTTTCCTTATTTGCAGTAAATTTATTTCACCACTATTCTGTTTACTGAATGATTGAATTATGTATCATTTTCATATTTTCCACATCTGCCATTAGTTATTTTATTGACTGATATGTTTGTTTGAAAGGGAAGCAGAGTAGAACTGAAGGCAACTCTGGATCTCCCCAGCAGACAAAGCGGGGAAAAGGAAAGGTAGCTCCAACCAGGAGTGAAATACCACCGTAGTAAAGCCCTCTTCTCCTTCATGCTTATGGTGTTTCCCAGCCAGCTGGCCCACTCCTCATCTATGCATGCACCATACAAGGAAACCTGCCCTGATTATTTCTTCAGACCCTCAAACAGCCCTCCCATTCAAGACATAGAGGTAAAAGCATATTACAGTTATATGGTAACTAATAGAAGAGCTAAAAACAAACCTCAGAGTTTGCCTCAGGGTTGTGGAATTGAATGCGGGGTACAGAGGAGCACAAATGTTAGAGTACATTTTATATCCTTCATGTAATTTTCCCATGGGCACACATATAGCACATTTATAATGGCTGGTTGGTTGGTTGTAGGTAGGTTGGTAGGTAGGTAAGTAGGTAGACGATAGACCAATAGACCAATAATGTTCCTTGAGGGTCAGTACTAAGCCTGTTTTGTTCCCTATGTGATTTCCAGTGTTGAGCACGTAGTGTATGCTGAACAGGTAAAAGAGTGGGTGAGTAGGTGGGTGGGTGGGTGGATGGATGGACAGACAGATAATGAGTTATCTAGTGAAATACTATGCAACTAATAGCTATAGATAGTTTAATATCTATAAATTGACATAAAAAGATACTATGCTACTTAGTATACTTTTGAATGCAAATAACAGAAAAATCCTCAAATCGACATTTTTTGAAAAATAAAGAAAATTCTCATATACCAAATCCCTTCAGAGAGGATCTCCAGTTAACAAGAAGATCCAGGTTCTTGGACTGGATTTTGCTAAAAGGGCATGTGATGGTTGATGGTATTCTCTCATCTTTTATGGTGTTGATGCACCAAAATTTACTTGATACAGAGGTTTGCTTTGTTTAAATTCTTATTAAAATGTCTAATTTTAAAAAAATCAGGTTCTTTTCCATCTCTCCACTTTGCCAACATTAGCACCTCAGCCTGTCTGCCCGCTAGCTCTCCTCATGGTCACAAAATAGGTGCTACAGTTCTAGTTGTCATATGCAGACATGGCTATGACCAAGAAGAGGAGCTGCCTCTTCTCTGTGTCACTTTTTAAGAATAAGAACATCTTTCCTACACTTTCCAAGAGATTTCCTTTCCCTTTTCCCTTAAGGAAAGAAGGATATAATAAGCTCATTCTTAAATCAGTTACTGGAAAGGAGAATGGAACTAGCATAATTATCTCAACTGTGAAGTACATGGCCATGTGGTAGAGGGAAGAGTAGCTAAACCAAATCATGATTTTTGTATTAAAGATGAGAGGGAGAAATGGTTGACGGCAAGACCACAACCAGTGTCTGCCTCAGATTCCTATAATGGAGTAAGTGCAACAAAAGAGCTGCAAAAAATGTGAATAATGTAATTCCTGTAGTGTTAAATATATATTTATATTAAAAATATATTTATAAAAATATTTTATATTTGATATATTTTATAAATACATAATATATTTCATATAGTTTCATAAATATATACTATATAGTTTTTTATATTTAAATTTTTTGTATAATGAAAATAAATTGCTTATATATTTAAAAAGTTTTTCAGTTACACAATCTAAAATATTTTGTTGGATTTATTACTAAATATTGAATACTATTATAAAAGGTATCTCTTTAAAAATATTTTTTCTGTGTTTCATGCTGGTATCTTCTAGAAAGAGTTCATTAATCTTGCTTTTACCCTACAATTTCCCTATCTACTGAAATATATTTTCTACCTATAATAGATCTTGCTAAGGGCAAGTATATTCTCCTTAATCCATACCTCATGCTTTATAGAAACATTTGACATTAATGCACATGTTTTCTCCTTAGTAATACCTTCTTTTCCTTCAAGTCTGTGACACTACACTTAGTTGGTTTTCCTCCTACATCTCTGGTTCTCCTTTTCAGTTTGCTTTATGAGATTCTCTTCCTGTTTGTTCCTTAGATTAGTGTTCTTCAATGTTTTTGCCCTAATTCTTCTTCTCTTCTCATTCTACAGATTTTATACTGGCCATCTCTTCTGCACTGATGACTAAGAAAACAGAGGATGAGAAGAGCACATGGAGGAGAAAAGGACATAGAAGAGTATCACCAACTGTCTTGAGTCCTGGGTGAAGTGGGCACAGTCTCTTCCACTCACAGTCTATTGTGAGATCTTAGTCACATGGGTGCACCTAACTGCAAGGAAGGCTGGGAAATATAGTCTAGAAATCTGCTCAGTATTAAAGTGAAATCAGTTTTGGTGGACAACTAGCAATCTCTACCACAGGAATAATCAATTTTGAGAAAGTGCATCTTAATTATTTTGTTATATTTGTTCTTCGTTCTACAGTACTGAGAATGAAATTTACTCTTCCTAAATAAAGTATTACTAATAGCTAAATACCTGAAAGCACTGCTGATACACATCCTTTTATGTATATGACAAACCACACAGGCTAGCTCCTTGACATCATTTGCCTGGCTGCTGTTGTTATAGCAATGTTATGAGTTTTGTAATTACTTCTGTTTCGTTTGTATTTATAATCCTGCTTAAGATACAGAGTGAGTGCAAATATAATTGAAACTCTACCATCTACTTTAGACAATTGAGAACTTTTGATTCGAGAAATTACCAGAGATATTTGATCATCTAAGAGCAAGTTTTCTGCCTTTGGTATGTGTCCAAGAGGGTGACATAAACTCTGGGGCTGGAGATGAGAGAAAGACATGTTCCAGTTCTCTCAGCAGCTTTATTTCATTTATTCACTCCCTTTTGAATCTATAGAGATGATCCTAGATTCACTTTTCTGCTGGCACCTTTCCATTCCTTTACTCCTCATTCTCACTCTTCCTAAAATCTAATCGGTGGGCAAAAAAGGAAGAAATAGAAGAAGGCAGCCTGGAACTGCACTGATTTTTCCCTCCTTCCAGCTCTGTTTTCTTCACATGCAGCATTCCCAATATTGCTGAAGTTAAGAGGCATAAGTGGCTCCCATGTTAGTGAGATACCATATCAGTAAACTCTTATCACTTCAGGGTCCCTGAAACATTATGTGTAGCCGTATATTATAGTTAGTGTTCCAGTGAATGTCCCAGCCCAAGTTGAAGTGAAAGGTAGTAAGGAATCCAAATAAGATACGTTGTCTAGTCTCGAGAATTTACAAATAAGAGACATCATGATGAGGACCTATCCTTTACTAAACAAAAATTTTGGCTTTTGTAACCATGGTCCCTTCATCCACTACAGATCTTTGATCTTTCTGACAATATTACTGATGCCAGCTGGGAAGACGGAAGATTGGAATGAAGCCAGATAAGAAAGGTTAATAAAACTAAGTCATCTATTCTGGAAAGAATAAACAGCTGATACCACTATTCTGGGTTATTGCAGCAAGTTCCCCATAGTCACTGAGGGTGCAAACTTTCACATTACTTGCCTTCTGAGCTGAGTCCTATGTCAAGTACTTTATGTTTGTGATTTTAGATTCACTTATCCAAAAAGCTAATTCTGTGAAATAAGTATAATTAGCCCCAATATTCAAATAAGGAAAACAATGATCAGAGAAGTTGGCTACTTTTCCTAAGGCCAAATTGTTAATATGTAACAGAAACATCACCTTATCTGTGCTTTTCCTAAGATTACTGCTACTACTACTATTATTAATCACACACATGCACGCAACACAAAGTTATAAGGTAGAGTCTATAGTAGATTAAAAAGAGCCCTGGTGGCATAGCAGTTAAGAGCTCAGCTGCTAACCAAAAGGTCAGAAGTTCAAATCCAACAGCTGCTCCTTGGGAACCCTATGGGGAAGCTCTACTCTGTCCTATAGGGTTGCTATGAGTCAAAACCAATTTAAGAGCAGCACCTAACAACAACATAATAAATTTCAAAAAAAAAAGAACTGGAGGTGGCGCCAAGATTGTGGAGTAGTCAGATGCTTCTGGTGGACCCTCTTACAACAAAGACCTGAAAAAAACAAGTGATTTGATTATATATGGCAATCTGGAAGCCCTGAATATCAAAGGCAGAGTAGAGGAACCGGACTGAGTGACAGGGAGAGGGAGAGATGCTTCAGAAGCAGCGAGGAGTTGCCAGACCTGACCTGGTGAGAGCCTGAGCCCTTCAGGCCTGAGCAATTCGGGGGTGAGTGGTGAGGCAGGCAAGCAGCAGTGCTCAGGAGGCAGGTTTTCCACACCAGGAGAGACCCAGCGCCAGAGAGTCTACTTGGCCACCCAGAACCAGTGAGAAGCAGCCCTCATTGGCGAAAGATAAGTAACTGTGTACAGCTTACCACGAGGACCAAAAACACACCCCTTAGGGAAAAACCTCTCTCTCATTTATCTCCCCGCTCCCTTCTCTGTACTGGGTCCTGGACTGACTTCAGCAATGTTGCATCCCCTGGGCCAGAAGTAGGATCTGTCACATACCTGGAGCCATTCTCCCTGCCTTGGAGAGTGAACAAATTAACAAACGGGAAAAAATAAACTGCCAGCTCCCCTAAGCCAGGAACCCGGAGTAGGCACAGCTCCTTTGCTTAGGCACAGGCATAAGGGAACCAGGGACTTTGAGAGCCTTTCCCCCTGCATAGACTTGTGTGGGCCCATCTCAACAGCATAGGCCCTCATCACCACAGTACAACAGGGTATATACCAGAACTCTAACTTCAACTGTTTCAGCTGTGAAGTGGCAGGTACTTGACACTTGACACTGCTCTGCCCATTAAGCAGGGTCTTCACCTACCCACATCAGGGGCCTGAGGACTGGTGGCTCCACCCACTCAACCTAGCCACCTGCAATAGGGACCCATGAATAAGAGCTGCCCCCCAGTCCTTACAACCAACAGCATTAGGTGCCCATAGTCCAGCTGCAAAACCCACCCACCTACGCACTCTAGGGAACAGGGACATACCTTCCTACTGGACACTCGGGGGTAGCTGTCAGCCCCCTACCTTGCTCAGTGTGTGTCCCCCTACTGCAGCCAGATGCCTGTGCCTACACCAATTACCCATGCCTGTCTAGGACTGTAAGTGAGAGCCTACACCACACATTTGGTGGCTATCTACCTGGACACCTGAGCTGTATCCATACAGGAGGAGTGGGCGGACTCCTGAGCTTGCATACCTAGTAACAGATTTAACCACCTGGTGACAGGACATTAGAGCTTCAAAGCTGCCAATAATCAAACTAGCTCATACAAGCAGCCTATTTGGGCATAACAAAACAAAACAAGAAGCTAGGACATGGTAAGCAAACATAAAATAAATATAACAACTTACTGATGGTTAGGAGACAACAGTTAAAATCAAATCACATAAAGAGGCAATCCATGATGGCTTCAGCAAGCTCCCAAAATAAAAAATCTAGAAATTTTCCAGAAGAGGAAAATTTCTTGGAATTACCAGAGACAGAATACAAAAGATTAATATACAGAACACTTCAAGCAATTAGGAAGGAAATTAAGCAAAACGAAGAACACACAATAGAGGAAATTAAAAAGATTAGAGAACAGCATAATGACAAATTTAACAGGCTGCAAGAATCCACAGAGAAACAGCAATAAGAAATCCAGAAGATCAACAATAAAATTTCAGAATTAGACAACTCAATAGAAAGTCATAGGAGCAGAATTGAGGCAATGGAAGTCAGAATTAGTGAGAGTGAAGATGAAGCACTTGACATCAACTTATTTGAGGGAAAATCAGATAAAAGAAATTTAAAAAATGAAGAAACCCGAAGAATTATGTGGGACTCTATCAAGAAGAATAACCTACGAGTGACTGGAGTACCAGAATGGGGGTATAACAGAAAATACAGAGAATTGTTCAAAATTTGTTGGCAGAAAACTTCCCTGCTATTGTGAAAGATGACAAGATGTCCATCCAAGATGCTCATCGAACCCCACATAAGGTAGATCCCAAAAGAAAGTCACCAAGACATATTATAATCAAACTTACCAAAACCAAAGATAAAGAGAGAATTTTAAGAGCTGCTAAGGATAAACGAAAAGTCATCTACAAAGGAGATTCAATAAGAATAAGCCCGGATGACTCAGCAGAAACGATGCAGGCAAGAAGGCAATGGGATGACATATATAAAGCCTTGAAGGAAAAAAACTGCCAGCCAAGAAGTATATATCCAGCAAAACTGTCTCTCAAACATGATGGCAAAATTAGGGCATTTCCAGATAAACAGAAGTTTATGGAATTTGCAAAAACCAAACCAAAATTACAAGAAACACTAAAAGGAGTCCTCTGGTTAGAAAATCAGTAGCATCAGATAACAATGCAAGACTAGAACACAGGACAGAGCAAACAGATATCGACTCAGACAGGGATGTCACAAAAATACATCAAAGCTAAAACATTGAAAATAGAGAAACGGAGATATCAATATGTAAAAAATGACAACTTTAAAACAAAAAAGAAGGACTTAAAAAATGTAGACATAGGTTTTGCACATGGAGACAAAGTCAAGGCAATACAAAGAAATAAAAGACTGGTATAAACTTAGAAAAAATAGGGGTAAATATTAAGGTAACCACAGAGGAAACTAACAATCCTACAACTCAAAATAAAAAACTAGAAAAATATAAAGACTCAGCAAACACAAAATCAACAAACTCAACAACAATGAAAAAGGTGAAAAGAAAAATGACTCAGCACAGAAAATTAAGTGGAACAAAGAAACAGTGAACAACACACAAAAAAAGACTTCAAAATGACAGCACTAAACTCATACCTATCAATAATTATGCTGAATGTAAATGGACTAAACCCAACAATAAAGAGACAGTGACTGGCAGATTGGATAAAAAAAATATGATCTGTTTATATGCTACCTACAACAGACACACCTTAGACTTAAAGACACAAAAACTAAAACTCAAAAGATGGAAAAGCATATATCAAGCAAACAACACTCAAAAAAGACTAGGAGTGGCAATATTAGTCTCTGACAAAATAGACTTTAAAATAAAATCCACCACAAAGGATGAGGAAGGACACAATATAATGATTAAAGGGTCAATACACCAGGGAGACATAACTATAATAAATATTTATGCACCCAACGACAGTGTTCCAAAATACATAAAACAAACTCTCACAGCACTGAAAAGAGAGATAGACAGCTCCACAATAGTAGTAGGAGACTTCAACACACCACTTTTGGTGAAGGACAGAACGTCCAGAAAGAAGCTCAACAAAGACACAGAAGAGCTAAATGCTACCATCAACCAACTGGATCTCATAGACATATACCGAACACTCCACCCAACAGCAGCCAAGTATACTTTCTTTTCCAATGCACATGGAACAGTCTCCAGAATAGACCACATATTAGGCCATAAAGCAAGCCTTAACAAAATCCAAAGCATCGAAATATTACAAAGCATTTTTTCTGACCATAAAGCCATAAAAGTAGAAATCATCAACAGAAAAAGCAAAGAAAAAAACAAACATGTGGAAACTGAACAACACCTTGCTCAAAAACTACTGGGTTATAGACGAAATTAAGGACAGAATAAAGAAATTCATAGAATCAAACAAGAATGAAAACGCATCCTACCAGAACCTTTGGGAAACAGCAAAAGCAGCGCTCAGAGGTCAGTTTATAGCAATAAATGCACACATCCAAAAAGAAGAAAGGGCCAAAATCAAAACACTAACCCTACAGCACAAGCAAATAGAAAGAGAGCAGCAAAAGAAGCCTTCAGGCACCAGAAGAAAGGAAATAATAAGAATTAGAGCAGAATGAAGTGAAATAGAGACTAGAAAAACAATTGAAAGAGTTAACAAGCCTAAAAGCTGGTTCTGTGAAAAGATCAACAAAACTGATAAACTATTGGCAAAACTGACAAACTATTGGCAAAACTGACAAAAGAAAAACAGGAGAGGAAGCAGATAACCTGTATAAGAAATGAGATTGGTGATATCACAACAGACCTAACTGAAATTAGAAGAATCTAACAGAATACTATGAAAAATTGTACTCTAACAAATTTGAAAACCTAGAAGAAATGCACAAATTTCTAGAAACTCACTACCTACCTAAACTAGCACAAACAGAGGTAGGTAGAACAACTAAATAAACACATAACACAAGAGAGATTAAAAAGGTAATTAAAAAACTCACAACAGAAAAAAGCCCTGGCCCAGATGGCTTCACTGGAGAATTCTACCAAACTTCCAGGGAAGAGTTAACACCACTACTACTCAAGGTATTTCAGAGCATAGAAAAGGATGGAATAACCCCAGTCTCATTCTATGAAGCCAGCATAACCCTGATACCAAAACCAGGTAAAGACACCACAAAAAAAGAAAATTACAGACCAATATCCCTCATGAACATTGACACAAAAATCCTCCACAAAATTCTAGCCAATAGAATTCAGCAACATATCAAAAAAATAATTCACCATGATCAAGTAGAATTTATACCAGGTATGCAGGGAGGGTTCAACATTAGAAAAACAACCAGTGTAATCCACCACAAAAATGAAGCAAAAGACAAGAACCACATGATCTTATCAATCAATGCAGAAAAGGCATTTGACAAAGTCCAACATCCATTCATGATAAAAACTCTCAACAAAATAGGAATAGAAGGGAAATTCAATATAATTAAGGGCATTTATACAAAGCCAACAGCCAACATCATCCTAAACGGAGACTTTCAAAGCATTCCCTTGAGAATGGGAACCAGACAAGGATGCCCTTTATCACCACTCTTATTCAACATTATGCTAGAGCAGTTAGGCTAGAAAAAGAAAAAAAAGCCATCCAAATTGGTAGAAAAGAAGTCAAAGTACCTCTATTTGCAGATTCTATGATCTTATACTAAGAAGACCCTGAAGAATCCACAAGAAAACTACTGGAACTAATAGAAGATTTCAGCAAAGTTTCAGGATACAAGATAAACTTACAAAAATCAGTTGGATTCTTCTACACCAACAAAGAGAACCTCAAAGAGGAAATCACCAAGTCAATACCATTTACAATAGCCTCCAAGAAGATAAAATACTTAGAAATAAATCTAACCAGAGACTTAAAAGATCTATACAATGATAACTATAAGACACTACTGCAAGAAACCAAAAGAGACTTGCATAAGTGGAAAAACATACCTTGATCATGGATAGGTAGACTCGACATTGTGAACATGTGAATTCTACCCATAGCAATCTACAGATAGAATGCAATCCTGAGCCAAATTCCACCAGCATTTTTTAATGAGATGGAGAAACAAATCACCAACTTCATATGGAAAGGGAAGAGGCCTCGAATAAGTAAAGCATTACTCAAGAAGAAGAAAAAAGTGGGAGGCTTCACACTACCTGATTTTAGAACCTATTATACCACCATGGTAGTCAAAATGCCTGTTACCGGTACAACAACGGGTACATAGACCAATGGAACAGAATTGAGAATCTAGACATAAATCCATCCACCTATGAGCAGCTGATATTTGACAAAGGCTAAAAGTCTGTTAACTGGGGAAAAGACAGTCTCTTTAATAAATGGTGCTGGCATAACTGTATATCCGTCTGCAAAATACTGAAAAAAGACCCATACCTCACAGCATGCACAAAAACTAACTCCAAATGGATCAAAGACTTAAATATAAAATCAAAAACGACAAAGATCTAAAGATCATGGAAGAAAAAATAAGGACAATGCTAGGAGCCCTAATACATGGCATAAACACAATACGAACCAAAAGTAACAATGCACAAGCACCAGAATGAGACCAGATAAACGGGAACTCCTAAAGATCAAACACTTATGCTCATTCAAAAGACTTCACCAAAAGAGTAAAAAGACAACCTACAGACTGGGAAAAAAATTTTGGCTACAACAAATCTGTTCAGCATCTAATCTCTAAAATCTACAAGATACTGCAAAACTTCAACAACAAAAAGATAAATAACCCAATTAAAAAATAGGCAAAGGATATGAACAGGCACTTCCCCAAAGAAGATATTTAGGCAGCTAACAAACACATGAAGAAACGCTCACTATCATTAGCCATTAGAGAAATGTAGATCAAAACTACAATGAGATATCATCTCACCCCAACAAGGCTAGCATTAATTCAAAATAACACAAAATAATAAATGCTGGAGAGGTTGTGGAGAGACTGGAACACTTTTACACTATTGGTGGGAATGTAAAATGGTACAACTGCTTTGAAAATCTATTCAGCGCTTCCTTAAAAAGCTAGAAATAGAAGTACTGTATGATCCAGATATCACACTGCTTGGAATATATCCTAGAGAAATAAGAAAGAGACGTCACATGAATAGATATATGCACACCCCTGTTCATTGCAGCACTGCTCACAATAGCAAAAAGATGGAAACAACCTAGGTGCCCATCAATGGACAAATGGATAAACAAATTATGGTATATCCACACAATGGAACACTACCCAAGGATAAAGAACAAGATGAAGCCGTGAAACATAACATGGAGGAAGCTGGAGGTCATTATGCTAGTAAATTTCGTCAGTCATAGGAGGACAAATATTGTATAAGACCACTATTATAAGAACTCAAGAAAAGGCTTAAACACAGAAGAAAACATTCTTTGTTGGTTAGGAGGGTCAGGAGGGAGGGTGGGGTTTATTTACTAACTAGACAGTAGATAAGAATTATCATAGGTGAAGGGAAGGGCAGCACACACTACAGGGGAAGTCAGCATAACTGGACTAAACCAAAGCTAAGAAGTTTCCTGGATACAATCAAACACTTTGAGGGACAGTGTAGTAGCAGTAGGGGTCTGGGGTCCATGCTTTCAGGGGACATCTAGGTCAACTGGCACAACAAAGCTTATTAAGAAAACGTTCTGCATCCCACTTTGGTGAGTGGCATCTGGGGTCTTAAAAACTTGCAAGCAGCCATCTAAGATGCATCAATTTGTCCTGACCACCGGGAGTAAAGGAGAATGAAGAACACCAAAGACACAAGGAAAGTATTAGCCCAAGAGACAGAAAGGGCCACATAAACCAGGGACTTCATCAGCCTGAGACCAGAAGGACTAGATGGTGCCCAGCTACCACCAATGACCACCCTGACAGGGAACACAACAGAGAGTCCTGGATGGAGCAGGAGAAAGGTGGGGTGCAGAACTCAAATTCTAGTAAGAAGACCAGACTTAATGCCCTGACTGAGACTGGAGGAACCCTGGAAAGCATGACCCCTGGATTCTCTATCAGCCCAGAACAGAAACAATTTCCGAGGCCAACTCTTCAGACAGGGATTAGACTGGACTGTGGGACATAAAGTGATACTCATGAGGAGTGTGCCTCTTAGCTCAAGTAGATACAAGAGACAAAATGGGCGGCTTCTGTCCAGAGGTGAGATGGGAAGGTGGAGAAGGTTAGGAGCTGGTTAAATGGATGTAGAGAATCAGGGTTGGAAAGGAGGAGTGTGCTGTCACAGTATGGGGAGAGCAATTAAAGTCACATAACAAAGTATGTATAAATTTTTGTATGGGAAAAAGGAAAAAAAATTATTTCCTATTATTAAAACATGAAGAAATAAAGATATGAATCATTAAAGATTTAAGAAATAAATGATACTGATTAACTGAGGTATATATTTTCTAAAAATCACAAAACTACTTGGACAAATTAAGTTGAGAACCAGGTGGAGGCTAAGAATGGGTCCAAAGATGAAGAAAAGAGGAGAAAGAAGGAATCAGAAGCTCCATTTTATCCTTTGGCTGCTAAAAAGTTTGTCGGAACCTAGCCTTAACTAGAATAAAAAGTAAATTCCAACACCTACTAAGAATCAGTGGGTCTTAAATTTAAAAATATTAGATTTATGTATTTATTGTCCATTTCAATAGTGACTTGTGCCATAAAATTCCCCGTATCATTAGCTCAGTGGCCATATCACATACCACCATAGCTTAAAAATGTACGTAATGAAGATTTCTTGCCTATGATATTTCTATGATATTTCTGCCTATGATATTTTGATTGCCTCATATTAAATGTGCACTTTAAACTACTATGATAATTATCATTTTACTAAATGACTTCACTCTATCTCCTAGCTGTCCTTCAAGACTTAGCTCACAGGGTTTCTCATCTACAGAGACTTCTCTAACCCCTTAAGGAACTGAACTTTGTTTCTGCCACATACTTTTACATTACGTTGGAATTATCTTTTATACATATAAGAACAGCATCGAACACGATGCTTGACACAGAGTACACACTTAAAAATAATTTGTATTAAAAAGAGAGAAAGAGTAAAAAGAAAGAAAGGGCTGATTGGTTTCCTTGAGGACAGAGACTTTACTGTTATTGTTAGTTGCCATTGTGTCAATTCCAACTCATGGTGACCCCATGTGTGCAGAGTACAACAGCTCTATAAGGTTATCAAGGCTGTGACCTTTCAGAAGGCCACATGACCTGTCTTCCAAGGCACCTCTGGGTGGGTTCAAACAACCAATCTTTCAGCTAGTAGTCGAGTGCTCAACAATTTGCACCACCCAAGGACTCCATGAGACTTTACTAGACACAAGGAAATAAAATAACATCTTTGCCCACAACACAGTCACAGTCATGGAGGAGAATAGCAACATAATTGTCACAGGTGACATTAACTGAGCACTTACTATGTGCCAGGCCCTCCTGTACATACAGCTACCATTATTCTCATTTTTATAGATGAGCACACTGAGAAAGAGAAATTATGCAACAAGCTCAAAGTCACAGTTAGTAAATGGTGAAGCCACACTTTAAATCTTGGCAATCTGAGCAGAAGCATAACTAGGGTATGGCAGGTATTGCACCAGACCTGGATGCATGGCACTGCTTTATAGTTTCAATTAACCCAGTACCACCAGTGGCATATCTACAGAAAATGGTGGCTATGGCAAGCACTGAAATTGTGCCCCTGTCCAAACATCTGATAACTTCACCATATTATCAGCTCAAAAATACAAGTCAAGCTCATTAATCTTTTAATTAATACATTACCATGCCTGAGGAAGGATGTTGGGCTGTACTAACAGAAACTTCCAGTGGCACGGCGTGCCCTGGGCAGGGGTAATACCCTAGATACACCACTGAATTTAGATCCTATACTCATAACCAGTACTCTCTACTCCCTTCCATCCTTCCAAATAAACAGTTAACAATAGTGCCTCATGTCAAAGGAGGAATCTTCTCTGAGTGCCAAAGGAAGATAAAGGAAGGAGTATTCTGCCCAAGTGGGAGAAGTGAGGTTGTCTGGGTGGGGATGGGGGGTAGGTTAAGGAAGGTGTTTACAGCAGAGGTGATTCTGGGGGCTTCATCTTAAATTAAGGACAGGGATTTGTCAAATAATTGTTGGGATTGGGGAGGGTGGAGTTGAGAGAGGAAAGACAAGCCTAGGCAAAAGGAAATATTTCCCATATTTCAGAGATCTAAATGTGCATGGTATATTTTCTGTGTGCAATGAAGGTAGTGGGGGGAAGGAAGAAGGGGAGCAAGAAGTGGCTGGAAAGTCTCAGTGTGCTGTGAACTGATTGTGAAGGATTTTTTTCTCATTCTTATTCAACACTCAACAATTAACAAATATTTATTGAATGTCCACTGTATGCTCACAGCATATAAACATAAAATCACAAAACAGAAATCCTTATATAGAGTTTGCATATTCACATAAGCACTAAGAAGTGAAAAATGCTATGAAGGAAAATAAAGCAATCTAAGGAGAGACTGGAAGGGATAGGTGCTACTTGAGATAGGGAAGTGAGAGAAGACCTTATTGATAAGGCATTTGAGCAGAGACTTAACATGAAGGAAAACTATCTTTGAAGCAGGGAAAAGTCCATGAAGGATTTTAAGCAGGAATGTGACAATCAGATTTCCTTTTTTTCCTTTTCCAAAGCCAATTCTGGTTGATGGCTTGGTGGGAGAGAGGGAGTGGAGGTTGTTGGGAAGAAGAGGGACCACTTAGAAAATGATTGTTATAGTTCAGACGAGAAAGTATGAGAGACTGAACTACAGCAGCAGCAGGGGTTATGTGGTTTCAAAACAAGAACATGCTCCCAGTGTGACCTAGAATGCTGAGGGAGCCACTTTCCAGTAACTTGGATGAGAGGCAACCATAGACATGCTAAAAGCCAGAAGGATGCAGGAAAAGCTGGCAAAGAGAAATGCCAAGAATTATTTATTGCTCAGCCTGCAGCTTCAGTGGATATGGACATGAATGACTGAAGAGAGAATCTGACCCATTTCCTCACTTACAGAAGCATGTATAACAAGAAAGGAGGAAGAAAACTTTGAAGCAGGCTTTAGCTTACAATGGTGGCACTGTCTAATGCTTTTATTACCACGGACAAATATGGGAGATAAAGAATTCTAATGCCAACTAATGGTTTTCCACCCAAATGGATATTAACCTTGCCATGCTCAATCCCCTGTGTTTGTGTGCCCACCATGTGCGCCCTCCACGATGGTCAGTAGCACTCTCCACAGATACAATGAAGCAAGGTTCTGTGAGCCTGCAGAGCAGGGTGTGGGTAGATGCCCTGCATTGGAACAGGGTGCAGAGGTAGATGTGGTATGCAGACAGGAATGAGGGACAAGGAAGGCAAGGGTGTGCCTGAGCTACCTTCATTGGCTCTGCTGTTACAGGATTAAAATTAACTACCCGGGATGAAGACTATCACCAAAGACCACTATAGAGGGTCATTCAAGACAATGGCCACCCTGGAGGCTGAGAGTAGCATGAACCCCTTTTCCCTCCTCTAAAAACTCACAGAGCTGAGGTGGGATTTAAAGGATAAGTAAAAGAATCAGTTAAACCAGAACTTCTGCAAATAAATAACAGTTGTGCCACAAGATACTAATGGCTATACATTTTTTCAGAGTACTATAAAATTAAAAGATCTTAAAACAATTGTCCTCAAATTTACAATAGTGGGAATTATGCTTGACTAATATTAAGCTGAAAGAACTGAAGAAAAAATTCAAGCCTCGAGTTGCAATATTGAAGGATTATATGGGAAAAATATTCCACAACCCAGGAAGCATCAAAAGAAGATAGAAGGAATATAGAGTCATCGTACCAAAAAGAATTGGTTGATGTTCATCCATTTCAGGAGTTAGCATACGATCAAGAACCAACGGTACTGAAGGAAGAAGTCCAAGCTGCACTGAAGGCAATGGTGAAAAACAAGGCCCCAGGAATTGACAGAATGCCAATTGAGATGTTTCTACAAACAGATGCAGTGCTGGAGGTGCTCACTTGTCTATGCTAAGAAATTTGGAAGACAGCTACCTGGTCAACTGACTGGAAGAAATTAATATTTATGCCTATTCTCAAGAAAGGTGATCCAATCAAATGGGGAAATTATTGAACAATATCATTAATATCACACACAAGTAGAATTTTGCTGAAGATCCTTCAAAAGCAGCTGCAGCAGTATATCAACAGGGACCTGCAAAAAATTCAAACCAGATTCAGAAGAGGATGTGGAACGAGGGTTACCATTGCTGATGTCAGATGGATCCTGGCTAAAAGCAGAGAATACCAGAAAGATGTTTACCTGTGTTTTATTGACTATGCAAAGGCATTCAACTGCATCGATTGTAACAAATTATGGATAACATTGCGAAAGATGGAAATTCCAGAACACTTAATTGTGCTCATGGGGAATTATACATAGATCGGGGGCAGTCTTTCAAACAGAGTAAGGGGATACTGCATGATTTAAAGTCAGGAAAGGTGTGAATCAGGGTTGTATCCTTTCACCATACTTATTCAATCTGTATGCTGAGCAAATAATCTGAGAAACTGGACTATATGAAGAAGAACGGGGCATCAGGATTGGAGGAAGACTCATTAACAACCTGTGATATGCAGATGACACAACCTTGCTTGCTGAAAGCGAAGAGGACTTGAAGCCCTTACTGATGAATATGGAAGACTACAGCGTTCGGTATGGATTACACCTCAACATAAAGACAACAAAAATCCTCACAACTGGACCAATAAGCAACATCATGATAAACGGAGAAAAGATTGAAGTTATCAAGGATTTCACTTTACTTGGATCCACAAGCAACACCATGGAAACAGCAGTCAAGAAATCAAAAGACACCTTGCATTGAGCAAATCTGCTGCTAAAGACCTCTTTAAAGTGTTTAAAAGCAAAGATGTCACCTTGAAGACTAAGGTGCACCTGACCCAAGCCATAGTGTTTTCAATCACCTCACATGCATGTGAAAGCTGGACAATGAATAAGGGAAGACCAAAGAAGTATTGATGCCTTTGAGTTGTGGTGCTGGCAAAGAATACCGAATGTACCATAGACTGTTAGAATGAACAAATCTGTCTTGGAAGAGTACAACCAAAATGTTCCTTAGAAGCAAGGACAGTGAGACTATGTCTCACATACTTTGGACATGTTATTAAGAGAGATCAGTCCCTGGAGAAGGATATCAAGCTTGGTAAAGTAGAGGGCCAGCGCAAAAGAGGAAGATCCTCAACAGGATAGACTGACACAGTGACTGCAACAATGGGCTCAAGCATAACAATTGTGAGGGTGCCACAGGACCGGGCAGTGTTTCATTCTGTTGTATATGGGGTTGCTTTGAGTCGGAACTGACCCGACAGCACCTAACAACAACAAAAATGAAGCACTCTACTGCTAACCAAAAGGTTGGTGGTTCAAATCCACCAGCTGCTCTGCAGAAGGAAGATGTTTCAGTCTGCTTCCATAAGGATTACAGCCTTGGAAACCCTATGTGGCAGTTCTACTCTGTCCTACAGGGTAGCTATGAGTAGAAGTCAACCCAGCAGCAAAGACTTGTTGTTGTAGTATTTGTAGAGATCCTTCTGTATGTTTCCTGTACTGATAAATTCTTAATTTGCTGGGAAGGCTGTATGAATAGCCATCTGCAGAGTGTGCTTTGTAAAGGCTATATAATGCCAGACTCAGGTATACAATATAATTTTTCTGAGTGTGCCTTGATGTACCAAGACTAGTGGCACTGGATTAAATTCTAGTTTGTTTTTTTTGCCAGGATGTGATTTGTGACTAAGTCTTGGTTACCACAGTGCCCCTTGCCACCTACCACAGACCCTGGCACCATGTAGAGTTCAATAACTGCTTGCTGAGTCTGGGAAAGCTGATTAAGGTCCTTGGGAAGCTATTTTAGGAACTCTAGTGGCTATGTTGGCAGCTGGGGGCCCACTTAGGGGCCAAAGATACCTTCAGTTTGCAAAGCATTTTTGCTCTGGAGAGCTAAGAGGAAACAGAGGTGGGCAGAGAGGAAGGAAAGCTGACTGCTTGCCAGATTTAAGAGGCAGGGTGATAAGAGAGCTTTCAACGTTTTCCTTGAACATGTTCAGTCCATGCTCTCCAGGGAGGAAAGATGGCTAATGGCCCTGGCAGAAGCTCTACTCACATTTGCCCAGAGTGGCCCCTCCAATAAACAATAGAGTAGTATCATTACACACTTCTACACTTTCGTCTATCCCTGCCTCACAACAGGAAGCAGGGGAACCGGGGGAAGGAGGCAGTGAGAGAAAGAATGTATGAACGAGAAATAGCCACACAGTTTTCCACTCACTGATTTCTCCAAGTGGGAGACATACTGGTATATGAGATAACTGATAGGAAAAGGACTTTGAACTTAAAGTGTCCTATAATTGTTAGATACATTTATATCAGTTTTACTCTACTTTGTTATTAAAAGTATTTATTTGTCTTCTTTCTTGTACTGGTTTTCTATTGC
The DNA here is from genome assembly GCA_030035585.1 of Dugong dugon. Lineage (NCBI taxonomy): Eukaryota > Metazoa > Chordata > Mammalia > Sirenia > Dugongidae > Dugong > Dugong dugon. The sequence goes on along the minus strand of CM057461.1, from coordinate 160,698,509 downwards.
TGCTGTAACAAATCACCATATACTTAGAGGCTTAAAACAACACAAATGTATTTTCTAATAGCTCTGGTGGTCAGAAGTCTACTCTTCCTATTAATGCTGATCCTACTTGCCTATTAAAGGCTAAAATCAAGTAAATAAACTTAAATATTGATTTCCCTAAAGAAAGTTCTACTTTATAATGAAATGAAAACAAAACAAAACTAGAGTATTGAGGAAAGATTATGTGATCTTCAATCCCAGAAATATTTATGAAGAAATTGGACAACCTTCTACTCTGATGATTCAGATGCTAACTGAAGAGAGGAGGATTAGAGATGATAATGAGGCACCGCACAGATGAGAGCAGACATTTGTCATCTAACCAACAGCCTTCATCTTTGAAAATAGAACACCAAGTTTGTTCACCTTCCTCTGAGCATCCAAGTCCTTCAACTGAAGTCACTCCTCCAGACCCAGCCAGGGGGCTCAATCATAATTGATTTAAGCCATTCATGGTCATCTCATTCTTTTGCCAAGTGATAAGTTTAGGTACGGATGTGTGATAAAATTCTATCCAGTGAAAAGTGAGAAGAAATCCATTGGGGTGCTTGCAAGGAGGTTTTCTTCACACTTAAGAACAAATCTGACAGGGATATTTCCTTTTTCTACTTCTTCATATTGTTATCTTCATAAGATCGCCTGGAACTGTGGCAGCCACCTTGGTAATCAGCAAAAGAGAATGGTAGAAGGGAAAGAAGGAAGTCTTTGTTGACATCTTTGAGCCAAACTTATAACTACCCTAACTTCAAACTTCTAGACTTGTAAGATAATAAGTATTATCAGTATTGAGGCAACTTGCGTATATATGTTTTATCTGTTATTTGCAGTCTGTGGTAGATTAAAGATGTCTACAAACCCCTTTTAATTTCTCCTGTTGAGAGGGGAAGTCTAATTCCACTCTCCTTGAAACTAGGCTGGCCCTGGTGACTTCTTTGATCAATAGAATACAATGGAAGACTTATGAGGTTAGGTCACAAGAAGCTTTGCAGCTTCTATGCATTTCTCTTAGAATGCTCACTCTGAGGGAAGTCAGAGGCAACATAAAATGTTCACCTATCCTGAGACCACCATGTCGTGAAAAACTCAGGCTACATGGAGATGCAACATGTAGGCCCTCCGGTTGATAGCTCTAGCTGAGCTCCTAAGCCAACATCCAGCATCAACTACCAGTCACATGAATGTTCATCTTAAATACCCAACCCAGTCAAGCCTCAGGTAACTCCAGCCCCAGCTATCATCCTGCTGCAACCACATGAAAGATCTTGAGTTAAGAATCACACAGCAGAGCCCAGTCATCAACTCGAGAATCATGAGCGATCATAATAAATTGTTTTAAGGCACCAAGTTTTATAGTGGTCTGTTAAGCGGTAGCAGGTAACAAGAACACAGCCAAAGCATCCAAATGATAAAAGATCTAGAAATCTGTGAACAAATTTCTTTATAAAAGATCTAGAATCTGTGAACAAATTTGTTTGCACAAAGGCCTTCCAAGGAATTCAAGGAAGTAATGGAAAAAATGCCATTACCATGAAACTCAAAGGGCCTGTACTGCTGTCACAAAAAAGAGGGCGCTGCTAAGGCTTGAGACATAAACAGGAACCACAAAGTGACAAGAAATGGAAAGTAGGCATGGTTTTGAGCCCTTTCTGGAATTCTGTAAGCATTTGGGAGCTTTAAATAATAGCTGGAAAATTCACTGAATCATTTGTTATACAATCAATAAATACTGAGAAATGTATTAGGGGAGGAAGACAGACAAGTAAATGGATATGATATAAACAGAATAGGAACTCGGTAGTCCATTGTAATTGTCATTATTGTTGTCACTCTCTTTGCTACCCAACACTGCTGCACTGTGCCTGAACATTGCTATTCCTCAAGCACAGCTGTTCTGAGCACACTCCTTTCCATGATTCTATATGGCTTGGCCATAGAGACCCTCCCTGCTGCCCTCAGGGCCTCAGCACTTAGTGTTCAGTGATTCACAGCAACCCTATAGGACAGAGTAGAACTGCCCACAGAGGGTTTCCGAGGAGTGGCTGGTGGATTCAAACTGCTGACCTTTGGTTAGCAGCCGAGCTCTTAACCACTTCGTCACAGGGCTCCATCAATGGTCTAAAAACAAACTATTTACACCACCATGAGGGCTGGCAACAAGGGTGGGCACGGGACAGGGAGGGAAAGGAGCTTAGTCTCCAGGAACACAAGTTGGTCTCTCCTTCTTGGCATGGGGGTAGGGGTGAAGGGAGATATTATATCCTTCCCTAGTGTCATGGATTGAATTGTGTCCCCAGAAATATCTGTCAACTTGGCTGGGTCATGATTCCCAGTATTGTACAATTGTGTACCATTTTGTAATCTGATGTGAATTCCTTATGTGTTGTAAATTACTATGATCTAATAAGATGGATTAGCAGCAGTTATACCCATGAGGTATACAAGATTGGATACTGTCTTAAGCCAATCTCTTTTTAGATATAAAAGAGAAGTGAGCAGTGACACATGGAAACCTCACACCAAGAAAGCAGTGCCGGGAGCACAGCGTTTCCTTTGGACCTGAGGTTCCTGCACTGAGATGCAACCAGACCAAGGGAAGACTGATGACACAGACCTTCCTCCAGAGCAGACAGAGAAAGCGTTCCCTTGGAGCTGATGCCCTGAATTGGGACTTGTAGCCCACTGGAATGTGAGAGAATAAACTTTTCTTTGTTAAAGCCATCCACTTGTGGTATTTCTGTTAGAGCAGCACTAGATGATTAAGATATCTAGTGAGTCCACAAGAAAGAGAAAACAGTTCTTATTTTCCTTTTTCTAATAGCTCACTCTATTACACATGTTATTTGTGAAAAGAGAATTTGGCATTGAGTACGTGGGAAAAAAAAATCATTTTGAACTCTTGCAATATATACAAGTTGTTTATTGAATCAAAATGATTAAAGGACATATAAGATGAAATATTTGAAGGCAAAAAGTTCATGAAAAAGGATTTTCCTTATTTATAGCCCAGCCTTCTCTTGAAACAAACAGTATTCAGTTCATATCAGGAATAATTAATAGACCTGAGAAAGCAATACTCCTAACAAAGGTGATACTGAAAAGTGCCTATTGCGTTAAAAAGCAAAATATATTACACAGCATAAAATTGTCCTGTACATCCGTATCATAAATTCAATCTTTCCAAAAATATGAAAACATTTTAAGGCTTTAGAAATCAAACTCAATCAGCCTAGCATGAAAGTAAGTCTCAATACTGATGGATTAAAGTGCCAACTTGAAGCAGTAACATTTAACAAAAACTGGCAGCAGTTTAAAAGAGGTCATTTCCAGAGGCATCATCACTGAACACAGTTTCTTGGAATATACCCACTGTCTCAGTCATCTAGTGCTGTTCTAACAGGAATACCACAAGTAGATAGTTTTAACAAAGAGAAACTTACTGTCTTCACAGTCCAGTAGGCTACAAGTCCAAATTCAGAGCATCAGCTCCAGAAAAGGCTCTGTCAGCTCTGGAGAAAGGTCCTTGTGATGCATCAGTCTTTCCTTGGTCTGGGAGCATCTCAGCACAGGAACCTCAGGTCCAAAGGACGTGCTCTGCTCCCAGCACTGCTTTCTTGGTGGTGTGAGGGTCCCGTGTGTCTCTGCTCACTTCTCCCTTTTATATCTCAAAAGAGATTGTGTTAAGACACTATCTAATCTTGTCAGCCTCATCCGTATAACCTTATCACAGTGAAAGAATTTACAACACATAAGGAGATCACATATAATCTCATCATAGTGATAGAGTTTACAACACATAAGGAAATCACATCAGATTACACAATCATACAACACTGGGAATCATGACCCAGCCAAGTTGCTGCACACATTTTTGGGGGGACGCAATTCAATCCATGACACCCACTAACCAAATCCCACTGCAGTCAAGTCAATTTCAACTCACAGTGACTCTGTAGGACACAGTAGAACTGCCTCATAGGGTTTTCAAGGCTGTAAATCTTTACTAAAGCAGACTGCCATGTCTTTCTCCCCGGAGCGGCTAGTAGGTTCAAACCGCCAACCTCTCAGTTAGCAGTGGAGTACTTTAACCACTGTGCCACCAGGGCTCCTTTCTTGCAATATAGAGAGAGCTAAATAATACAGGAGTTGTGACTTTTCTTTCCATCACAAAGGAAACATACCCCATGGAAAGTTAATTACATTTGGAATCAGAAGACATGGCTCTTATTCTGGTACTGCAAACATCACACTGTGTGAATTTCAGCAAGTCACTGACCCAGAAGCTCCTTTCCTCATCTGTACCTTGGGGATAATTTCACCTCAGTGCCTTATGCAAAAAAACACATGCATGCCCTTTTCAAAATCCTATAAAAATGTGAACTATCATTGTTGTTATTATTGTCAGTGCTAGTCTTGCTATAGTTGAGACAGGGTCCTAGACAAGATAGAGAGGATTATGCTCTAAGAACTTAGAGCACATAATGTGCTAATGATCTGTGTGTATTTGTGTGTGAGTGAGTGTGTGTGTGTGTGTGTGTTGATCATGCTACAAGAGGGCACTAAGTAGAAAAGCAACATTTTCATGAGAAGTTCTACAAACAAACATTTGGGTAGAATTTTCCTCCTGAGTTAGCTCAAGTCCCTTTACCCTCTTTAGTGTTTTTATTTTTAGCTTCTTCATTACGGAACTATTCAAACATAACACAAAAAATAGAAAGAAATGCATAATGAATTCCTTGTACCTTTCATCCAGCTTCACAATGATCAACATTCCGCTGTTCTTGTTTCTTCACAGGAACCATATTTGTGCTGATCCTTATAAAAGGAATTATTCATTTAGTTGGTGTCAGAATGGTGGGTTTTGCTGCCAACAGCCCAGATTCACTGGAATATGTGGTTTTCGAAAAAAGGGGATATACAGGAGAATGAGAAACCTTTGTGCAGTGTGATTAATTACTTTTGTGTGTGGCCTTTCTAGCCATGGTCTTGTAACTTCCACCCGGGTGATTGGGTGGGACTGTGTGATAGGGTAGTTGCGGCCTACCAGGTGGACTGGTCAGTTTTGCCTTAAAAGAGAGTCAATTCCAGAGCAGAGAGGAGGATCCTATCACCACCAAGGAAGAACAGGCAGGAGCAGAGAGCGCATTTTTTGGACCTGGGATCCCTGTGCTAAGAAGCTCCCGGAATCAGGAGACAGAGAGACAGATACAGAGACTGAGTGAGCAAGCTGTAACCCTGAAGATGGTGAGAAGGGGTGGCAAGAGAGACACAGCAGCAGAAACCTGGCGGCAGGAGACAGCGTGGTGGGCTTCCAAGGTGAGAGAAAGCTGTGTGCCTTTGGGGAGAGGCCTAGGGCCAGGGAAAGGCATGCCTTCTAGCACAGTTGTGGGGAGGCTGTCCTGATGGAAGAACTGTGTCCTGAGTGTTCCTGAGCCTGAACTGTAACTTGTTACTTCCCTAATAAACCCCACAGTTGTGAGTGTGGACTGTAAGATCTGTGTCTAGCCACTGCAATGAATAACCAAACCCAGCAGACAGGTAGACAGTGCTATGGGAAGAATGGTTGGTGTCAGAATTAGTAAGGACGGCAGAGGAGGCTTGTCTGGCCTTTACCTCATGGGAGTCAGCCTTGTGCTATTGATCTTGGTTCTCCTTCCCCCTTGTGGCATTGGAGGAGGCCAGACACTGCCCCCACACCATTTTTTTACACTTTGGTTTCTGGATGAGATAAAAAATATCCGTGGATTGAAGCCAACGGTTATGTTGCAATCAGTTACCCAAGGCAAAAGCTATTCATGGGATTTAGGAAGGGTGGATCTAACTCCTGAGGAATTGGCTAATTGGATACATTGGGAAATACGGAGTGATAAGGAAAGGGCCAGACATACAATTCCTTGGTTTCTGTTATCCGTAATAGCTACAATGGCAGGGAAAAAAAGAATGTAGGGGCTAATATTAGCACCGAACCAAGCCCCAATCTGGTCCAGTCAAAGCTAGACCACTAGTGTCAGGGCCAACCCAGAAAGGAAAAATCAGGTTGGAACAACAGGAAGTTCTTCTATGACCATTGGCCACCAACAAGGTAGTCCAGGAGGGAAACAGGCAAAACCAAGTAACTATAGAAACTAGGGGGTATAGTGTAAAGTAGTTGCTTCAATTTGTAGATCGGTGTTGTCAGCTTCCCTAGCAACCATTACTAAAATGTATTGTGAGAGTAATTTAGGGACAGTGTCTTTAGTTTTGAATGCCACAGAATGGAAGAGTATGCCTGGGTTGATGCAAGACCCACAACTCACCATAGAACAGTCACAAATGATGATGTAAGATTCATTTACACAGAAGGTTAACCTAGAGGGAACGGCCAGCCTGGTGGACTAGATAAAATTTGTAGTGAGATTTGTTTACCCTGAGAAGTGGAACTGCCCCTCTCCCGCTCTAAATACTCAATGAAACACTCCAGAGGAAGCAGAAGGTGTGCTGCTTATGCAAGCCATGCTGGAATGGCTTTATGTTGATCATGATACTCATCCAACGAGCATGCCCCTTACACAGGTCATGGTAAATATGGTAATCAAGGGACCTCCTTCTACATAGGCACCCCATGTAACTTTGCTACTGGGAAACAAAGCAACAATCCAAGAAGCCTTGTCAGATCTGTTGGCACAGCTTCCTCACATGGGTCTTATAGATGGAAGAAACGTAAGGGTGATTTATAGGAGAATGGGGAAAGAACTTACCTCGGCAGGACAGAGATTTTTAGATGGTTACTAAGAAATAGGATTAATATAGCAGACATTGACGGAGTTGAGACAAAGTTTCTAAGACACCACTACAGCAAGTTGAGTAGACCAACAGGAATTCCTGCTGGTCCCCCAATATTAAAGAGGCCTTAAAAAGTCCATCTTATTCACCTCAGCTGGGAGGTATTTAACAATGGGAATTCCCATCTGGGACCGACTGAAATAGAAGCTCAGATAGTTGATCAAGATAAGGATTGATAAGGGGGCCAGAGTCTTCTGGTCCAGCCACCAGCAGGGACTGAAGGCCATAGGCACATGTGTGGGTGAAATGGCCCAGAGTGGGGAAGAGACCTTCTTGGGAATCCTGGACACAGGAGCTCAATGTACTGTAATCCCAAAACCTGTGAATAAAATCTTAAAAGGGCCTAAGTTTAGCTGGGGGTGGGGTGGGTGGTGGATATGTGGAAGAAGCGGTTGATGGGACTAAGGTGAAAGTTTGGATGAGAACTGAAGATTTAAACAGATCTTGTATGAAGTAGTTGCATCTCCCTTACCTAAATGTATTATTGGTATGGATATTATGTGTAATTGGGGAACACTCCCTCTACCTGATATTGTAAAACTGAAGGCATGTAAGCCTACCCTTATGCCAGTATTGATTGGATATGCTAAGTGAGAACCATTAGAATTGGCTGAACCCACTCAGGTTGTTAATTTGAAACAGTATAGGATACTTGGTGAAAAAAAGGACATTACTGCCTTGATTAAATACATGCTAAAGGCTGAGTATTGGTGCCAACAAATTCTCTGTGTAACAGCCCTGTATGGCCTGTGAAAAAGGCAGATGGCTCACGGAAGCTGACAGTAGACTATCAAGGCCTAAATAAAGTAGTAGCCACAGGTGGCTTCAGCTGTTCCAGACATGGTATCAACAGGGCAGAAAATACAGCAGGCTAAAGACGACTGGTACTCAGTGACTGATCTTGCGAACGCATTTTTCTCCATGCCAATCTCAGAAAAGAGCCAGCTGCAGTTTGCTTTCACGTGAGAAGGATCTCAACTCAATTCCACTACGTTGAAACAGTTACCTGAATTCACCAGCTTACTGTCATAGTTTGGTTAGAGGAGACTTGGAGTTGGTACAGATCTCAAGTGCATTTATATACACATTACATTGATGATATTATATTAATATCAAACAACAAAGAACAGGCTAGGGCTGATTTGAATACAGTGGTGGCCCACATGACTAACAGAGGCTGGCCAGGGCCCTGTCCGAACAGTGAATCTCTTGAGAATAACTTGGGTAGGAGCCACCCATGACATTCTGTAGGCAACTAAGAATATGTTGTTTTTGCTACCTACCTCCAAGACTAAGCAGGAGGCCCAACGTTTGGTTGATTTATTTGGATTTTGGAGAATGCATATTCCACATCTGGGAATACTGCTGGCCCCCATCCATAAAACCACTCAGAAGAAAACTGCATTCAGATGGGAGCCAGAGCAACAGCAGGCTATGTCTGAATTACAAAAAGCCATTCCACTTTTTCCCTGTCTTTAGGGCCCTGTGATCCACATTCAGACATGATTTTGGAGGTTCCTACCACACATGCTTATCCAGACTGGAGTTTATAGCAAAAACGTGAAAATACTGCCCTACGGCAACCACTAGGATTCTGGACTAGAAAGTTTCCAGACACTGCAGCACAATATACGCCATTTGAAAGGCAATTACTCTCCTGCCGTTGGGCGTTGATTGAGACTGCCTCAATGACAGAACATAAAATCATCATGAGATTTGAAATACCTATATTGTCTTGGATGATTGTCAGAGAAACACTCTAATAAGGCAGTGCCCAAAATAGTTCCATAATAAAAAAAAAAAAAAATGGTTCATACAAGAACAAGCTACTAGGGGAATGCTGGGAGGCACCCACTGTATCCAGGAGCAGGTAGCCTCTTTTTCCACAGGTCCTACCCCGGAACCACCTGAGAAGCTGCCAGTGCCCATTGCTACATGGACAGTGCCCTATGAACAACTTTCTGCTGACGAGCAGAAGGCTGTTTAGCTCACAGATGGCAGTTCCAGGGTACACGGACACCACGTAATGTGGAAAGTTGTTGCGTTAAGGCCAGCAGATGGAAAGACTCTGACTGAAGAAGATAAGAACAGGTCAGCTCAATGGGCTGAACTGCATGCTGTCTTCCTAGCCGGGATGGAAGAATTGCACAATGGTGAGAGCCCACATGTTTGGATTTTTACCAATTCATGGGCAGTGGCCAGTGGCCTGGCTACATGGTCAGGCAAATGGGTGATGGAAAATTGGACTATTAAGAGGACACCCACGCGGGGCATGAACCTAGGGAAAGCACTCTGGGAACTTAGAGTCTGCATCAGAGTAGGGCATGTCAATGCCCATCAGAAAACCCCCATTTCTGTATCAGAAGGCAATTAGAATCTGCAAGTGGACCTGTTGGTATTCTCGCTTGAGGTGGCCAACTGAGTCCATGAAATGAGTGGACTTGGGGGTGCTGCAGCAATGCTGAGATGAGCTGAATCTAGACACATTCCCCTTGCACCCTCTCAGGCACAAAATGCCAATAAGGATTGCTCTGTCTGCCAGCCAGAAATACAGAGGTTGCAGATCACTATGGGGCAGATTCCCTGGGAGGAAGACCTTGCTTATAGCTGGCAAGTTGGTTATATTGGACCAATGATGTCAGTGGCACCAGGAGGTTACAAATGGTCTTCACAGGACTGGCCTTTGCATATCCCGTGACAGATGCAAATGCCAAAACTACCATTAAAGGATTGGAACAAAAGATACTGTACCAATTTGGGTCACTGAGTTACGTTTCATCCGGCCAAGGAACACGCTTTACAGCCCACAGGGTGCAGCAATGGGCGGAAAAACATATTAAATGGACATACCATGTTTCATATCACTCGCAGAGTAATAGTGTGATAGAGAATTGGAATGGACAATTGAAATATGTTATCTAAATCAGGGAGATAAAGGCATGAAGTGCTGGCTCGTATGCCTTCAAGAGTGTGTGCTCACACTCAACATGAGGAGGACAAAGGGAAGACCACCACTGGACAGATTCCTACTCTTCTCTGGGGGATCTGGGGAAGAGGGAGGTGGGGGGTATACTAGTGCCCCTGTACAGTTCTTCCCCACATCACCTAAAATTGCTTTTTTCCTACCAGATGCTTCAATTCCAGGACCAGGGATGCAGCTGCAGGTGCCGGAAGCAGGGGTGATCCTTAAGCAAGAGACTGTAACTATACCCCTGGACATGTAAGCCAGAATTTCCAAGAGACTAATGGGACGGATTGTACCTTCTCCTCATCTGGCAAAACTGTGGTTGACAATGAATACTGCCATATTGCCTAGTGGATGAGATAGCCCACTATTATACCTATGTAAACCTACTCAACATGAATGGGAGTGGTCTGTGGGGGAAGCACTTGCTAGACTGGTCTTGCTACAAGCAATCTGGACTAGGACAGCAGGTGAACCTGATGTTCCTTCCCAAGGTGGAAAAGTTTGGGTAAAACTAAGTGACAAATGGAAGGAAGGAGAAATAATAGCTGAAAGTAAAGGGATGAATAAATGGGTTACACAAATGGGGGAAACCTAAAAGTATGCTGATATCGTAAGAGAGACTCAGAGCAAGGGAATAATCTTCTCTCAGTTAATTTTGTCAGAGGCTAGAAAAGGTGAAGATGAAATGACTTTTGGAGAACCTGACAAGTTCAGATGGAAACCCAAAGCAGACCTCAATGGCTGGTACCTGAATAAACTCACTCTTTTGGACTCTTTGCCCTGTTGAAGGACTAATTGTTAGTGACTATTTTGGACTGGTAAAATGATTAGGAGGGGGATGTTATCCTCCAAATATAAAAGAACCATGGCTAAAAAAGCCAGGGAGTGGCCTGTAGTATAATGAATTGCTTTTTATGTGGCCTTTCTAGCCATGGTCTTCTAATTCCCACTCAGGTGATTGGGCGAAACTGTATGATTGGGTAATTGTGGCCCATCAAAGGGATTGATCAGTTTTGCCATTCCAGTGGGCTTGAAATGAGCCACCTCAGAGATAGGAAAGAGAAGAGCCCACCACTACCAAGGAAGGAAAGACCAGCAAGAGAGACCTGCAGGACACAGCACAGTGGGCTTCCCAGCCCACGGAGCAAGAAAGCTGAGTGCCTTTGGGCAGAGACTGAAGGCCAGGGAGAAGCCTATGCCTGACACGCGAATTTGGGACTTGCCAGCCTCCACAACCACATGAGCCATTTCCTTTATACAGTTCATGAGTTCTGTGAGATGTTGCAGCGAATTAGGGAACCCAAAGATGGGAGGGAGAGTACTGAGGAGAAAGGGAGTAGTTGATGTTAGAGATGATGGAGTGGTACAGCAACTTGGAAAAGTTGGACATTTGGGACATCTTTAACCTACGCCTCATAGAAACCAGCTTTGTGCTGATCCTCAGTTTATAATCCAGCCAGAAATGCATTTCCAGGGACTAGGGACCAGAGGCTATTTTTGCAAAATTCTTCCAATTCCACATCTAAGACTAACGCAGGATTCAAGACTTACGAGTTGGGAAAGGATGAGAAAATAGAAAAGGAATAGAGCTCAGAGAGGATAACAGAAACCTCTCAGAATTTGAAAGAGGCAGGCTAATACAAAAAACACATCACCCAAGTTTGGTTAATTAACTCAGGAGAGGAGTCACCTGGCTTCACCCCATGGTTTGAACAACCTTCCCAGCATGGACAGAGCAGAGCCAGCAGGCCTGTGTGATTCTGCATGCTGAGGTAGTGATCTGGTGCCTGAGGAAAAGACCTCTCAGTTCTAATATTTACCTGGTAGCACAAATGTGTGTTTCTGCCAGCATGCCACATGTAACCAGCTGACTGGTTTCTGTCTTTCTCCCTCCAAACCAACAAAAGAACTACGAAGTCATGCTAATTGGATCTACCACTGTTATGGATTAAATTGTGTCACCCAAAAGGATATATTGAAGTCCAAATCCCTGTGTTTGTGAATATGAGGTCATACTGGAATAGGGTAGGTCCTAATTCTATACTAACTAGCATCCTTATGGAGCCCGGGTGGTGCAGTGGTTTAAGCATTTGGCTGCTAACCAAAATGTTGGCAGTTGGAATCTACCAGCCACACCTTGGAAACCTTATAGGGCAGTTCTACTCTGTCCTATGGGGTTGCTATGAGTCAGAATCGATGGCAATGGGTAGTGTCCTTATAAAAGTGGAGAAGACACACAGAGATAGGGACAGAGGAAGTATGTCATGTGGCACTGCAGCTGCAAGCCAAGGAACACCTAGGGCTACCAGAAGAAAGGACAGAGTCATGGAACAGGTTCTCCCTCAAAGCCTCTGAAGGAATCAAAATGGCCAATACCGTGATTTAGACTTCAGTACAAAGAGACAATAAACTTCTGTTCTTTAAAGTCACTCACTTTGTGGTATTTTGTTATGGCAGCTCTAGGAGACTAATAAACGCACACATTAGAGCTCTTGGTCCTCAGCTAGGCCCACACAGCTGCTTGTATCTCCTGTTCTATACCTCTTACTTATCTATTACAAGCCCTGCGGCAGCTTCCCTTTTCCCTCACTGAAATTATTCAGAAGCAATGACTTCTTCTTTACAGAGACGATTAAACCATGCAAAATAAACTTCAGATTCCTTCCACTTCAAAATCACACTGAAACTACTAACAATTCTCTCCGTTCCCTAAGATGTGTCCATTCTGCTTATGAAAACTCACCTTTTAACTTGTGCTCTTAATCACATCTTTTTCTTTGTATTTCTTCTACAGACTTAGTGATGATGAAAATAATCATGTATCATTATTAAAATCATGATTTTTTTTTTGTAAGTAGCAATCACCATTTACTGAGCAGTACCTAATATTTCAGGAGGCCAAAAGGTCAGCAGTTTGGATCCACCAGGCACTCCTTGGAAACTCTATGGGGCAGTTCTACTCTGTCCTATAGGGTCACTATGAGTCAGAATCAACTTGACCACAATGAGTTTTTTTAATGGGTGGTGCAGTGGTTAAGAACTAATCAAAAAGTTAGCAGTTCAAATACACCTGTTGCTCCTTGGAAATCCTATGGGGCAGTTTTACTGTCTTATAGCATCACTATGAGTCCAAATCCACTTGATGGCAATGGGTTTGGTTTTTATGGTTTAACCATATTTCAGAAACTAAGCATTAAAGGCTTTTACACACATCATCTCATTTAATCCTCACAGCCTTGTAAGGTAGTTGGGTATTATTCTCCCATTTTTAAGGATGAGGAAGCTAAATTCAAGGATGTTAGGTAAGTTGCTTTAGGTGATTTTTCAGAAAAGAGTTAACATAGCAGGCCTGGGACTACCATCTTTAAAAAGGCTTGTTTGCACATTTGGCCCTTAGCTGTTGTCTGGGAACTTGAACTTGAACCATTCCTTAATTGATAAGACTAGTTCATTGTTCCTAGACTGTACAAAAATGTGATTTATACTTAATACCTGCTTTCCTTCTGGGAATCTGAAATTTTGTTGTTCCTAGGCAGAGAGTGCCCACGTGACCAGTCTCCAATAAAAACATTGGTAGATAAGTCTCTAATGGGTCTCCCTGCAAAGAAACACTACATACACATTACTGAATTTTTTGATGCTGCAGAAGAAAGCACAGTCAGTGTCTCCCCTCTGGGATGGACAAAGCTTAAGAAGCCTATGTATGAATTTCTCCAGACTCAATTTATCTTTTTCCCTTGCTTACTGTCATATATCTTCTTGCTGAAATAAACCTTAGCTATGATTTCAACTACATGTTTAGTTCCATGAGTCCCTCTAGCAAATCACTGAGCATAAAAGTGGTCTTGAGAACCTCTGAAATAGTCATTTAACTAGCAAGTGGATAATCCAGGATGCAGTTTCAGACCTTTGGCTTGGACTTCTGACCGATGTCAATAAGGACCAGATTTATCCTAATGTATGAAACCAGGAAAGGTGTGTGCCAGGGTTGTATCCTTTCACCATACTTATTCAATCTGTATGCTGAGCAAATAATCCAAGATGCTGGACTATATGAAGAAGAAATCAACGTCAAGATTGGAGGAAGACTCATTAAACAACCTGTGATATGCAGATAACACAACCTTGCTTGCTGAAGGTGAAGAGAACTTGAAGCACTTTCTGATGAAGATCAAAGACCACAGCCTTCAGTATGGATTACATCTCAACATAAAGAAAACAAAAATTCTCACAACTGGACCAATAAGCAACATCATGATAAATGGAGAAAATGTTGAAGTTGTCAAGGATTTCATTTTGGTTGGATTCACAATCAATGTCCATGGAATCAGCAGTCAAGAACTCAAATGAGACAGACTTCTGGCAAAATGGTGCTCTAGGCAGAAGCACCATGCAGTCCCTCCACAGCAAAGATCCGAAAAACTAAGCCGAACAGAGAAAACAACAATCCTGAAACCCTAAAACATCAAATGAAGAGATGAAGAACTCAGCCAAGCACCAAATGGAGTGAGAAAACTGACAGAGAATGGACAGCGAGGAGAGATTCATGCAGAGGTCCCCTACCAGCTAATGCAGTGCGGATCCACCATCTTGGACTCCTATCAGGGACCAGCAAACAGGGAGTACGAGAAAGCAGCTTCACAGAGCTTCCAGTGGGAGACAAAACAACCGGTAATTTGAGATATACTTTCCCACCCCCCATTCCTTCTTCATCCCCCCTCAGCCTCCTCTGCTTCCCGTGGCCACAATCTCTTGTCCAGGAAGCACCAGCTGTTTGGATTCCACCCACCCCAATGGGCCGGCTCTCTGAGTGCCATTTGTTGGCTGCTGGTGTTGCTTTTTTCCGCTTCTTTTGATTTCTTCCTTACCTCTCACCACCTCCCCCTCCTTTTGCTCAAATACCTGGATCCGTGAGCCATCTTTGCTTCTTCCCGAGGGGCTGCGGAGCTCCAGTAATTTGCGATATATGCTTTCCCACCCCCTACACTTCTTCACCCCCACTCATCCCCCTCTGCTTCCCGCGGACACAGTCTCTTGTCTAGGAAGCACCGGTTGCTTGGATTCCACCAGCACACACTAGCTGGCTCTCTGAGTGCCATTTGTTGGCTGCTGGTGTTGCTTTTTTTCCCCGCTTCTTTTGATTTCTTCCTTACCTCTCACCACCTCCCCCATCCTTTCGCTCAAATACCTGGCTCTGTGTGCCATCTTTGCTTCTTCCTAAGGGGCTGCGGAGCCCCGTTCGAGTGTGGAGCTGCTTCCTGGTCTGGGCTGCCTCACTGGTGGGAACCCGGGGTTATTGTTTGTTTGTTTGGAGTTGTTAGTTTTCTTTTCCTTTTCTTGAGTTGGGAGCCCATTCTGGCTGGGCAGTGCTGTGCAGCTTGGAGCCTACCCCCTCGGCTTGCACAGACACTCAGAGGGATCCCTGAGAGCATTTTTTTCATTGTTTTTTTTTTTTTTTTTCTGTTTTAGGGGGGCTTTTCTTTTTTTTTTTTAATTGGTTTTGTTTTCTTTTCCTTCTTTTTCCCTTTTTGTCTTTCTTCATTACTCGGTTTGTTGTCTCTCTATATCTTCCTTCTCTTTCTCTTCCCTGAATACCTGGCATTGTATACCTCTGAGCCTTCTAGCCAGGCTGTACTGCAACACCTGAGAACAATTTCCCCAAACCTCACAGCCACACTGGTGGGATCCCTGGGAATTTGCTGTTCTTTTCCCTTTCTGAGTTTTATTTATTCATTCTTTTCTTTTTTGTCTTCCTCTTCCCCTTTTTGTTTTTCTCCATTTCATAGTCTCTCATCTCTCTACTCCAACAGGAAGCTCCCCCAGCATTCTTTTTTGTTTGTATGTTTTTGGCTCCTGTTCCTCTCTCCTCTCTCCTATATCCATCTTAGCTCCACACATAACAATCTCCCCCCTACATCCTGCCTACCTGCACCGTGCACTTGGCATCACTCCACCAAGCAGCACAGGCACAGCCTACTGGAACCTGCCCTGCACTGATTACTGACCCGCCCTGGTGGCTGTAGTAAGTACCACAAACAACCCGTCCCAGTAACTCCTCTTCAGCTAAACCTGCCCTGCTGTACCATATCTGAGTGACTTACCGTGCCAGTTGGAGAAGGAGGTGAAATGTACTGTGCCCACAGACAAGCAAACAACAAAGAACACACAGCCCGCCTGCTCAGATATAGCAAAATTTAAAAAAAAAATGGGGGGGGGGGGATAAAACAAACAAATCTACAATCAATAAACGAGAAAAATAACTACTGAATGCCCCAAAGACAGCAGACGATATCAAAACTTGTACAAAACAGGACAGGATGGTTCCAGTAGGCATGCAAAATAAAACACCAGATGACTTTCCAGTAGAAGAAAATGCACTAGAACTACTTTACAGGGAATTCAAATGTCTAATACTCAGAATTCTCCAAGAGTTGAAACAAAAAGCAGACAAAAATGGGGAAAAAATAGACAAATTCATGGAAAATACAGACAAAAAATTGGAAGAATTCAGGAAAATAATGCGGGAACAAAATGCCAAAATAAATTCACAACTAGAAATTATACAAAGACAACAATTAGAAATCCAAAAGACAATCAATAAGATTTCAGAAATGGACGGTGTCATAGAAGAGCTGAGAAGCAGATTTGAAATGGCAGAAGACAGGATCAGTGGAATTGAAGACAAACACTTGGATACAATTCTGTTTGAGGAAAACTCAGAAAAAAGAAAAATGAAGAGACCTTGAGAGTTATGTGGGATACAATCAATAGCAAAAATCTTCGAGTGATTGGCATTCCAGAACAGGGGGAGAAAACAGAAAACACACAGATGATCATTGAAGAACTGCTGACAGAAAACTTCCCCAATATCATGAGAGATGAAAAGCTGGCCATCCAAGAAGCTCAACGAACCCCATATAGGAGAAACCCCAAAAGAAAATCACCAAGGCATATCATAATCACACTCGTCAAAACCAAAGACAAACAAAGAATCCTGAGAGCAGCTCGTGAAAAACAAGAAGTCACACACAAAGGAGAAACTATAAGACTAAGCTCAGATTATTCAGCCAAAACAATACAGGCAAGAAGGCAATGGGATGACATATATAAAATCTTGAAAGAAAACAATTGCCAGCCAAGAATAATGTATCCTGCAAAACTCTCATTCAAATATGATGGTGAAATTAGGTCATTTCCAGATAAACAAAAATTAAGGGACTATGTGAAAGCCAAACCAAACTTACAAGAATTATTAAGGGGAGTTCTTCGATCTGAGAACAAACAACTTCAGCTCACAGGCAGAATCTAGGACACAGAATCGTATCAGCCAGATACCAATCTAGGAAATGAACTCTAAAGGACTATCCAAAACCAAAAGAAATACAACAGGGAATCAGATCAGTTAATCAGTAAATGACAAAATCAAAACAATAAGAGAGAGAATAAACAGCATAAGTATAGAACCTTCTAATGGAGAGGAAGGCAAGGAAATACCAAGTAATGGTAGACTGCTTCAAACTTAGAAACATAAGGGTAAAATTCATGGTAACCACAAAGAAAGTTAACAAACATACTCATAAAAATAAAGAGGAAAAACAAAGTCTCAGCAAAAACAAAAGAAATGAAAAAAAAATCCACAAACAAAAGTAACTCAGCACAGGAGAGTAAGAAGAACAAAGAAAACGTCAGCACCACAAAAGAAAAAAAAAAAAAAGCACCACAAAATGACAGCAACAAACTCACATCTATCAATAATTACACTGAATGTCAATGGACTCAATGCACCCGTAAAGAAATGAACAGTGACAGAATGGATAAGAAAACAGGACCCATCAATATGCTGTCTACAAGAGACACACCTTAGAAACAAAGACGTGAATTTAATAGAAGTCAAAGGTTGGAAAAAAATATATCAAGCTAACAACTACCAAAAAAGAGCAGGAGTGGCAATACTAATCTCAGATAAAAGAGACTTTAAAACAAAATCCACCATAAAAGACAAAGAAGGACACTATATAATGATTAAGGGGATGATCTATCATGAAGACATAACCATAATAAACATCTACGCACCCAATGACAAGGCTCCAAAATACATAAAACAAACTCTAACAACACTGAAAAGAGAAATTGACAGTTCCCCAATAATAGCAGGAGACCTCAACACACCACTCTCGGTAAAGGACAGAACAACTAAGAAGAAACTCAGCAAAGATACAGAAGACCTAAAGGGCACAATCAGCCAACTTGACCTCATAGACATATATAGAACACTCCATCCAACCGCTGCAAACTACACATTCTTTTCCAATGCACATGGAATGTTCTCCAGAACAGACCACATCTTAGGCCACAGAGCAATCATCAACAAGATCCAAAATGTTGAGATAATTCAAAGTATCTTCTCTGACCACGATACCATCAAGGTAGAAATTAACAACAGAAAGAGCAAGGAAAAAAATCAATTACATGGAAACAGAATAATACCCAGCTTACACATCACTGGGTAATAGAAAAAGTCAGAGATGGAATCAAAAAATTCCTAGAATCAAAGGACAATGAAAACACGTCATACCAAAACATTTGGGACACAGCAAAGGCAGTCCTCAGAGGACAATTTATAGCAATAGATGCACACATCAAAAAAGAAGAAAGGGACAAAATCAAAATATTAACTACAGAACTCAAACAAATAGAGAACAGCAAAAAAAACCCACAGCCACCGGAATAAAGGAAATAGTAAAGATCAGAGAAGAAATAAATGAAATAGAGAACAGAAAAACAATAGAAAGAATCAACAAAACCAAAAGTTGGTTCTTTGAAAGAATCAACAAAATCGACAAACCACTGGCCAGACTGACAAAAGAAAAACAGGCGAGGACACAAATAACCCAAATACGAAATGAAATGGGGGACATTACAACAGACCCAACTGAAATAAAAAGGATTATAACAGAATATTATGAAAAACTATACTCTAACAAATTTGAAAACCTAGAGGAAATGGATAAATTTCTAGAATCACACAGCATACCCAAACTACAACAAAGTGATGTTGAAAATCTGAACAGACCCATAACAAGAGACGAGATTGAAAAGGTAATAAAAAAAAAAAACTCCCAACCAAAAAAAAGTCCTGGTCCAGATAGCTTCACTGGAGAAATCTACAAAACATTTACAGAAGAGCTTGTACCAGTAATACTCAAGCTATTTCAGAGCATAGAAAAGGAAGCAACACTTTCAAATTCATTCTATGAAGCCAGCATAACGCTGATACCCAAACGAGGCAAAGACGTCACAAGAAAAGAAAATCACAGACCAATATCTCTCATGAATATAGACGCAAAAATTCTGAACAAAATTCTAGCCAATAGAATTCAGCATCATATCAAATAAATAATACACCACGACTTAGTAGGATTCATACCAGGTATGCAAGGATGGTTCAACATTAGAAAATCAATCAACGTAATCCACCACATAAATAAAAGGAAAGAAAAGAATCACATGATCATCTCAATTGATGCAGAAAAGGCATTTGACAAAGTCCAACACCCATTCCTGATAAAAACTCTCAATCAAATAGGTATAGAAGGGGAACTTCTCAGCATAATAAAGGGCATCTATGCAAAACCAACGGCCAACATCATTCTTAATGGAGAGAGGCTGAAAAAATTCCCCTTGAAAACAGGAACAAGACAAGGATGCCCTTTATCACCACTCGTATTTAACATTGTGTTGGAAGTTCTAGCTAGAGCAATAAGGCAAGAAAAAGAAATAAAGGGCATCCAAATTGGTAATGAAGAAGTTAAACTGTTCCTGTCTGCAGATGATATGATACTATACTTAGAAAACCCTAAAGACTCTACGTGAAATCTACTGGAACTAATAGAAAGATTCAGCAGAGTAGCAGGATACAAGATAAACATACAAAAATCAGTTGGATTCCTATACACCAATAAGGAGAACGATGAAAAGGAAATCAGGAAAACAATATCATTTATAATAGCCCCTAAAAAGATAAAATACTTAGGAATAAATCTAACCAGTGATGTAAAAGACCTATACAAAGAAAACTACAAAACACTACTGCAAGAAACCAAAAGAGATCTACATAAATGGAAAAACATACCATGCTCATGGATAGGTAGACTCAACATTGTGAAAATGACAGTTCTACCCAAAGCAATTTACAAATACAACGCAATCCCGATCCAAATACCAACAACATTCTTAAAAGAGATGGAAAAACTAATCATTAACTTTATATGGAAAGGGAAGAAGCCCCAAATAAGTAAAGCACTACTGAGGAAGAAGAATAAAGTTGGAGGACTCACACTACCTGACTTCAGAACTTACTATACAGCTACAGTAGTCAAAACAGCCTGGTACTGGTACAACGACAGAAACATTGACCAATGGAATGGAATTGAGAACCCAGATGTAAATCCATCCACCTATGGTCACCTGACCTTCGACAAGGGCCCAAAGACCATCAAATGGGGAAAAGACAGTCTTTTTAACAAATGGTACTGCAAAACTGGATATCCATCTGCAAAAAAAATGAAACAGGACCCATACCTCACGCCATATACAAAAACTACTTCAAAATGGATCAAAGACCGGAATATAAAGCCTAAAACTATAAAGTTCATAGAAGAAAAAATAGGACCAACACTACAGGCCTTAATACATGGCATCAACAGGATACAAACCATAGCCATCAATGCACAAACCCCAAAAAATAAGCTAGATAACTGGGATCTTCTAAAAATCAAATACCTATGCTCTTCAAAAGACTTCACCAAAAGACTAAAAAGAGAACCTACAGACTGGGAAAAAATTTTTGGACAGTACAAGTCAGACAAAGGTCTAATCTCCATAATCTACAAGAAAATCCAACACCTCTACAACAAAAAGACAAATAATCCTATTAAAAAAATGGGCAAAGGAAATGAACAGACACTTCACCAAAGAAGACATTCAAATGGCCAACAGACACATGAGGAAATGCTCGCAATCACTAGCCATTAGAGAAATGCAAATTAAAACCACAATGAGATACCGTCTCACCCCGGCATTACTGGCACGAATCAAAAACACTGGAAATAACAAATGTTGGAGGGGCTGTGGAGAGATCAGAACTCTTATGCACTGCTGGTGGGAATGCAAAACGATACAACCATTTTGGAAAATGATATGGCATTTCCTCAGAAAGCTAGAAATAGACATACCATTCGATCCAGCAATCCCACTCCTAGGAATATATCCTAGAGAAATAAGAGTCATCACTCTAATAGACATATGCACACCTATGTTCATGGCAGCATTGTTCACAATAGCAAAACGATGGAAACAACCTAGATGCCCATCAACAGACGAAAGGATAAACTATGGTACATACACACAATGGAGTACTATGCAACGAGAAAGAACAACGATGAATCTGTGAACCATCTCATAACATGGATGAAACTGGAGGATATTATGCTGAGTGAAATAAGTCAATCAGAAAAGGACAAATATTGTATGAGACCTCTATTGTAAAAACCCATGAAAAAGTTCATACACAAAATGTAACAATCTTTGTTGGTTACCAGTGATGGGAGGGGTGGGGAGAAAATACTAAATAGGCAATAGATAAGTGGTATCTTGGGTGAAGGGTGAGACAGTACACAATACAGGGGAAACCAGCACAACGTGTACAAGAAAAGGTCATGGAAGCCCCATAGACACATCCAAACTCCCTGAGGGACTGAATTTCTGGGTGTTAGGGCTGTGGGACCATGGTCTCAGGGAACATCTAACTCAATTGGCATAACACAGTTTATAAAGACAATGTTCCACATTCTACCTTGGTGAGTAGTGTCTGCGGTCTTAAAAGCCTATGAGCGGCCATCTAAGATACTCCACTGGTCTCATCCCTTCAGGAGCAAGGGAGAATGAAGAGAACAGGTTACAAGGAAAAGATTAGTCTGAAGGATTAATGGTCCACAGCCACCAAGGCCTCCACAGGACTGAGTCCAGTACAGCTAGATGGTGCCCGGCTACCACCACTGACTGCTCTGGCCAGGATCACAACAGAGGGTTCTGGACAGAGCTGGAGAAGGATGTAGAGCATAATTCTGACAAAAAAAAAAAAAAAAAGACCAGATTTACTGGCCTAAAGGATACTGGAGAAACCCCAAGAGTATGGCCCCCAGACACTCTTTTAGCTCAGTGGTGAAGTCATTTCTGAGGTTCTCCATTCAGCCGGGGAGTGGACAGCTCCAAAAAACCAAATGGGACTAACGAAGCACAGCAGTCCAGGGACAAGGGCCAGAAGGCAGATGGGGACAGGAAAGCTGGTGATAGGGAACCCAAGTTTGAGTAAGGATAGTGTTTATGTGTTGTGAGGTTGTTAACCATTGTCATAGGGCAACATGTGTACTAACTGTGAAATGAGAAATTGTTTTGTTCTGTAAGCCTTCATCTAAAGTGAGAATAGCAGCACAATTGGAAGAGCGTAGTCGGTATCACTGAACTGTGCATGTAGAAATTTTTTGAAATGGTTTATCTTTGGGTATGTATATTTTCACCAAAATAAAAAAGGTCAAGAAGGCAGAGGGTTGACATGTTGTGGGGTTGTTAACCAATGTCATAAAACAATATGTGTACTACTGTTTCATGAGAAACTATTTGTTCTGTAAGCCTTCACCTGAAGTACAATAAAGATAATAATAAAAGGCCAAAAAAAGAAATTTTACACCATCAGCAAAAATGGTGGCTTAGCCCAATTTTGAAAAAATAAACTTGCATTTCTACAAAAAAAAAGGGGGGGGGGCTCAAATGATGTATTGCATTGGGCAAATCTGTTGCAAAAGATCTCATTAAAGTGTTAAAAATCAAAGATATCATTTTGAGGACTAAAGAGTGCTTGACCCAAGCCATGGTATTTTCAATTGCCTCATATGCTTGTGAAAGCTGGACAATAAATAAGGAAGACCAAAGAAGAATTGATGGTGTTTGAGAAGGATATTGAATACACCATGGACTGCCAGAAGAAAACAAATCTGTCCTAGAAGTACAGCCAGAATGCTCCTTGGAAGCGAGGATGGCAAGACTTCATCTCACGTACTTTGGACATGTTATCAGCAGGGACCAGTCCCTGGAGAAGGACATCATGCTTGGTAGAGGGTCAGTGAAAAAGAGGAAGACCCTCAATGAATTGGACTGACGCAGTGGCTGCAACAACGGGCTCAAACATAGCAACAATTGTGACGGTGGCGCAGGACTGGGTAGTTTTTCATTCTGTTGTACATAGGTGCCTTCAAGTCAGTTGTGACTCATAGTAACCCTAACAACAACATGAAACTATTAAAGTACCAAGCAAAATATATGAAACAATGGCTCCCATGACACTGGCAACAGGCAACAAAGGATAATGATCTCTGAGAAATGGACGATACATGAGATGATCCCTATTGCCTGGAGAAAGTTTTCCAGGCCGTGGTAGAGGGAGGAAGAACCCAGGCAGAGTATGGTAATCTCCCCAAGTTGGAGACTTATTATAAATTTCCAGTAATCCGACAGTGCTTTTTGGCAAAAGGATAGACACATAGATTAATTTAGACGGAACAGAGTAGAGAATCTAGAAATAAGCTCACACAGATACAGTAAATTGATTTTTGACAAAGGTGCAGAAATAATTCAATGGAGAAAGAAATCTGTTTAACAACCTGTATCTCACAACTTACACAAAAATTAGTTCACAGTTGATCATAAGCCTAAGTGTGAAATGTAAATCTATAAAACTTCAGAAGAAAACATAGGACACAATCTTTTGATCTTTGGTTAGGCAAAGATTTCTTAGCTATAACAACAAAAGTAAAAGTAGTCTGTAAAGGAGAGTTGACAAATTAGACTTCAATCAAAATTTAAAACTTTTGCTCTGAAAAAGACTAAGAAATTGAAAAACGAGTTATAGACAGAGAAAAATTAGCAAATGACATATTCAGCAAAGGACTTATACCCAGAATAGATACAGAATTATTAAAATTCAAGAAAAAGAAAACAAGCTGGCCAATTTTTTAAAAAATGAGCCAAAAGTTTGAAGAAACACTGTCAGTGAATATACGCAAAAAAAAGTGCATTAAACATTCAACATTAGAAAAATGTTAATTAAAACCACAATGAAAGACCACTGTACACCTATTAGAATGGTTAAAAATTAAAAATTAATAAAACTGCCAATACCAAATGTTAACAAGGATGATGAGCAACTGGAACTCTGTGTTACAAAATAATAGAGCTACTCTCAAAAAGAGTTTGACATTTTCTTATAAAGTTAAAGATACACTGTCCACGTGACATATTAATCCCACTTTTATGTCAGGGAATCCAAGGCATGATATTTACCCTGGAGTATGGGCCAGTAAGGAGCCCTGGTGGCACAATGGTTAAGTGCTCAGGTGCTAACTACAAGGTCAGTAGTTTGAACCCACCAGCCTGTGCTTTGGGAGAAAGATGGGACAGTCCACTTAAGGAAAGATTTATAGCCTTGGAAACCCTAGGGGGCAGTCCTACTCTGTCCTATAGAATCACTATGAGTCAGAATCAACTTGACAGCAGTGACAGTTTCGTTTTTGGTTTAGGGGTTTACCATGGCCTGTGGACCAAGTCTGGCCTGCCCAATTTTGTGAGTTAAGTTTTAGTGGAACATAGTCCCACTTATTCCTTCATATAATGCCTATGGCTTTTTTCATACCTCAGTGGTAGAATTGAGTAGAGTTGTGACAGAGACCCTACAGCTCGCAAAGCCTACAGTATTTATCTGGTCCTTTGCAGAAAAAAGTTTGCCATTTTTTTCCCTATAGAAATTAATACAAATTCTTAACCAAAAACTGCACTTGAATGTCCATAGCAGCTTTATGAATAATTGCCAAAAACTTGAAACAATCCACCGTCCTTCAATGAGTGAATGGGTAAACCAACAGTGGAAAATCTATGCAACGGAATTTTAGTAAACAGCAAAAAGGAAAGGAGCCCTGACAGCACAACAGTTAACAGTGCTAACAAAGGTTGGTGGTTCAAACCCTCCCAGTAGCTGTGCGGGAGAAAGACCTGGCAATCTGCTCTCGTAAAGATTACAGCCTAAAAAACTCCATTGGGCAGTTCTACTCTGTCACATGGGGTCGCTGTGAGTAGAAAATCAATGCGACAGCACCTAACAACAACAATAAAAACAAACGAGCTATTGACACATTCAACAACGGGGAGAATCCCAAAATAATCATGCTGAATGCAAAAAGCCATATCTCCCACCCCCCAAAAAAAGAGTACATACTAAATGATTCCAATTAAATAAAGTTCCAGAAAACATCAACTAATCTATAATGACAAAATGTAAATAAGTTGTTACCTGGAGACAGGATGGGGCAGAGAAGGGCAGGAGGAAGGGATTACAAAGGGCAAGAGGAAATTTTGGGATGATGAGTATGTTCATTATCTTGATTGTGATGATGGTTTCAGGGATGTATACATATGTTGAACATTTAAATGTATAGTTTATTGTGTGTCAATTGTATCTCAATAAAACCATTAAAATCCTAGATCTGAGTTCAACTCCCTTACTTTTGACCACAATGTTCTACCTTCTCTCTCACGGCAGGAAGGAACTAAGTCATGAAAATCTTCATCCACTGACAACCAGGCTGTCAGTAACAGCCTACTGTCTTTTGTTCCCAACTCCCTGGGGTTGGAGCTCCTCTTCCCAGGCTCCTCTACTGTTGTCAGAAACAGTCATCCCCAGGAACCCACCTGCAGTGCCGGCCCCCTCGTCTCACCTCCCTCACTTCCGGCTCCTGACGGCCTCACCTGGACCAAGTGAAGCCTCTCAGAAGTCATACAATGTCTGGGCACCTCTGTTTTTGAAACTCCAATAAACCAGGGGATTGCAGACTCGTTGAAAATAAATAGTATCTGTTCAGGTTGGGTTGTCTGGAAGCAGAGACTGAGACAGAGTTGGGAAAAGAAGTTTATTAAGAACTTGGAAAACGATAGTGGTAGCAGTTACATAACATGATAAATGTAATCGATGTTACCGACTTATACACGTAAAAATCGTCAAATTTCCAAACGTTTTATCTTTTTAACACTTTTTTAAAAAAGAAGTTTATCAGGGATTAACACCTATGAAAGGAAAAAAGCAGGATTGGGCAGAAGTCAAGCTGCATGCAATACAGGCCTGACAGAGCCTTGGCCAACCTGGAGTGGAGGTCTGAAGAGAGTGCTACCTGTCAGAGTTGTTCCAAGTCAGGTGGATACGGTTGGTCTTTTATACCCCTGCCTTGTGCTGAGTCACTGGAGGTGGGCTGACCAGGAAAGGGTGCGACATTGACTGAGCAGCTCTCCACAGCTGACACAGACCCTGAAGGAGCTAATCACTGGATACTGGCATGTCTACCACCTGGTCCTTGTAGAGTCAGTGTGACTTAAATTACTTATACTATATACTTGTTTAGGAGCCCTGGTGGCGCAATGATTAAGAGCTTGGCTGCTAACAAGGTTGACAGTTGGAATCTACCAGGTGCTCGCTGAAAACCCTATGGGGCAACTCTACTCTGTCCTATAGGGTCTCTGTGAGTCAGGATCGACTCATCAGCAATGGGTTTGGGGTTTTTTTTAGATACTTGTTTAAGGAGCGTTGGTGAGGCAGTGGTTAAGTGCTTGGCTGCTAACTGAAAGGTCAGCAGTTC
This sequence comes from Dugong dugon, assembly GCA_030035585.1. Classification (NCBI taxonomy): domain Eukaryota; kingdom Metazoa; phylum Chordata; class Mammalia; order Sirenia; family Dugongidae; genus Dugong; species Dugong dugon. The sequence continues at coordinate 160,671,947 of CM057461.1, read as the reverse complement.
AAACCCATTAGCTGCTTCGCAGGAGAAAAATGTGGCAGTCTGCTTCCATAAAGATCACAGCCTTGGAAATTGTATGGGGCAGTTTTACTCTGTCCTAGAGGGTTGCTATGAGTCGGAATTGACAAAACTGCAGTGGGTTATACTTATCATTAAAAAATACTATGCAAAAAAAAAAAATCAGTATGCAAAATATAAATGTAGTCTATTATATCATTTTGCTAGGCATGAAACCCAAGGCATGGGTAAGAAATTAGCTCTGTAATTGCAAGCAGATCAGCTCCACCAATTTATCTCCTGACACTCTCATGTGCTGCCTAAGGTTTCCAAACCTTGGCACATTGTGAGAAATAATGTTGGGTGGCAGATTTCAGAACCAGCTAAAAATGAAAATGAAAAAATAAAATCATATGCCTGATCTGTTAGGAAGAAACTGCGTATTGTACCAAGAAAGAAAAAGCAGAGAACTATACATTAATTGTAGGTATGGTTGACCAGTTGCAGGAAGCCAGATAGGTGCCATGCAGAAAGAAATTGAATGAAAATAATGAGGCAGCCAGCAGGGGGCCAGGAATCCTATTTATGGTGCTTGGAGCTTGAAAAGGGTATCAGCAGAGGCAGCAGGAGGAGCGTGGGCTGCCAGCCCTGTGATGAACAACAGGAGAATTTCAGGGAGTAGTTGCTGCCGTAAGTAAGGTTTTGCCAAACACCATAGCAAAAAGACAGTATGCTGCAGGGTCAAGACTAGAAACAAGTGTCCGTGAGTTGGTATTTTTCAAAAATGAACTGTCAGGAGTAAGCTTTTATTAATCAAGTGATGTTTTACTTTTCAGTGATATGTTCGCAGAGTATGGAAAAGTAATCAATCAAAATTCATAGAACATTTGAAACGCTGGTCTATGAAAATAAAATGCATTGTTTTTAATGATGAAGGAAAACTTGTAGAAGTTCCATGGAAATTCAAGCAGGGGACAAGTGTAAATAGTGCTGGCAATGGAATGCATGGCAAAACTGGGCTGCCGGTATCTTCTCCTCCTCCGTTTGTCTCCACCGCAGCCTCACACAGGGCCTTGGTGCCCTGGCGGCGTATGGCTCCTCTTTCTCTTCAGCCTACTCTGCCTGCCCTTATTGGCCCCCACATACCAGCCACCTTCTAGCCCCCCGTTTTTTATCCTTCAGGACCTTAATGGAGAGTGCACAGCAGAGAACCGGAGATTCCCTTCATTAATCTCTAGTAAAACAAATTAACCTTCATGTATGTTGTCCATTCCAGAAGCATTTGGATTTTTAAAAAGGACTCCAAGACAGTTTCCAGCATGTTGGTGGGGGCCACATTTTCTAGGTTGTTCGGAAGTCTTCTGGGGATTCTCCAGTCACAACATGCAGGTAGTGACTACTCTGCCTAGGAGTTAAGTTAGCCCACAGTCTAACCTTGTTAAAGTTCATTTAAGCCCGAAGAAACCTCCCATCTCCTTTTATCTTGAGGACAGTTATTTTCTTTCCATGACTCTTTTCCTGTCTTCTTTTAATGTTCAATTCCCTCTACACACACTCAAGAGGCAACTTTGATAGAGTGGAAAGAACAAGAAGACCTATATCTAAATCTTGACTTTGCTAGTTCCCAAATGAAGCCTTGGGCAAATTACTCAAACCTCGCTGAATCTGTAATTCATCTGTAAAATCTGGTGATGATACCTGCTTTACAGGGCACCTGCAAGGAGAATAATTTGAACATGCTTGGCATATGGTAGACATTCAAAAATTAGTTTTTCTCAAAGCAAGAAAGCTATGGACGGCAACCTAAGGTGGCTACGTGTTCTCTTCTGTATGCCAGACTAACAAGAGCAACCAAAAAAGGGCTTTGAACTGGTTCGCTCCAGTTAGAATCCCTGCTGAGAATTTGCATTTCCACCCCAGATACATTGAATCTGAATCTACATTTTAATAAGATCCCCAGGTGATTCTTATGCATAGTAAGTTTTGAGAACCACTGCTCTACTAGTGGTTCTCACAATTGGTCCCCAACCAGCATCATTAGCATCACCTGGGAACTTGTTAGAAACGCAAATTCTCTGCAGAGGTTCAAACCCAAACGAGTTCAAAGTCCTGTGGGAAAGATGTAGGATGCATCCAAGTAAAGAGGTTATGAGGGAATGGGAGGGTGAAGAGAGATACCTTGGAAAACATGGTTGGTGTAGATAACAGGGTATTTCCTTAACTGCAAGTGACTTAAAATTGATGAGACTACCACAGGTATACAGAAACTATTGCATTTGCTTAACTTCTATCTAATGAAATAAAAGAACAAGTCTTTTCTGAAAGAAATTACATTTTTAAGTTATTTTTCTAAAAACTTTTAAAAGCAAATTTTTGGAATAACTTGAATAAGTGAAAGGTTTCAAAGAATGAAAATCATGGTACACATACATACACACACACACACACACACACACACACACACACACACACACACACACACACACACACACCTCTGTTCAACTGCACTAGTAGAGTCAGATCACTAGGTCTAGACACAACTGGTTCATGTCCAAGTTCCACACGATCACCAATAAGCTGCTGGAATGCCCTCTGAAACATTCTCATCAATTGGTTACCTAAATTGCTTGACAATTGGTGAAATTATGCCTTGCGGAGTTTATAAGCCTGGAAGCACTTTACACCATATCTCAAACTCAGTGTTTTCAATTAACCAGGGTAGTTCCACCTTCTTCAACTTCATTACCTCCCAGAAAACATCTGTCTGTATGGAGTAGCTCTTCTCCCCGTAAGTGGGATTCACAGGTGTTGGTGGGTGGGACAATGGAAAGATGACTTCCCACCCACCAATACCTGTGAATCCCTCTTACATTCTAGGGACCAAGGAACATCACTTCCTGCCTTATGGTCCAGATCCATCCTTATGGAAGGAAATTCCTGCAACTGTAGAACTCGAAGTCCCCAGGGTGACTTAAGGCTGGTTTTCATCCACTTTGTCTGGTCAAAACTTTATCCTATTTCCTTTGTGGGTTATTTACTTTTCCTAGAAACTCATATCATTAGATGACATATAAGCTGATATTCCCATAAGCCTTTTCAGTTCCTCTGGCAAGAGATAAGCTGACTTTAGGTGGTCATTACCTCCAGATGAGGGCCTACTGCTTATTTTTTATGCCCCAAAATCTTCTCTAATGCTTGCAAAAACAAATATCCAATAAATCTGTTGAGTTGATTTACATACATAGGAAGACAAGCCTCCTTACAGTACTATATGTGAGTGAATAATTCCTCCAAGAGCAAAATTTTCCGTTTCTCTCCTGGAATTCTTCAGAGTGCCTCCAGAAACTTTCCTCAGGAGAACCTACTTGTGTTCTTCCAGAGCTCTCAGAAAAGAGCCTCTCAGAGCCCTGGTCTCATCCATTCTGTGCAAATCCCACACGAGGCCAGAGCACTAGTTTTTTCACTGAGGGATGACAAACTTCAAGTGTCAACTGTAAAGAAACTGTCAACTTTAATATGCCCAAGTATTTCCTTCCCATTTCACAACCCCCTTTTACCTAACCTGTTTGCTATCAGGTTCCTGAAATACAATCTGCTTCATGGATGTTGAGAGTGACATAGTAAAAAGAACATCAGGTTGCAAGTGTGCCACAAACGTGACCAAGGCATTGAGTTACATGATGCCTCTCTTTTCTGTCAATGGAAGTAGTATCTTCCCTATAAATGGGATGATTCTGAGATTTAGATGAGATAACACATGTAAAGATGTTTTGAAATATTTAAAAACTACCCAATATATCCTGATTAAAACAGGTAATATAGATCCATGCCAGACTGATATCTATGATGCAACAAGAAACATTTCCCTATCAAATGAAATGCCAATATCTAACTGATTAATCATGCTTGGTCGCACATTTAAATCACCTGGAGAGTTTTTTTTTTAAATTGAGTCCTGCCCCAGATCTGCCTCTGGGCATGGGGATGGAGGTGGAAGTGGTAGTGGCATGGATATTTCTTAAAAGGTCTCCTTTGTGCAGCCTTTCATATTTGTTTCCATTTCATAGGACATGCTTCTTTTAATAGATTGTCTCTAGTGATATCTCCAGTAATTTGCTTCCCTCATGTCACATCATAGAAAATGTGATAAAAGAATCAGGGTCCAGACACAGAAAAATAAGCCATACCCCAAACAGTGACCCTTGCTAATATCCCTAATAGCACAGATACTTAGTGGAAAAGACACCACTGATTATAGCTTTCATCTCCATTACAATTTTCACAGTCAAGAAGATTGAAAATAAATGCTTCCACTTCAGTGCTTTTGTCTGCAGAATTTTTATTTATAATTTCTAATACTATGGTGTCTACTTTGTTTTGTTGTTGTTTTGTGTGTTCGTTCCAGTTAGCAGTGCCTAACTTGTTTTGTCTGTCTCCGTTCTTTTGTTCCTGTGCCTAGCCATACAAAACTTGCAATCACACAGCATTGCATATGCCCTTTAATATATCCATTATTTTGCTTCCTTAGTGAAGAAGCATTGATTGCCTTCTCATTCCAAGTATGTGTAACAAATAAATCATTCTTGTAGACATGGTACATCACAAGCACCCAAAAATAAATATTAGTAAAGATGGCTTTGAATCTCAAATATAGAGCAAGCTTTCAAAAAGCTGGCAGTGTCCTTGGTGATAGTTGCTTGTTGCCATAGGAATGAATCCAAAGATTCCACAACATTTTCTAGCACCCCGTGAGCTAAGTGGAAAGGATGACTTTTAGACACCAACACTGTGTTCATATATTTACCTGGCAAGACTCTGGGAAAGATAAAGCTCCAGATGAAAGGAATATGTAAGTGTTTAGTTATGAGACTGGGGCATTACAAGATTTCTATCTCAAAACTGTTATTTTTAGCTACTGCATGAATTGCAAAAAAAGTAAGAGAACAGATCACAAAAAGTTTAATCTCATTAAACCCTGAAGTATAATGTAATGGAATAACAAAACTCTCATTTCAGAAAACAGTGGGTTTCTTGTTTTCATGTCTCTACCCCAAGACAAGTGGCACCAAGTAAGCTTTGCTGTTCACATGATCATGAGGCCTGTAGGTTTGAGCGTAGCAGCCCCATTACCTGTCTTCAAGCACATTTTTCATAATCTGAGTTTCAAATAAGTGTCTAAGGTTCAAGTAGAAATTGAACAGGAAGCCATTCTTACTTGCTATCTCTCTGTTCTTTACGTGGAACCCATGTTCAGAAGTAAAGGTAAAAGTTGTCTTGCTTAGCAGCTCATGGACACTGTGGGAGAGACCGTCACAAAGGAATAGCTAGCTTTGTTCTTCATAGGAGTGGGTTGTCACTATCTCCCCTCTGGCTGGCCTGCACCTTAGGAAAGTTCAGCCTTTCCCAAATGTTGCTGATTTCTGAATATTAGAAACAAATGAAATTGGCCAATCTTCAACCATTTTTGACCTATAAGTATGGCTATTTCTTACATTCAATGTAATATATTATTGTTCTGTAAAGCTCTTCTTAGAATGCAGACAGTAAATATTTATGTCTGATATGAAAAATCCTATGTGGTTTAAAAAATTATGTAAATATGTATAGATGTAACTACATCACCCATCTATGTGCTATCTAACCTGGCTAAACAAACTTTTTTAGACATTTCTACATTTCTATAAGCATCAAGTATCAAGCATTTACTCTGTGCCAGGAACTGTGCTACGTACCACACGATTCTTTTCTCATTTAACTTACAATAACCCAGGGAGGTAGATGCAACTATTACCCAAATTTTACAGATAAAATTGAAGGTAACGCAGATTAACTAACTTGCCCAAGGTCATATAACTCAGAAGTGAAGCCAGAATTTTATCACGTAGGCAGTCAGACATGAGAGCTTAACTTACCAAGGTCCTCTGCTGTGTTTGAGCTGGAAAGGCATCAACCTCAGGTCAGGTCATTGAATGGTCTGGAAGACAATGGAAGACAAAACTAGTTTTCTCCAGCAAGAAGAAGGAGGCTGCTTCTGCTGGCCCAGAGAGTTCAGAAGAATCTGGAGGTTCAAGCTTTTTTGGACTTATCCATTCAAATGTTCCCATCCCAAGTCTCATGGTTCCTCTTCTCTGAGCAAGGCTCACATTTTAGTATCAGAACCCCGTCATACCTGTGTGTTCAGTCTCCTTTTCCCTCTACCATGTAACCTGATTTTCAGTACAGCCTGACCTGTGGCTTCAGGAGGAGAGAATCTCTTTAAAGGGTACCTTGGAGTAAATTTAACTTTTACAGCTTACCCTGAGTTGAGAGTTAGCTGAACTGAGCTCATGCTTTATTTTCTTGAAGACTTCCACAGCCAATGCCACAATCCCTTTAAATTACCATTACTCCCCACCCCCATACTCGTCAGGTACTACAGCTATCACGTGAGTGAATGCTTCAGCTCCCACCTGTACCTCACCTTAATCTACCACAGATGAGTCTGTTTAATTGTGATACTTCAGCATGGCACAGGTTATCAGGAATCATCCACTTACCACCAGGAATGGATCCTTGTTGCTATTTGACTGGTGAGTGTTTTGTTCCAGAATCCCATGCCTCTGCATTCTAGAGCTCTCTCTGGTACCAACTAGCTTATCTAGGGTTCCCCTCACATCAGTGCCTGAAGCAAGACTTGTGTGTAGGTGGTTTATTTAGGAGCTGATTCCAGGAAGGAAGAGTGAGCCACTAGGATAAGTGAGAGAGGGAAAAATATATAAAGGTGAGTTATTGATATTGCAGCTGTAGGCAACAAGGGCTTGATTTCACCAGGACCTCCTGAGCAATATAGAAAGTGTCTCCCATGATTATCCCCATGAAGGACCAGAAGCAGAAGCATTTATCCGCTATTCCGTTCTCATCCCTCATTGGCTAAGATTTGCCTGAGAGCTGTTAATTACTTTACACTTCCAACTGCACACAGAACAGCCTGAACAAACACACCCATCTTAGGGCATCAGAAAAGCCCTGGAGCAGAGAGTGAAGATTGCAGTATCTGCTTGAGACAAGTCTCCATCAGGCTGAAGTGAGTCAGAGCTGGAATCAGTTATGACCAAGAGGATGTGAGGTAGAACTGCAGGGAATATCTGATATACATGCTAACCAGCCCTTCCTCTGAATTCTCTATTTCTGTAACAAGCCACAGCGGAATTACCTAAAGTGCATTATGTTTACACGCACTTACAGATAGAGATAGAGACATACATGAGATTCAGATAGAGACAGACATACTCTTTTTTTTTTTCTTTCATTCTGACTGCAGTGGAGAAAAACAGACTAAGCGGTGTTTAGTTGGAAGCCATTTCAGTAATCCTGGCAAGATAATGGTGGATGGTAGGTGACAGAGGTAGGTGATAGAGGTGGAAAGAAGCAGGAAGATTCTAGCTACATTTGGGAGGTAACACTAACAGGAGCTGGTTATAAATTGAATACGGGAGTGGGAGAGAAAGAGAGAAATGGAGATGGACTCCTGGGACTTTGGCCTGAGCTCCTGGGAAGATGGAATGCTATTTAGGAGGCAGAAGAAGACTTAGAGAAGAATAAGTAGTAAGGAGTGATGAGGTTGAAAAATCAAGATTTTTCACATGATAATTTGATTTTAAACCTCTCCTAGTTTTAGTGGCAGAGAATACTGCAGGGATGTTTATGACTTTAAAAAGAAAGTATTGTTTTGTAAATTGCAACAAACAGGTATTGCCATATTATGATTCTTTGCACATACCTTGAGGAACGAACACGATCTATTCATAACTTACTGAAAAATGAGCCCATAAGCCATAAAGCTTTGTTCTACCTGTGAAATATATTTTTTCATGATTATTTACAAGCTGTTCAGGAAGGACAGAATTAATCAACGGTATTTTCTTATTCAGGAATTTATTTTAAATCTTAGAGGTGTCCAAATGTTCTAAAAAAAAAAAAAAGAAAAATCTGACACTACTAAGAAATGAACAAATATAGAAACTAGTCTTAAAAGCATATTCTCTTGCAATTTGATTTTAAAACAGCAGAACTATGATTTCTTAAATTGTCATATTGAATTCCTCCTCACAACTAAACTGAATTGATGGCACAGTGAAACTGATAATAAAAAAAAAAATGCATTGTGGTATCACAACCAAAAAAGAAGAAAAAAACCTCCTAATTTGGTGTCTGCCACAATACACCCTGGTGGTGCAGTGGTTAAGTGCCTGGCTGCTCATCAAAAGGTTGGTCGTTCGAACCCACTAACCGCTCCATGAGAGAAAGATGTGGTAGTTTGCTTCCATAAAGATTTACAGCCTTGGAAATCTTATGGGGCAGTTCTACTCTGTCCTATAGGCTTGCTATGAGTCAGAATTGAGTTGATGACAATGGGTTTTGGACAATACACAGCTGCATTGTGAAAGCCCTTTGTTTTGACAATAGAGGATGGTCTAACGTGAAACATTTGGCCCGCAGAACAGGATAAGAAAGTCATAACAGCAGCTTTCTAAACTGGAAGAATTACCAGTTGAGCAGTGGCAATGGTACATCAGAGCCTGAAATCAAATAAAGGTGGTGCAAGACTGAAGGTGGATTCGATTTGGTGGAGAGAGCTAAATACGACCTATTAATTGATATATCTTTGTGCCATGGCCTATGAGTGAATTTTCTTTTTCCCCATTGCTATTATTTCTCTTGTTTGAAAGTCAAATTGAAAAATTAAGCACAGGGAAAATTCAATGAACAGATCATGGAAACAGAGAAAAATAGCCACAGGATGGTGGGAAAGCCACAGGAAGACTACCACAAGAACAGAAGAAATTCAGTTGGTGAAGCTATAATTATAAACCTGAATCTTTTACCATGTGTTTAAGACATTTCCCTGTCCCCCATTCCCTGCCAAAATAGGGTGTTAATAGGTGCTGTCTACTGAAACTGATCTACATATTATTACTCAGGCCTTCTTACCAAACTGCTATAATTTATATACTCTCCTGGCCCCATATCCCTGGCAGGATTTTATCTGATGAAGGAAAAACTAGAATGCATGGTGCCCAAAGTATGCATATACTGATGAAGACAACTCTGCAGAAAATCTGAAATCTGGACTCTCCAGTTGGCAAGGTCAAATTATTTATACTATATATGCTGACATGCAGCAGCTACCTCCTCCAAGTAAAACAGGATCAGGATAACTTTTAAAATATATAACATTCATAGTGGCTACTGAGTAAAACTTCTAATCATGTAACAGTTACAATACCCTTGAGATTTTATTTGTATAACATTCTGTTCCACTCGGTTGTGGCTTTGTAATTTCTTTAGAGATAAGAGGCATTGTACACTCATAAAAGCTATTGTTATCTATTCCTATGTCACTGGTTTGTTTTACCCATCAAATAATTGTCAGTTCCTTGCTGAGAAATGCTAAAGTTTGTGGTTATATAAACAAAAGGCAAAACAAAAGGACTTAAAGCAATGTACCAGAAAATATTTGTTTTAGCAATCCTAAAATCTAAACATTTATACATTATACTTTATGAAGAGATTGTACAGAAGAGATGACAATATTTATGTAGTGCATTTGAAAACAGAAAAATTCACATGCAAAAAGGCAGTACCCCAGTACTAAATCCCCCAACCCCCAAACAAACAAAAAATATGCTTAAATACATACATATATGAAATAAGAGTAATGAAGAAAAAATCAATGTGGATCTTATGAAAAGATTCATAAGGAAGAGACTACTGTATTTTTACACAAACAACATGAACCTTCTAAATTTGCTCGCAACTGCTCCCTCTTCCCCTTGAGGTATTTTTGTAAGCACACTATGCTAAGTTTTTTTACAGCAACATGTAAAAAATAATTGACATATTGGCGCTTATGAAAATACCATGCAGGGGGAGGGAGCAGTTGTCAAACAAACATAGAAGGCATGAATTCTTTGCATAAAAATATGGTATAATACAAGAACCTGTAACATAAAGGCACATGACTGTAACACAATGGTCATGGAAGATCATATTTGTAACTTTTAAGAAAATTTGAGCTGGCATTTCTTTTATACTCAATAAAATTTAAGAAGACCTAATTTCTGTGAAATTAGAATTAGAAATTCTAGCTCTATTATTATGATGTAACTTTGTGAAAATTACTTAACATCTCTGTGAAAAATAGAATTTTTCAGAAATGGCAATAGCAACATTTCTGGTCTCATGTGCTCTTCATGAACTTCACCACATCTCATTAAGAGTTGGAGTTTAACCCTCCTCTCCTTGATATTGGGTAGATTTTGTGGCTGCTTCGGTGAATATAATGTGATCTAAATGATACTGTGTGACTTAGAATGTTAGGTCATAAAAGGTGATATGGCTTCTTCCTGGCTTGCTCTCTCTAGGGACACTCATCCTTGGAACCCAACTACCATGTTGTGAGGAAGGCCAGGCCATATACAGAGGCCGCTTATAGGTCTTCCAGCTATAGTCCCAGTGAAAGTCTCAGCCAAGAGCCAGAAGCCACTGCTAGAAAAAGAAAAGTGGGAAGGCCTACACTGTCTGATACAAAGCTATAGCAATTAAGACAATGTGGTAGTGTGGAAAGGACAGACATAGACCAATGGAACTGAATGAAGATTCCAGAAACACACACATATATGGATGTTTAATTTTTGATAAGGGCAGCACTACAGAGCAATAAATGGACTCGGTCAACTGAATATCTGTATTAGTAAAAAATGAACTTGGACCCCTACCTCACACTATGTACAAAAATCAGTTCTAGGGAGATTGTAGATTTATATGTGGAAGATAAAGAAAGCTACTATCAGGTAAAATAAGCTAATATCTTCATTACTGTAAGATAGGCAAAGATGACTTGACAGCGCTAAGTGTAAAAGAAAAAATGGATAAATTGGATTAAATTAGGGACTTCTGTTCAGAAAAGACATCATTAAAGATGGGAAAAAGGTAAGTTACAGGATGGGAGAAGATATTTTAATACAAAAATGATTTTAAAAAATATCAAAAAAGTACAAAGAACTCTACAAATCATTAAGAAAAAGACAGGCAAACCAACTACAAAGTGCAAAAGACACAAATAGTTCACTTTGTAAAATGGCCAATAAATATAAAACAAGGTTTTCTACCAATAGTTGTCTTAGTTATCTAGTACCGCTGTAACAAAAATACCATAAGTAGATGGCTTTAACAAAGAGAAATTTATTCTCTCACAGTTTGGGAGGCTAGAAATTCAAATTCAGGGTGCCAGCTCCAAGGGAGGGTTTTCTCTCTCTCTGTTGGCTCTGGGGGGAAAGTCCTTGTCATCAACCCTCCCCAGTTGAGGAGCTTCTCAGCACAGGGACCCTGGGTCCAAAGGACACACTATTCTCCTGGCTCTTGTTTCTTGATGGTATGAGGTCCACATGTCTCTCTGCTTGTTTCTTGTTTCTCTCTTTTATGGCTCAAAAGAGATCGGCTTAAGACATAACCTAATCTTTAGATTGAGTTCTGCCTCATTAACGTAACTGCCTCTAATCCTGCCTCATTACCATAGAGGCAGGATATATAACACACAGGAAAATCACATCAGATGACAAAATGGTGGACAATCACACAATACCAGGAATCATGGCCTAGCCAAGTTGACACACATTTTTGGCAGACACAGTTCAATCCATAACAATAGTCATCAAGGAAATTTAAATTACATCACAGTGAAATACCACTACAATCACCACAAAAGCTAACATTGGAGACTGTTAACACTAAATGTTGGAAAAGATGGGAAATAACTGGAACCCTCATACACCACAGGCAGGATGTAACTTGATACAGTTTCGGAAAACTAATTGGTACTACTAACTAAACCTGAAATTTGAAAACCCTTTGATCCACAGGAAACCCCAGTGACGTAGTGGATAAAAGCTATGGCTGCTAACCAAAAGGTCAGTAGTTTGAATCCACCAAGCGTCCCTTGGAAACCTTATGGGGCAATTCTACTCTGTGCTATAGGTTTGCTATGAGTTGGAATCGACTCTACGGCAATGGTTTTTTGTTTGATCCACAATTCCACCCCCTGAGATGAATGATGCTGTTTGCTTTATTCTTAAAGCAAATAATTAGAGAAGCATGTTAAGAGATGTGGAAAAATCTAAAGGTTACCCAGAGTAGAATTAGAAACATGACATATATATTCCAAATCACTAGAAAAATAAATGAATAAACAAAACAGAATCCATAAACCAAAATAAATTCCAAGTGGACTAAATACTTAAATGTAAAATATAAATTATAAAAATGACAAAAGAAAATGTTGAGGAATATTATATGACCCTGCCATGGGAAAAATCTTACTAAGCATGACACATGAACCATAAATAAAATATTTGAAAGAGTTACCTACTTAAAAATTTTAAAAATAAAAAATCTATATATGAAAGTGTGAACTGAACTGGAGGGCAAAGAGAAGTAAAAAAATATATTAGCAACACTTATGACAAACACAGGGTTAAGATTCTTCTTAAACAAATACCTCTTAAAAATTAAAAAAATATATATATAAAAATTACCACCCCACCCAAAAATGAACAAATGCAAAAAAAACAATCCACAGGAAATTAGTTTGTAGTCAGTATACTTATTAATATGTAGTTAATCTCTCTAGAGGTTAAAAATAGAAATAAGATTTGAAATTTAGTAGATTGGCAAAAATAAAAATAAGAAAAATTGTTATTGTCAGCAATAATTTGAGCACCCTCGTAAGCTCCTTTGGGAATTTAAATTGGATAACTTTTTCAGAGATCATTTGGCAATGTATTTCAAAAGCCCTGAAAAAAAAAAAAAAAGTATCCTTTACCCAACAATTCCCACTTTTATAAATTTATCCTAGAGAAAAAGTTAACTTTGTAAAAGTACATTTTTATTACCTTAATGCTTATAAGAAGAAACTAAGAAGAGAAAGCCTAACAATAAAAAATTGCTGCGGAACCCGGCAAGGTGAGTCCCTGTCTGGCATGCTCAGATTTGCCAATAATCTGGAGACCGGTCTTTGAGAAAGAGAAAGTAATTTTATTGTAATTTGTAGAGACAGGAGCCGGGAGGGAGTTCTTCAGATCCAGCTCCCTGAGCTATGGGAAGCAGAGCTTATGTGTGATTTGGGCAGCCAGATGGCGGCCACACAGGCATACTGGGGAGGGAAAATTCTAGAGAGAATACATAGAGAAGACGTTGCAGAAATTATGACGGCCAGGAAACAGGAGGTGACGTGGTTCTTGTCGCACCGCTCACTTCGGAATGGGATCCGGATGATGATTTTTCTACCTGTTGCTGTGTCCTCTACTGAAGTCAACTAACAGTCACAGATGGCCCTTCTGCACATGCGGGGTGGGCCAAATGTGGCTTAGGCTAGTTTAAGGCAGTCTTTTCTGACTAATGGAAAGTCACTGGCATTCGTAGGGTCAGTTTACAGAATTGGTTAAAGATAGTATGGTAATTTACATAATAAAATACTACGTAATTATTGGAAATGATGACTTGGATCAAGGATCACCACCTCAGATGTCCACAGGGGTGAGATGTAATATAAATGAGTGAAGAGGCTCTTTGGCAAACTAGACAGCACATGCCCAATTTGGAGAGGCAGCCAATTACTCAGCTCTAATTAATGGATGCCAAGCAAAAGGGGTCTGTGTATATATCTATGTGTGTCTAGTGTCAGAATATCTAATATTTTTTAAAAAGCAGGAAATTACAATTTTTTATGTGAAATCTCCTGATTTTCAAAAGTTTGCTATTGGTTAAAATGTTTTGAAAGATTCAGTGACTAAATAAAATATGTTATCTATGGATTGGACATAGTCCAAAGATTGGGACCTCTAATGTACACAGTATAAATTTTATTGTCATGGAAAGATATCTATGAGATGTTGTTAGTTTTAAACAGCTCTTAAAAACAGTTTATGCAATATGATCTCCTTTTTGTTAAATATGAAAACATTTATTTCTATGTATAAACTCTAAAAGGTGTCTGAAAGTATATAAATAAAAATGTTAATAGTGTTTTTTTCTATTTCATACATTTTTTTCTGTTTTTGCATTTTCATATTGATTATTAATATCTTATTATAAGAAGGATAAAGTCTTTATTATCTGTGGTTATAAAGGAAAAAATCAATAGTCTGGTTTTAAATTTTGAGAACTAAATTTAAAATCAAAATCAATGAATAAATACTCTTGAATATAAAATCATATGGACCTGAGTTCAAAGTCAATTCTTCCATTTACTACCTGTTAGGGGTTGAACTGCATCCCCCAAAAATATGTGGATATAATCCCATCTGGGAATAGAGTTTTCTTTGTTACGTCAGTACGACTATACCAGTGTAGGGTGTGTCTTAAACCAATCACTTCTGAGATATAAAAATAGCAGATTACGCACAGAAGCAAGGAAGCACAGATTGGGGAAGACAGGTGCCATGCCTCATGAAGATGGCCACAGCACTGAGGAACAGAAGCTGAAAAGAGACAAGGACCTTCCCCTAGAGCCAGTGCCCTGAATCCAGACTTCTAGCCTCCTACACTGTGAGAAAATAAATTTGTTTGTAAGTCATCCACTTGTGGTATTTCTATTACAGCAGCACTAGGAAGCTAAGAACACTACCTGAGTGGCCATGGGCTTCCTTACCTGTGAAATCAGGATGATGATATCTACTATCCCTGCCTCAGATCCCCCTGGTTATGTGAAAGTAAATAAGTGAAAATAGAATTAATATCTACCACAGGGTCAATTGAAGAGGGTTTCTTCTGTGACAGCTCAAGCCTGTAAAGGAGACAGATACCCGTAGAATGTAATAATGTCGGGAAACCATAATAAGCAAAAGATTTTTGTTTTTACTAATTCTACCCAGGGTCTTTACCCTTTTAACTCTTCTACTCTCAGTATCTAAAGCTCCTTCCTGACCTACACACCACTCCTTAGCAATGAAATCAGGTCAAACGGAGCAGAGAATGGCTGACAATTCATTGCCAGAAATACCATTAGATCAGGTGGGCTTTGTATCTTATTCTCAAGAACATACATATAGGTAGGTCTCGTGCTAATCAGCGGAACTCAGAGACAAATGGGATAAACTAGGGAAACCACTTCCAAGATTGGATTCAGCCCTGAAGTAAAGAAATGAGTAAACATTCTTTGAGAGTTTGTTACCATTTATCTTCTTTATCTCTGCCCCTCCCTCTCGTTAGTAAAGGCATGGATTTCTCTAAGTGGATTTCAGGGTGGTGAAAAGGTCCACAGGATAGACCAACCAATTGGCTGACATAAAATGGGTTTTGTTTCTGTTTGTATCATCTCTTTCTATCTTAGGGAGCGTGGATGCCTGCATTTCACTTTTCCTTCTATAGGCAGGTAGGCATAATGGAGGATAAAGAAGTTTTTTCAAGCCATTATATTACCATTGCAAACCTGCTTCAAAATGAGTTTCTAGTACACGCCCCGCTCCCAAGTGCCCAGTTGTAAACATAGAGAGTAATTGCATCATATTTGGTCCATTGAAATAGCATACCCTTTGAGACATTTTTGATATAATAACCCATTTTCATTATTTTTTTTAATTCACAATAAAAAGAACAATATAAGTGGTGTTTCACATCTTTACTCTTTCAGTAATGTACAACATGAACATAGTAGTGTTAAGAAGTCAAGAATAACTTAACAGTAGCTATAGAAGACCTTTTAAAATTGTAAAATTTCAACAATTATCTTCCCTAAGTTCCCCAAATTAGCGTATTTGTTAATCAAATTAATTACGAAGCTTTTCAAAATAAAAGCAATGCTTTAAATAAATATATTCTTTCATAACCATAGAACATTTAGTCCTGTTGGAGGTAACAACCATATCACACTAAAGTAGTTTATGAAGACATTGGGGTGAAAATTATCTAGATGCAATTATAATTTGTCATTTTTTTCTTTTTGTGTGTGTTTCTCTGCATGTGTTAAAATTATATCACAGATGTTGTATAATCAGATAGTTCTTAAATCGTCACGAAGATATTATCTGACCCACAGAATTTATATCTGCTCAATATGATGACACATTGTTTGAACAATGTCTTTAAATGTAAATTTAGTACCCTAAATTAAATAGAATCAATGCCAAGACTTCTCAGATGTTAATGTCTGTTACAGAAAATGAATGCTAGACTCCCAGTTTGGAAGAAAACACCTTCCTACAAATCTCAGCCCTGGAATTTCACAACTGAATGTTATTGTCATATCAGAATCCTAATTACAACACCACTTCCACTGTGTTTAATTAAGAATACCACATAGGTGGGTATAAATTCACTTATGATCAGCTTTTCAACTGAAATTGTATCTGTTAGTAAGCTACTACAGAAATTTTCTTTCTAAAAATTGAACTTGTTTAATAAATATTTTCAACAGTTCACTAACAATAAATGACTGCTAATCTTTCCAAAAATTCTGATCATTTGTTTATCTTTCATTCACTTTTATTTCTACTGTGATTCTTAGGAATTTTTCTAATATATATTTTAATCTATCAAAACATCTAGACATTGGTAAATTTTGTTTCCTTCAATAGTAACCTATGTTAAGACTTCTAAATTAAATGACTAAGAAATAAAATTAAACACAGCAACAGGTTACGTTAAGTGCTCTTTAGAATTTCAAATGAACAAGTTTGCCCCAAAATAATAAAGGAATAACTTACCAAATGAATAATGAAACACAGAATAGATTTTACAGGATTTCACACACACACATACACATACATACACCTCCACACACATCCACACATTGGTGTGTACAAACATCTTAGGTTTTAAAACACTGCTATTAAAGATTTAACTTAGATAAATTAACTGCATTAAAATACTGACACTGTGAAAATATCTGTTTATGTCCAACACCCCACTGAGGGCATCCTTTTGTGAACTTCTAAAAGTGGAAAGAAAGGAAAAAAAAAAAAAAGAGAAAACAGTTCGTGACAGGAAGGACTGGTGAACGTGCTGATGCTGCTCAGGCTCACAGCTTCCCGTTCTCCTCACCACTTTCCTTCTCTTCTAGCGCTTCCAGGCTGTGCTTGCTCTTGGCATCTGCACTGCTGCTGGGGGCTTTACTCAGTCCACAGGACAAGCACGCCAGCTGGATCTGCTTCATGTTTTCTATGGCTTCATTCTTGGCATTCTTCAACAGATCCCCTTGGCCCTGCAAATAGGTGGAAACATACATCGAAGAAGAATATTATGACCAGGCATATCCTGAGTGACATCACTCTATATCCTTCGTGCTACTGCTGAATGAGGCAAGAGACCCAGACCCATAATCTCACATTCCCAGGGTTTAATCCAGGTTCATTCTAGCATTACTGAGGGATTTTTGTCTCAAGTTGAGCCTTACCTACTGCTGCTATAACAGAAATACCACAAGTGGATGGTTTTAACAAACAGAAGTGTATTTTCTCACGGTGTAGGAAGCTAGAAGTCCAAATTCAGAGCACCAGCCAGAGGGGAAGGCTTTCTCTCTCTGTCAGCTCTGGAGAAAAGTCCTTGTCTCTTCAGCTTGTGCTTCTTGGTTCCTTGGAGATTTCCATGTGTCTTGACATCCATCTTACCCCCTTTCTGCTTCTACTCACTTGATTAATCTCTTTTATATCTCAAAAGAGATTGACTCAAGATACACCTACACTAATCCTGCCTCATTAACATAACAAAGACAACCCATTCCCAAATAGGATTATTACCACTGGCATAGAGGTTAGGATTTACAACACATATTTTTGGGGGACACAATTCAATCCATAAAATTCTACCCTTTGGCCCCCAAAAATTCCTGTCCTTGCCACATTTGAAACACTTTCACACCTTCACATCATCCCAAAAGTCTCAAATCAACTCCAAGTCGAAATTTTCATCTTCTGAATCATCTAAATCAAATATGGGTGAGACTTTAGATGTATTCCATCCAAAGCAAAATTCCTCTTCATCTGTGAACCTGTGAAATCGAGACTACAAGTCATCTGTTTCTAAAGGATAGTGGTGGAACAGGGACAAGGTATATGTTTCCATTACAAATGGGAGAAATTGGAGGGAAAGAAGGGATAACAGGCATCAAGCAAGTCTCAAACTCAGCAGAACAATTTACATTAGCTCTCAAGGCTTGAAAATAATCCTCTCTTCTCTAAGACCATCTAGGCAATGGCCCCACCCTCCAGACTCTGAGTGTTGGCCACACCCTCTGGATTCTACGTGGAGACCACCCCACCTCCCCACCCCCACCAGCCCTGGTCTTCAGCTCCACCTTCCAGACCCACAAGGATGGCAACTCTGCTCCCTCAGCTTTAGGTGGCCCCATTCACCTACTCTATCTGAGTGGCGACCCCACCCCCTCGGCCCTTGTAGGCCCCATTCTTCTGCCTCTTGGGCATGGCAGCCCTGCCACCTCAGCTTTGGGTGGTGGCCCAATCCCCCTGGCGCACCTTAACAACAGTCTCAAACTCTGGAACCAGGTTGGTGAAGATCCAACTCTTTGAAACCTAGAAGGCTGTGGCCCCACCCTTTGAGATCCAGGAGACATTGGCCATGCCCTTTGAAACCAAGAAGGTCCTGCTTTCCATGCTGATCAGTTCTGCTCATCTCCCAGCTGCTCCAGAGATGGTCCTTCCCTTTTCTTGGAGGACAACAAATGTAGCTCCTTTGGCCTGTTTCCTGCCTGTAGAATTCCAAGAGGCAGACAGTTTTCTTTCCTTTCATCCTGTCTCTGACCCCTTCAGTCTAAGCCGATGGGTTTTCTGCTGTGCTGGTTTGTTAGATCCATCAGTCACATGCTTACTTTCCTTAACAAAAGATTGTATAGCCACATGCTTGGTGAACATTCTAGGACATGTGTCCTTAGTCTATACAACAGAATTTTCTGAATCTTTAAGTTTGTTTTCATTTTGCACATTTCATTTTTAAGTACATTTCTTCCCTCTTGCATTTTACTATAAGCAGCAAGTAGAAACCACATGTCCCCTTTAGGATCTTGCTTAGAAATCTTATCAGTCAGATATCCAAGTTCATCACTTACAAGTTCTACCTTCCACCAGATATTTGAACATAATTCAGACAAGTTATTTGCCACTTCATAAAAAGCCACTGTCAATCACACGTTCATCATTTTCTTTTAAAGCCTCATGTCCACATTTCTAGCAACATTCTGTTGCTGGTACCATATGTATTCTCTAAGACAATAGAGACTTTCTCTATAGCTCTCCTCACTTCCTTCTGAGCCCTTACCAGAATTGCCTTTGACATCCATAATTCTACCAACAGTTTATCTTCATGGCAATCTAGGCTTTTTCTATGAGTCACCTTAGAATTCTTCCAGCCCCTACTCATTACCCAATCCAAAACTGCATCTACATTGTAGATATCTGTTAGAACAGCACCCCTACTTCTTGGTACTAACGTCTGTCTCAGTTATCCAGTGCAGCTATAACAGAAATACCACAAGTGGGTGGCTTTAACAAACAGAAATTTATTTCCTCACAGTTTAGGAGGCTAGAAGTCCAAATTCAGAGCACTGGCTGGAGGGGAAGTCTTTCTCCCTCTGTCAGCTCTGGAGAAAAGTCCTTGTCTCTTCAGCTTCTGCTTCCTGGTTCCTTGGGATATATGTCTTGGCATATATCTTACCCTATCTCTGCTCTGCTCCCTTGTTTAATCTCTTTTATATCTCAAAAGAGATTGACTCAAGATACACCTTACACTGATCCTGCCTCATTAACATAACAAAGACAACCTATTCCCAAATGGGATTATAACCACAGGCATAGAGGTCAAATTTACAACACATATTTTTGGAGGACATAATTCAATCCGTAACACTGACATTGTGAAAATATCTGTTTATGTCCAACACCCCACTGAGGGTATCCTTTAGTGAACTTCTAAAAGTGGAAAGAAAGAAAAAACAGAAAGAGAAAACAGAGTTCTTGACAGGAAGGACTGGTGAACGTGCTGATGCTGCTCAGGCTCACAGCTTCCCGTTCTCCTCACCACTTTCCTTCTCTTCTATCGCTTCCAGGCTGCGCTTGCTCTTGGCATCTGCACTGCTGCTGGGGGCTTTACTCAGTCCACAGGACAAGCACGCCAGCTGGATCTGCTTCATGTTTTCTATGGCTTCATTCTTGGCATTCTTCAACAGATCCCCTTGGCCCTGCAAATAGGTGGAAACATACATTGAAGAAGAACATTATGACCAGGCATATCCTGAGTGACATCACTCTATACCCTTCGTGCTAGTACTGAATGAGGCAAGATACCCAGACCCACAACCTCACATTCCCAGGGTTTAATCTAGTGTTCATTCTAGCATTATTGAGGAACTTTGCCTCAACCTAAGCCTTACCTACCAGCTCTGAGGTTGCCAGCATCCCCTTGAGATTTCTGCTAGCCAAAAACTCCCACAACCAGGGTCTGAGACTTCACACACTATTACAACTCCCACCTCACTCAAGCCTAGCACCCCTAGGCTTGGGAGAAAACAAGGACAGCAGCTCTTCATTAATAAACTGAAAATTAAATCAACCGCCAGTGTACAAGAGCTTACAAAGTAAAACATCTTCTGTAAAGTACATCACACGTTCTTATGAGCTTGTTTTTAATATATCGGGTTACCTTTGCAATTTGCCTTTTAAAAAATGATTCCAAAAACCAAACCAACTTCCATCAAGTCAATTCCAACACATAGTGACTCTATACGGTATAATAGCCCCACGGAGATTCCAAGGCTTTAAATCTTTATGGAATAAGACTACCACATCTTTCTACCATGGAGGAACTGGTGGGTTAGAACTGACAACATCTTGGTTAGCAGATGACCACTTTAACTACTGCATCACCAGGACTCCTCGATAAATAATTGTTGTTGCTCTTATTAGGTGCCATCATGTCGGTTCCTACTCATAGCAACTGCCATGGATTGAATTGTGTCCCCCAAAAATATATGTCAACTTGGCTAGGTCATGATTCTCAGTATCGTATGATTGTCTACCATTTTATCATCTGATGTGATTTCCCTACGTGTTGTATATCCTATCACTATGATGTAATAAAATGGATTAGCAGCAGTTATATTGATGGGGTCTACAAGATTAGATAGTGTCTTAAGCCAATCTCTTTTGAGATATAGAAGAGAGATGCAAGAAGAGGGACGTGGGGACCTCACACCACCAAGAAAGCAATGTCAGGAGCAGAGCGTATCCTTTCAACCTGAAGTTTCTGTGCTGAGATGCTCCCAGACCAAGGGAAGACTGATGACAAGGACCTTCCTTCAGAGCTGACACAGAAAGAAAGCCTTCCCCTGGAGCTGGTGTCCTGAATTCAAACTTCTAGTCTACTGGACTGTGAGAGAATAAACTTCTCTTTGTTAAACCCATCCACTTGTGGTATTTCTGTTTATAGTAGCACTAGATAACTAAGACAGTGACCCTAAGTACAACAGAAAGAAACACTGCCTGGTCCTGAGACATCCTCACAGTTGCTATGCTTGAGCCCATTGTTAAAGTCACTGTGTCAATCCATCTCCTTGAGGGTCTTTTTCGCTGACCCTATACTTTACTAAGCATGATGTCCTTCTCCAGGGACTGGTTCCTCCTGATAACATGTCCAAAATATGTGAGATGAAGTCTCGCCATCCTGGCTTCTAATGAGCATTCAGGCTATACTTCTTCCAAGACAGATTTGTTCGTTCTTCTGGCAGTCCATGGTATATTCAATATTCTTCGCCAACACCATAATTCAAAGGCATCGATTCTTCTTAGGTTTGCCTTATTCTTTGTCCAGCTTTTGCATGCATATGAGGTGATTGAAAATACCATGACTTGGGTCACGTTCCTCTTAGTCCTTAAAGTGATATCTTTGATTTTTAACACTTTAAAGAGGTCTTTTGAAGCAGATTTGCCCAATGCAGTGTGTCGTTTGATTTCTTGCTTGCTGCTTCCATGCAAGTTGATTGTGGATCCAAGTAAGATTAAATCTTTGACAACTTCAATCTTCTCTCCATTTATGATGATGTTGCTTATTGGCCCAGTTGTGAGGATTTTTGTTTTCTTTATGTTAAGGTGTAACCCGTACTGAAGGCTGTAGTGTTTGATCTTCATCAATAAGTGCTTCAAGTCCTCTTCACTTTCAGCAAGCAAGGTTGTGTCATCTTCATATTGTAGGTTGTTAGTGAGTCTTCCTCCAATCCTGATGTCACATTCTTCATCATATAGTTCAGCTTTGCGGATTATTTGCTCAGCATACAGACTGAATAAATATGGTGAAAGGACACAAACCCAATGCACAACTTTCCTGACTTTAAACCGTGCAGTATCCTCTTTTTCTGTTCGAATGACCGCCTCTTGATCTATGTACAGTTTCTTCATGAGCACAATTAAGTGTTCTTGGATTCCCATTCTTCACAATGTTATCCATAATTTGTTATGATCCACACAGTCAAATGCCTTCACATAGTCAATAAAACACAGGTAAACATCTTTCTGGTATTCTCTGCTTTCAGCCAAGATCGATCTGACATCTGCAATGATATCCCTCCTTCCATGTCCTCTTCTGAATCCGGCTTGAATTTCTGGCAGTTCGCCGGCAATGTACTGCTGGAACCATTTTTGAATGATCTTCAGCAAAACTTTACTTGTACATGATATTAATGATATTATTCAATAATTTCCGCATTCTGTTGAATCACCTTTCTTTGGAATGGGCACAAATATAGATCTCTTCCAGTCAGTCGGCCAGGTAGCTGTCTTCCAAATTTCTTGGCATAGATGAGTGAGCACCTCCAGCGCTACATCTGTTTGCTGAAACATCACAATTGCAGCCTTGTTTTTCAGGCCTTCAGTGCAGCTTGGACTTCTTCCTTGAGTACCATCAGTTCTTGATCACATGCTACCTCCTGAAATGACTGAACATTGGCCAATTCTTTTTCATATGGTGACTGTGTATTCCTTCCATCTTCTTTTGATGTTTCCTGCATGGTTTAATATTTTCCCCATAGAATCCTTCAATATTGCAACTCAAGGCTTGAATTTTCTTTTCAGTTCTTTCAGTTTGAGAAATGCTGAGCGTGTTCTTTCCTTTTGGTTTTCTAACGCTAGGTCTTTGCACATTTCATTTTAATACTTTACTTTGCCTTCTCAAGATGCCCTTTGAAATATTCTGTTCAGCTCTTTTACTTCATCATTTCTTCCTTTTATTTTAGCTACTCTAGGTTCAAGACCATGTTTCAGAGTTTCTTCTGACATGTCTTTTTCTTTTCTTTCCTTCCTGTCTTTTTAATGATCTCTTGCTTTATTCATGCATGATGTCCTTGATGTCATTCCACAACTTGTCTGATTTTCAGCCATTAGTGTTTAATGAGTCTAATCTATTTTTGAGATTGTCTCTAAATTCAAGTGGAATATACTTAAGGTCATACTTTGGCTCTCATGGACTTATTCTAATTTTCTTCAGCTTCAACTTGAACTTGCATATGAGCAATTGATGGTCTGTTCCACTGCTGACCCCTGGCCTTGCTCTGACTCATGATATTGAGCTTTTCCATCATCTCTTTCCACAGATATAGTCAATTTGATTCCTGTGTATTCCATCTGGTGAGGCCCAAATGTACAGTCACCACTTATGTTGGTGAAAAAAAGGTATTTGCAATGAAATTGCAAAATTCTATCATGCAATCTCCAGTGTCATTTCTATCACCAAGGCCATACTTTCCAACTACCAATTTTTGATTTCACCAGTAATTATCAATGCCATCTTGACTGCATGTTGGATTAATTTCAGACTGCAGAATTTGGTAAATATCTTCAATTTTCTCATCTTTGGCATTAGTGGTTGTTGCATAAATTTGAACCCTAATGGTTGTACTAACTGGTCTTGTAAGCGTATGGATATTATCCTATCACTGACAGCATTGTACTTCAAGATTGATCTTGAAATGTTCTTTTTGATGACGAATGCAACACCATTCCTCTTCAATTTGTCATTCCCTGCATAGTAGACCATATGACTGATGCAAAATGGCCAATACCAGCCCATTTCAGCTCACTAATGCCTAAGATATCGATGTTTATGCATTCCATTTTATTTCTGACAACTTCCAATTTTCCTAGATTCATACTTGATACATTCCATGCTCCTATTATTAATGGATGTTTTCAGCTGTTTCTTCTTATTTTGAGTCGTGCCACATCAGCAAATGAAGGTCTCAGAAGCTTGACTCCATCCGCTTTGAAATGGCAGCTCTTCCCCAGCAGAATTTTGAGTGCCTTCCAACCTGAGGGGTTCAGCTTCCATCACTATATCAGACAATGTTCCACTGGTATTCATAAGGTTTTCACTGGCTAAGTTTTTCAGAGTAGACTGCCAGG
This sequence comes from Dugong dugon, assembly GCA_030035585.1. NCBI lineage: Eukaryota > Metazoa > Chordata > Mammalia > Sirenia > Dugongidae > Dugong > Dugong dugon. The sequence continues at coordinate 160,647,519 of CM057461.1, read as the reverse complement.
TTCTTCTTCCTAGTCTTAGTCTGGAAGCTTAGTTGAAACCTGTCCACCACGGATGACCCTGCTGGTATTTGAAATTCTGGTGGCATAGCTTCCAGCATCACAGCAACACATAAGCCACCACAGTATGACAAACTGACAGACGTGTGGGGCGATGAATGATTAGTTGCCCAAAATCATTTTGCCTTTTTCATTATACTGAGGACAATGTTCCCATCTGTCTGTAGAGAAAGATGATCTCCACAGGCTTAAGATGTCAGTCAAAACAAATGGCAAAAGAGAATTAGAGGAACACATTAACTGTCAGTTTCATCAGTGCCCAAGAAAGATCTTTGCTCACTATTTCTACTTATTATTTAGTTCAGCATTATAATGATCAAGTACATACTCTGATGCTGGCTAGGGGCCTCAAAGACTAAGTATGGAAAGCTGGAACACATTTCCATAGTGACTATAGACAAAAAAGGAAGTAGCTCTTTCTCTCTCTCCTCTCCATTCTCACAGCAATGCCTAAGCGTGTCACTCTGAAACTGTGAAGAAGAATGTGGAAGACAGGAAGGTTATGCTGATTGCTGAGAGCTCCTCTACAAAGCAGAGCCTCCAAAAAAGGGTAATTCACCTACTTCGTGCAAAGTACTCCATGATACATTGTTTTATCTCTTCAATTTGTTGAATATTTTTCCCCTCAGGGTATATGGGGAAACTTGTATTAAAAAATACCTTAGAATAGTTAATTCCTCAAAATCTATAAAGATACTTACCAATTCCATCCCATGTAATAATAGCTACATAAACCCAAAAAACCAAAGCCGTTGCTGTTGAATCAATTCAGACTCATAGGAACCCTATAGGTACATAAACCAGTAAAAATCAGTTGCTGTTAGGTTGATTCTGACTCATGGTGACTGGGTGGTACAAATGGTTAAGCATTTGACTGCTAACCAAAATGTTGGTACTTTGAACCCACTCGGAGGCACCTCAGAAAAAAGGCCTGGTGATCTGCTTCCAAAAGGTCACAGCCTTGAAACCCCAAGGAATGTAATTCTGCTCTACACATATGGGATTGCCATGAAATTGCTACATACTTCTAATAAAAACATTTATATATATGGGATGAATAAGTTGGGCTTTGCCTACTATTTTTGTTAAAATGAAATTACTCTCAATCATGGAATAGAATTTTAGAAGCAGACTTGGAAGTTGCACAGTCTAGCATTCTCATGAGGAGAAAAGAAGCTGAGCCTGATGAGGTAAATGATTGGCCCAAGGCCACTACTGTTTAATGACTGATCTGAGATTAAAGTCCAGGTCTTCTGCTCTATTCTACCCAAGATGTTTATAATTAGTCTAAGGCTAAAGGCTAGAGAGACTGAAGACTCTGAGTGAGAGACATATTTTCTAAGGTAAAATTTTCCACTCTACCAGCAGAATTTGGGAGTCTGTTATTCTCAATGGAGTCCCTGAGTGGTGCAAATGGTTAACACACTCAGGAAAGACTGAAGGTTCAGGTCCACCTAGAGGCATCTTGGAAGAAGGGCCTGGCAACCTACTTCTGAAAAATAGGCCACTGAAAATCCTATGGAGCACAGTTGTACTCTGACACACATGGGGTTGTCACGAGTCGGAATCAACTTGATGGCAACTGGTTTTACTGATCATTCTTAACAGTATAGACTTAAGGAGTCCTCTGTTAACATGGAAAAATGAAGTCACATCCCCTTTGAAAAATGCAACTTTTAATACGACTTATAAAGTACTTACTTCTTTGTGCTTTACATATATTCATTCATTTAATCATCACAACATCCCTATGAGATACGTACTTTTATTATTCTCAATTTACCAATAAAGAAACTGAGGTCCCAGAGTTAAACAATTGCTAAGGGCAACTATGGGATTCAAGTCCTGCAGTTGGCTCCAAAGTCTGTGGTCTGAATCACTACATGATTTGCATCTTCTAAAGGCAAATTGTGCCCTCTCTAAAAAGCACATTACAGCCTCCTGTGCATTGTTACCCACAAAAACAACACAGACAAAAAGAAAATCATTACCTCTGTGACAGAACTTAGAGGTGCGGTATAGAGAGTTGGGAAGATCGGGTGTGGCAAGAACACACTGACAGGGACAGAAGTCAGAGTATTTTAATTCTACTTTTAGCTTCACCACTTTCTCCCCGGACAATTTTGTTCTCTTTAACATGACTAAAACATATTTTTTGCCTTCCTCACAGTTCTAACAATTAAAGAAAATATGCTGAAAGCTGTTTGTGATTTAAATAACAAGTAAAACATGTTATAAGGTGATACAGAAGACAGTTAACATTGTCTACTACTATAACAAATATCTTGGTACTGTGTGTAACAAATATCGTGGTACTGTGTGTATTTTGGAAACCCTGGTGGCGTAGCGGTTAAGAGCTACGGCTGTTAACCAGAAGGTTGGCAGTCTGAATTCACCAGGTGCTCCTTGGAAACCGTATTGGGCAGTTCTACTCTGTCCTATCAGGTTGCTATGATTCAGAATCGACTCAATGGCAACGGGTTTGATTTTGGTGTCTATTTTAATATAAATTAGACCAATTTCTTTTAATGCAGTTAGCTGTGTCTGTTTTAGAGATACGCATTTTGATACTGTTCTTTCAAAGGGAAAAAGTCATTTAAAAGCAAAATAATTACATTATACTCACCCTCATTTTCCGAGCATTACTTTTATGTGTTTCCTTTTAAGTTTTGAAATTTTCATCAAGCATTATAAGGGCATACCAAAAGCTTTCACCGAAAACACAATAAAATTAAAAAAAAAAAAAAAAGAGACAGAATACCAAAAGCAAAACCAGCACCTTTATAATTGGAAGAGAACAGTGAAACACACAAAAATATCAGGTTTGATATTACTACTACATAATGCTCTCACAACCCCTTTTCCTACAGCAAGTTGTGAAATGCATTTAATTAATCAGCCTGAATGTCATCTCATCGGTTGCTGAGAGATGGCATCCAAGCCTAAACACCAGACTGTACCAGTTCTGGTAAATAGAAGTCAGTCTCTCTAGAAAACAATGGCCAATTGGAGAAAACAGTTTGTTCCAGTTCACAAGAACATGACTACATCATCTCCTGATAACCCAGGAGACAACACGTCCTGGCTGCACTACACAGGCAGGAAAAACAGAAACAGCAAAAGTTAAACTATTAACTAATAGATGAAACAAAAATCAAAGGCTGAGTTATGAAGAGTTTATACTGAAATATTTACATAAAATTTTGCTTTCTATTGTGTCAAGAAGGAGGACTAGGGATCACCTTCCTGGTCTGTGGCTCCAGGAATCACATATTGTCCCTCCTCCTTGGGTCTTCCCAATTGTGGCCACAGAACCAGAAAAGATTCATTCTAGGCAACATTTCAGGGAAAGCAGGGTTTATTGTTAACAACTCCCATCCTGGCATTCCTTTTTATGCTGATTTTTTTTGGTCTTATGTGCAGCAATTTCTCCTGACCACCTAGCATTCTCTCTCTCTACTCTGCCACCACCTAAGCCCCTCCTAACTAGCCTGCTTACTCCAGATCCTCTCACTCGAAACATCTCTGTTCTATGTATCATTTCCTCCAAGAAGTATCAGGTATTCAGATCAGCTAAGCCATTTCACAGCTTTAATATGTGATATTGTTAAGGAATATTTTAACAGGGGATTTCTTCCAACAGAGGGCTTCAGGGAGGAGGAAGGAGAAACATCCAGGAGAATGCATTTCATTTGGTGGTATATAAACTGAAACACCTCTTGGTACTAAAATAAACCCCAAATTGTTATGGCATGGAATGCAAAATTAATGTACAATCTGAACATTGAACACTCAACTTCAAAGAAATGTCAAGCTGCTCCTGATACTTTAATTTACCAGTAATCCCAGAGGATTTCCTAGTTTCTCTCCTCTGCCACTAAGGATGCTTCAGGAGAAAAAATGAGACAGGCTGCTTTAACGCAGAGGAAAGTAAAGGTAATAGGGATCATATCAGGCAGACTGATGCCGAAAGGACAACAAGACTATCAGAAGTCCCAAGAGCAACAGCTACCAATTCAGTCTCCACAGTTATTTGGGTTCTGAATATAAGATTCCACGGCAATAGTGATGGTATGTGTCAACTTGGCTAGGCTATGATTCTCAGTGGTTTGGCAGACTTTGGACTGATTGTTCTTCCATAATGTAATCTAATGTAATCATCTCTGTCTTAGTCATCTAGTGCTGCTATAACAGAAATACTATAAGTGGATGGCCTTTAACAAAGAGACATTTATTCTCTCACAGTCTAGTAGGCTACAAGACCAAATTCAGGGCATCAGCTCCAGGGGAAGGCTTTCTCTGTCAGCTCTGGAGGAAGGTCCTTGTCATCAGTCTTCCCTTGGTCTGAGAGCACTTCAGCGCAGGAAACTCAAGTCCAAAGGACGCGCTCTGCTCCCAGTGCTGCTTTCTTGGTGGTATGAAGTCCCCCTGTCTCTCTGCTCGCTTCTGTCTTTTATGTCTCAAAACAGATTGGCTTAAGATACTATCTAATCTTGTAGATCTCATCAATATAACTGCCACTAATCCATCTCATTACATCATAATGATAGGATTTACAACACATAGGGAAATCATATCAGATGACAAAATGGTAGACAATCATACAATGCTGGGAATCATGCCTAGCCAAGTTGACAGATATTTTGGGGGGACACAATTCAATCCATGACAACCTTCATGATAAGATCTGATGTAATGTAATTACCTCTATGATGAGATCTGCTATGAGCAGTCAATCAGTTGAAAAGAGAGTTTCCTTGGGGGTGTGGACTGCCTCTGATATATAAGGGGATGTTCCAACAAGGCTCACTCTTGTTCTGGATCCTGCATCCAGCATCCAGCTCATCATCATCTGACCTCTGGTTCTTGGGACTTAAGTCCCAGAGAGCCCCAGAAGGTGAAGTACAAAGTGTGACCCAGGAGGAGGGATGCTATACTCCAAAAGAACTGCTTGGCTTGTTTAATATATACAAACAGAAACCTGGGGAATATGTGGGGGAACGGCTATTAAGGGTGAGGGATAATTATGCAAGGATCATAAGGTTGGATCAGTCTGAGTTTATTGATATGGGTCCATTAAGCACATTTCCTTCACTGAATATTTCAGTTCAAGAGGTTAGAAAAGGATCTAATAGTTTATTTGGTTGGTTCACTGAAGCATGGATTAAATGGTAGCCTACACTAAATCAAGTTGAAGTGCCAGAACTGCCTTTGTATATTGTAAAAGAAGGTATCTAAAGGCTTAGGGAAACTGGCATGTTAGAGTGGATTTATCAGGTTGGACCCACAAACCCACCCGTGGAGTGCCCAGAGGACATACTTTCTACCACAATGGTGAGGAACAAATTTGTTCCTCACCAACATCAACTTCAAGCCCCAACATCCTTGAAGACTGCTATGATCACTATTTTATGTAAATCAGATTTGACAGTGGGAACTCCTTAACTGAGTTAAGACACCTAATTACAATGGGGCTGATTGGACCCCATGATGTTAAGGGCCAAGTGGTGGCACTTAATTGGCAAAAACAAGGATGGCGTGGTTACCATAATGGACAGCAGAGTCAAGGCAGTAATCAGAATGATCTGACTCATATGGATTTATGGCATTGGTCATGATGTCCCTAGGAGTGAAATAGATGGGTAATCTACTAATTTTTTACTTGATCTGTACAAGCAGAAGAATTCCAGGTCAAGTGAATGGCAGTCTAACTTGAATCACCATAATAGAGAGTCACGGCTCCTCGATCAATTCCCAGACTTGAGCAAGTTTACAGACCCACATCTCCCTGAATGAAGGAAGGTCTGGCCCCCTTGAGAAAGGACCTCACTACACTGCCAAAAATGTATACTGTTAATCTTTCTCCCAGCCTCCCTTAAGGGGATCTACAACCTTTCACCAGAGTGACTGTTCATTGGGAAAAGGAAATAATCAGACTTTTCAGGGATTATTGGACACTGGCTCTCAACTGACACTAATTCCAAAACATCACTGTGGTCCACTAGTCAGAGTGGGGGCATATGGAGGTTGGGTTACTAATGGAGTCTTAGCTCAAGTCCATCTCACAGTGGGTCTAGTAGGTCCCCAAAATGGTCCTGTAGTGATTTCCCCAGTTCCAGCATGCATAACTGGAATAGACATACTCAGCAACTGGCAGAACCCCCACATTGAATCCCTGATATGTGGAGTAAGGGCTATTATGGTAGGAAAAGCCAAGAAGAAGTCATTAGAACTGCTTCTGCCTAGGAAAATAGTAAACCAAGAGCAATACTGTACTCCTGGAGGGATAGCAGAGATTAAAGCCATGATCAAGAACTTGAAGGATGATGATTGAACTTGAAGGTCATGATTCCCACCACTTCCCCAATCAACTCGCCTATTTGGCCTATGCAAAAAACAGATGGATTTTGGAGAATGACAGTGGATTACTGTAAACTTAACCAGGTAGTGACTCCAGTTATAGCTGCTGTTTCAGATGTGCTTTCATTGGTACCTGGCATGTAGCTATAGAGCTGGCCAATGCCTTTTTCTCTTTCCGGTTTTGAAGGATCACCAAAAGCAGTTTGTCTTCAGTTGGCAAGGCAAGCAATACACCTGCACTGTCCTACTTTAGGGTATATCAACTCTCCAGCCCTATGTCATAATTTAGTCTGCAACAACCTTGATCGCCTTTGCCTTTCACAAGATGTCAAACTGGTCTGTTATAGTGATGACATTATGCTGATTGGATCTAGTAAAGACGAATCTGGACTTACTGATAAGACATTAGGGTGCCCAGGGTTTCCATTAGCATGCTAGAGGGTGGCAAATTAATCCGACAAAAATTCAGGTGCTCTCCACCTCAGTAAAATTTCTAGGAGCCCGGTGGTGTGGTGCATGTCCAAAATATTCCTTCTAAAGTGAAGGATAAGTTATTACATCTGGCTGTCCTACAACTAAAAAGAAGGCACAAAACCTGGTAAGCCTCTTTGGATTTTTAAGGCAGCATATTCTTCATTTGTGTGTGCTACTCCAGCCTATTTATCAAGTGACTTGAAAAGCCGTTAGTTTTGAGTGGGGCCCAGAACAAGAGAAGGCTCTACAACAGGTTGAGTCTACCATGCAAGCCACTCTGTCACTTGGGCCATATGATCCAGCTGATCCAATGGTGCTTGAAGTGTCAGTGGCAGATAGAGATGCTGTTTGGAGTCTTTGGCAGGCCCCTATTGGTGAATCACAGTGCAGACCCTTAGGATTTTGGAGCAAAGCCCTGCCATCCTCTTGCAAAATAGCTCTCCTTTTGAGAAACAGATTTTAGCTTGTTACTGGGACTTAGTAGAGACTGAACACCTAACCATGGGCCACCAAGTCATCATGCAGCCTGAGCTGCCCATAATAAACTGGGTGTTGGCTGACCCCCAGAGTCATAAAGTCAGATGTGCACAGTAACACTCTGTATTTAAATGGAAGTGGTACATATGAGATTGAGCCCAAACAGGACCTGAAGGCACAAGTAAGTTGCATAAGGAAGTGGCCAAAATGCCCATGGTGTCCACTCCTGTCACATTACCTGCCCTCTTTCAGTCTGCATCTATGGTCTGTGGGGAGTTCCTTATGATCAGCTGACTAAGGAAGAGAAAACTTGTGCCTGGTTTACAGATGGTTCTGCACGACTTGCAGGAACCACTCGAAAGTGGACAGCAGCAGCATTACAGGTCCCTTTCTGGGACCTCCCTGAAGGATAGTGATGAAAGAAAATCTTTCCAATGGGCAGAACTTCGAGCACTGTATCTGGTTGTTCACTTTGTTTAGAAGGAGAAATGGCCAAATGTGGGACTGTATACTTGTCGTGGATTGAGTTGTGTCCCCCAAAAATATCTGTCAGCTTGGCTGGGTCATGATTCCCAGTGTCATATGATTGTGTAATCTGATGTGATTTCCTTATGTTGTAAACTCTATCACTATGATGAGATTATATGTGATCTACGTGTTGTAAATTCTATCACTGTGATGAGGTTATACTGATGAGGTTGACAAGATTAGATAGTGTCTTAATGCAATCTCTTTTGAGATATAAAAGAGAGAAGTGAGCAGAGACACATAAAAACCTCACACCACCAAGAAAGCAGTGCCAGGAGCAGAGCACGTCCTTTGGACCAGAGGTTCCTGAGCTGAGATGCTCCCAGACCAAGGGAAGACTGATTCATCATGAGGACCTTCCTCCAGAGCTGACAGAGAGAGATAGCCTTCTCCTGGAGCTGATGCCCTGAATTTGGACTTGCAGCCTACAGGACTGTGAGAGAATAAACATCTCTTTGTTAAAGCCATCCACTTGTGGTATCTCTGTTATAGCAGCACTATATGACTACGACAATACTGATTCATGGGTTGTGGCCAATGGCTTGGCTGGGTGATCAGGGACTTTGAAGGAACATGATTGGAAAATTGGTGACAAGGATTTACGGGGAAGAGGTATGCAGATAGACCTCTCTGAATGGGCCAAAGAAGTGAAGATATTTGTGTCTCATATGAATGCTCACCAAAGGGTGACCTTGGCAGAGGAAGATTTTGACAATCAAGTGGATAGGATGATGCGTTCTGTGAAAACCCGTCATCCTCTTTCCCTACCCACTCCTGTCATCACCCAGTGGACTCATGAACAACATGGCCATGGTGGCAGGGATGGAGGTTACACATAGGCTCAGCAATGTGGACTCCCAATCACCAAGGCTGACTTGGCTATAGCCATTGCTGAGCGCCCAAGCTACCAGCATCAGAGACCAGTACTGAGTTCTTGATATGGCACCATTTCTCAGGGTGATCTGCCAGCAACCTGGTGGCAGGTTGAGTACATCAGACTGCTTCCGTAATGGAAAGGGCAGTGTTTCATTCTTACTGGGATAGACACTTACTCTGAATACTCATTTGCCTTCTCCGCACAGAATGCTTCTGCCAAAACTACCATCCATGCACTCACAGAATGCCTTATCCACTATCATATTATTCCACACAGCGTTGCCTCAGATCAAGGGACTCACTTCACAGCAAATGAAGTGTGGCAGTGGGCCCATGCTCATGGTATTCACTGCTCTTATCATGTTCCCCAACATCCTGAAGCAACTGGCTTGATAGAATGATGGAATGGCTTCCTAAAGACATAATTACAGGACCAGCTAGGTGGCAAAACTTTGCGAGATTGGGGCAATGTTCTCCCGGAGGCTGTATATGCTCTAAACCAGCATCCAATATATGAAGAATTGATGCATTTGAATTATGGTGTTAGTGAAGAATATTGAATATATCATGGACTGCCAGAAAAACAGACAAATCTGTCTTGGAAGAAGTACAGCTAGAATGCTCCTTAGATACGAGGATGGCGAGACTTCATCTCACATTCTTTGGATATGTTATAAGGAGGGACCACTCCCTGGAGAAGGACATCATGCTTGATAATAGAGGGTCAGCAAAAGAGAGGAAAACCCTCGATAAAATGGATCGACACAGGGCCACAATGGGCTCAAACATAGCAAATATTGTGAGAGTCACTATGAGCTGGAATCGACTTGATGGCAATGGGTTTGATTTGGTTTTAGTTTTATATATATATATACATATATATGTATATATATACATATACATATATGTATATGCATATGCACACTTCACTGGTTTTGCTTAACTAGAGAACTCAGCCTAAGACAGTAATCCCAACAAATTCAAAAAGTAATACTTGGAATCATGGAAAACAACACAGAGATCAATGTAGAAATTTTGAATTTAAAACTTAAAGATTAGTGATGATTAATGGATTAAAAAAAAGACATTAAACATTATCAAATTCTTCCAACTGCATTAAATTGTAAAGTACAGTATATTGTTTAGAAATCAAGAAATACCTGATGTAATTTAGATTGTAAATCAGGCTGTTGTGCAATGTCACCATAATTTTGATTACTACTAATAATAGGGAGTATTATTTAAATAATGGTAAACTACTTCAAACCACTTTTCTATCCTTGTATATACAGAATACTATACATAATTGAAATAGTTTACCATTATTAAAAATAATATTACCTATTAATAATAACTCTGTCAAATGGAGTCTCTATGAGTTGAAATCAACTCGATGGCACCTAACAACAACAAATTTATTATGGACATAATACTAATACAATACTAACAGTAGCTAACATTTATTGAATATTTAATATACTAAAAAACCAAATAACCTGTTGCCATCAAGTTGATTCAGCATAAATCAATTTAGATACATTATATCCTAGATTACTATAACCATAAAAGAGACTAGAATTCTAAATGTAGGTTATCTAGTTACATATTTTATAATCTACCCAGAGACATTTATGATTTTTGCTGTTTGTATTCTTACTAAGAAATGCAGTTTCCAAATGTTTGAAAACACTTTTGGTTACATTCTGACAGAGTAACTCAAAAAAGACGTTCATGGCTCCTTCACACTCATTTTTCCCACGAACTGCACCATCCCTTGTGATATCAGTGCACAGAAGAGCAGGAAAACATCGTAACTAGTGTCCTCATCGCTTGTGAAGGAAATGCATGGTTTGTCTCAGAGCACACCGCAAATATTTAAAGCAGCTAATTGGGACTCTGGGAATGCAGAGACCCTCGCATATACACAACTACACACATAAACAAATGTGTCTCCAGGCAGATTAGTGTGGGTATCTTTGAGCATACACTCAGTTGCAGACTGAATTCCCTGATATTCTTTCCATGTGAGAGTTCACTCTCATAGTTATAGAGTCACACACAGCAATGCTACAGTAAAAGTCTGTATAGACACTGTTGGTATTTGTTTTTGTATGCTGTTGAGTCAATTCCAACTCATAGCAACCCTACAGGAAAGAGTAGAACTGCCCCATAGGGTTTCCTAGGCTGTAATCTTTATGGGAGCAGATTGCTAGGTCTTTTCTCCCACAGACCCACTGGTGGGTTCAAACCACTGACCTTTTGATTAGCAGCCTAGCACTTAACCACTGCACCACCAGGGCTCCTTGTGTTGGTATTGTTATTAGGTGCCGTCGGGTCGGCTCTGACTCAGCGACCCTATGCACAACAGAATGAAACACTGCCTGGTTCTGCGCCATCGTCACAATCGTTGCTATGCTTAAGCCCATCGTTGCAGCCACTGTGTCAGTCTATCTCATTGAGGGTTTTCCTCTTTTTCATTGACCTTCCACTTTGGTATTGGCTGCACTTTATTCATTCCAGCCTCAATTCTGTGAACCAGACCATACTGTGGTGGGCTGTATACTATGAGGAAACCATGGTTACCACCATCTTACTAGTTCAGAACCAATTTCACATGCTTTTTGAGAACTTCAGTATTATTTAAGGAGCCCTGGTGGTGAAGTGGTTAAGCTCTCAAATCCTAACCAAAAGGTCACCAGCTGCTCCTTAGAAACCCTATGGGGTAGATCTACTCTGTCCTATAGGATCACTATGAGTCACAATTGACTCGATGGTAACAGGTATTATTTAAAGAGGTCAAATCCTTTGTCTTCTAGATGTAAAAACAATGATTTCAATGTCCTCCATTTGGGAGATTAAAACAGCAGATCAAAGATGTGCTGTATTTCTGGTACATTGCTGTATTTGAACTATTGGGTAAAATCATTCAAAGACAGCCTGAGATTCTTGCCCTCCAGAAGGAAAGCCTAGACATGCAGGGAATGTATACAAAACAACTGGAGTTACTGGGCATAGAGGTGTAGGCAATAAGGGATTATGTACTATAAAACACCTTAAAACCAAAAACCAAACCTGTTGCCATCAAGTCAATTCCAACTCATAGCAACCCTATAGGACAGAGTAGAACTGCCCCATAGAGTTTCCAAGGAACGCCTGGCAGATTCAAACTGCCGACCATCTGGTTAGCAGCTGTAGCACTTAACCACTACGCCACCAGGGTTCCCAATAAAATAACTTAGTTGCACAAAAACAGAAATTTCCATTGTATTTAGTTATCAATACTCGGATTTATCACTTTCAACAGCTTGGCAGCTAAATACTTCAATTGCATTCTACTTGCCACTTAAAAAGTTGAATTTTACTCCATGAACACTCAAGAAACATGGATGAACAAACCAAATGACCGTCAACAGATAAATGGAAAAACAAAATGTGATACATACATACAACAGAATATTGCTCAGCCATAAAGAGAAATGAAGTCCTGACACATACTACAACATGGAAAAGCCTTGAAAACATTATGCTGAGTGAAGTAAGTCAATCACAAAAGGACAAATATTGTATGATCTCACTTATATGAAATACCTAGAATAGGCAAATGTACAGAGAACAAAGTTTAAGAGTGGTTACCAGGGGTGGGAGGGAAGGGGAAATGGGCAGTCATTGTTTAGGAAGCACTGAGTTTCTGTTCATGGTGATGAAAAATTTGACAGTGGATACTGGTGATGGTTGCACAACATGATTGATGTAATTGGTGTCACTGAACTGTACATGTGAAAAATGTTGAAATGACAAATGTTGTGTTATCTGTATTTTCACAACAACTAAAAAAAGAAACATGGATGAATAGTAGTAGATTAATTTTGGTCTAACAATCTTAGATAAAACTTTTTCTGTCACACTTATTCTGAAACTCTGAATTCAAAACAGATGAAATCCTACTTTTCAAATCTTTATTATATAATACAATTAAATTATTTAATTTCATAGCAACAGAAATGGAATCAAATTGGACATGTTCACCTGAGCCTTTCAGATTTTATAATTTTATATACAGTTCAATTTTTTAAAAATTAGTTTTGTAACTGATATATTTTAGTATTGGTCATAAACTCCAATTAATCAAATGTTTCTGAAGACTATGGGAACAGAACATACATGGGTCTTTTGTAAGCCTTCCTTTATTATCCAAAAATGAAATTCACAGATAACATAACCTATTTACACATATTATTAAAAATACCCAGTGGTTAAGCACTCGGCTGCTAACCAAAGGGTTGGTGGTTTGAACTCACCAGCTGCTCCATGGGAGAAAGATGCAGCAGTCTGCTTTGGTAAAGATTACAGGTTTAGAGTCCCTATAGGGCAGCTCTACCCTGTCCTATAGGGTCACTATGAGTCAGAATTGACGCAACGGCATTGGGTTTGGTTTTGGTTTTTATCTTGCCCTAGCTATAACATAAGGGAGAAAAAAAATGAATGATCATTTAAAATAGAATAATATGTATTGCAATATGTAAATGCTCAGGCACACCAGAAACTATAATGAAGTAGGCAGATGTTTGGATTTACTTAAAATCAATTCATTTAAATTTAAAAGAGAAATAAGATCAGATGCCATTCCGCACACAACAAAATATAGGAAAATGAAAATGCAGACATGCAGACATACCAGATAGGCACTAGACTAAGAACTAATATTAACATAATGATGACAGACCAGACTTACTTGCATATAATAAAGAAGGAAAGAAATTATCTTAATTAAGATAGGGACAGCATGCCAAGACAAGTTAAAGACTCTTATGGAGAAAAGTATGATAATCCCACAAGCGAGGAAGTAAACAATGTCCATACCCCTTGCCAGAGTTGCCAGATCTTTAAAATACCTCAAAGGACATTTTTCTTGTGATTGATTATATCAGTTCCTACTTCACGGGACAATGCAGAATGCCTACCATGAATTGTCAACAATAACCAACATTTCACTTTAAATGATGATATTACGATTGCCACGTCTCCTGGGCCAGAAGTAGGACCTGTCATACACCTTAAGCCATTCTCCCGACCTTGGAGAGGGAACAAATTAACAAACCGGAAAAAATAATCTGCCAGCTTCCCTAAGCCTGGAACTTAGGGGAGTCACAGCTCCTTTGCCTAGGCACAGGCATAAGGGGTCCATGGACTTTGAATGCCTTTCACCACTGCGTAGACATATGCAGGCCCATTTCAACAGCATAGGCCCTTGTTAGCACAGTACAACAGGGTATACATCTAAAGCCTAACTTCACTGTATCAGCTATATGGTGGAGTGGCAGGTTCATGACATTTGATACCCCTCTGCCCATTAAGCAGGGTCCTCACCTACCCACTTCAGGGGCCTGAGAACTAGTGGCTCCACCCATGCCACCTAGCCACCTGTGACACAGGTCCAAGAATAAGTGGTGCCTCCCAGTCCTTACAGCGAACAGCATTGGGTGCTCATAGTCTGGCTGCAAAATCCACCCACCTAAGTGCTCTAGGAAACAGGGAGATGCTTTCCTTCCAGACACTCAGGGGCAGCCGTCAGCCCCCTGCCTTACTCAGTGTGTGGCTCCCTACTGCAGCCAGATACCTACACCTACTCCAATCACCCCTGTCCATCTAGGACTGTAGGTGACAGCCTGCACCACACACTTGGTGACTGACGATCTGGACATCTAAGCTGAATCCACACAAGAAAAGTAAACAGACTCTTGGGCTCACATACCTAGTAACAGATCTAACCACCTGGTGACAAGACATTAGAGCTCCAAAGGCACCAATAATCAAACTAGCTCACATGAGCAGCCTATTTGGGCATATCAAAACAAAACAAGAAGCTAGGACACAGTAAGCAAACATAAAATAAATAAATATAATAACTTATTGATGGCATGGAGACAACAGTCAATATCAAATCACATAAAGAGGTGGACCATGATGGCTTCAGCAAGCTCCCAAAACAAAGAATCAAGAAATTTTCCAGTGGAAGAGACCTTCTTGGAATTACCAGAGGTAGAATACAAAAGATTAATGTACAGAATTCTTTGAGAGATCAAGAAGGAGATCATGCAAAACACAGAACATGCCAAGGAACACACAGACAAAGCAATAGAGGAACTTAAGAAGATTATAGAAGAGCACAGTGACAAAATTAACAGGCTGCAAGAATCCATAGAGAGACAGATAACAGAAATCCAGAAGATTAACAATAAAATTTGAGAATTAGACAACTCAATAGAAAGTTATAGGAGCAGAATTGAGGCAATGGAAGTCAGAATTAGTGAGACTGAAGAAAAGCACTTCACACCAGCTTATCTGAGGAAAAACCAGATAAAAGAATTTAAAAAAATGAAGAAACCCTAAGAATTATGTGGGACTCTATCAAAAGGAATAACCCACAACTGATTGGGATACCAGAACGGGGGAGGGGGTGGTGGAGAGAACAGAAAATACAGAGAATCGTTGAAGATTTATTGGCAGAAAACTTTTCTGATATCGTGAAAGATGAGAAGATATCTATCCAATATGCTCATCGAACCCCACACAAGGTAGGTCCCAAAAGAAAGTCACCAAGACATATTATAATCAAACTTGCCAAAACCAAAGATAAAGAGAGAATTTTAAGCGTGGCTAGGGATAAATGAAAAGTCATCTGCAAAGGAGAGTCAATAAGATTAAGCTCAGACTACTCAGCAGAAATCATGCAGGCAAGAAGGCAATGGGATAACATATACAAAGCCTTGACAGAAAAAAATTGCCAGCCAAGAATTATATATCCAGCAAAACTGTCTCTCAAATATGATGGCAAAATTAGGGTATTTCCAGATAAACAGAAGTTTAGGAAATTTGTAAAAAACAAACCAAAACCACAAGAAATACTAAAGGGAGTCCTCCTGTTAGGAAATCAATAACATCAGATAAAAACCCAAGACTAGAACACAGGACAGAGCAACCAGATATAAACGCAGATAGGGAAGTCACAAAAACAAATCAAAACTAAAATGCTAAAAATAGGGAAACAGAGACATCAATATGTAAAAGATGATATTAAAACAAAAAAGTGGGACTAAAAAATGTAGCCGTAGATCTTCCATAAGGAGAGGAAGTCAAGGCGATATAAAGAAATAAAAGATTGCTTTAAACTTAGAAAAATAGGAGTAAATATTAAGGTAACCACAAAGGAAACTAACAATCCTACACATCAAAATAAAAAACATAAAAGACTTAGCAAATTCAAAGTCAACAACTATGAAAAAGATGAAAAGAAAATCCATTAAAAAAAACAACTCAGCACAGAAAATTAAGTGGAACAAAGAAACTGTCAACAACACACACACAAACAAAAAGACATCAAAATGACAGCACTAAACGCATACCTATCAATAATTACACTGAATGTAAATGGACTAAATGTACCAATAAAGAGACAGAGAGAGGCAGAATGGATAAAAAAAAAAACGTGATCCATCTATACGCTGCCTACAAGAGACACACCTTAGACTTAAAGACACACACTAAAACTCAAAGGACGGAAAAAAATTTATCAAGAAAACAACAATCAAAAAAGAACAGGAGCAGCAATATTAATCGCTGACAAACTAGACTTTAAAGTAAAATCCACCACAAAGGATCAGGAAGGACGCTATATAATGATTAAAGGGTCAATACACCAGGAGGACCCAATGACAGGGCTCCAAAATACATAAAACAAACTCTAACAGCATTGAAAAGAGAGATAGACAGCTTCACAATAACAGTAGGAGACTTCAACACACCACTTTCGGTGAAGGACAGAACATCCAGAAAGAAACTCAATAAAGACATGGAAGACATAAACGCCACAATCAACCAACTTGACCTCATAAACATATACAGAACACTCCACCCAACAGCAAACAAGTATACTTTCTTTTCCAATGCACATGGAACATTCTCCAAAATAGACCACATATTAGGCCATAAAGCAAGCCTTAACAGAATCCAAAGCATCAAAATATTACAAAGCATGTTTTCTGACCATCAAGCCATAAAAGTGGAAATCAATGACAGATAAAGCCAGGGAAGAAAATCAAACACATGGAAACTGAAGAACACCTTGCTCAAAAACTACTGGGTTATAGAAGAAATTAAGAATGGAATAAAGAAATTCACAGAATCAAATGAAAATGAAAACACACCCTACCAGAACCTTTGGGACACAGCAAAAGCAGTACTCAGAGGTCAATTTATAGCAATAAATGCACACATCCAAAAAGAAGAAAGGGCCAAAATCAAAACATTAACCCTACAATGCAACCAAATAGAAAGAGAGCAGCAAAAGAATCCCTTGGGCACCAGAAGAAATCAAATAATCAAAATTAGAGCAGAATTAAATGAAATAGAAAATAGAAAAACAACTGTAAGAGTTAACAAGACCAAAAGCTGGTTCTTTGAAAAGGTCAACAAAATCGATAAACCACTGGCCAAACTGACAAAAGAAAAACAGGAGAGGAAGCAAATAAACCAAATAAGAAATAGGATGGGCGCTATCACAATAGACCCAACTGAAATTAAAAGAATCACAACAGAATAATATGAAAAATTGTACTCTAACAAATTTGAAGACCTAGAGGAAATGCACAGATTTCTACAAACACACTACCTACCTGAACTAACACAATCAGAGGTAGAACAACTAAATAAACCTATTACAAAAGAAGAGATTGAAAAGGTAACTTAAAAACTCTCAACAAAAACAGCCCCCAAAAAAATTCTCACTGGAGAATTCTACCAAACTTTCAGAGAAGAGTTAACACCACTACTACTAAAGGTATTTCAAAGCATAGAAAAGGACGGAATACTCCCAAACTTATTCTATGAAGTCAGCATAACCCTGATGCCAAAACCAGGTAAAGACATCACAAAAAAAGAAAATTACAGACCAATATCCCTCAGGAACATAGACACAAAAATCCTCAACAAAATTCTAGCCAATAGAATTCAAGAACATAGCAAAAAAATAATTCATCATGATCAAGTGGGATCTATACCAGGTATGCAGGGATGGTTCAACATTAGAAAAATAATCAGTGTAATCAATCATATAAATAAAACAAAAGACAAGAACCACATGATCTTATCAATTGATACAGAAAAGGCATTTGACAAAGTCCAATACCCATTCATGATAAAAACTCTCAGCAAAATAGGAATAGAAGGGAAATTCCTCAACATAATTAAGGGAATTTATAAAAAGCCAACAGCCATCATCATCCTAAATGGAGAGTCTGAAAGCATTCCCCTTGAGAATAAGAACCAGACAAAGACGCCCTTTATCACTACTGTTATTCAACATTGTGTTGGAGGTCCTAGCCAGAGCAATTAGGCTAGAAAAAGAAATGAAGGGCATCCAGATTGGTAAGGAAGAAGTAATAGTATCTCTATTTGCAGATGATATGATCTTACACACAGGAAATCCCAAAGAATCCACAAGAAAACTACTGGAACTAACGGAAGATTTCAGCAAAGTATCAGGATACAAGATAAACATACAAAAATCAGTTGGATTCCTCTACAACAACAAAGAGAACTTCGAAAAGGAAATCACCAAGTCGATAAAATTTACAATAGCCCCCAAGAGATAAAATACTTAGAAATAAATCTAACCAGAGATGTAAAAGACATATACAGAGAAAAGGACAAAACGCTATTGCAAGAAACCAAAACAGACCTACATAAGTGGAAAAACATACCTTGCTCATGGACAGGAAGATTCAACATTGTGAATATGTCTATTTTATCCAAAGTGATCTACAGATACAATGGAATCCCAATTAGAACTCCAATGGCATTTTTTAATGAGATGGAGAAACAAATCACCAACTTCATATGGAAAGGGAAGAGGCTCCAGATATGTAAAGCATTATTCAAGAAGAAGAACAAAGTGGGAGGCCCCACACTACCTGATTTTAGAACCTATTAGACCACCACGGCAGTCGAGACAGCCTGGTACTGGTACAACAACAGATATATAGACCAATGGAACAGAATTGAGAAACCAGACATAAATCCATCCACCTATGAGCAGCTGATATTTGACAAAGGCCAAAAGTCTGTTAACTGGGGAAAAGACAGTCTTTTTAACAAACGGTGCTGGCATAATTGGATATCCATCTGCAAAAAAATGAAACAAGACCATACATCACACCATGCACAAAAACTAACTCAAAATGGATCAAAGACCTAAATATAAAATCTAAAATGATAAAGATCATGGAAGAAAAAATAGGGACAATGCTAGGAGCCCTTATACGTGGCATAAACAGAATATAAAACATTACTAACAATGCGCAAACACCAGTAAGAGAAACTAGATAACTGGGAGGTCCTAAAAAATCAAACACTTATGCTCATCAAACGACTTCACCAAAAGAGTCAAAAGACAACCTACAGACTGGGAAAAAAATTTTCACTATGACAAATCCGATCAGTGTCTAATCTCTAAAATCTACACGAAACTGCAAAACCTCAACAACAAAAAGACAAATAACTCAATTTAAAAATGGGCAGAGGATATGAACAGGCACTTCACCAAAGAAGACATT
This sequence comes from Dugong dugon, assembly GCA_030035585.1. Classification (NCBI taxonomy): domain Eukaryota; kingdom Metazoa; phylum Chordata; class Mammalia; order Sirenia; family Dugongidae; genus Dugong; species Dugong dugon. Next base: position 160,628,137 of record CM057461.1, on the reverse strand, counting down.
CAGGCGGCTACCAGATACATGAGGAAAAGCTCACAATCATTAGCCGTTAGAGAAATGCAACACAAAACTACAATGAGATACCATCTCATCCCAACAAGGCTAGCATTAATCCAAAAAACACAAAATAGTAAATGTTGGAGAGGTTGTGGAGAGACTGGAACACTTATACACTGTTGGTAGGAATGTAAAATGGTACAACCACTTTGGAAATCAATTTGGCACTTCCTTTAAAAGCTAGAAATAGAAGTACCATACGATCCAGCAATCCCACTCCTTGGAATATATCCTAGAGGAAATAAGAGCCACCACATGAATAGATCATGCACACCCATGTTCACTGCAGCACTGTTCACAATAGCAAAAGGATGGAAATAACTTAGGTGTCCATCAATGGATGAATGGATAAACAAATTATGGTATATTCACACAATGGAATACTATGCAACGATAAAGAATAACAATGAATCTGTGAAATATCTCATAACATGGATGAATCTGGAACACATTAGGCTAAGTGAATTTAGTCAGTCACAGAAGTGCAAATATTGTATGAGACCACTATTGTAAGAACTCAAAAAATGGTTTAAATACAGAATAAAACATTCTTTGATGGTTAGGAGGGTGAGGAGGGAGGAGATGGGCATTCACTAACTAGATAGTAGATAAGAATTATCTTAGGTGAAGGGAAGGACAACACACAATAGAGGGGAAGTCAGCACAACTGGACTAAACCAAAAGCTAAGAAGTTTCCTGAATACAACCAAACACTTCGAGGGACAGAGTAGCAAGAGTGAGGGTCTGGGGACCATGGTTTCAGGGGACATCTAGGTCAACTGGCATAACAAAGTTTATTAAGAAAATATTCTGCATTCCACTTTGGTGAGTGGCATCTGGGGTCTTAAAAGCTAGCGAGCATCCATCTAAGATGCATCAATTGGTCCTAACCCACCTTGAGCAAAGGAGAGTGAAGAACACCAAAGACACAAGGAAAATATGAGCCCAAGAGACAGAAAGGGCCACATAAACCAGAGACTCCATCAGCCTGAGACCAGAAGAACTAGATGGTGCCTGGCTATTACCAATGACAGCCCTGACAGGGAACACAACAGAGAGTCCATGACAGAGCAGGAGAAAAGTGGGGTGCAAAACTCAAATTCTAGTAAGACCAGACTTAATGGTCTGACTGAGACTGGAAGGACTCCAGAAGACATGGCCCCCCGACTCTCCACTAACCCAGAACCGAAACCATTCCCAAAGCCAAATCTTCAGACAAGGATTAGACTGGCTATGGGACATAAAATGATACTCGTGGAGTAAGTCCTTCTTAGCTCAAGTAGATACATGAGACTAAATGGGCAGCTCCTGTCTGGAGGCGAGATGAGAAGGCAAAAGGGGACAGGAACTGGCTGAATGGAAACAGGAAATCCAGGGTGGAAAGGATAAGTGTGCTGTCACATTATAGGCAGAGCAGCTAGGTTCACATAGCAATGTGTGTGTGTAAATTTTTGTATGAGAAACTGACTTGAACTGCAAACTTTCACTTAAAGCACAGTAAAAATAAATATAAAAAGATACTATTAATGTGAGGATTCATCAGATAACTCTCAGATCCTAGGATACTGAATCTCCTTTTAGCGTCTGTGTTGTTGTTATTGTTAGTTGCTGTCAAATTGATTCCAACTCATGGTGACCACATATGCACTGAGTACAACAGCTCCATAGGGTTTTCAAGGCTGTGAGCTTTTGGAAGCAGACTGCCAGGCCTGTCTTCCAAGGCACCCTGGGTGGGTTCGAACCGCCAACTTTCTGGCTCGCTTGCAAGTGCATAAATGTTTTCGCCACCCAGTGCTTCATGAGCCCCTAAAAATCCCCTACATAAAATGGTTGCCCAAGATGGCGGCAGACACAGGCTGAGGAGGAGTAAAACCAGCTCCAGGAGTGATGATGGAATGAATTTGATTCTAATGATTCCTGTTTCTCTCACATAATAACAATCTAGCCTAGAGCTTTTATAACCATATTTCTATTCTATAGGTGCACTTAGAGTGTGAGCTCCACTGTTAAACTCCCCCCATTGCCATCAAGTCAATTCTAACAGTAACCCTAAAGGACAGAGTAGAACTGCCCCATAGGATTTCCAAAGAGGAGGCCTAATAGCACAGTGGTTAAGCACTGGGCTGCTAACCAAAAGGTTGGCGGTTCAAACCCACCAGTTGCTCCAAGGAGAAAGATGTGTCAGTCAGCTTCTGTAAACAGTTACAGCCTTGGAAATTCTATGGGGCAGTTCTACTTTATACTATAGCATCACTATGAGCCAGAGCCCACCGGATGGCAATGGGTTTGGAATCTTTACAGAAGCAGACTCCCACATCTTTCTCCCTCAGAGCAGCTGGTAGAACCTCTAACCTTTAGGTTAGCAGCCAAGTGCTTAACCACTGTGCAACCAGGCCTCCTACAGTCAAACTACCTGAGTTTAAATCCTGGCTCCATGACTGTGTGACCTTGGGCAAGGTGCCTCAGGATCTTTGTCCATAAAATGGCTATAATAATTGCACTCATCTCGTAGGCTTACTTTGAGATTAAGAGATAACATATGTAAATAATTTAGAACAATACCTGGCATAAATGGCAAATTCTAATGATTGTTAGCAATTGTTATATAAACAGAAAATGAAAGGGTTTCAGTAAATACACAGTTTTGTTCTCAATAATGATAATGTTATAGGTAAATTCTACTGTACTTAACCTTATTCTTATCTGGAGTAATGTGAGGAAACAAAAAACACCTTGACCAAAAAAAAAACGAGGGAAATAAACTGTTACTGAGAATAAAAGCCAGGATTGCATTACCCATTAGTCCCATGAAAGGCTCCCTAATATTTAAACTAAAAAAGGAAAAACTGTATTGATGTTGGAACTTTCCTTGGGGAACCACTGAACATGTCAGCCTCCCCTCTCCAAAAGCTTATTTTCTTTATCATAATTTAGAGGTTACAACATTGTTCAGTGTAAAACACTGACACATCCCTCTCTACTGGAATAAAAAACAAATTTAAAACAGCTGTTTTATTTAAACCAGATGAGAAAGTAAAAATGAGTTGAAATCATCTGTCACCAAAAGAAATTAATGACAAACATTATCTTTTGTGACAGGCCTGTTACGTTTCTGAAGATACCATAAGATACGTTCCTGAGAGGGTGCTCTGTTTAAGAAGCCATCTGTCTGCTCTGGGCAAATGACTGCAAGCCCAACCCACTTATAGAAAATGTCAACAAAATTGCTTCAACACCAGTGAGCTGAATAATAGAAAAATACAAGACAAACTTTAAAAATATGATTCGACTACAGAAAGCTTCATGAATCCAGATTTGTGCAGTGCTACTGGTATCCTGAGAAATCTCTTGCAGTCATTTTGACAAAGGAACCGTTCAATAAAACAATAAAAGTCTCCACTTATTGATTTCCCTGCTCTCTGCTTTTTCTTTCCCATTATTATGATCATCTGCCTCTATGTCAACAGATCTAATAAGAAAGGACAGAAGATTAATATCAATCTTTAGCAGTGTAACAAAGGTAATTAATTGCATTTCAAATGAAACTTTAGTAACGGATGGTTATCAGCACAATAAACAAACACTGCTTATAAGTTCTAGTATCTCAAGTTAAATTTTCTTGGATAATTAATGACCATGAAACCTGAGTTCATACTACCATCATGAACGCAATAAGCCAAAACACAGATGGAGCCTCTACATTAACCTCTACTTAGCAAACTTATGCTATTTCATTTCAAAAAGATAATTTACAGCAGCTTGAAAGCTATGTGATGCCCCAAACCCCAGAGCAAACAAAGGCTATAGAGATAGCTGCTAATATTAGAAGGACATTTTTTAAATGTATCTTGGTATTTGTGAGTTAAGATTTCACTTTAAAAATTACTGATTGCATCACTCAAATTATTGGTTACTTGAGCCATTCAAAAATTAATCCTATAAAAACACTAGAGTAAGAGGGCAGATGCAATGATTGTCCACAGAGTGAACTGATCACAAAATGGCTTCAGCTGCTTAATAACCTCCACGGTGCTGTGAATTTCAGCAAGCAATGGTTTCTCGTGACATCTGGTCCGTGCCCCACCACTCTAGGGGCACCATTCACACTGCATTTTATATGAATGACATTCTCTGCAACCCAATGACAGTGGTACTGCAGCTGATCTTGACATGTCCTTTCAGCAAGGACATTTATTCTTTATTGTCTGCAAGTTCATAATGCTTTTAAATAGGCTGAAATTGTAATTGTTACTGTTGAGAGTGCATCAAGGTGCGTGCAGGGCTAGCCCGTCCTGTGACTCATTTACTCCATCAGTTGGAGTGGCCAAATAGTCATTAGCAAGACTGGGCCAAAGGAGGAACTGCCCTGCACCGGCCATCCAACGAGTCATTTTTTATGAATGAGGCTAAGGTGACTTTCAAATGAAACTTGATACTCCTTATTAATAGTTAAATCGAGGATGCAGCTAAAGAGACTTCCTCTGCAATGACTGATTTGGAGAATTGGTCATTAATGAGGTATTCACTGTTGGTGCCCCAAACCTGGCAGACCATTCAGTTAAATGCCAGACCACTGTTACTCCATGTCAAGACCTATTTCCCCTAATCGGAGGTGTGCTCAATTTTCAGATCTCAAACTCAAGCCATTCACAACACGAAATTACTAAAAGCATTTTCTCCTCCAACTTTTTATTTTTATTTTAAATTTTTTCAAATCTACACAAAAGTTGAAAGAATAATGTCTAGACTTCGCAATTGTTAATACTGTGCCATGTTGGTTTAATCAATCTACCATCCTCATCTAGCTAGCTATGCACGCTTCACCCTAAATATCTCAGTCTGTATATCATGAAAATAAGCACATTCTACATTACCACAATACCATTAACACCCCTATGGAATTAACATTCATTGAATAATTTCATCTGATATACAGTGCACATTTAAATATTCCCAATTATCCTGAAAGTATCTCTTACATAACCTTTTTTTAAAATCCAGAATCCAGCCAAGGTTCACATATTACTAGCACCTTTGAAAATACAGATCCAGTTACATGAAGTTAAAGTATGAGTGATAGAGAAGTGCACTGGGAAACTCAACAGCAAGTTCACAGCAGTAAATATCACTTACTTGAAAGACATACATTTCCACAGCTCCACTCCTGTTGACTTTACGGAATATGCACTATTAATCATTACATACGCTTTTCAAAACATTTCTTCTAAATGTCAAATACCATCATTCTTACATTCTTATTTTTTAAATCAATTTTATAAATATATATGCCTGGAAAAATTTACATATATTCACCAAACCCATTCAATTTCGTGGGTGTCATTCTGACACCTCCCAAAATAATCTTCCTATCCAGGCCTAGACATTCAGATTTCTTCCCAAAATAGGTGGCTGTGAAGATTATACTAACAGAAACTAGTGGGAGAGAACATTCATATTCAATTCCTTGATCTTTCATTAACTGGATTTTTAGGCCTTCAATATGTGGACTAAAAAATAAAAACATTTTTCAACCGAAGACATAAGGGAAAGATTATTCCAAAGGACTAATGGACCACAATTACCACAGCCTCCACCAGGCTGAGTCCAGCACACCTACATGGTGCCTGGCTACTACCACCGACTGCTCTGACAGGAATCACAATAGAGGGTCCCAGACAGAGCTGGAGAAGAATGTAGAACAAAATTCTAACTCACAAAAAAAGACCAGACTTACTAGACTGACAGAAACTGTAGAAAACCCAAGAGTATGGTCCCCGGATACCCTTTTAGCTCAGTACTGAAGTCACTCCCGAGATTCACCCTTCAGCCAAAGTTAGAGAGGCTCATAAAAGAAAACGATACTAAATGGGCAGACCAGCCCAGGGGCAAGGACTAGAAGGCAGAAGGAGACAGGAAAGCTGGTAATAGGGAACCCAAGACAGAGAAGATGAGAGTGCTGACATGTTGTAGGGTTGGTAACCAATGTCACAAAACAATATGTGTACTAATTGTTTAATGGGAAGTTAGTTTGTTCTATAAACCTCCATCTAATGTACAATTAAAAAAATACATTTTTTAGAGGAACTTTAAATTATCCCCACGTAGAAAATCCAGAACTCCTTTGACAAGCCTTTCATGATGCTGTCCATGTACACAGACCCTATTAAAGAAAACAGCCCCAGGCTGAACTTAAGCTGGGATAACCCTGCTCTGCACTACAACAGCCTGCCTCAATTATCACAACTGGTTAGATGAGGGTTTAGACATGGCTCAAGAGTAGCCAGTCAGTAGTTGGCCAGTGACCTATGTGGCAGCCAGGTGCCAGTCAGTAATAACGATAATTTGATAATTAGTCAAACCAATAACATTAACTCTCCTGGAGATTTGAAGTGGCTAATTCAAACAGTTTTAACCAGATGACAAGAGAAAGAGGTGCTAGAAAATACACAGAGGAAAGAAAGACAGAGAGTAGCGGAGCAGCTCCTAAGGCCAGAGCACTAGAGAGAAAATCCACAAATCCTTGCTCCCAGGGAAGAGGAAAAGATAACCCAGCCCCCTAAAGCCTGCTTGAATTGTGAACAATCTTGTAGCCAGGAATTCCAGGAGGCTGCTCGATTTGCAGCTCCTTTATTTCCCAGGAGACTTGTTTCCTGCATTGTTACATATATTCTCACCTAAAGAAGCCCGAATGAGTCTCTGTTCCCTATAATTCATGAAAGAAAAAAAAAACATATATTTTAAATGAGAAATGGCAGGCCTGTTACAATTTTAATCAAACCATTTAATTGATTGATAACCAAGGCAAAGTAGTTTAACCATGCTTTTGTCCCAGTTAAGGTTTCTAAGTTTCTTGTAGAGAAAGCGAGCATAAGTCAAAAGGATGAAAGAATGTGGATGGGTGGATGGTGGCTGATCTCTACAGTGGGAAGAAAAATGATTAACAAATTATGAACTGGCTGTGTGACCTTGGGAAAATCACTGAACTTCTGTGGCCTGTAGTCTCCTTTTCTATTAAACAAGGGGATTCAATAAGGTATTCTTTGAATTCATCTATGTTATGGGTTAAATTGTGTTCCTCAAATAGATATGTTGGTCCTAACCCCAGGTACCTGTGAATGTGAACTTGTTTGGAAAGAGGGTCTTTGAAGGTGTTGTCAGTTAAGTTAATATGAGGTTATATTGAAGTAGGGTAGGCCCTAATCCTGTATGAATAATGTCCTTACAAAAGAGAAGAGACAGAGAGGCACCCAGAGGGAAGAGGGCCATGTGAGGATGGAGGCAGAGACTACTGCAGCCACAAGCCAAGGAATGCCTGGGGCTACCAGATGCTGGGAGAGGTAAGCAAGGATCTTCCTCTAGAGCCTTCAGAGAAAGTATGGCCCTGCCACCATCCTGAATTAGGAGATCTAGCCTCCTGAGCTTTGAGATAATATATCTCTGTCCTTACAAGCTACCCAGTTTGTGGTTACTTTGTTACAGCAGCTCTAGGAAACTAATGGAGTCACTGGGTGGTACAAACAGTGACTGTGTTTGGCTGCTAACCAAAAGATAGGAGGTTCGAGTCCACCCAGAGGAGCCTAGGAATAAAGGCAAGGTAATCTACTTCCAAAAACATCAGCCATTGAAAACCCTCTACAGCACAGTTTTACTTTAACACACATGAGGTCACCATGAGTCAGAATCAAATCCATGGCAACTGATTTGGGTTTCTTTTCTTAGGGAAACCAACACACTTTCTATATTAAAATTCTATCATTATTAATTGGGGCTCAGTTTAAAAGTGTTTTGTTAAAATCCATAATTTTATTTCAATAAGAGAGTCTGTCTAACGGGAAAGGGAGCAATGGTGGTTCAGAGGTAGAAGTCTTGCTCTCCCTGCAGGAGACCCGAGTTCAATTCCCAGACAATACACCTCATGTGCAGCCACCACCCATCTGTGAGTGGAGGCTTGTGTGTTTCTATGATGCTGAACAGGTTTCAGCAGAGCTTCCAGACTAAGATGGAGTAGGAAGAAAGGCCTGATAATCTACTTCTGAAAATTAGCCAATGGAAACTCTATGGGTCACAGTGGTCCAAGCCACAATCTATCATGGGAAGGGTGCAGGACCAGGCAGTGTTTCATTACGTTTCTTTGTGCGTGGAGTGGCCATGAGTTAGGGGCCAACTTGCTGGCAGCTAACAATAACAACTAGTGGGAAAGAGATAAGGGAGCAATGAAAGTGCTATGATAGGGGAAGACCAGAGTACTGTGGGGACGCATGGCAAAAACACCTGACCCTGTTGAGTAGGAGGGAAAGGAAGAGAGGGGGCAGAGTGTCAGTGAAAGTATCCTGAAGACATGACAGCTGAGCTAACACCTGAAGCATGGATAAATCTGCCCCTGATGTAGTGTAAACAAGATGGGGCTCCAGGGAGCAGGGGTACAGTTATATATAGCAGCTCCTCTGACTGCTCAGTATCAGAGCATAACTGGTACAACCAAGCAACTGGAATAAGCTCAGTGTGGCTGGATTGGTGCATCAAAGAGGAAGACAATGAAAGAAGAGGCTGGAGAGGAAGGTGGTGAACAAAGAAGGCAGGCCACAAATAATTCATAGGGGAAGTTAAACAGTCTGCAGGAGGAACAATGGGACATTTCTGAAGGGCTTTAAGAGGGTAAATGGTCACCCCTACTACAGTGCTATGGGAGGGGGGCAGGGATATGTGGAAAAAGAAAGCTATTTCACTAATTCATATGATAAATGAAGACAACCTATGGGACTGGAGATCTCTTAGGGAGATATTTAGCAGATTGGCCCAACTATACTTGGTAATTGATTAGAGGTAAAGGATTAGAAAAAGGGATGGATCAAGGATAACTCCCAGGATTCTGGCTTGGATAACTATGTGATGTCATCCATTCAGGTAGGGATATCAGAGGTGCCGCTGGGGTCAGGTAGGAGATGTGCATGGAAATGAATACATTTTGAGACATTGTGAACTCACTGTGGCTGAGAGACCTCTAAAGTATGATGTAATTAAACGTATCAAGTGTGTTGGTGCAGTGGGGGGGGGGGAGGGGTCATCTAGAGATTAGGAGAGAGAGTGTAAAAGGTTAACTTGCTCAGCTGCTAACCAAAAAGTTGGAAGTCTGAGTCCACCCAGTGGTGCCTTGGAAGAAAGCCCTGGAGATCAACTTGAGAAAAATCAGCCATTGAAAACTCTATGGAGTACAGTTCTACTCTGACACACATGGGGTCACCACGAGTCGGAATCAACTTGACGGCAACTAGAAAATGGAACCTAGGTCAAAGATACACATTTGAGATTTGATAGCATAAAGAGGGTAATAAAAATGATTCTCAGGGACAGTATTGCCCAGGGAGAAAAGGTGGAATAAAAAGACAAGAGGGCCTAGGCTAGAAGTCTAAGAAACATCAGCAATTAAAGGAAGAGCAGAGGAAGGCGAACCTGCAAAGAATCCTAGGAAGAAAGAATCAGGGACATAGGAGGAAGACCAAAGAATGTGGAGTCCCAGAAATCAAGAGAAGCAGAGTTGCAAAAAAGAGGGCGTGGCCAGCCAAGTAGAATGTTCCTAAGTAGTCAAGTAAGATAAAAGCCGAAAAGTGTCTAGGAGATTCTGTGACAAGGAGGTTACTGGCGACCTTGGTGAGAGTGATTTAAGGGAGTGTTGGAGAAAGAAGACAGATTGAAGTTGGCTGAGGAGTGAGTGGGAGGTAAGGCAGTGGATACAGCAAGTATAAACAACCTTGTTAAGAAGTTTGGCTGAGTAGACCAGGAACGGGACAGGAGAGTAGCCGGAGGCGGGCTGAAGTCTTTTATAAAAGCCCTATCTGTCTATCTATCTATATATATGTGTAAACAAAGTTAGTTGAACTCTGAATTGTGAAAGGAAAAAAGACAAACTATGAAATGGAATAACTAAAAGCTTCTGCTTCTAGGATTGATTGTTCTTCTAACTTGATTTTCATAGTATCTTAATGTTTTACTCCTACTTAAAACCAAAAAAAAAAAAAAAAAAGTTGCTGTCAAGTCGATTTGTGTGAAGCAGGAAAATTATTCAGCAAATAAAAATGTGATACATATTAATTTAAATATGTAAGTAAATCTAACTCAACTTAAAAGTAAAAAAGTAGGGATTTCATATGGAATTTACAAAGGAGTCCTGGTAGTGCAGTGATTAAGCACTCAGCTGCTAACCAAAAGGTCAGCGAGTCAAACCCACCAGCTGCTCTGCTCTGCTGGAGAAAGATCTGGCAGTCTGCTTCTGTAAAGATTACAGCCTCAGAAACCCTGTGGAACAGACCTACTCTGCCCTATAGGGTCACTGTGAGTCGTTATCAACCCCACTGCAGTGGGTTTGGATACATTTAAGACTACCTCCAGATAATGACAAATTCTTATATTGTCCACCAGGTGTCTCCCCTGCTTTGGGCTTAAGTAGGGAGTGCACATTTGTCCACAAAACATTTGTGCTCCAATGGTTAGAAATGGCCTTCAGAGTAATACTGCTTCAATGGAGATTTACACCTAGATCATCCTAAGTATGTAAAAATTACTTAAAATAAATTCTGAAAACTAACAAATTCATTAAAAGTAATACTGTATCACCAACCTGTATAAATAAGCATTTAAATTAGAAGTGAACCCTATACACACAAGTTTTCAGATTGAAAATAGTCTGAAACAGTCATGCCTTTTCAAAAGCAGAAAAAAATATCTAGCTACTTGCTCTCACAACTTGATAAGAGGAGAAAAAAATGATGACTTAAAAATATGCCCAATAAAGTTTGTTCTATTAATACAATTAAAAAAGGTTAAAATATCAATGCTTCCTTATGTATAATGCAGTATCTTTGTACTTGCTGTTTGGAGAATTTTAACACACACAACTTAATCTAATACTATGTGAAGTCCTCGGGTTTAAGTAATTTTTGGATAGTTATAAGACAGATTTTTTTCTCTACTTGGTAGAGGTTCTTAGCATGATTTAGCATGTTGAAAGTATTATCCTTAGGTATTTTTTAATATTCCCAATAAGGAAGATATATGTGAGTTGAAGGGCAATTGGAAAGTTCCACCCCATAGATACCTCCTGCTGTGTCTAAAACATCCACTAACACCAGAAATGAAGGAGACAGAAGGGATAGAAGAGAATACCATAACACCAGACGTAAAGGTGAAAGAATAAAGAGATATAGAAGGACAAATGTAAGCTTTACAACTGTCGTTGCTGTGTGCACTTAGGTGGACTCTGACTCATAGTGACCCTATAGGACAGAGTAAAACCGCCCCATAGGAAACCCTAGGGTTTCCTAGGCTGTAATCTTTAGGAGAACAGATCGCCAGGTCTTTTCTCCTGCAGAGTGGCTGGTGGGTTTGAACTGCCAACCTTTCAGTTAACAGTCAAGTACTTAACCATTGCCCCACCAAGGCTCCTAGCTTTACAACTATCAGTGTACAAAGGGGCTAAGAACACACGCACAGGCACACACATATACACACACACTCACAGTACTAGCTAAAACCAGCTTTCCTTGCTTGCAAATCTGCTTCAAAAACAGTTCTCTCATTTTTAACTTGCCAATTGTGCAGAGTGCATGTTAGCACATTGGGCGTGGAATCCAAGTGGGAACAAGACAAGTGCTAAGGGAGGGGTGGCACCTCTACACAGCAGTTTGGGAAATCACCATGGTTTCAGGCCATGGGCAGAGGCCAAGGGCAACAGGTCATTTTATCTCTTACTCTTTCCATCTTTCCTTATTTTCTGAAAAACTCGAAGAAAAAGAAAAGGCCAACAGATTACCCACTGAGCAAAATCACCTCAGAAAGAGATAAGGTGTTCTTATGGGACAGGCACAGATTTGTAATCATAAATGTAACTCTTATTTAAAGAGATGTCTGGGCTGTCTTATCAATTGTAGAGAAGTTGGTGAGGAGGGGCAGAAGGAAAAGAGTATATGCAAAGACAAAGGCAGGAATGAATTTAGGATATTTGAAGAACTGCAGAAGGATAGCCACAGCTGGAGTACAGGGGAAAAGTAGAAACTTTTGCAAGAAAAATGAAAGCATGTGATTAAGGAAAATTACCTACTTAACAAAACAGAACAAACTCACCAGAAACAAACTAAAGGATAGGTAAGGAGCCCTGGTAGTGCTATGGTTAAGCGTTCGGCCACTAACCCAAAGTTCAGTGGTTGGAACACACCCAGGGGCCCTGAGGGAGAAAAGCCCTGGCCATCTGCTCCCATAAAGAGTTCAAACAAACAAACAAACAAACAAAAACCATTGTCACTGAGTCAATTCCAACTCACAGTGACCCTGTAGGACAGGGCAGAACTGCCCCATAGGGTCTCCAAGGCTGTAAATCTTTAGGGAAGCAGAGTGCCACATCTCTCTCCCCAGGAGTAGTCGGTGGGTTGAACTGTCAACCTTTTGGTTAGCAGGCAAGCGCGTAACCACTGCGCCACTCGAGCTCCTTCCATAAAGATTACAGCCTAAGAAACCCTATGGGACAGTTCTACTCTGTCATATAGGGTAGCCATGAGTTGGAATCAACTCCATGGCAGTGTGTTTGGTTTTTAGTTTGAGAATCTTTGTTTGTTTTGGCTTTGGTGTTTCTTTCTTTTTTTTACTGTAGTTTAGATGAAGGTTTACAGAGCAAACTAGTTTCTTGTTAAACAATTAATACACATTTGTTTTGTAACAATGGTTGCCAACCCACAATATGTCAACACTCTCCCCTTCTCGACCTTGGGATCCCCATTACCAGCTTTCCTGTCTCCTCCTGCCTTCTAGTCCTTGCCCCTGGGGTGGTGTGCCCATTTAGTCTCATTTTGTGTTATGGGCCTGTCTAATCTTTGGCTGAAGGGTGAACCTCAGGAGTGACTTCATTACGGAGCTAAAAGGGTGTTCAGGGGCCATACTCTCAAGGTTTCTCTAGTCTCCGTCAGACCAGTAAGTCTAGTCTTTTTTTGTAAGTTAGAATTTTGTTCTACATTTTTCTCCAGTTCTGTCCAGGACCCTTTATTGTGATTCCTGTCAGAGCAGTCAGTGGTGGTAGACTGACACCATCTAGATGTGCTGGACTCAGTCTGGTAGAGGCTATGGTAGTTGTAGTCCATTAGTCCTTAGTCCTTTGGACTAATCTTTCCTTTGCGTGTTTGGTTTTCTTCATTCTCTGGCTTAGGAATCTTTATAGGAACAGATCACCAGGTGTTCCTCCCAGAGTCGCTGGTTGAGTTCAAACTGCCAACCTTCCAGTTAGCAGCTAAGTGCTTAACCATTGCACTACCACTAGCCAAAAAATTGGCAGTTCAAGCCCACTTTGATGATCTGCTTCTGAAAAATCACAGCCTGGAAAACCCTATGGAGTAGTGCTACTCTTCGCACATGGGGTCACCATGAATCGGAGTGAAAACCAACAATACTAACACTAACAATGCTAACAACAACATTTTAAAACTTTGCTACCTTAGAGTCTTGAGAAGCAGTATTCTTCTAAGGAAAATATTTGTTTACCAATGTTTGTATATTTATATGGTCATGTTTGTTGTATTACTTCCATAATCAGGTAAAAATTGTAAACAATGTTCATTCAGAACAAATACTGAAGCATTCTAAGCAGGGCTTCAAACTGGTTTGTTCCAGTTTGATCCCACCTGAGAATTTGCCTTTCTAACAAGTTCCCAGGCTATGCTAATGCTGCTGGTTAGGGACCAATTCTGAGAACCACCAGTAGAGCAGTGGTTCTCAAAATTTATTATGCATGAGAATCACGTGGGGATTTTGCTAAAATGTAGATTGAGATTCAATATATCTGGGGTGGAAATGCAAATTATCAGCAGGGGTTTGAACCGGAACAAACCAGTTGGAAGCCCTGATTCTAACCAGTCTATTAGCAGGATTTTGATGTCCTTTTCTCTCCAACTTTCCATATTTATTGATTCTAACAGTCAGGCTGACACCTGTCAGAGGATGTCTCAGTACTAGAGAGAAATCAATGGATCCTGGCGGCTGTCACAGCTCCCTTCAAAGGGTGACCTTTAGGTGTGGCTGCAAAAGCCTATTCCCCACCAAGATCTTTTTTTTTAATCCTCAGCTTCAGGTGGTATATTTTAATAAAGTTTTCCATTAATGTCAACTTCAAGGGTATTAAATCATCACAGCTAATTTCCTTCTTCTCTACCCACATATTATTTTCTTTTTCTTTTTTTCTCTTGTACTTCAAAAAAAATGGGGAGTTGCAGAACTGCCATAGAGATGAATTCTCTCAGCTGTGAAGAGTCAAAAACACTGTGATACTATTTTAAAATAACAGTCTCCAACATCTACAAACCACATGATGTTTATTTTATATAACTAGACTTTTTTAAATGAAAGAAAAAATATAAAAATCCCCTACTGTAGACAAATTGCTCATAAAAACAAAAATGAACACTCACAGAATATAAAACCTCAATATTCATAATACTAAGAGAGAAAAAAAATGGTCTCTAGTTTAAAATCAAGCCCCATTGCTCATTTTTAAGTCCAGACTACAATGAGATTTGTGCTGTGAACTGCAGCCAAAAGTAGACTATTTTACATATATATATATATATATTCACACTTGGTATAGTAGAGGGTCAGCGAAAAAGAAGAAGAGCCCCAATGAGATGGACTGACACAGTGGCTGCAATAATGGGCTCAATCACAGCAACGATTGTGAGGATGGAGCAGGACCAGGCAGTGTTTCGTTCTGTTGTACACAGGGTCTCTATGACTTGGAGCTGACTCGATGGCACCTAACAATGACAACCACAAGGCATTAATAGTTCAGGGTTCTTATTTTACTTTACAATTCTGACATAACTCTATAACCCAGATAGTGCTCTCCAAAGAAACTTTCTGCAATGATTGAAATATTCTCTATCTGTGCTGTACAATATGATAACCACTAGCCACATGTGATTTTGAGCACTTAAAATGTGGCTCATGCAACTGAGGAACTGAATACGTATTTTATTTACTCTTCATTAATTTTAATTTAAATAGACACCCTGACTAGTGTTTTCCATATTGGATAGCACAGGTTAAAAGATGGTACCAACTTTCAGCAATATAGTGAATTCAGTAAAATTATTTTTCACTCTCTCCAGCCTCTTTCCTGACTTAGCATTTGTCACAATTACAATTAAATAACTATTTATGGCTTACATTTTTGACATCTACATCTCACACAAGAATGTAAACTATGAACGTAGTGGCTGCTTCTATCATGTTCACAGTTGTATCCCAGCAGCTAGCACACAGCCTCGCCCAAAGCAGGACTCTAAAACATTTGTTGAATGAAATAATAAATTGAGTGCCAGTGAATACACGTTCACCTTGGCCTAGAATTTCCCAGGACCCTTGCCACTCACATCCAAAAAACATCATTTTCTGACTCCGTAGAGCCCTTAGTTGGGGCAAGAAACAGTCAAGTCACCCAAACACTAGCCCATCCTTTTATAACCAACACATTTCCCTTTTACTCAGATTCTTTTTAAAGAGAGTCTTCTGGAGAAAATAACCAAAGGAATGACTATTATATTACTAGCAATTTCAAGGTCAGCTGGGGTAATAACAGGTATATCTGGGGAAGGTAGGAGCCAGTGGAGTAGTAACAGGTATATCTAGGGGAAGAAGAAGCAATGGAGTGATAACAGGTATCTCTGGGGAGAAATAGGAGATAGTGGAGTAATAACAGGTATATCTGGGGGAGGAAGAAGCCAGTGGAGTAATAATGGGTATACCTGGGGGGAAGTTGAAGCCAGTGGAGTAATAACAGGTATATATGGGCAGAGATAGAAGCCAGTGGAATTCTTCCAAATCATACTGTTACAGAGACCGTTCTGTCTGCCCACATAGAGAACAAGTTATGTGGGCATAAGCACCCCACTTCACATAAAAACTGGAGCCCTGGCGGCACAGTGGTTAAGAGATCGGCTGCTAACCAAAAGGATGGCAGTTCAGATCCACCAGCTGCTCCTTGGAAACCCTAAGCGGCAGTTCTACTCTGTCCTATAGGGTCGCTGTGAGTCAGAATTGACTCGATGGCAACGGGTTTGGTTTTCAGTTTTCACATATAAATTCTTTCTAATTAAATTATATTTCCAACCAGTAATCAACAGAAAATTATGTTATTGTTCTTTCCCTGGTGGGTTTTACATTAGGGAATTCCTGAAACTTTAGCTTTCAGTCTTTTCTCCTAGGTCACTTCTCTTCCAATGTTCCCATCTCCTTCTCAAATTAGTTTATTATCTGCATCTAACCATGCTATAGGGTTGCTATGAGTTGGAATCAGCTCGACAGCAATGGGTTGGTTTGTTTGTTTAACCATACTAGAAACCTCTATGTTTAATTTTGGGGATAGTATGCCTTTTGTACTGTGAATGAAAAAATCTCCTCTGCCCCTCTGAAGCCTCCTTCTGTATTTATATATTTGTAAGTTTAGAACTTTAATTATCACTATACAGTATGACTTCACCATTGCTAATGTGTTTTTTCATGCATTACATATATAAATAGCCATGTAGTAGGTGGGACAATTTTGTCACATTAAAGACAATGACCCTAGGTCCAGGATGCCTATTTTTCAATCCTGGCCAGCCACTCATGAGCTAGTTGACCTAGTTAAAGGTTATTATCTAACCTTTCTGCCCCTCAACTTCCTTGTATATTAACAGTACCTATATCACATGGTTGTTATTAGAATTAAATGATTTAATAAGTATTAAGCACTTAGAACAGTGTCTGGCAAATAGTAAGCACTTTATAACTTAGCTATTATTCTTATCGTTGTTAAAGTCCATTCCATATTAAGGAACACATTCGAAAAGAGAATCAAATGTAACAGCTCTAACCAGTCACATGCTTGGTTCCAATTTTAAGGCGGATATTCTGACTTTCCCTAAAATGTCTCAACCGAAGTTATTTTTCAATAATTCTTTGAGTTATTAGATAAAAAAATGATGATTTCAAGATGAGAAGATTATTCTACAAATGTAACTAAGATCAAAGGGGTAAAGTTTGCCAGTTTGGGACATAAGTGAATTCTAGGAAAGAGAAAATTTTCAAGGCATTTTTATGTGTTATATAGCACTAGGTACATGATGAGCTCTTGAAAATATTTCAAGAGTGAAGTGATGAAGATGATGATTCACAAAGGGAGAAAGAAGCTCAAGGGAAAAAGCTGTCCAGATTTTAAAACAGATCATACTAAAAAAATTCTGAAGTTTAGCCACTTGGATTGCTTATGATATCTGAAGCATGCTGGCAAAGATATGAAACCCAGAGAATGAAAGTATCTTTTTTCGATCTTCTCATGAGCAACCAAAGGCAACAGTGACTAGAGTTTTATTGCACTAGTACAAATTTTAATATTCTTTTCTAGTCTTATAGTCATATAACTCAATTCAAGAAACACATCTTGAGTACCTACCATGTGCTGGCTTCTATTGTAATACTATTAATAAATTAAATTGGATGCTAGAATTATAAAATATAGGATAGGACCATCAAAAATGAATATAATGCATACTCAGAGTGTGTGTGTGTGTTCACATACACATACATTGCATGAATTGAGGAAAATGGCTGGAACAGTGATCTGAAAACTTAAAAAACTCTATAAAATTACCTGGAGAATAGTCACCAATTGCCTGATTATGGGCACCAGTAAAAAGAGAAAGATAAAGGTGGACATTGGGCCTACTGAGAGAAAAAGTTAAAACCAAATTAGCAGTCTAGTACATGTGGGAGCCCATCTGTATTCTGTGAAAAGAGAATACGTTGGTAAGAAAAGATGAGACTGAGTAGAAGAGTAGGCTAGGGAAAATGAAACTCCCCAGAGGAAGAAAGAGGAAGGAGGAGGACAAACTGTCAACCCTATGAGAAAATGGAGCTGCTAAGAGCTGCAGAAACACCCATCTTCCCAAGTGGCACACAGGCATCAAATGATGATATTGGATACTGGGACTGTGGATGCTAAGAACAGGCTTTGAAGACACAGAGATCAAGGTTTGCATCTAGCTCTGTGACTTACTAGTTAGTTATGTTATCTTGAACAAACTGCTTAGTTTCTGTAATCCTCATTTTTCTCATCTGAAGCACTGTACTTAAGTACAGTCTCCACTCTGAAGCAGCTTGATCTAGTAAGAGAGGCATGGGAACAAATCATTACAATGTAGTGAGTAAGGATATAATCTACAGACATAGCACTAAGAAGGAGATTATTTTTTATGAGAACTGAGGGGAAAGGGCATGGAGAAGAGCAGAGAAAGCTTCCATAAAAAAGTAACAAGTGACAGGTAAAAAGGTAACAGGAAACACTACCGAGCTGTAGAGGAGACGGCCAGGTGACTGTGTTAAGAAAGAATATTGTAATAGGCAGGAACAACATGCCCAAAGGCATGGAATCCTGAACCTGCCTAATAAATTCCAGGAACCAGAAAAACTGTGGGACTGTGGGAGTAAGAAATAAAAAGATACAGAGCTAAGCAAGGCCTCACCACAGAGGACTTTGTCCAAGCCAAGAACTTGGAATTTTGTCCTATACTGGACAGCCAAACCAAATTATTTCTCTCACTCAAGCCTACTTCGGCTATTTAAAAATTTTTTTTTCTTTGTTTTTAATTCTCTTAAACGAAGCTAGAGTATTTTTCTGAAGATTAAAAATTTTGATTAAATTTGTTTTCACAAGAAGGTTGTATTAGACTTGAAAAGAGGATTGGATATTATTTTTCCAATGTCTCCTACTTCTTTCATCTGGAGTTACAAACTGAATCAACTATGTTTGGTTGTTAAGACCAGTGGACATTAAAATCTAGCAGAAATACACTTGAAATTTCCCTCAAGTACAGTGAAATATATTCGATGTATATAATACTCTGGGTTGTTAAGCTTTTCTCCTGTGCTTCAATATACAAATAAGTAAATGTCAGATTCATAAGAAGACACACCACTGCACATGGATCCTTTTGAAATTATGGAATGCTTCTCCTAAATATAGACCTTAGTAGGGAAAATCACTATACTAGAAAATAATCATAATTAATATAAGTAACAAATAGTTAATAACACTCCAAAAACTTCATGAAAACAGAAAGCTTGAGATAGAAAAATGCTTAGATGTGAAAGCTATTGGACCAATCCAGAGGGCACCACTCACATACCCCATGGGGTTGTATGGAACACAACTTGCATGGTAGAATGTGGCAGCTCTGCCTAATTCAAGGATCAGATTGTTAAACCTTGTGCTGCAAAAAAGAAATTGCACTGGTGTAGAAACGTCTAACCAAAATCTCCAGGAAGATAATTTTGTTTGTATCAACGTTTGACTTCAAAGAAATTCATAGTTTCACGCAATTAATAACCAAGGCCACTCATAGTTCAGGGGCCCCTATCCTTGACAAAGAAACCTAAGGAAGTGACCTTCTCAGAAGCAGTTATTTAAAGAGCAAGGACAGTGGTTATCACTTGACTCCTTGCTCCCTCTCCCTCCGACAAGAGAGGAATCTCCAGAACAGAATTATACTTTCTGAGATAAGCCCAGGAATCTGCAAGGTGGTGGAGGATGACAGAAATGATTTGATCTGAGTGATATAACTGTGATATAGTAGGAAAGAGAGTATTTTCCAGAATTCAGAACTGTAATTTCCACCCTGGAAGTACTTGTAATTATTATATTGCTCGTACTGTTTTATCTTTTTCATGAAAACAACGGAGAATAGTTTTAGATAACCAAAAACTCAGAGGGAGATGTCATTCCTCCATCATCATCATCATTATTATTATATCTACATGAATTATTACAGAGCTTACAATGAGTGAGGTTAAAAAAGGATTGCTTAATATAAGAACCAGAGGGCTGCATTAAAACACACACACACAATCTATATGTATTTGTTCCTTTCAATGACAGTCTTCTTCTCGCAGGCTAAAATACATCACAGAAACAAGATAATGAGCTCTGATTTCAGCTTACAACATGTAGAGTCTCCATTAGTTGACTCAGGGGATACATAACATATATTGGTAAGAACATTTTATCCTACTTACTCAGATTTATTATTAGGACACAGTTACTATTAAAACATAGTCTTTCAAACACAAATAATTTACATGTCAATTTTCTTTTTAGCAGCCTTAGGTATCAGTTTCTTAGCTGGTATTAAACCCACAAGAAACAAAAGAGTCTCTTTCCTGCAACATGCGCAATAAGTGTAGAGAACCATCTAGCAGGGAAAGGAATGAGGAAGTGATGTGCAACCAGCCATGATTTCACCAGTAAAAAAAAATAAAGAAAAAAAACTGTATAGCTCTGAGTGTCTACATGACTATGCCATCATATGTACAAAACGTACTTATCCAAGCAGTCTGGAGAAGTAAACTACTGATTCAATCATGTACCACCAGAGAATATGAGTAACTCTCTATATATTTTTTGCTTGAAAAAATTCAATCTAGAGAAACAAAAAGTTCTAGTGAAACAGACCCATAATTTTGACTGAAGGCAATTAGAATTTGCTGCTGAAGCCCAGGCCATACTTTTAGAGTATCGAGTATATTTTTAATGTATTTGAGAAATACATCTCTTATTGCATTTTTAAGAAAAAAAATTCTCAATTTTCTAAAACTAGATTTGTTATTAATTGATCAGGAACTTCTTTTTGGTGCCAAAGATTGATAGTTCTCAGGCAACAGGATCCACAAACTAAGTTTATTCCAGTTGTTCCAGCTGCTGAGTAGTAGATAACTGGGCGATCCAGAACATAATAGTTGATTAGGGGATACCTCTGAGAGATTTGGATTGCAATCTTTTTATCCTGGAATATATTATAAATCAATTTGAGAACCTTCTATCTCTGAGTACAATTGACTAAAAGTCCATTGAGAATAATATCTTTTAAATAAACACTCAAAGAGCTTGGCTATTTTTAGAACACATAGCTTTGTCCTGGCTGACTTACAAACGAAATCATGAGGGGTTAGTGTATTTTGCTACATACCAAAGTATTCTCTTCAGCTGGGAAGAAATCTATACTCTTCTTTGTGTCTGAAAACCCAGTTTCTACGTAATAATTTAATAACTCTTTCCATGAAATTTGTCTGATAATGCAAAATTCTAAGACTCAATTCTAAGTCATAGTTCTGTAATAAGGTGTCCTTCCTTCCGGAATTTACCATTTCAAAACATTAATATGATGATGATAATAATGATGATGATAATGATCCATATTTCTTGCCTTATTCAAATGGTTTTCTAAACAGTTATGTGTAAATTATATTTTATAAATCTAAACTCATTTTTTAAAAAGTCAAGGGGATTTTTTTAAAAGTATCTATAATTAATCTTTTCATAAAACCATACATTTTTCGTTAAAGGGAAAACTTACTTCCTAGTTATTCTGCTTTGGTAAATAGGTATCTTCACTGACTACAAATGTTTAAAATACCAATAATATGTGGGGAGTGATCAATTATACAAAATTGTTTTATAAGAAGTAGGAAATAAGGAGGGAAATGTTTTTTAGACTGGGCCTATTACTATGAATATATAATCTTGTATGTGATGTATAATTGAGGACAATGGATCTACTTGAAATAAAAGAAGTCTAATTAAATTGGAAAATAACCACTTCTGGATTGAGGAAAATTTTGTTGCTGCCTATTATGATCTTTTCAATATGGCTTTAAAACAGCATTTAATTTCATTATTCTTAACCCAATATTCTTTACATATTTACATGTATATGCATGAATTTACATCTATATGGGGGCAATGGTGGTTCAGTGGTCGAATTCTCATCTTTCATGAGGGAGACCTGGGTTGGATTCCCAGCCAATGCACCTCATGCACAGCCACCAGTGTCTGTCAGTGGAGGCTTGCATGTTGCTATGATGCTAAACAGGTTTCGGCAGAGCTTTCAGACTAAGAGAGACTAGGAAGAAAGGCCTGGAGATCTACTTCTAAAACTCAGCCAGTGAAAATCCTCTGGATCACAATGGTCTGATTTGCACCCAATCATAGCGGTGGGGCAGGACTGAGCAGTGGTTTGAGTACCATTGTGCATCGGGGTTTACCATGTGTCAGAGGCCAACTCAACAGCAGCTAACAACAACATTTTACATATATATGTGTGTATATGAGTGTGTGTGTATATATACACACATACACACACATATAACATATTTTATATATACACAGGTGTGTATGTATGTGTATATGTCAACAGTCTTAAAATTTACTGAAGCCCTGTGCTTCTAGAAAAACCGCTATGGTTAAGAATTTGCCTCACCCTTTTGTGTCCCAGGAAACAGCTTACTGCAAAGAACCAGCATTCCACATACAATTCAGATAAGACTCAGGGATGCTCCTCTTCTTTACCTATTACAAGGCCAGACACTATACCCATTGCTGTGGAGTCAATTCCAACTCATAGCAATCCCTCCAAATTCCCTGTGTCTCATAAATCATCAGCTGAACTGTTTGTACCCACTGCCCAATGTGAACAAAATGCTTGCTACCTTGACTTAAACAAATTTTAGTTAAGCTTCTCTCCTTCCCTCAGGCCCTTGAACTCTGACCCACCTTCAGCATGAGCCAGTTTACAATCCTTCCATAAAGGCCTTTCCTGAGAATCATCTGACGACAGGGAACAACATTCCCTGATCAACTATATGATCAGGCCACCCACTCCCCCACACCCAATTCTTTCTAGCCTTTTTTTCCCCCTCCCTATGAAAGAAAATTCTCTTCTATCTGATCTTTGAGATGCTTACAGATCTTATGGTAGGAATGTTCTCCCTATTACAATAGTCCCCCTCTCCCTAGTGTAATATTCCCATCCCTTTATTGCAATAACCCTTTCAAATGAAGTCTCTCTTTACCTAACTCTAGATTTGTTTTTAAAGACAGCGTATATGTATGTGTGTATGTTGTTGTTGCTGTTAGCTGCCGTTGAGTCAGCCCTTGACTTATGGTGACCCCATGCACAACAGTATGAAAGATTGCTGGGTCTCTGCGTCATCCCCATCACTGCTTGCAGATTGAACCTTTGTGACCCATACGGTTTTCATTGGCTGATTTTCGGAATTAGATTGCCAGGCTTTTCTTCCTAGTCTGTCTAGTCTGGAAGCGCCACAGAAACCTCTTCAGCATCATAGCAACACATATGCCTCCACTAACAGATGGGTGGTGGCTGCACATGAGGTGCATTGGCCAGGAATTGAACTCCTGTCTCCTTCATGGAAGGCGAGAGTTCTACCACTAAACAACCAATG
Organism: Dugong dugon; assembly: GCA_030035585.1. NCBI lineage: Eukaryota > Metazoa > Chordata > Mammalia > Sirenia > Dugongidae > Dugong > Dugong dugon. The sequence continues at coordinate 160,604,776 of CM057461.1, read as the reverse complement.
TCCCTGTATGTGCACACACACACACACACACACACACACCATACATACAAATACATTCAAAGAAGTAAACTCACTTTGCTGTGATCTGGATTGTTGTCGTGTGTCATAGTCAATTCCAACTCATAGTCTTATAGTGACCCTATAGGACAGAGTAAAAGAGCCCCATAGGGTTTCCTAGGCTGTAATCTTTATGGGAGCAGGTGACCAGGTCTTTTCACTCATAGTGTTGCTGGTGGGTTAGAACTGCTGCTTAATCCATATGCCACCAGGGATCCTTCTCCTTTGGGTTAAGATAAGGAAATTAGACGCATCCCATCGTTTTTTCCCTTCAGTTACAAGTTCAGAAGAGGGGCTCACCCCTATAAAACCTAACAGAGCGATAAGAAACTAGAATGAAACATTTTTGCTGTCAATTTTTTCTTTCTGTTTATATCATTGTAGTAAATAGTTAAAAGGCACTTCAGATATCAAACCCACCTTAGCTAAAACTTACCCTTAAACTATGAGTCTGTGCATAAAAAACAAATTTTCTGTAGAGAAAGGCTTCTTGTGAGAAAGTAATACTTTCCATAACCTCACAAATTGGAGCCAAAATCCCTTGGATTATGATGTATCTATTCATTAGGATCCTGCCACTTTTGAATTATTCAGAATCATTATAAAATGTAGCTTTCATCTGGAAAAAAAAAAAGGGTACCTCTGAGAGACACTAAATTTAGTTCTATTGGAGATAAAGTAAAGTGGTCTGTGCCTTGATAATCATGTCAACAGCCTGGCTTTTATCGCTACTAAACTCCTGGGCAGCGCAGCTGGGATGCAACCACCCAAGGCAGAAATCTGGACACCATGTAACCAGCCAGCTTAATGCTAAGAAGTATTAGCATTCCATCTAAACCATCCTATACTGTTGGACAAGAGCTATTTGAATGTTTTAAACTGGCGACTTTTTTATTACTCTAGATGCATTAATTACGCTTTTTTAAAAAAAAAATCTGCTCTTTTCTCTAAAGCTAACACAGCTAATATTCTATAACTCTTTCTGCATCTTTTCAGTTTAAGTAGCAGAAATCTTATACCAGCTAGCCTTACAGCATCCTCCTTTGCAACTACAAGCTGTCAAGCGGTTTTTATGGCTACACATGGACTTACAATGTTGCCATAGATTATTTTGTAGAAGGGGGCGATTAAATTCACTTGTAATTAACAATATGACTCATGACCAGATTTGATATGGTAACAAGTTAGCTATGATGCTAATGACAGGTAATTAAATGAAAGAGATAGAAATGTTAGAACTCCCCAGGCCATGTTGAAGGAGGTCCAGCACATCTTTATTCTGATTTGTTTTTCTTTTCACCATTATTTTCAGATTGTATCCTGATACAAGGCAGGGTTTTGGAACCTATGAAAGGCTAAAAATATTTACTCTCAGTTTAACTGGTACTTCCTCATGGAAGACTTCCCTGACTGTTCGAACTAAGTCAAATCCCTGTTACACATTCTCACAACCTTGCAAACTTCTCCTTCACAGCACCCATCACAGTGACAAATTTAACACTCATTGTGCGATTATTAAATAACTGCCTCCTCAACTACACAGTCAGCTCCATGAGATCAGACGGTCAGGTTTTTATTACCACCCCATTCCGAGGGATAAAGCCTGGCACACAGTTTAAAAAACAAACCAACAAACACTGCTGTTAAGTCGATTCCAACTCTAACTCACAGCGATGCTATAGGACAGAGTAGAACTGCCCCATAGGGTTTCCAAGGAGTGGTCAGTGGATTTGAACTGCCAGCCTTTTTGGTTAGCAGCCAGATGCTTAACTACTTCGCCACGAGGGCTCCAAAGTAGGGGCTTAATAAATATCTGTTGAACCAATGAGTTTGGTTTCGCACACACACACACAGATTACTGTCCACTAGTTTATACATTCAAAGCCTCTTTTATACTTTGCACCTTCCTATCTATAACTGTAGAAGTGGAAATCAATGAAATTGACATCTTCAGGTGGGAGAAAAGGGTCTTTATTCTGCACAAATAAGCCAAACAATTAATAAGGTTCTAAAACTGTGTTTAGGGGTACCTTTTCAAGTATCTAGTCCAAGTAGCAGTATACCAGCCTTAGATGATAAAACCCCAGGAATAGATGCAATAACTTCTAAATGCATTGTGCTAGCAAAAATTCTTTAACATTACCTAATCTTGCCTCATTAACCACAGGCAGAGACTAGGATTTACATCACATAAGACAATTATATCAGATCACAAAATGGAGGACAACCACACAATACTGAGAATTGTGGTCTAGCCAAGTTGACACATATTTTGGGGGGACACAATTCAACCCCTGACACCAGCTGTCTCTCTTTATACCCCTCCTTATCATCCTACTCCTCTAATAATACTCTGTCTCAGCTTCCTTTTTTTCCCCTGAGAAACCAACTGAGAAATTTTTACCCGAAATGCCCTTTAAGATCCATGCTATGTGGCTACCACCACTGACTGCTCTGACCAGGATCACAACAGAGGGTTCTGGACAGAGCTGGAGAAGGATGTAGAGCATAATTCTAACTCACAAAAAAATAGACCAGATTTACTGGCCTAAAGGATACTGGAGAAACCTCCAGAGTATGGCCCCCAGACACCCTTTTAGCTCAGTGGTAAAGTTACCTCAGAGGTTCACTGTTCAGCCTGGGAGTGGACAGCCCTGTAAAACCAAATGAGACTAACGAGGTACAGGAGTCCAGTGACAAGGGCCAGAAGGCAGAAGGGGACAAGGAAGCTGGTGATAGGGAACCCAAGGTTGAGTAAGGATATTGTTGATGTGTTGTGAGATTGTTAACCATTGTCATAGGGCAACATTTGTAGTAACTGTTAAATGAGAAACTATTTTGTTCTATAAGCCTTCATCTTAAGTGAGTATAGCAGCACAATTGGAAGAGCGCAGTCAATGTCACTGAACTGTGTATGTAGAAATTTTTGAAATGGTGTATCTTTGGATATGTGTATTTTCACCAAAAAAAAGGTTGAGAATTTAGAAGGTTAATATGTAGTGGGGTCATTAACCAATGTCATAAAACAACATGTGTACTACTGTTTCATGAGAAACTATTTGTTCTGTAAGCCTTCACCTGAAGTACATATAAAAAACAAACAAACAAAAAAAAAGATCCATGCTATGGATGGTAAGGAGTCTCCCTGTGTTACCTTTACTCCCTGGACTCACTCAGAGTTATGTAGCATTGTGAAGGATTTTCCAAAATTACATGAAGACCTATACAAGTTTAATGAGGAATTTAAAATTCTTATTGAAGCTTACCAACCTGGGCTCTCTGATTTGTTTCGATTAATCCATATAATAACTGCACCTGGAGAAGCTCAGCTATGGTTAGAAGACGCTGAATGGAAAGATCCCCAAAACAGTTTTGCTTTAAATATAAATAAGACAGCCACTGAGCTGCTTAAGGATGCGTAAGCAGTGAGTAAGAGATTATTTGAGGCTATTCTCAAGGCCCTTCCCCAACAATTAATTAGACAAAAATTCATTCTTGTAAACAGAATAAAAATGAGAATCTTGCCAATTTTTAATTGACTCTGGCTCCATCCTATCTGCTATTAACCCCACTTTTTTGCAAAAGCCCCTGTCTCTGAGTTTAAAAACCTCAAATATAGTGGGGATTACCAATCAAGAGTAAACACTGATTTATTCTCATCCTATTCTAATATCTCTTGATCCTATAGAGGACTTATACCCCTTTTTGCTTTATCCTGATACACTGGTCAGTTTGTTGGGCAAGATCTTTTGTCTAAATGGGATTGTGATTTCCAATTTACTGCAAAGGGGGAAATATGATTAATTTTGCCTGATGTCCCAAAATTTACTGTTATGGATTGAATTGTGTCCTCCAAAAATGTTTGTCAACTTGGCTAGGCTACGATTCCCAGTATTGTATGGTTTTCCGCCATTCTGTGATCTGATGTGATTTTTCTACGTGTTGTAAATCCTAATCTATGCCTGTGGTTGATGAAGCAAGATTAAGTTATGTTAAAGAGAATTAGGGTGGTATGCAACACCCTCACTCAAGTCACAGACCTGACCAATGTAAGAGCAGTTTCCCTGGCATGTGGCCTGCATCACCTTTTATCTTACAAGAGATAAAAGAAGAGAGAAGCGAGCAGAGAGAGAGGGACCTCCTACCACCAAGAAAGAAGAGCCAGGAGCAGAGAGTGTCCTTTGGACCTGCTCCCTGCACTGAGAAGCTCCTAGACCAGGGGAAGGCTGATGACAAGGACCTTCCCCCAGAGCCAACAGACAGAGAAAGCTTTCCCCTGGAGCTAGCACTTCTAACCTCCTAGACTGTGAGAGAATAAATTTCTCTTTGTTAAAGCCACACTTGTGGTATTTCTATTGTAGCAGCACTAGATGTCTAAGACATTTACCAACACAGGTTTTGAATTAGAACATATGCAAAAAGAAGGGGTTGCTCGCTGCTTACAAGTGCTGGTCATTCACAATGATGATTCAACTCAATCTAGCCCTCTTCCCCCGATATTCTTTCATTAATTCCTGAAACTTTGTGGGCCACCATGTCTATTGATTTGGGCCAAGTTTTGTCAGCCAAACCAATCAAGGTTCAAATGTTGTTGTTAGGTGCTGTTAAGTTGTTTCTAACTCATAGTGACCCTATGTACAACAGAACAAAACACTGCCTGGTCCTGCACCATCCTCACAATCGTTGCTATGTTTCAGCCCACTGTTGCAGCCACCGTAACAATCCATCTCACTGAGGGTCTTCCTCTTTTCTGCTGACCTTCTACTTTATCAAGCATGATGTCCCTCTCCAGGGACTGATCCCTCCTGACAACATGTCCAAAGTACACAAGACAAAGTCTTGCCATCCTCCCTACCAAGGAACATATCAGACAGTGTTCCACTGCTATTCATAAGATTTCCACTGGCCAATTTTTTTAGCAGTACATTTCCAGGCCCTTCTTCCTAGTATGCTTTAGTCTGGAAGCTCTGGTGAAGCTTGTCCACCATGGGTGACCCTGCTGGTATTTGAAATACTGGTGGCATAACTTCTAGCATCACAGCAACACACAAGCCACCACAGTAGGACAAACTGATAGATGAGTGATGGAAAAATTCAAATAGATATATCTAAACCTTACCAAAGATTCCTTAGGATGACCTTAAACTAGAAGCCAGGGAAGGACTAGTTCCCATTATACAAGATTTCGTTTCTAAAGGATTGATTGTCCCCTGCACCAGCCCTTGCAATACCCGTTCTTTCTGTGAAGAAACCAAACAGTAGGGGCTGGAGATTTGTTCAGGATTTGTGTGCTATTCACTGTATTGTTATTCTTAGGTTTGCAGTAGTCCCAAGCCCTCATTTACTGCTTTCCAATGTCCTGTCAAATGCCACCCATATTATAGCTGTTGATCTTTGCAGGATTTTTTTTTTTTTTTGTATTCTAGTGTACCCTGAAAGCAAATATTTGTTTGCTTTCACCTAAGAAAATCAACAACTTACCTGAACTGTAATGCCCCAGGGGCTTAATGAATCTCCCACTTATGTTTCCCAAATTCTTCATGCAGACTTGAAGCCTTTTCAGTTTATGAACAAATCCAAATTACTGCAATATATTGATGATTTATTAGTATGCTCAACCTCCTAGGAGGCTTGCATTGACAATAATTAAGCTTTGTTAAGACATTTGGCTGCTGGTGGATTAAAATTTCAGAAGTTACAATTGTCCCAACCTTCTGTAAAATATTTGGGTGACATAATCTCTGCAGAAGGTATCTCTAGCAACCCTAAATGAAGGGAGGCCATTTTTGCTTTCCCTATCCTAGAACAAAGAAACAGCTATGAGGGTTTTTTAGGGCCTTATGGCTATTGTAGGACTTGGATTCCTAATTTTTCTTTGTTGGTCCAACCCTTATATAAATATTTAAAAGCCTCTGAACCAGATTAATTCTAAATTTCACCAGAAGATTAAAAGGGGCTTTAACAGGGAAACTTGCTCTAGGTTTTCCCAACTATCACCTAGATTTTTTCTTTATTTGTACATGCAGTGTCTAGAAATGTTTTAGGCCTACTGATCCAGAAACATGGAGGATATCAAAGACCTGTAGGCTATTACAGCCTGCAGCTTGACCCTGTAGCTAAAGGATAGCTTCTCTGTTTCCGGGCTACAGCTGAGACAGTCAAATTAATGAAAAGCACCACAGATATAGTGCTGGGAATTTTTTTAGACATTTATGTGCTGCATGCTATATCTGATATACTTAATTCTGCTTTGGCTCAACACCTTTCTGTCTGTCGGCTCACTTCTTATGAAGTTCTCTTTTTGGCCACAGCTAATGTTAGACTACATTCTGTGACTTGTTTAAATGTAGCCACCCTTCTCCCTGAAACTGACAATGATAATTACCCTGTGCACAACTTCTAGGATTTAACTGAACAACTTTTGACTCTTAAAAAGATTTAAAAGAAATCCTTTTAACTAATCCTGATTTAGTTTTGTTTGTGGATGGTTCCTACTTAAAACTAAATTCTGCTAGCTCTTATTACCAGGCTGAATATGCAATCTCAACTTGTACTGAAGTCCTTGAGAGTCAAACTCTTCCTGAAGCTACTTCTACCCAGCAAGCTGAATAACTGCCCTTACTAGAGCTTGTCATCTGACTCACAGAGACCCTATAGGACAGAGTAGAACTGTTCCGTAGGATTTCCAAGGAGTGCCCAGCTGATTCGAACTGCTGACCTGTTGGTTAGCAGTCATAGCTCTTAACCACTATGCCACCAGGGTTTCTATGAGTTGGAATTGACTCAATGGCAACGGGTTTGGTTTTATTTACTAGAGGCTGGTAAACTTGCTTCAGGAAAGTCTTTAGTATTTACACTGAATCAGGTATTGTTTTGGGGTTATAAATGATTTTAGGGTGTTACAGAAACAAAGAGGATTTTTAACATCTTCTGGGACTGTCATAAAAAGTGAAACTTTAGTGGCAGACCTTTAGACACTCGATATTCCCCTCTGAAATTGCTGTAATAAAAATACAAGCTCACCAGGCAAAATGAATACCCTAAACTGAAGAGATTAGAGGGAACACTCTTGCTGACAGACCAGCCAAACAAGCTGCTTCTAAAATTACTACTGCCCTCATGATGAATAAAGAAAAGGACCCCTCAAATTTGTTTACCAATGGCCCCAACATTTATGAATTAACTTCATAATTTCAAAGCACCAACAATTAGCCTAAACAGATGAGAGCAAAATGTGAAGAAAGGCAGCTTGTTGTCAAGATCCTGCCACTAAATTATGGGTGGGACCTAATCAGAAACCTATCCTACCCAAATTTTTGCATACTCCTATGACACAAACCCTACATGATGGGTCTCACATGGGATGAGATAAAATGATTAAGAATTTAAAATAATATTGGTGGGGAAAATTTTTTGAAGCTGCTGAACATGTTGTCTCCCATTGCCCCATTTACCCTCACCACTATCCCAGAAAACATCTTAAAGTCCTACATGGACAATACCTCTTTCCTTCTGGGCCTATGTTCGAATGGCAGCTAGATTTCATTCAGCTGCCACCTCCCCCGCCCCCATGGTTATAAATACATTTTAGAGATGATTTGTTGATTTTCACATTGAATGGAGGCCTTCCCCTGCCACCACGCGATTGTGGCCTTTGTAGCTAAGAAACTTCTTGAAAACATCATCCCTACCTGGGGAGTACCGAAGATTCTTTGTAGTGATAGAGGGACCCATCTCACTGGTCAAGTCATTCAATAAATATGTCAAATATTCCCCATCTTTCAGAGATTACATTGCCCCTACCACTCCCAATCTTGTGGCCTAGTGGAAACAACTAATGGTATAATAAAAACTCAATTAGCCAAGCTTTGTGAGGCCTTAAATTTATCCTGGATTAAGCTTCTTCCTTTAATTCTTTTGAATTTAAGGTTTACTCCATTTGTATCCCATATGAGATAATTACTGGAAGACCTATGACCCTCCCTCATGTTGCCTATACCAACTCTCACATTGTTCAACCAAAATTATTAAAGTATTGTCAATCTTTAATCTAATACTCTAAAGAATATTTTCACCGGTTAAAATAGCCTTTGAGACTGAGGAAACCCTGGTGGCATAGTGATTAAGAGCTACAGCTGCTAACCAAAAAGGTCGGTGGTTCAAATCTACCAGGCACTCCTTGGAAACCCTATGGGGCAGTTGTACCCTGTCCTATAGGGTCGCTGTGAGTCGGAATCAACTCAGTGGCAACAGGTCAGGTTTTGGTTTTTGATGACTGAAAATTAGAATCCCAAAATCTGCCTAACATTGTCCCAGGAGACTAAGTATATCAGAAAATGTATCAATTAAAAGACTCACTGAAGTCTCTGTTGAAAGGGTCATATCTAGTTCTCTAATCCACGTGCTGCCAAGTTACAGGGAGTTAAAACCTGGATCCACTTGTCACAACTAAAGAAGGTCAAGACACCCCTGTGGACTTGTCAACCCTCTAGGGAACTAAAAATCACTTTAAAATGCCATAATGACCACAGCAGACAACTTCTGAGATAGCAGTTAATTCCAAGACACGGAACAAGGCATCAGAAAAGTTCACCAAAAAGCTACTTGACTGCATTCAATACCTCCTATACCTGACTCTCCTTTTCTAGATATCTTTAGCTGATAACCAAATGGTATTGGTTCCTGGCTGTGTTCCATATTACAAACTGGCTTAATTCTTTTCATTTCTTTACTGATCGTTGTAGGATTACTCAAATGTTGTATGAAATGCTTATCTAATGCCTGCAACCAAAATGAAACTCCACTAGCTATGCAAAGAGCAATGTATTTCAAGGAAGCTGAATCATTCGAAGAAAACTGATCCTTGACTTTTTATCACATGTTATGTATGTACCTCTTTTTACTTTGAGTTCTATTTTTAAAGCCCTTACCAACATCTAGACTAATGAAGAGGACCCAGCTACTTTGCCTGGGTGTTTTGTGTTGACCTTTTGTTGCTTGAGTTCTTTCTGAATTTGTTCTTCCCATTTGGCCTTGCCTGCTGCCGTAACTCCACTAATGATCCATTCACTCTGAAGACAAGGCCTATTAGCTCAGCAAGGTGAAGAAAATAATTTTTACCGTCCAAAGCTCTTCAAAAAAAGCAGACACATCCCTTGCAGAAAAAAAAGATATTCAATTGTGGATGATCGACGCCTCCCAGTGGAGGCTTGATCAAAAGGGTAGTAGTGTGCTAGCAAAAATTCAAACAGAGGGGTTCAGAGAAGGTTCTCAATAAAGGGTTAACACGAACCGCTCTTTGGCAAACAAGGGAGGGGAAGAAGGAGAAATGGTTGTTCTGGGAAAATACGTACAAAGAACGTTCCAGGAAGCATGTAACTAAAATGTGCTTGAAAGTTGCTTACCCAAACTGTTATCAAGAAATGTTTGTCAGAAAATAGATTAACCAAATGAAGAAAGAATTGTTTTGTTTTGTTTTGTTGTTGTTGTTAAATGTCTGTGCTATTGGTCACACTGAACACTATGTATAAAAACTCTGCCCTTTTTCAGAACAGTAGAGCACTTTGTTCTTTCACTATATGTTGCCCAAATCAAGTTGCTGTTCCTCAATAAAACTCTTTGTTCTTACTCCTATCATAGTATGAGATTTTCTTCTTTGACAGTATACTTTCCACTCTCTAAGGCTTAATAATATTTTCTTTTGTGTTAAAAAATAATGGCACTGACACATGAGATTTCAGTGGTTTTTCTGGAACTGATCCATTCATTCTCTCTCACGGGCCACCCACCTTCTTCCTGGTTATCAATGGCATTCATTGTAAGGCAGATGGCTGAGATTATAGGTGAGTGTGGAGCATGCTACGTTGAGTGAGGCTAAACTGGCTACCACCAAACAAAACCCTCAATTTTGGCATCATCACTCTTATGTATCTCCCAGTCACATTCACCAAATATTTCTTGTATGACAAAAACAATACTTGCTTACCAAAACTGAAATGTTATTTTTAAAATATTTAATAGACAGAAACAAATGAATGAATATATATCCTACAGAAGATACAGACTAAATCAATATACAACATTCCTTTCTCTAGCAGTTAAGCACATTTAACCTAACAATATAAGAGAGTCTTCAGATTGGTAGGTAAATTTATAAGCAGAGGGATATACAGCAGCTGGCTAGATAGTGAACAGACAGACAGGTATGTCTTGAGGTAGTAACTACTTACGTGGCCCATTCTGTACATTCTGCTTTTTATTGTTGTAAAAATACAGATAACATAACAGTTGCCAATTCAACATTTTTCACGCATACAATTCAGTGAGATCAGTTACATCAATCATGTCGGGCTATACAGCACTTAACCTAAAGAGTTTAACAGACTGTAATCTATATTTCCAGGGTTGAATTTCTGTGAATTGTAAAATGAATTATCAAAACCTCGACAACATAGTTTGAGTATTCTCACTGCAGGGCAGCCTTGCAGATTGAAAGAAAGGATAAAAGATCATTTCGTCTGCAAAAATTCCCAACATTATGGCATATGAAGATCATCTCATTTGGAAAGAGCAGTGAGAAAGGGAGAATATGGCAATGGATGGGGTCACAGTGGGAGACTGTGTGAAATAAGAATATAAACTGAATATGATTAGAGTATACTATCAAAGTATAGTGCCATGGGTTAAAAAAAAAAAAGTGAAGTGCAGAAGCAAGACATAAAGGAGAGAATATATAAATAGAGAGATTTACACTATTGGCAAGTTTAGTGTCAAAAGGACCAATGTATTTAAGTGACCTACTATGGTTAAGCACAGAAGATTAAAAGTAACATATTACATATAATCCTAAATACAAGGACTCTAGTAATCAGAAGAGGACGGATTCAGAAAAGGATGTGGACCCAGGGATATCATTGCTGATATCAGATGAATCCTGGCTGAAAGCAGAGAATACCAGAAAGATGTTTACCTGTGTTTTATTGACTACACAAAGGCATTGGACTGTGTGGATCATAACAAATTATGGATAACATTGCAAAGAATGGGAATTCCATAAAAATTAATTGTGCTCATGAGGAACCTGTATATAGATCAAGAGGCAGTCGTTCAAACAGAACAAGGGGATGCTGCATGGTTTAAAGTCAGGAAAGGTGTGCATCAGTGTTGTATCCTTTCACCATACTTATTCAATCTGTATGCTGAGCAAATAATCTGAGAAGCTGGACTATACGAAGAAAAACAGGGCATCAGGATTGGAGGAAGACTCATTAACAACCTGCAATATGCAGATGACACAATCTTACTTGCTGAAAGTGAAGAGGACTTGAAGCACTTACTGATGAAGATCAAAGACCACAGCCTTCAGTATAGATTACACCTCAACATAAAGAAAACAAAAATCCTCAGGGGTGGAAAGGAGGAATATGCTGTCACAATATAGGGAGAGCAATTAGGGTCACATAACAATGTATGTATAAATTTTTGTATAAGAGACTAACTTGAAATGTAAACTTTCACTTAAACTACAACAATAAACAAAAAAGAATTTAAGAATATTCCACTCCAAATAGCCATATTCCACTCCAAATAGCCAATATTTTAAAAAAAAAAAAAGCTTTGTTTTTATTTAGAATACTTAACTATTCAAAATACCTCTTTTCCCTTGAATAGCCAAAGCAATTTTGAAGAACAAAGTAGGATGACTTACACTTCTGATTGTAAAACATACTATACAGCCACAGTAATCAGAACATCCTGGTACTGATATAACAATAGACACATAGACCAATAGCATACAGTCCAAAAATAAACCCACACATCTATGGTCAACTGATTTTCAAAAAGGGTGCTAAGTACATTCAATGGAGAAGGAAGAGTCCCTTCAATAAATAGTACCGGGAACATTGGATTTCCACATGCAGAAGAATGAATCAGGATCCATGCCTCACACCATAACAAAAACAAATTTAAAATGGATCAAGGACTTAAACTAAAACCATAAAATTTTTAGAAGAAAATATAGGGGCATGGCTGAAGGGCCTAGATTTAACAATGGATTATCAGATATGATAACAAAAACATGAGTAACAAAACACAAAATAGATCAATGGTACCTCATAAAACTACTTCTGTAACAACAAAATAAAAAAATACTTTTGTTCATCAAAGGACTTTATCAAATAAGTGAAAAGACAACCTACAGATCGGGAGAACATTTTTGAGAACCATGTATCTGGTAAGAGTTTCACATCCAAAACACATATATAAAAGTTATACAACTTAACAACAACAAGACAACCCAATCAAAGAATGGGCAAAGTCCCCAAAACTATGGCCCCCAGATGCACTGTTAACCCGGAACTGAAACCATTCTTGAAGCCAACTCTTCAGACAAAGATTAGACAGGACTATAAAACAAAAAATAACACACATGAGAAATATGCTTCTTAGTTCAATCAGGTATAAGAGACCAAATAGGTGGCTCCTGTCCAAAAGCAGGATGAGAAGCCAGGAAGGGACAGGAACTAGTCGAATGGACACAGGGAACCCGGGGGGGGGGGGGGGGTAGGAGAATGTGCTGTCATATTGTGGGGATTGCAACTAATGTGTATAAATTTTTGTATGAGAAAAAAAAAGAAAACAAAAATCCTCACAACTGGACCAATAAGCAACATCACGATAAACAGAGAAAAGATTGAAGTTGTCAAGGTCTTCATTTTACTTGGATCCGTAATCAACACCCATGGAAGCAGCAGTCAAGAAATCAAATGACACAACGCATTGGGTGAATCTGCTGCAAAAGGCCTCTTTAAAGTGTTAAAAAGCAAAGATGTTACTTTGAAGACTAAGGTGGGCCTGACCCAAGCCATGGTGTTTTCAATTGCTTCACATGCATGTGAAAGCTGGACAATGAATAAGGAAGACCAAAGAAGAATTGATGCCTTTGAATTGTGGTGTTGGTGAACAATATTGAATGAACAAATCTGTCTTGGAAGAAGTACAACCAGAATGCTCCTTAGAAGCAAGGATAGTGAGACTACATCTCACATACTTTGGACATGCTATCTGGAGGGACTAGTCCCTGGAGAAGGAAATTGTCTTAGGCTGGGTGCTCTAGAGAAGCAAAACCAGTAAAGCATATAAATATATACAGAGAGAGATTTACATTAAAGAAACAACTCATGTGATTGTAGAGGCTGGAACATCCCAAGTCCGTGGATTAGGACAGAGGCTTCTCCCGATTCACGTAGCTGCAGGGGCTGGCGAACCCAAGATCAGTAGGTAGGAAAGCAGGGTTCTTGCTTACAGGCTGTGAATATTGACAAATCCCAAGATTGGCAGGCAAGATCACAAGGCTTCTCCTGATTGATGTAGTTGCAGGGGCTGGCAAACTCTAAGATAAGCAGGTCGGAGAGCAGGACTCCACTCACAGGCTGTGAAGATCAATGAATCCCAAGATTGGCAGATAAGCTGATAGCTCAAGTCCCAAGAACCGGAGGTCAGACGAACAGGAGGAAGCTGCGGGATCCAGAGCAAGCAAAAAGCCAGAACGTCTGCTTATATTCGGATGCAGGCCACACCCCCAAGGAAAGGCCTTTCAACAGATTGGCTACTCACAGCAGATCCCATCATGGGAGCGATCACATACAAACACTGAGAATCATGGCCCAGCCAAGGTGACACACAATCTTAACTGTCACAGACATCATGCTTGGTAAAGTAGAGGGTCAGTGAGAAAGAGGAAGACCCTCAACAAGATGGATTGACACAATGGTTGCAACAATGGGCTCAAGCATAACAATGATTGTGAGGATGGCTCAGGACCAGCTAGTATTTCATTCTGTTGTTCATAAGGTTGCTATGAGTTGGAACCTACTTGACAGCACCTAATGACAACAACAAGCAATCATAAAGTCCAATCTCATTTTTTTAGGCAAGAAAATCAAGACCCGGAAAAGATAAGAGAATTTTAAATGATCTTATTAGTTAATCACAGATTTCTAGATTCATAGTCCAATGAAATATGTTGGTCAACTTCCTGTATGTCTAAAATCTTAGATAATTCTAAGATAAAATGGAAGAAATTTATAACTCATGAATTTATTATTTTGTGTGTCATTAGAAGTTATTTCCTTTAGACTTACCAGAATTAAAAGCTTTGTTTCAACTTTTTTAATATTCACTTTTCAAAATTGGTAACTTAATAGCACTTCAACTTCACCTCTAAGGGAGTTTCCTTTCTCCCCATCAGCCCCTTCAGGGAGGCCTGAGGAATTTACTCAGGGTCTTCACCTCCCTTTTATATATCATCTTGGACTTATTATTCAAAGGAAGAAGATTCCAGGATTTCTGCTCTATCAGGCCAGGTGATAAAGGACAGACTGAGATAAAGGAGGCCTGAGAAGCAGAATTGTGGATATGAGAAAGGAAAATGAAAGGGAACTTTGGCCTTTGCTAAGGTTTTTATGGAAGCACAGTTCTTAAACTTCCTCTGTCTCATTAAGAACTGGAGGCTAGCAATATCTAGACTAAAAGTCAACGAGTAGGGAAGCTGTCCAAGAAAAACAAGAGGGAGCTGGTTGGGTTCTCAGGGTGGATCCAGGGTCTGGCCCTCCACTTTGTTTTTTCGTTTGCTTGTTTTCATGAGCTCAGTGGTATATGTTCAAGGGCTTAATTGTATCCATTTACTTAGGGATCATCAGTCCTTGGGGAGTTGATTCATGCTAACCAGGCTCCTAGGGAATGGACTAATAAAACAGAAAGTTAGCTGATTCACTGACAAAGAGAAATGCCAGGGCTTCTGGTCAACACATTCTGTTCCATTAGACAAGTATACTTGGGAAACCAAGTAGAGTACAGCTTGGTAAATCTAATATCAGAGGAAGGGAAAGCAGTGATCTCAAGCTACACTCTCTAGATGCACTTTTCTGCACTGTAGGAATGTACCGCTAAGATGATTGAATACTCATCTTAGCTAGATAGGACCCTCACTCCCTTAGATGAAAAAAGATAATAAATATAATGTACTTAGTACAATACTTGGTGCATAAGGAGCACTCATTTAATACAAGCTATTGTTATTATGGTGCTATAGATATTCTGACAATTATGCATAGTGGGCCAACAGTAGGGGCTTTGGAATCAGACTCTTGCTTCACTACTCCATACACCCACCTGTATGACAGTGGGAAGTTTACTTAACCTCTTGTACCTAAGTTCCTCTATCAGTAAAATGGGTGTAATAACAATAGCATTATAGGATTATCCTTATAATTAATTAATATATTACATGAACATGACCTTACTGCTTATAGTAAGCACCAAATGGTCACTATTAATAAGAAAAATAACAAACACTTACATAGCATTTTTACATGCCAGACACTGCTATATATATGTATATTTTAAGTCCTCACTATAATTCTATGGGAGTCCCTAGGTGGTGCAAATAGTTAATATGCTTGGCTGTCAACCTAAAGGTTGGAGGTTTGAGTCCACCCAGAGGCATCTTGGAAGAAAGGCCTGGCAATTTACTTTTGAAAAATCAGCCACTGAAAACCCATGGAGCACAGTTCTGCTCTGACACATATGGGAGTGCTATAACTTGAAATTGGCTCACCAGGCAACTGGTTTGTTTTTTTATAACTCTGTGAGGTGGGGAATTTGACAATGGCAGATTATATTCACCAATATCTGAGGAGGTTTATACCTGTCCCACTCCACCAAAGTCAGATTTGACCATTTGGATTGCTTTGTCAGTCAAATGCAAATGGAAGGGACAAGAGAAGCCACTGGGAAGAAACTTTTAAATTTAAATTTTAAAGCAAATTTGTGTTTCCCTGACTCTGGGATTGCAGAAGCATTTTTGAGGTGAAGTCCCCCATTAGCCTGGGTTCCTCCTCTGTGACTATGATGAAGCAAAGTCCTTTGCTGACCCATGATGGACATGTAATGTGAGCAAAAGTAAGCCATTGTTTTAAGCCATTGATATTTTCAGGGTTTTTGTTACCACAGCACACAGCCCATTCTGACCGATTCAAAAGCATAAAGACAAAGAAATTTTCCTAAGGCCGCACAGCTAGAAAGCATCTGGCTCCAGAGTCTGTACTCTTAACCACTTTGCTTTGTTTCTCAATAATTGATGTGAATATCAATATTAAGAATAATTTATTATTAATGCACTGTTTCATTGTTTAGGGGTCTGTTTAAGGAGGAAACCTAGCCTTTTCCCGGCTCCTACTGCAGTGACAGCCAGCTGCTGCTAGGCACAACAATGGAGGACAACATGGATGACATTGGATATGTTCCCTCTTTATATACCTTCACAGCGGCCCCAGGGGCATGGCAACCATGGTTTCTAGAAGCACCTAGCTTGATCCCTCAATAGTGTTTCATAGAACAATTTAAAACATCTACGTCCATTCATTTGAGGTTGATCTCATTCTTGCTGTCACTCGGTCCTTAAGAGATAGATGTTTTCTCCTAATACTTCTTTTTCCCATTAGCCCATCATCTTGTTTCCCTTCTTCTTCTATCTCTCATCTGTGAGCAGAGCTTCAACTGTGTTTGAAGGCTCTATTAGAAAGAACCAACTGCCCATCTGTCAATTTGTAGTACTGTAGTGGCTTGCATGTTACTGTGATGTTGGAAGCCATGTCACTGGTATTTCAAATATCAGCAGGGTCACCCCTGGTGGACAGGTTTCAGCAGAACTTTCAGACTAAGACAGACTAGGAAGAAAGGCCTGATGATCTACTTTCAAAAATTAAGTCAATGAAAACCTTATGGATCACAACAGAAGATTGCCCAATATAGTGCTGGAAGATGAGTCTCCTAAGCTGGAAGACAATCAAAATACACAGTGGCCGCAAGGTGGTGCAAGGATGGACTCGAGCATACTAATGATCATAAAGATGGTGGAAGAGCAGGCAGTGTTTCGTTCTGTTGTACATAGAGTCTCCAAGAGTCAGAGCCAACTCAGTGCAGCTAACAACAACAAATTAGAAAGTATATTACTACATTGACATTTACGACATTTCCATTATATAGCAAGATTCCCCAGAATTGTGAGGGCCTGAAACTTGAGGATTGGATGAGGGAATCGGCCTGGGTTAGAAACACAAGTACTCAAGAAACAGAAGCTTCAGCCTTGGCTCTTTCCAAGGAAAACCAAAATGTTATCAAGATAAAAGTAGGAGGAGAAAAAGCTTAGGCAGTGACAAAAATCCAAAAAGTTAGGTGGAAAAAGCTCAATCGTATCTATTAAACATAAATCTATAAAGGATATCCAGCTTTACTGCATATGCTGGAATGTTTTAAATTATAAGCTGGAAATCTATCTAGCAAAAGCATAAATACATATCATTTAATAGGAATGCCCATTGAGGAAATAATAGTTTTATTCATTATTTGTTCAATACATATCTTCAACTAGTAATCAGTGGAACTCATGAACAAATAAGAAGTAAGTCTACTTCTTAACACTTTTACTTCTTCTTAAACTCTTATGATCACCCATTTCATATATTTTCCTTTATAATAAAACATTTTCTAATTGTATTTCTCCAATATTATTTTTTTATACATCTCCACATGACACTTCTCTAGCTGCTAAAATTGATTTTTTCATCAAACTTTTTAAAAAGTAAAAAAAATAATCTGTTGCCGTCGAATTGATTCAGACTCATAGCGACCCTATAGGATAGAGTAGAAGTGCCCCCTAGGGTTTCCAAGGAGTGGCTGGTGGATTCGAACTGCCGACCTTTTGGTTAGCAGCCAAGCTTTTAACCACTGAGCCACCAGGGCTCCTAAAAAAGCAAAGATAATAGAAACCTCTTTAAAACGGCTAACAGGCCAAGTTAGAGAAATATATCTTCAGAAAGCTGGCTAAAACTCTACTGTCAGGGTTCATTCTAATTACATTTTTATGTATGTGACTGACCACCTTTCAATTATAACCTTTCAAGTTATTTTTGTACTTACAGAGTCAAATTACTCTGGGTGGAGTCCAAGATCTTAAATTAATTCCACTTCATAGCAAATAGTGTTCTATCAGTGATATAGTACAAATTCATATCTGTCTACCAAGAGAAGCTCTTCAGAACTGTCATGAGGAAAACACTTCCAAAAATAATGACAATTTACCACAATAGGTTGGCTATGCAAGTGAAATTGTAGTATCTCTTTCTGGACAGCCTTAAAAACCAGAAAAATGTCTCCTTGTGAGATTTCAATATTATGTTAACAATCAAAGAAAACTCATTCCTGAAGGACATCATGGAGACAAAAAACAGATGGAAGGAACTATTAATGTGTGAGGGTGGAATGAGATGGAGCTATCTTCATCCAACGATTATCTTCAAAAGATACTTAGGACTGAGTCATTCAGACATCCATTATTATATTACCCCAAACAAACATGGTGGCTATTTAAGGAGCTCAATTTTGTACACAATTTTGAAAGAAAAACGTAGAGAGAAGAAAATGGCTTATAGTTGGGTATTGACATATGGCAAAACTGTGGGGAAATACAAAAATCTGCTACACAAATCCCTACTGTGGACACATGCAAGGTGCTAGAATATAAATGAAAGAAAAATACGCATATGGGAGCTTCCAGGACCATCCTGATTTCAGCCTACTTGCTAGATTCTAAGTTCTAATCACTGATTTGGAAGATTGGGGCACTATAATTATAATTCATATTTGTTATATTGCAAAACTATTCATCATTCTCTCCGGCTTCCCTGTCATTTATTAGTATCAGATCAATGTAATGCTGAATTTCAGAAAACATAAAAAGAACTTAGTTTTCAGTCTGAGTTCAATTTGTCTCTAAAGCCAGTGCCCCTTTCTACCACTCCCTGCTGCCAACCCACCATTTCCCCTGAGGGCGTCTTTCTCATTTTTCCCAGCTCTTTTACTCATTGGAAATTACACTGGAATTAAATAGTTTTAGATACATGAATCCACATACCCATTGCCACTGAGTTGATTTTGACTCATAGCAACCCTATAGGACAGAGTAGAACTGCCCCATAGGGTTTCCAAGACTGTAATCTTTATGGGAGCAGACTGCCACATCTTTCTCCTGCAGAGCAGCTGGTGGGTTTGAACCTCCCACCTTTCATTCAGCAGCCAAGCTCTTTAACCACTGCATCACTAGGGCTCCTTTGAATCCACATACTCACCTAATATTCGTCGATTCCCATACCCCCTCCCCCAGACAACGGGGAGTACTTGTCTAAACCAAATGTAAGGAAATTTTTTCAGTAAGCAATGCAGAATTTGATAGGTGATCCCTGCCACATCCTACTAATTCAGTGGTTATGTTTTACCAGGGTGGTTATTACTAATTGAACCAGCTGTAAACAATGTAGTGACTTAAGCAAAGGAGAATGTATTGAAAGACTACGAGGAGCTCTGAAAATCAAAAGGAAGGCTGGAGAACCAAGCAGGAACTAAGATAGCTCCAGATTCAAGATATAAACTAAAGGAAGAATCTTATAAAGGGGCATTGGCTCAGAGTAGCACCGCTAGAACTAACAGTCTCCAACAGACTGAGATCTCTTTGTCTCTTAGCTAGAAATTTGAACTCCAAGGAGGGAGTAGTCACCCAGCTTGGGTTGGGTCATTTGTCTAGCTCTTGGGAAAGGGTACCTGATTAACAGGCTCACCAAATTCAATAGGGAAAAAAAGGAAATAGTGGAAATCTGGAAATATCCACTTCTCTTATTTAAGTTCCTAGTGCTTAAGCTGAAGTACCCAGAAGCTAGTATATGAAGTATAATAAAAGATCAATTCTATTTTAAAAGACCTGCCTTGGAGTAATTTGCCCAGCACTTGTATTTGCTCAGCTACATCTAGCAATCAGCATCTATAACTAAACCAAAACCAACACACAAACCTCAGACAAGAGTTGTTTTTGTTGTGTAGTTGTTAGCTGCTATCTAGTCAGCCCCTTATTCCTGGCAACCCCAGGCACAATGGAACAAAACACTGCCTGGTGCTGCACCATCCCCATGATCAGGTGCGGATCGGACTCTTGGGATCTATGGGGCTTTCACTGGCTGATTTTCAGAAGTAGATCTCCAGGCCCTTCCTCCTACTCCATCTTAGTCTGGAAGCTCCACTGAAACCTGTTTCGTATCACAGCAACATGCAAGCCTCCACTGACAGACGGGTGGGAGTTGTGCATGAGGTACATGGGCCAGAAATCAAACCCAGGTTTCCCAAACGGAACTTGAAGAGTCTACCACCAAACCACCACTGCCCCTCTTTGGGCTTAAATCAGAAGTTAACAAAGAAAGAAAGAAACAACAACCATAAACCCTGTTCCTCCAAAAGTCATCCTCACCTAGCAAAACACAAACAAATAAAAAGTAACAGCTAACACATACAGTGTCTAGTTTTGTGTACTGTGACTTAGAACTTTTGTACATATTATCTAATTCTCACAGAAGCCTGGACGTAGGTTTTATCACCCACAGAGACATTAAGTAACTTGGCTAAAGTCTCACAACACTCAGGCAGTCTGCACACAGAGCCTGCACTCTTGCCCCTGTACCAGGCTGCCTGGACTGAGGGGGACTCAGACACACTGGATTGAATTTTACAGAGGCAGGGCAGAGCGATGGTTAGAACTATGGGCACGGGTTAAAATCCCAGCTCTGCCATTTACTAGGAGTGTGACTCCAGTCAAGAAACTGAAAACTTCCCCAAGCCTCAATTTCCTCATCTGTGAAATGGGGAGAGTAATATCAGGGTTAACGTGTTGTTGTGAGGCCACACAGTTATTGCAAGGAGGAAATGACAAATGTATATAAAGAACTTAGCTGTGAGTGCTTGTCACATATGAAGTGCTGAATAATCAATGGCTAGGGTGCACCTGACCAAGCCATGGTATTTTCAATCACCTCATATGCATGCGAAAGCTGAACGATGAATGAGGAAGACTGAATAAGAATTGATGCCTTTGAATTATGGTGTTGGCAAAGAATATTGAATATACCATGGACTGCCAGAGGAATGTCCAAATCTGTCTTGAAAGAAGTACAGCCAGAATGCTCCTTAGAAGCAAGGATGATGAGACTACATCTCACGTACTTTGGACATGTTATCAGTAGGGACTAACCCCTGCAGAACGACATCATGCTTGGTAAAGTAGAGGGTCAGTGAAAAAGAGGAAGGCCCTCAAAGAGATGAATTGACACAGTGGCTGCAACAATGGGCTCAGACATAGCAATGACTGTGAGGATGGCACAGGACCAGGCAACATTTCGTTGTGTTATACACAGGGTCACTATAAGTCAGAAGCCGTTCGATGGCATCCAACAACAACAACATTATTAGTTATATATCCATCTCCCTTGTAGACCAGACCTAAGGCACACGTAATGCTCTTTTGGTATTTGTATCCCTAGGACCTTTTTTTTTTAGCAACTGGCACATTAACAAGCCCACATAAATTTCTGCTGAACAAAAAATATTTATACCATGGATCACACTGCATGTTGTACTCTAGTGTTATAATAAGCTCATCTTTATATGAGTACTATAGCTCCTCCCTGCCCCTTAAGCAAATGATGCCTGTCTTCCCCCCTAGACTGTTAACTTCATGAGATCAGGGACTACGTCTCTTTTGTTTTCCACTTATCCTCAATGCCTAGCACAGAGATCGGTACACAGTAGGGGCTTAATAAATATCTGTGGACTGAATTTTTAATAAACTTATGTGATATGTTTTACAGTTCACCTAGTACTTTCATAAACGTGAACAGCATCTCTGCAGAGCAGGCTAAAGGCACAGGCTCTAGAGCCAAACTGCCTGGGTTCAAACACCAGCTCCACCATTTACCAGCTGGGTGACCTTAGTTAATATACATAAGCTTTCAACGCCTCAGTTTTTGCACCTGGAAGACAAAATGATAACAGTATTGGGTTGCTCTATTAAATTATTAATTCATGTAAACCTCATAAAATAGTGTCTGGCACATAATAAGTGTTCTTTAAATGTTAGCAATTATTAACATTGTCTGTGGCTGTTTTTTTTTTTTTCTCCCATCACATGCCAAGAGTAAATTAGTCCAACTGTCTAAACCATTTCTCCTTTCATGTTAGAAAATATAGAAGTGGCATCTTTACTTCAAAATTCCAAAATTAATTTACAGCAGAGGTCAAAGTATAATCTCAAGAAAATGACTTCTGAGACTATTTGCAAAAAGCAATGTATTTATAGAGACTGTTCTTAAGACAATCCTAAATGCCCCCAGTTATTCTGTAGTTTAAGTCACTTCCAAGTCACTTGTGTTGGATACCAGCAACATTTGCTGTGACTCTTTCCACAAACAATAACAGCCATATTGTCTTGAGCAGAAGTGTCCATGGGTGTAAAAACACCCTTGCACAAACACCAGGCAATGGAATTAGGTCTCACACACATGCTGCCCTCTGCCTCCACTGAAACCTCACTGCCCTGTTAAGGAGAAAAGCTTATCCTTCCCAATGAGCATCTCCCCAGCTCAGAGCAAGAACCAGTAATCAAGCCACAGGATATTTAAAAATCCAAACACCATGTTTAACCACCAATGCTTCCCCACATGTTGGAGAGATGAGGAGGAGAAAAGAAAGGCAAAGGGGGAAGCTGACTATTTAATGTACCTTCAAAACTGTAATGTTCCAAGCAAAACTCTCAGTTGCCTTGTTGAGTTTTCTTCCTTTCAAGCCTTCTTTTGCCCCCAAATTATGAAGTTCTTCATGGAATTCCATCCCTTTGAAAAGAGAATATACAAGAAATATTTGTATAAATTTCAGAAAATGGGCATTTTATCATGAAAATATTATTAGTAAAGATATAGTTTCCCATTCCTGTCCTTCTCTCATAATTGCTAAATCCCTAAATTGAATTCTCCCTCCCATTATGTTCATCCCCACCAAATGTCTGTCCTTAGGGGAAAACCAACACTAATCAGTGCCATTCAGCTAAATTACATTTTAAACATTGATAAAGACATCAGACATTATGAAGCAAATTCTTCCAACAGGTTACATCCATTTTGTTTGTCCTCCTCCTGGTTTTTTGTGTGAAATGATGTGATGTATGAATGGTAACTATATGTCATGAGTACACATACCTCACTTTTCCTTATAAACCAACATACAGCTTATCAGTAGAGGCACTGGATGCCACATAGACAAAAATTGGTAGGTAATTAGGTAAGGTTGATTAAAAATAAAAAATTTTAAAAAAATCATTCCTGGAAAAATCTTAATGTTTCATACTTGATAATGAATATAAAATACTTCTAGCTCAACCATTCATTCAAGCTTGAATGCTGTAGAAAACACCACCATTGTCTGTTTCTTCAGCCTTTGTTTTAGCATCTCAGGGATGGAAAACGTGTTCTGTTCTGGACTGCTCATTCCATCTTTGGAAAAGTTATGACTGATATCAAGTCAAAATCTCCCTCCCTGGAACTTCTACTCCCTGGTGCTGGCTGGACCGTCACCAAGTTCTAATCTCTCTTCCATAGTACAGATCTTTAAAATATGTGAAGGAAGATGTTAGATAAAGCCTTGAATGTTTTCTTCTCTAGATTAAACATTCCCCATTCTAACATGCACCAGTTCAGTAATGTCGCTGTCATGGATTGAATTATGTCCCCCCAAAAATGTGTGTATCAATTTGGCTGGGCCATGATTCCTGGAATTGTGTGATCTTCCAACATGTTGTAAGTCCTGCCTGTATGATGTTAATGAGGAAGGATGGGTGGTAGTTGCGTTAGTAAGGCAGGACCCAATCTACAAGATTGGATTGTGTCCTGAGGCAATCTCTTGAGATATAAAAGAGAGAAGTGAGCAGAGAGACAGGGGGATCTCATACCACCAAGAAAGCAGCACCAGGAGCAGAGGGCATCCTTTGGACCTGGGGTCTCTGCATGGAGAAGCTCCTAGTCCAGGGGATCACTGATGAGAAGAGGGCATCCTTTGGACCTGGGGTCTCTGCATGGAGAAGCTCCTAGTCCAGGGGATCACTGATGAGAAGAAGGCTGACGGAGAGAGAAAGCCTTCCCCTGGAGCTGATGCCCTGAATTTGGACTTCTAGCCTATTTTACAGTGACGAAATAAACTTCTCTTTGTTAAAGCCATCGACTTGTGGTATTTCTGTTATAGCAGCACTAGATGACTAAGACAGTCTCCTCTTAAGGATGGCATCCTGGCAGAACCACTGTGTTGCACAGCTTCCTAGAGTTGAGCAGTGTGGAGGACCTGCATCCAGGAGTGAGCATCGTATTCAAGGTGGGCTTGAAGCAGCCCACATAAGGTAAGGGCTTACCACCACCCTCCTTTGCCTAGTTACTATACTTTTATTAGCACAGTCTAAAACCACATTTTTCTAGTGCTCTATCACTTCATACAGAAGGGGAACGCAGTATATAGTTAAGAGTATAACTTCACATCCTGGGTTTATATTCCAGCTTTTCCACTTATAAGCTATACAAGCTTGAGCGAGTTGCTGAAACTCCCTGGGCTTCAGTTTCCTCATTAGTGACATGATGATAATGAGAGTATTTACCTTATGGG
The DNA here is from genome assembly GCA_030035585.1 of Dugong dugon. Classification (NCBI taxonomy): domain Eukaryota; kingdom Metazoa; phylum Chordata; class Mammalia; order Sirenia; family Dugongidae; genus Dugong; species Dugong dugon. The sequence continues at coordinate 160,580,137 of CM057461.1, read as the reverse complement.
ATATGGTGAAGACTGAGTGAATACATATAAAGCTCATGTAAAGCTCTTAAAGCAGTGCCTGGCTCATAGTAAGCATTATGTAAGTATCTGGTGTTAATTATTTTTGTGCTATCGGCCAACTGGAACATCTAAGCCTGCTGGTCAGTCACTTCAAATCACCGTTTTAAATTGGTCTGGGTTCAAAGGTCAGCATCACTACATGTTGATGTAGGTTCTTTGGTATTGGTTAACCACTCAAAATCTCAGATGCCTCATCTGTAAGTTAGAAATAATAATGACTGTCTAGCAAAGTTGTTATGAAGATTAAGTAAGATGGTGCATTGCTTAGTACTGCATATACATATATGTCTAGAAATGGGTTCTGTTGTCATTTTCCACATCATAATTTTTATCGTGTGTGGATAAAGGAGCACATGAATCCAAGAGATATAAAAGCACAGAGGTGTGGATGAGGATGAACATAAACAGGTGTACCTCACAGATATGTGATCCATCACATCCTTAAAGAAAGAACAAATCTAAAAGGAGGACTAGTAAATGGGGAAAAGCCTAGAAGATTAATAGGATTATGGTTCAAATTATAAAATTGGAGTGAGCCTTAAGGGGCAATGTGGAACCACAGTTTCCATTCCAGTAGTAAAAGGTTTTAATAGATTCCCCAAACTAAAGAAGTAGATTCAGAAACTCTCACCATTCAAAACATCTTCAGGTTCCACCCTACTTTCCTGTGTATTATCACCTAGATTTCAACAAAGACTTTAGTGTAATTCAAAGTATACTTAAACTATGGTATAAAATATTTGAGTTTTAAGAGAAAGAGCAGACTCTTTAAAAAAAAACTGCCAAAAATTATCATCATGGTTTCTAAAACAAAATAGAAAAGAAATTACCTGCTTTCTGACACTGTAAAATCTTTTCATGGACTGTGTCTGCCATTTCTATGAGAAACCGGTTCTCTTGAATCATCTGTCACAAAATAAATATCAAAAAGTGGTTGTCAGAATTCTTAAAATGGTTCATTGGGAAGATGAGACATATAGAGAGACCCATGTGATCCTGCCGGTAATAAGGATCCATGATCTCAACCACAAGAGATGGGGGAGGGAAAGATAACCTCTACTCCAACTATCATCCATTCCAACATTGCAGCTTGAGTTACCTTCCTTATGATTGCTCCAAATATGTGACATACCTAACACACAGTGAGTGCCAAATAAATAAATGCTAAATAAACGAATACTCATCCTCTAAGTCCAGATCATATTACTTCCTCCACGAACACTCTGATACCTCATTCCCTAACTCCAAAGATTACTGCCACATCAAGGCAAATGGTATTGGAACAACAGTAATGAGAAACAGTATAGGGAATCATCTACTGATGACCTAAAGGATGACTTAACACATCACTGAAATTGGCAGCTTGGATTTGGGGGTCCAAAGACGGCGGAGATGTGGTTCTCCCTCAAGCAGGGCTATGCTAGCAAGAATGAGGAGGGGGTCATATGTCAGAGCCAGGAACTCAGGAGAGCTTATAAACCAAACAACAACAACAAAAAAAACCCAAACTCATTGCCATCGAGTCAATTCTGACTCATAGTGACACTACAGGATAGAGTAGAACTGTCCCCTAGGGTTTCCAAGGCTGTAAATCTTTATGGAAGCAGACTTCCACATCTTTCTCCCACAGAGAAGCTGGTGAGTTCGAACTGCCGGCCTTTCAGTTAGCTGTCAAGCACTTAACCGTTGTGGCACCAGGGCTTCTTCAGCTTAAAAACAACAACATTGAAATGGTTGTCCCTGTCCTCCACATTTCAGTAGAAAGCAAGTATGTCCAGGAAATATGTAATTACCATACTTTTACGCAAATAACACACGTCATACATTTTTTTTGCTAACTGCGCAACCTCCTTGTGCCTTATTTTCCTAGGTGCACTCTGCATGTTATAAATGTGGGTGCATTATTTGTGAAAAATTCAGTAATATATTGAGTGAAGTGGGGGAAATAAGACAACTGTTCTGCTAATGGAGAATAGAAGAAGCTGTATGTGAAGAACTGGGGAAGATTATCATCTTCCCCAGGTAAAGAAGCTGTGGTCAGAAAGATCTAGAATAGAGGTTCCTTCGGGAATGCAAGAAGTGAGTGGAAAAAGGCAACCAACAGGCAAATTAACAATTCCTAAATTTCCAGCTACTCTTCTACTTTCAAAGAAATGTTCTCTGATTTCACCTGGCTATTCCACATTCATCTGTTTGTCTCACTATTCTGATGGGAGTTCAAGGCAGAATCCCAAGTGGACATAAAAGCTCTTGAGTAGGACATTTTCCTGCTTTACATGAATTGATGCTGTTGAACAGACTGTGGTCTTGTACAATCACTTCCAGACATAAAACAGTTTATGACTACAAACATTCAAATAGAAAAGAACATTGAGTCACAATTGTTAGTGCCTAACAACTCCATGGAGCCCTGGTGGTGTAGTGGTTAAGAGTTCGGCTGCTAACCAAAAGGTTGGCAGTTCGAATCCACCAGCTGCTCCTTGGAAACCGTACGGGACAGTTCTACCCTGTCCTGTAGGGTTGCTATGAGTTGGAATTGACTTGACGGCAGTGGGTTTGATTTTTGGGTTTAATAACTCCATATGAGTGGAGGTTCGAGTTTTGGAAGAAAAGTCTGACGATCAACTTCAGAAAAAAATCAACCATTGAAAACCTTATGGAGTGCAGTTCTACTCTGACACACATGGGGTTGCTATGAGTCAGAGTTGACTCAAAGGCAACTGGTTATAACAGCTTCCATTGTGATGCTATTCTAACTATTTTCCACAGTCAGCTTTAAATTATTGGTAGTTATAGAGAAAACAAATAAGACATATGGTTGAAACATTCCAAATCACATTCAAATCAACATTTTGCTCTTAGCCAAGTAATTGGTCTAAGTTGCTAGAAAGAAACAATGGTTGACCTGAATTTTATCTACTTCCTTGGTCTCCAGAGACCCTGATGAAAATGAAATATAAAGTGCAAAAGTGGAAGAGAGAAGGTGAGAAGCATGTGCTCAGATGATCCACCAGCTGGACAGTCAGCACATGCAGCCAACCAAGATTGGGTTGACTCAATTGATAGAATCTGGCAGTGACCTGATTTACATATCTGATGTCTCAGCCTGAGCTCCCAGTTGCCTTTGCCTGTTGTAATAATACAGAGCGCTTTTCTTTGGTTCTGTCACATGAATATCTCCTAATGGATCTTATTTCCTTGCCATGGCTTTGTATGTAAAATAATAGAGGACTTACCCAGATAAAAGTGAGCATTACTTTATGCATTAGCTGTGTCTTATACAGTAGTGTGTAAAGTTGTCAGTTAAGATCAAAATATTTATTTAAAAAGGAAGCTTTCCTTAAGAATAGTAACTCTTCTACTCAGAAATGGATTAAATTATCTAACCTGTCGGGGGTGGGGGAATGTCCTTTCAGCTTTTCTCAATACAGAGTTTAACAAATTGCCTAGAATCATTGCAAAGTCAATGTAATAACTTAATGACACTGAAAATATGAGCTTTCATCATATCAGTGTTCAGAAATCTTCTACAGATTTCAATTTTCTTCTGCATTATATCTAAATTTCTGGAATCACAAAAACTTTACGTTTGCAAGGCATGCTAAGGACTATCACGGACGACCCCATTTTATAGATAAGAAAACTGAGCCAAAAGTTGACTTGGCTAAAGCCACACAGCTAGTAAGTGAAAGAATTTAGGCGAGGACCCAGGTACTCTTGAGGCAAAGAGCTAAGCTTTCAAATTGTTCTGTGATACTAATATTATATTAAAACGTAGACTTTCTATTGCAAGTACAGGTTGGTGATAAAGTAGCATTCATCAGGTAAAGCATCATAAAAATAAATTTTTCGCAAGATCGACTCTCCCTCCAAGTAGAATTCACAACACACATCAGCCATTTTAAATATTCTTCCCATGGGACCTAGAAAGGAAATGTACTTATGTCCACCGCTTTTTCAGGAAGAAGTTAGGAACTTTGGACAGGCAATTGTTTGAGAATATGTGAGTTAATTAAAAAGTCAATCTACTGTAGACTTATTTCTGTTCTCTCTCCTTGAGAAATCACTCATTTATTGCTTGTCTTTCTTCTAATTAAAACGCCAGGCTTTAGTTCTTTGATTCTTTAAGGGCCCAACTGTTCAGATCATCTAAAATAATACTTGGATTTTATTAAGTTTGGTTTATTTTTAATTTGATTGCTGTTACACATATTTGCTAACTTGAATAAAGATAATTTCCTTTAGTTTTAAAGTTCCTTAAAAATTTAAGTCAAATAGATAAAAGCACCATTAACAGATTGGCATCCTTTGTTTTTAAGCAAAGTCAACACAAGACTGGTAATTCTTGGTGAAACAGGAACAAAGATAGATCAGAACATTTGCAAGCTTACTGGAAGTCCACTGCCTTTTGATGTCTACAACAAAATGTTTTCTGTCCTGGGACTAGCTCTGAGTCACGTTTTCAGGCCTAATTTATGGCAGCATGAGACAAGAGAGCTGGCACAGAGCAGGTCAAAGGAAATTTGTCTCCACATTCATGATACTGACAGGATCACCTTCAGTGAGCTGCCTTCTGCATACAGGGACCATTTTAAATTTCCTTTACCCCAATGGTCCTATTTCCCCAAAAAATTGTCAGCGATATCTTGAGCAGTCATTAGAAATATCTGTCTTTATTTTGCTATGATTATAGTTTAGCTGATTAGTAAAATTACCAGGTGACTAACCTTCATGACCCCGTGTGCCTGTCAGTTTGTCAAAATTGGGCAAATCTGCTGCAAAAGACCTCTTGAAAGTTTAAAAAGCAAAGATGTCACTTTGAGGACTAAGATGCGCCTGACCCAAGCCACGGTATTTTCAGTCACCTCATATGCATGTGAAAGCTGGACAATGAATAAGGAAGACCAAAGAAGAATTGATGGTGTTCACCAAGAATACTGAATATACCATGGACTACCAGAAGAACAAACAAATCTGTCTTGGAAGAAGTACAGCTAGAGTGCTCTTTAAAAGCAAGGATGGAGAGACTTCATCTCCTATACTTTGGATATGTTATCAGGAGGGACCAGCCCCTGGAGAAGGACATCATGCTTGGTAAAGTAGAGGGTCAGCATTTGCATTTCTAACAAGTTTTCTGCTGAGAATTTAAATTTCTAACAAGTTTTCAGTAAATGTAAATTCTCAGCAGCTGTTCAAACCAGACTCAACAGGTTCAAAGCCCCGGTTTGTGTAAAGATATTGTCACACGCACAAATGAAAACCAAAACCAAACCAAACCATTGCCTTGGTGAGCCGATTCCAACTCTTAAGGAAGTTTCAATGAATTAAGTGCACAACATCTTATTTTTTAAATAGCCAGCTCTGGTTTGGCACAGGCCAGCCTGCTGTTGTTTTTCTGAGTTCTATTACTATACAAGCCAACACACGTTTTGAAATTTAAACTAGTATAATGGTCCATACAAACCTCACAAAGACAGCAAGTGATGGAAAAAGATGCCTTTGGCTTATCTAATTTTAAGTTGATTTCAATAAGCAAAGCTTCATTGGGAAACTGTTTCCCATCTTGAGGCTGAATGTATCTTGGTAATAACACTGACATAGGAGAATGCGTTTAATCCAACCCTAATGCCCTAATGGTGATACCTGCCAATGCACTGGCACCATCATGGGCATCATTAGACAGCAATTAGCTCTTTTTGCCAGATTCCTGGTCATGGTAGCATAATCAGCTACTTTCCAAATCACACCCGCAACTGACTTAGTAAAAGATTAAATAACCCTTGACTCATGTTCTCTAGGTTGTTTTGACTTCCTTGTTATCTTCAGAAAATCTGTTGTCCTTACCATAGTAAAGTTTTAACTTTTATGTTAATGTTAAATAATTCAGCACAGAAGTCACCTTTGGAGAATGTTTTGGGCTTAATTTTTACAATTACAATCCCTTAACTCTTCCACCTCTGAATGATGTATTCAAAACACCAACTACCCAAAAGTTTTCACGTGAATGTAAAACACCTAAATGAACTAAATATGTTAGGCAAGTACTTCTTGACCATGTATGAAAAATTAGATAGGGAAGAATATTAGAAAAATAAAAATTCAACTATCTAAAGAAAAAATATACACAAAGGTCGAATAATAGTTTTCAACTATTTATTTGCAAACAAAATTCTGTTAAACAAGGAGTAGGAAGAGGAGTTGTGATAAATGTCACTGCAGTTTAGGATATAAAAAATCATCTGGTCCACTCTCTGGACACTGTGTGTCACTATTCCTTCCCTTTTTAAGTATAAGCCCTGCTTGCCCTTCAGGATTTCCATTCCTCAAGGAAAGAGACTTTGTCTTGTACTACTTATTTCCCCCAGCACCTTGCACAATATATTTCGCTTAATAAGTGGCCAAATCATACTTGTTAAGTTGGCTAATTGAAAGCCTAAGGATACATGGGAAATGATATATTAAAAGAGAAAGTGTTATTCTACAAGCAGCAAGTATGCGTGCTCCCACCACATTTTATTTATATTTCTCTTGAGTCACAGTTATTTGTGCTGATACATGTCTCTGTGTTTCGCAGAATCTAGAAACTGCCTTCCATGTGGTATGCACTGAATGCATGATGAATAATATCATTAAATGAATGTTTGTGTTGTGTGTGTGCATGTGTGTGTATGTGTGTGTGCGTGTTAAGTGAATGTTTTCTTAACAAGGTCAGTTTTCAGAGCAGTTAGGGCATAGTGCTGAACTTAGATAGATGGAGAGGGGATTAATGCTGGGAAGGCATTCCAGGTAGTGTAGAATGGAAATCAAAGGAATGGAGAATGAAAGAGGGTGGGAAATAAATTGCCTTGCTAAAGGAGAGGGTTCGAACAGAAGGAAATGGGCAACGAGGTTGGCAAAAGAGGCAGCACTGGCGTGTGAAGGTTTTGCAAGGCTAGTTAAAAGTTAAAAATAGAATTTGAGGATGATTATCCTGGTTGCTGAATTCAGGAAAGGTAGAGATAAGCTGCAGGATTTTTGAGGCTGTTGAAAAATTCAGGCAGAGGAGAAAAGAGGCTGGGTAGCAAGGACATGGATACATACAAGCACTACTGTGGGGAATGCAGCAGATCTCTCTAATACTGAACAGTGAATACAAAGATTTTATTCAGGTGAGAGAGCATTTGAAAATGATTTGGAGGAACTGGGGACCATTTACATGGTGGCATCTTTTGCAGAGGTCAAAAAAGGGTAAAGGAGTACCTAGGAAATAAAAAGTGAATTCAAGTTTCGACATGTTAAATATTTGTTTGTTCTTAAGACACCCAGGTGATGTCCTATAAATGCAGAAACGTGACCAAAGTAAAATGTTAGAGCTAGAGCTAAAGATAGGTTTTGAAAATAGTATGAAATCTATGCACAAAAACACTATGTAAAAAGAAAAAAGTCAAACCTACTCAAATTAATTTTGAAACTGTCCCACTGAAATTGCAAATTATTTGTAAATGCAATCCCTCACCATTCCTACATCTTCATGTTAAATGGCAAATAACCTATGCAGATTGCCAACCATAGGCTCATGGGCCTGGTGGGACCTTAACAGGTTGCATCTCCTGACTGTAGACACTGGAGCACAGTGTCTGCTGTACCTTGCACAGCATTTAATGCAGCAGCCTGCACATAGTAGTAACTCAGTAAATGTTTGTAAAAATATACATCTCAACATCCTGGCTCTAAAACTAGGCAACTCTTTCAGTAACCAGTTTTATTTTTAACCCAAATAAGATTTTAATCTTACCAAGATTAAGATTCATGGTAAATGAAAAAAAAAAATTATTACTTCTATTTGTAAAACATAATTATACTACATCAGCAGCCTTAAAACACTTAGCAGTGACTCTATGAATAAGGTGGCATGTGCCCAGTTCTAAGAGTCTCACATTACATGCCCATATACATTACCTACTTCCTTGGGTATTTATTTGGAGAAAGTCAAGATCCAAGGTGGGGAGGTGATGCATGCTCTTTCAGAGATCTGAGTTTGAAAAAAAAAAGAAAACAGTGCAATAAAGGGACATGTCACCTAGAAATACTCTCTGATTTCAAATTAAATTCCAGGGACAGTTTCTGGAACAGCGTCCTGTTGAACATGGAGCCAGTGGAAAAGGCACAGTGGCAGGCAGTCTAAGGCCAACAGCTCTCCTGTGTGTCTTTCAGCCTGGGAAGGAGGCACCAATTCCACCTTCAATTTTTAAGGTCTTTTCTACTTGCCTGAGTTATCGACAGATAATGTCCCCAGTTTGCTTCAGTGCCTTTTTCACAAACTGTCACTTCCCACCTCTGGCTGTGACATGTGTTTGATACCCAGAAAACCACCTCTGCTTCAGTTGCACTAAGTATCAGATGGGTATGTATATAGCTACATCCCTATTCAGAGTATTATGAGTAATAGTAGACAGGGCTGCTAGCAAGCAAAATTATAATTCGAGCAATCTGACCCTCACCTCACCCCAACTTTGGGGAACCCACTACCATTGTGTCCTCTTCTTTTTCCCAGGTAAAAACCTGCTTGTAGAACAGGATGTATTAAATTGATCTACATTGATCTATTAAATTGAAAACCCAATGCTTTACTATTCACAGAAATTATTTGCATTTTAAAAGAGATAAAAAATCTTGACCATAAGGAAATGGTTGTAATTTTGAAACTTCAAGTACCTATGAGCAGACAGAAAACATATGTTTTAAATAAGATGTGGATTAGGGTTGAGGCAGGAGGGGGGATGCCCTCCTTGGTCTTCTGAAATGATACATGTAAATAGACCCATTCCTCAAATATATTTGGTTTTTGATTTCTTGATATCAATAAAATTGCTAAAATAGAATTATAATGGCAATATTAATATTAAAATGACCTTTTAAGACTGAATTTTAAAAACCCTCGGGAGGAAATATTTCCAAATATTAAATTAGCACATGTGTGGTAGAATAGGGGACATCTCAGTCATTAGGGAAAAGCTAAATTTAGAAAAATCTGTGCAGAGGAACACAGGATCAATGTTTTCAAGAATATTTTCATTTGATTTCTCCTTGATAATAGTATAGTTTGATGCACTCAGGCTGGCTTTCAGTGAGTGTAAACCACCTGGCTGCCTGATTTGTTTCTTTGATATTGAAATAAGCCAAATATCTGCATCTGTTCAGAAATTATTCCAGGTTGTTTTTCATTCTAAACATACTTAGTACCTTTTTAATAGTTATAACTTTTCTTCTTAGATGGCATCTATGCAGTTCATTACCATTGTTGAGAAATGCAAACATTTAAGTGACTTGAGTCTAAGTTGAACACCCAACTGTTCATTTTGGAATTCCCACCACCCCTCAACCAGGCAATGAACCCTGGATTTGTTTTCCCACCTTGTTCATCCAAATAAGCTTTTATTAATAGTCTATAGTTTTTAACTATATGTATAAGACAGGTAACAATTTGGCTAGGGTGGCATCAGGAAGGTAAAGCAAAGAGGACTTAAAGATTTACCATAAAACACATTCAATTGCAGAATGGGAACAACCATTATCTTCACCAACAATAGAAGCTAATGCTTTTATTTATCCAACTAACATCTATTGATAACATACTCTGTGCCAGCACTATTCTAGTTGCTGGAGATAATGGTAGTAAATAAGACAGATAGGGTCCCTCATGGAGCATATATTCAAATAGAGGAGTAAAGGAGAAGGATGCAAATTAAACAAAAGGTCAAGCCAAATATTTCTGATTACTGCTTAAGTGTTGTGCTGTTGTTAGGTGCCGTCGAGTCAGTTCTGACTCATAGCAACTCTACGTACAACAGAACGAAACACTGCCTGATTCTGCGCCATCCTCACAATCATTGTTATGCTTGAACCCATTGTTGCAGCCACTGTATCAATCCATCTCATTGAGGGTCTTCCTCTTTTTTGTTGACCCTCTACTTCACCAATCATGATGTTCTTCAACAGGGACTGCTCCTTCCTGATAACATGTCCAAAGTATGTGAGCGAAGTCTCACCATCCTTGCTTCTAATAAGCATTCTGTACTTCTTCCAAAACAGATCTGTTCATTCTTCTAGCAGTCCATGGTATATTCAATATCCTTCACCAACACCATAATTCAAAAGCATCAATTCTTCAATCTTCCTTATTCATTGTCCAGATTTGCATGCATATGAGGCTACTGAAAATACCATGGCTGGGGTCAGGCGCTTGCTTTTTAACACTTTAAAGAGGTCTTTTGCAGCAGATTTGCTCAAGGCAATGCATCATTTGATTTCTTGACTGCTGCTTCCATGGGCATTGATTGTGGATCCAAGTAAAGCAAAATCCTTGACAACTTCAATCTTTTCTGTTTATCATAATGTTGCTTATTGGTCCAGCTGTGAGGATTTTTGTTTTCTTTATGTTGAGGTATAATCTATACTGAAGGCTGTGGTCTTGGATCTTCATCAGTAAGTGCTTGAAGTTGTCTTCACTTTCAGCAAGCAAGGTTGTGTCATCTGCATATCACAGGTTGTTAGTGAGTCTTCCTCCAATCCTGATGCCCTGTTCTTCTTCATATAGGCCAGCTTCTCGCATTATTTGCTCAGCAAACGGATTGAATGAATATAGTGAAAGGATACGACCCTGGCACACACATTTCCTGACTTTAAACCACGCAGTATCCCTTTGTTCTGTTTGAACGACTACTTCTTGGTCTACATACAGGTTCCTCATGAGCACAATTAAGTGTTCTGGAATCCCCATTCTTCACAATGTTATCCATAATTTGTTATGATCCACAAAGTCGAATGCCCTTGCACAGTCAATAAAACACAAGTAAACATCTTTCTGGTATTCTCTGCTTTTAGCCAGGATTCATCTGACATCAGCAATGATATCCCTCATTCCACATCCTCTTCTGAATCTGGCTTGAACTTCTGGCAGTTCCCTATCAATGTACTGCTGCAATTGCTTTTGAATGATCTGCTAAGTAGGATAATGGAAATAAAATATGGCTGTGTGATAAAGTGACAGGTAGAGACAGTGGGTAGGGAAGGACATTTGAGCTAAGAATTAATAGATAAGAAGGAACTATCCATGCAGAACATTCCAGGCAAAAGCAACAGTAAATTCAGTGACCTGGAGATGGAAACAAGCTTGGGCTAATTTGAAGAAAGAAAGAAAGCATATGTAGCTGAAAGGGAGTGAGCAAAAAAGAGGATGTAGGGGTTGAGGCTGGAGAGGCAGGTGAGGCTGGAGAGGCAGGTAAGGCTGGAGAGGCAGGTGAAGCTGGAGAGGCAGGTAGGCGGGGCCAGATTAAAAGTGGCCCCATAAAACCAACGTAAGGAGCTTCAATTTTATTTTAATGGGAAGCCACTAAGGACTTTAATCAGGAAAGTAACATGATCTGACTTCTATTTTTAAATGACCACTCTGGATCTGCAGTGTATCTTAACAGATCTCTTTAAAACAAATAATAACACAGGAGCAGTAAAGATTCCAACCCATACAATGAAAATCCTAGAAGTAAAAATGGTGTTTTTTACTTTCGAGGCCAATATCATCTTTTCATGTATCTGTCCCCACCCTACCCCACCCCACCCCGGAAAAAAAACACCTAATGGCAACATCTCTAGTGTTCAAGATCACTTCTGCACTCTGCTGAGGTTACCATTTGGTACAGGGTTATTTTTATGCTCAATTCCCTACCAAAAAGCATAACCTTTTCCACAAGGAACTATAAAGGATAATGACATTGTTACAAGTATTTCTGCTTTCCACTGTAGCCTTTTATTTTAAGTTTTGGAAAACTATTCTATGCCTGCAATTACAAGTTCCACTTTAAAAATACAAATGAGAAAAAACTGATATTCAGATTTACAGCCAGCAGATAAAACTAAAAAAGCAAAGCACCATCAGATGCTTGGAATGTGAAATGGAAATTTTCCAACAACAGTCCAGGTGCTTTTCTGCCTGTTACAGGCCCAGCACCAGGGGATCAGGCTCCACTCTTGGTGAACGATTTTTTCTTTCTTAGCTGAAAAGGGAAGTGGAGGAACAGGTGATTTCCACTGTCTGTCTCTATGGCAACTAGTACCCTAATTTCACCTCTTAGAAGGCAATTATGCCTATTCACTGAATAGCTTTCAGTCCCCACTTTTACGATGAAAAAAATTGATTTCATGAAAAATGAGATATAGTAATAGGTGAACTTTTTCCCCGGCAACCATGAAGTACAGTTATAAGAGGTACAGTAATTCATAAGCAGAATGTGCTCTGTAGGTTTTTTTTTTCCATTTTAAATTTTTTATGCCAAATGTCTTTCTTTCCTCTAGTTGTTTTTTAGTGATAAAATATTATTTTATTTTTCACATTTATTTTTATTCAATTATAAAATTGAGTTCACTGTAAAGTTTGACAAATACAGAAAAAAAATATAGAAAAGCATAAAAATCACTCTCCTAATCTAAAATTAATCACTTAATACCCTGCTAGCATTTGTACATGCATAAATATAAATACAATTGAAATCCTATTGTGTATATTTTTCGTAACCAGAACTTTTCACAAAACATTATATTATGAGAAGTTCTCCATATCATTAGGTGTTCTTCTTACACATGACTGTAATGATTTCATAATAGTTCCTAATATGGATTCCTATATTTTATTTAACTAATCCCTCTACCGTTAAACATTTAACATAAACGTTTATGTACATCATCTCTATTAGCTTAGGATGAATCCCTGCAAAGGAAACATATAGGTTAAATGAGATAAACGTTTGAAATCAATTGCCAAAATTTTCTCCCCAAATGTTATCAATTTATTTTCCCACTAGGAATAGATGAACAAGAGTGTTCACTTCCTTAAAATCTTTATCAGAGGTAGTACTTTTTAAAAGAAAGAAAAAGTCAGTTTGATGGGGAAAAAAGTATCTCACTATATTTCTTTAGTTTTTTTTTTTTTTTTTAATTCAAAACCTATACTAAGGTTAAATATGTTTTTATATTTTCATTCTTTTAGGGGTGGAGAGAGCACATGAATTTCCTGCTCACCTCTGCAGCAAAGATTGTTGGTTGTCCCCTAATATCTATTCTCATCCTTTTCTCAGAGATGGAAGAGGTGATTTTTAGCTAAGCACATAGCCCCATGAAATAAAGACATTTCCCATTCTCCTTTGCAGCTAAGTGTGGCTGTGTGTCAACCTCAGGCAGACAGAACATAAACAAAAGTGATATATACTACTTCAGAGAAATGTCCTTAAAGGGAAAGGACATGTTCTCCTTCTCCTCTTTTTTCTTGCTAGTTGGAATGCAGATGTTATGGTTGGAGATTCAGCAGCTATTTTGGATCATGAGGATAAGGCCCACACCATAAAGAAGTGGAGCAGAATGCTCGAAGGAGCCTGGCTTCCGAAGAATTTTTGCAGAAGTGTCATACTAGCCATGGATGGCTGATCTGGGTTGTTATGTGAGCGATTAAAACTTTGTGTTTTTAAGTATTGATTAGTTTTCATTTTTGTTGCAGGCAGCTGAACTTGATCCTGATTAACGTAAGATTCTTTGCCTATTTTTTTTCTTACTGATTTTAAGTGCTCCTTTTATTTTAATGATATTTATACTTTATCTGACGTATGTTACAAATGTTAGTTTGTCATCTTCCCCAAAAATTTTGTTTATAGAATTAGGAGATTAAAAAATCTAGATATTCTTAAATTTATTTACTACATAAATTCCTTTCTATAATCACAAAAATCAGATAACAGTATTAGCTTAGAAATCAAGATTCCAGGGAAATATTTTGTCTCAACTATCTTAAGGCAGCATTGAGACATAAATTTACTTTCTATAGATAAACAATTAAATGGCTATACTGTAGGCTAAAATCATTGAAATGATGAGAAATTGTGTAGACTTTGAAGACTTGATAAATAGTTCATTCTTTGCTAAAGCAGAGATTTTCCATTTACAATCTGTGGAGCTCCGGGTTCAAGGCATGGCCTCAAAGGTCTCCACAAGGATTCTGGGGAAGATGAGTAGGCCAGTCTTTTCCCTGCTACCCCAATCCATATTCCTAAGGCAGTCATCCTGTGTTACACATTGGGGTTCCACAAAAGGGTCCCTGCCATTAGCGATTTCCCACACACACAAGTAAGAAATATGGGTTCACAATTTCCTACCAGATCATAAGCAGCTAGCATCTTTTTCTGTACATCTGGAATCATCCCCAGAGGCTCCAAGTAAGGAAAATTCTCTTTCATCACAAGAGAGACTGAGGGAGTATTGTCACTGCTGATGAGTCGAGAAGACAGGGTCAACAGGCACTGCTTCAGACTGGCAGTTGGAGGGAGTCCACACAGCTCCTTAACAGACACTATCGCATTCTGTGGGGAAGAAAACATGGAATCACAATTCTGGCCACATGACACATCACCTCCAGGATTTCACAAATGTATAATCATATATATGTACACATATATATAAATAATTTGGAGCAAACTAGATTATAACCCACCAAAAATGTTGTGATATGCACAGAGAAAACACAGAAAGCCAAATCACTATTACATTTCATCTTTCTCAATTTTTGGCGACTGCCACAAATATACCACAAGGCTACACAGTGCTTTTCAAAAGAACACTGACATTACAAACTAGCATGGGCCGGCTGTGAATTCCTTATTTGATTTGGACCATGATGGTCATGAAAATGTATTGTCAGTGACTGTCCACTGGAGTGTATCTCCTTGGGACTTTTCTCCTCAAAGTAGCAGGCTGCTATTATTCACCACCCTTCATGTGACTTATTATCTATGGTATTCCTTTGTCATCCCATCAGAAATGCACCTGACAGACACACAGACACACCAACAGACACACACACTGAAAACATGTTTCATATAGAGTTACACTTGTCCATGTTAGAGTCTTTTTAAAAAACTCACTTGAAATACAAACTAGGACTATTTTACATTCTATTAATGGTGAACAGTACCTAACCTATTATGTGTTTCATGAATTTAGTGACAGTGGCAGTGCTGATTTTTCTACTGATTAGGTTCCACATCATCCTTAACCCAAAAGACTTTATGTTGAAATGATGTTAAATTCTCTGTTCTGCCTGAAAAAAACTTTATCCATAATCAACTCTCCTTAACATGTATTTTGTATACAAAATATAAGTTATTTAGAAGATATATTTTAAGAATTATATAGAAATACATAAAATCTATTTATAATATATAAAGTTAGATGTATAAATGATTTATAATTAACCTCACATACGTATTTAGTATTTACAATAGTTCTATAATTATATCAAGAAAAAAAGTCGAGTAAAAGATGCTGATATTTGGAGTCTGTGTTTAAAATAGTGGCCAAGCCACCCCACCTCAAGTTAAATGCTTACAATCTAAGTATTTATGTACCACCTCTTTCCCACTACTTTAGCTATCTAAAACTGACGTTACCCCTATCCCAGAATTTCTCTGTGAAGTAATGTGAAAAGGTTTTCACCAAGTTGTGGGTTTGAGTCTTTGCGTCATGGGACTAAAAATCATGAACGAGCACGAATTTTGGCATTAGGCAACCCTGGATTTAAAGCCCAACATTGCTATTTATTAACTGCAATATTTGGGAAATTACTTAACTCTTGCAGCTTAGGTTCCATCTTGAAAGTAGGGATTTTTTGGTGTGGTTACTATATTAATTAAAGGAACAAATAAATTAAATTGAATGATATTCTTCTCCTGTTTTGCTCTCACACAAAGACTGCGACTGCTTCTGCCATCTTGCACTTCCTTGCACATTGCAGGTACTTAGTAAATATTTGTTGCTTGATTGTTTCTCAATAACATTAGCCTAGAATAACTATACTTAATATACTTAGAAAGACAGACAGATAGACAGGGTTGAAAAAAATTTGCAACCATGTCTTGATTATAAGTATTAATGAATGGAAGGAAACTAACATTGAATTTCTCTATTCAGAGTTGGGCAATTTACATATGTTCTTATTTACTTCTTGTAATAATTTTCCACTGTATTATTATTTTTCTTACCTTGTCCAGAGAAAACTGATTATATCAGAGACCTGAAATAATTTACTCAAGATCATACAGGGATAGATTTTAATCTAGAACCCATGTTTTTTCAATTAAATCACATTTCTAAGGAAGGCTGAATAGTTTTCAGCAAGTTCAAGTGTTAAGTTTTGTTTAATTTTGTGCTGTTTTTTGGGGGAGTACTTTATTATTATCATTGTTATATATTTAAGCAACTTAATTTAATAGGCATTACATTTTTTATTATGGCTTCAAATTTTCTTCCATGTTTATATCTGTAAATATTTTATATACTAGTAAGTAGTATGTGCGTGTGTTTGTATAGATAATAGTTTACATATTATACACATAAAATATTTTATATGCTACTTTTTCATATGCATATTCATATACATCAATTCGATTACATACATACTAGGGATATTTAATGGAGTATAGTATTTTTGTTTTGTTATGTTGATACTCCATTAATGGGCTTAATTCAGGACAAACTTAATATAGCATCTTAGTTAAAAACTTAAAAATATATCTTGTTTATCACAGGCAATACTGAACTTAGTTCAGTGGTACATGAATTTACACAAACATTCTGATCATTTTTGAAGGAGGGATCAAATCATTAATAAAATACAATGCTCACTAGTAATAGAAGGGTTAAAAAAAAAAAAAAAAGTAGGGGTAGAGGAGGTAAACATGAGATTTTTTTCCTACCTGCATATTTTCTCTCATATCTATGGCTTCTCGTAAGGGATGAACTGCTAGTTTAAAGATGTCATCTATGGTTTTAAGGCCAATATTCCTGAGCATGGTGTATTCCCGAACTTTCTTGCCCATTCTCACTGAAAGACTGCGCTTCTGTGCCTTCCCTCCTCCGCTTCGATTAGTTATTGCTATGTGTACAAAAAGGGTTACGTGCTCCATGATGTCACTCACAAAAGAACGCAGGGGGACATGTCGATATCCAGGCTGCAGACATTCAAACGGTATCGTATATTGTCCTATAAACTCATCCCCAATGTAGTCATCATCTAGAACAACAAAACGGATCATGGCCAGCTCAGGTAGGGTAACCTGAAACTCAAAAGTTTCATCGAAGATAGGATTATCACTGTTTTGTTGTACAGTTTTAGTTCTTTGTTCTGAACAGTCTGCAGGAATTCCATGAATCTCTATACAAACATAGGGATCTATGACATCCCCTTTGGCACAAGCTCCCTTGGGCTTTGGGAAATTCTGACCACTGATGATCTTAATATGAAGGGCTAGAGGAGAAACCCCGGGTACAATGCCCTTTGTATTTGCACTAAAGTAAGAAACTTCATCTCGCATGATAGAAGGTCTTAGAACATAACCACATCCTCCATTTTGAAGAAACCAGCCGGTGTTAAGGTCCATCATTGGACCTGGAGTCTGAAAATTCATTGCCACAATCTGACAGCCACAATTCCAAAAGTCTTGTGGATTCAAGTTACTGGAATCGATTCTCATGGCACTTGGATAGACTCTTGATAAGAACTTCTTATTATAATTTACAAAATCCTCTGGGTATTCATTTGCAATTCGGCTGGCCTCTGTTTCACTGAAGGAGCAAATTTCCCAATAGTTTTGGCTTTTCATGGACAGTTCAAAATCCCTGTACTGAACAGATTTACAAATAGATACCAAATCAGAAAGCTCCCTACAGAGCCATATTTGTTTCTGCTCCTCATTGTGGTCCACTGACATCCTTCGAGACATTTCAGCTTCCTCATCTTCATCTGTTACTTCCCCCTCTAAAATATCTGAATCAGAAGGCAATTTCTTTCCTTTCACGATGATCTTTCTTTTCAGTGTTTCTGGTGAAGGGAGGTACGATTCAGATGGCAAAGGTGCTTCTGTATAGAGTTTATTGCCAAAGATCTTTTTCATGTGTTGAACCATTACCTTCTGCTGTGGTAGGGAGCAGTGATTCCCCAAGCAGATAATGAGTGGGTATTCAGAAGCAACAAAAGCAAATTTGTTTACTACCTCTATGACGCTTCTAAAGGAAAGATGTGTTGTCACATTATTTCGATTACATATGATTGGTTCATTGTCTGGACCATCACTTACATCGAGTTCAATGCTTCGACAGCCCATTTTCAAAGCTCTAACATACCCATTAATATCTGCTGGCCCCCTGAACTGGTCTTCGATCAGATAGGTATTGTGAGAGGCATTGATATAGTAGTGAGATAATGGCTGAGTCATATCTTGGGCAACCTTCTTTTGCTCAGGATCAAAAATGTCACATTCTGGTGACAACAAATACTGAGTAAAGCCATCAATTGCAAGAAATCCTTTTTGACGCCCCTCTTCAGAAAGTTCATATCTCCGAATAATGTCTAAGCACATATCCTCAGTGATGTGGGTGACTCCTTGCTCAGCTTCCAAAAAGAGCCGGAGATCATTGGCATCCAAATATTCTTTGTTTTTAGATATCTGTACAAGTAAGAAATACACTTCTGGCCTGGTGCAAAGTTCACAGAAAGCTTCACAAAATTCCTCTTCTGTGACTCGAGTAGTTAGTTTCTCTTTGCTCTTCTGGATTTCTTTAAACTTTAACCTGATCTTGGATTCCTTCAGGGTAGGGTTGAGTTGTTTTATTAACTCTACAGAGGTGTCTTCCAACATAATCCCATTGCCATCAATATCCGCTGCTTCAAACACTGTTTTTAACCACATGAACCTTGGCGTGTTCTGGTTGTCCTCCATAAAATCAAGGGGTTGCTTACTTCGAGAAACCAGGTAGCGTAATCCTGACACCCAGATGTTTGCTACATCAGCTGAGTTGGCAACTAGGTCCAGAGACTCGTAGTTTTCCCCATGAAGTATGGAAAAGGCACAGTCCTCACAAATCTGGTCAGCAAGGCCATTGTTTCTAAATGTTTCTGTGTTCTTTCCAAGTCTGATCTCTTTTATGGCAGCAATATCAAGCTTAGCTTTCTCAAAGTCTTTCTTGGAAGGTTCCCAGCGAAGAGCTTGGAGGTCTGTGTCCAGAGTAAAAAACCGGTTGTAAATGCGAGAATTTGGCCGGACTTTCTTCAGTTCGCAGCCAGCTTGCATGAAGCTGATGCAGTCACTTGCACTGCTAATCTTCTTTTCTGATGGCATGCTACTGAAAGACACAGTTTTCTTTCTTCCACCGCATTTTTGGTTTGCAGGATCCTGTAAAATAATTTGAAAACAGTGAATCAATTTCCTTTCGAAAATGGACACATTCAGTAACACTCTACAAACTCCTCAGACTCCTTTTACTTGTGACTATTTGGACAAAGCCTGTCCTAAAATTTACCTTTTCACTGTCTAAGGAAGGAGAAATTGCCAAGAAAACTGATACCATAAAGTTTAGTAAAAACTGATTTCTCAAATGCCTTTGTGTCCTTTAAAATAAAATCAATCATGATGTTAACTACAGATCACTCTTTAATTTGCTCATTAAATCAGATTTCTTAAGAACCTATTGACACTTTAACATCAGTTTAAACCTAGTTTGAGTACCTATAGGTATGTGAAAGAAATAAAGCTGGATTTCTTTAAAAGGTTTCTTCATTTATACTTATCAACAGTTTAAAGAGATCTCACTTAAAACATCCTCAAATAAATGGCTTTACCTTAACATACTTTATATTCCAAAGTGTTTACAAAACAGCTTAACTAATAATCACTTTTTTCCTTAGACTATTTTGAAGAATAAGCATCTTGAAAGCCAGGTTAAGTGCTAACAATAGCCAGATGAGTCTCATTTGACTGAGATTTCCCATAAGGCTCCCATAAATGAACCTTATGGGAATTCACATCTGCATTTCAGTAAGTGCTATTGGCAGCCACAGCTTAGAACCAAACAGAAATATGGACGCTTCTACTAACTTTGAAGGTTTTTCTAACTTAATTTAAATTTCAAAGCCTTTTTCCAGAAGATTTCACGGGGAGTATTATGACAAATGAGCTGTTGCCTATTTAATAAATACTTCACTGAATTTAAGCAAGGATTATAGAAAATGCCAGCAAACTTTAACAAAAATTACATGAAGCTAAAGTTAAAAAAAAAAAAAGTTTCACATTAATGACAGAATAGCATCAGGCACACAGTATATGGTATATAAGTATTTGTTGTTTTGTTAAATAAAATACTGTACCATCTTTATGCAAACCCTCAGGTTTTTTCTCCCATTTGGATCAGCACCCTACCCTGGAATGGCTCCTAGATTCTGCAAGAAGGGTTCTTTTCCTACCTAACTTGCTCTGACTCCACACCTCTTCCATGCACCTTGTAAATATCCCCTTGATCCATTTCTGGAAGGTCTTTGGCTCTTAGTCAGATTCCCAGTCTTTTCAGCCCATTTTACCCGGCTCTGGCCAACAGAGCATCAAACTTCATCTATTCAGATTAGTGTATCTGAAACAGTTTAATTATTTGTTTCTTCTGACTGTCCTTCTTAGGTGAATCAAGGCTTTCTCACTCAGCCTTCCTAAAATATAGGCCCAGTCCTCTGAATACTCATAAGATGATAGACTCCATCTTAGTCCTAGACTGTCCACTGTGTCTAGTACTCCCAATTCATTTACATTGAACATCTGACTGATGATGCTTAAAACTGGTTATTTCTTTATACTTTCTTCTGTTCAGACCATAAAAGAAGAAACCTGTCTCTGTTGAGTCCATTCTGACTCATGGAGACCCCATATGTTACAGAGTAGAACTGCTCCATAGAGCTTTCTTGGCTATACTTTTTACAGAAGCAGATCACCAGGACTTTCTTCCGTGGCATCACTGGGTGAGTTGAAACTGTCAATCTTTTGGTTAGTAGTCGAGCACAAACAACTTGCCCCATGCAGGGACCTATTCAGACATAAAAACTCATTGCTGTTGAGTCAAACATAGACTCAAGTTAATACTGCTCCCAACCACGTCATCAGTTAAGATATTCCTCCAGGAACAAATTTCCCAAAAGCACCTTAATGCATGTTTATAGTATACCATTTTATAAGCATACTGAAGAGGCAGCAAAGTGTAGCATGTAAAGGACACTGTCCTTAGGACAAAAATAACTAGTCTCAATTTGTGATTATTCTGCTTACTTGATATATGACCCTGTGCAAGTCTCTTAACCTCTCTGAATCTGAATTTCTGATTCGAAGATAAGAATTAATAAGTCTGGTGGTACAAGTGGTTAAGTTCTCAGCTGCTAACCAACTGGCCACTCTATGTGAGAAAGATGTGGCATTCTGCTTCCATAAAGATTACAGCCTTGGAAACCCTGTGAGGCAGTTCTGCTCTGTCCTATAGGGTCACTATGAGTCGGAATTGACTCAAGAGCAATGGTTTGGTTTTGTGTTTGGTATATATAATAGGGTTATCGTGAGATTCAAAAAAGAAAATGTACGTGAATGTACCTTGTAAACTGTAAGTGCTTGTAAGATTATTCTATTTTAAGAAAGAAAAGCATTTCCTCACACACCTGGTCACTGTAGGACCATCAGTAGGCACTGACAAGGACATTGGTCATCAAGAAGTTAATTCTTTCCTGACTTCTGAGCATTAAGACAACTTTTTAGTGACAAACTGAAAATATTTTTTTAAAAAGCCACATAATATTATTATTTCAAACACTGAAAAGTATAATCAAAGAAATACTGGCCATTCTGGCATTCTTTTAAAACAAGGTAGACTCTCTTCCTCTGGGGCCCCATTTAGTTGTGCTTCTGCCTGTAAGAGCCTCCCTATCCCATGATTCAGGAAAAGGCAGGATTATTTATTATTCAGTTGATTAAAAGCCTTCTTGTGAAAAGGAAAGAAAATTTGCTTTAGTCATGGGATATTGATGGAATGATTCATTGACTCAAATATATATCAGCTCTTGGAGTGACAAAGATGTAAAATGCCCAATTTAGATTACAGAATATTGCCTCTCTGTGCCCTGGCATTTAACAAGTTAGCTCCTGCTTTTCCAGAGAGTTATTATTTTTAATTAGCCCATAGTGGTCCATTTCCTCATCCTTAAGTTAAAAAAACAACTATAAGTCTTCAGCTGTTTACATGCAGACGTGCTATTAGAACTAATTTAAATTTGCCACAACCCAAATGCTCAGAAATATCAGATGTTTGTGTGTATTCTTCCTAACAGCACTTCTGAGATGGGATCAATCTATCAAGTAAAATAAAGAGGGAAACTGTGAATTGTGCTGGTAAATTAGACTGTGACTCAGCTCGAAGCTTATCATTTGACTAGCTTTTTAAACTAATGAGAGCTTTCAGATTAAAAATTATTTTTATATAAGCAGTTCATGTTCCAGATAGGATTATTGTCAGTAGAGTTATAAAACTTCTGATAGTTCCTAACAAATCTTAAATGGGAAATTATTCCTTCTCTAAGTGCGTAGCATGGTTCTTGAACGGTACTCTATACATGGTCATTACACTGGTTTTCTCCACAGCCTAACACTCCAGTTTTGACTTGAGCCACTGTTTATTTATGAGGACAAAACTAAGACTGTCAGAATAACTTTCTCTTATAAGCCTCTCTCCTTTGTGATAATATCTCCTTAAATCAAGACTTTCCCTCCTAGTAAGATAAGCCTTTAAGAGAGAATTTTTTTTAATCTAGTCTAGGGAAAAATCCACCTGCCCCATAGTACTTATTTCTTGCTTTGACCTCCAAAGTGATTACAAAATGTATCCCAAAATGCCTTAAAACTTGCAACCAGTAAAAAAGAAATGATCTTAGGTTGTCATCTCACCAGGGACAAAATCCAAAGTTACCACAAGCCTCCAAATGAGCTAAAAACCAGCCAGAGCACATATGAACAAATAATAAGTTTGTCTGCCGATGACTACAGCCAAGATGAGTTATATTTAAAATATGTTAGATAAGTTGCAGGACTCTGATATCTCTCTAGTTCTGCCGTTGGGGAAAAATAAGTGAGTAATCGTACTGTTTTTTCAGTGTCCATGGCACCCAGATGCTGTGAAAGGCCTGGGAGAAGGGGAAACGGAAACAACGTGTCAGTGGATTGAAGAGTCCAAATCTCCTTCAGAGTTTCTTCCCTACCACAGCCTCTTTGCCAGAGCTCTACACCCTCAAATCTGTATTCCCCTCAAGAACATCTTGGCAGGCTGGTGGGGCAAGAGTAGGGCTGTTAAGGTAAACAGAAAAGTAATATTGCCAATTGAAAAAAAAGTTAATGTATTACTTATAGATCTTCCTTGTTGATAAATACATTAAAAAATTTTTTTTGATGATGAAGTGAGAACAAATCCATTGCACTTGTCTATATAGCTTATTGTCAGTTCAGGTGTGTTCTTGTTAATTTTAGCTTACTAGATCATTAAATTGACTCCAACAGCCACAGGTATATCTGAGAGATTGTTATAGAGTATGTTATGAATTGAATTGTGTCCTCTAAAAAGATACGTTGAAGCCCTAACTTCTGTACCTGCAAATGTGACCTTGCTTGGGTCTTTGAAGATGTTATCAGTTAACATGAGGTCATACTGGAGTCCTAATCCATGTGACTAGTGTCCTTTTATAAGAGAAGACAGACAAAGAGACATATTGAGGATAGATGGCCATGTGACAACAGAGGTAGAGCTGAAGTTATAATGCAGCTGCTAGCAAAGGAACTCCTGGGGCTACCAGGAGCTGAGAGAGACAAGAAAGGATCTTCCCTAGAAATTTCAGGAGGAGCATGGCCAGGCCGACATGCTGATTTGTACTTCTAGCCTCCAGGCTATTTGAGCAATAAATTTCAGTTTCTTGAAGCCGCTCACTTTATGATACTTTTTTACAGCAGTCCTAGGAAAATAATACAGAGTACAAGGATTTTCAGTTTATCTCAAGGGTGAACTTCCTCGCTCCAGGATGAGGGGAAGGAGCTGAAGTACTAACTCCCTCAACAACTTCTCTGGAGCAGCTTACAACAACAACAACAAAGGTTTAAATTTATTAGGATGAATAGCACATTGTGATGACTCTGCCTGTCCCCTAAATTATAGCTTGGACTCATACTCTAGTGAGGTCCAAGGATTATTCCTTTCTATTTCATAACATTCTATGTTTAAGTTTCCAAATTATCACTTTACAAGAAAGGATCATATTTAAACATGTTTAATAATAAAACAAATAAATCAAATTATTAGTTTATAGGTCCCTGATCATCTCTAGAAGATACTTCTCATTTTGGAGCTATTGTCTTTTTAAATTAATCGATACTTTATAAAGGATTTAATTATCAGATTCAAGAAGTCTTATATATTAGTAGAGCAATAGACAAATGTTTTTACTCTTTAGTTACATCAAGACATTGACTTGTCTATGAGCACTGTTTCTAATATACTTATATAATAAAGATAATTTCTATCTAATCTCATGCTGTAAAGGCTAATTTCTAATCCTAAAAATCATTTCAAAATACTAGGTAAAATGTGCGCATGTTTTACTCTTTTATTTTTTCAGTATTTTCTACAATATTGTTGCTTACTGTCAGGAATAGGATGCCAATCATGATTAAATGAGACTCCTACACAACAGTAAAACTTTACTTCTCCCTAAACATGTTTTATTAGGCTAAAGTTGGGGAAAATGTTCACATAAGTCAAATTAATAAACCTGTTTCCATAAATTCTCATTGGCATTTGCTCTCTCTGAGCCCTAAGAGATTGGATGTGACACAAGTTCTTTAACAAAAACTCAATATACATAAACATTTTTCTTCATGAAATATTGATAAGCCCCAGAAAAACTCTGCCTATTCAATGCAAGCACAACTTTGGATCTCAATCATGAAAGTACTAAATTATTTCAGTGTAATAATTGCAAAGAAAGAGTATACTGAAGCAATATATGAAAATTAAAGAGTGGTAACAGAAATATCATTTCCACATTTCCCTACCTCTGACCTGATGAGTATGTTTAAACATGAAATTATATTGTCATGTATTCTTTTGGCTGTTTTGGTAAGTTGTTTTTAAGCAAACTGTTCTAAAATGACTCTTTTTTTAAAAACAGGACAAATTTACAAACCCTAAAGAATAGCACTCAAAATACCAGTTGTCAAAGAAAAGAACCTTTGCTTCATAATGCAGAAATCTAGCTACATAAATGCGGACACACTAAAGTGACATTCACTTTTCTCTTTTAGTCTAAGAGGGAAACACGATGGAGAGAAGTGGGAAGTATAAAGAAATATGAGATAAAACCAGAAGTTCTTGACTGGATGTGTTTGTAAGGGAGTCTAGGATGACTTCTGTTTTCTGGTTTGAGTGATAAATGAGTGGAAATATCACTAAATGAGATATGGAATACCAGGGGAAAAGAAGCTGAAGAGGAAACTAAGTTTTATTCCAGCCACAATGGGTTTTATATGGTTATGGCTAACAGAAAGGTTGGAGGTTTGAGTCCACTCAGAGGCACCTCAGAAGGAAGGCCTTGTGATCTACTTCTGAAAAATCAGCCACTGAAAAGCCTATAGGGCACAGTTCTACTCTGACACACATGGGTCACCAAGGGTTGGGGTCCATGAGACAGTAACTGTTTAGTGGCTGGTTGGTTGGATGGGACACCTAAGTGAAGCTATCCAATGGAAAGTTGAATATAGGAGTGGAAACCTCTGGGGACAAGTATAGGCTAGAGCTCCAAAGGTGAGGGTCATTGCTATAAAGGAGAAACTGAACCCTGAACATGAAGAAAGTCACTCAAGAGATAAGAAGAGTCAATGATGAGCTGAATGCAGAGAAAAACCAGTACTTGGAGAATGGACAGAAGAAAGAGACCAAAAAAAAATTCTGAGAGGTCAGAGAATGAGGAGCATAATAAGCTTTCACAGAGGCCAAGGAAGAGGTGGAGAAGAAGAATGCAGTATAGGCAACCAGAAAATAAGTTCTCAGCAAGGCTTATTGAATACAGCAGCTAAGACGTCATTGATCGTTTTGACCAGAAGGCATCCTATGTTCCTTTTAAGATAGTGAGGACAGTGATGTGGGTGAGAACCAGTCTGCATTCATGAGAACAGTGAGAACAAAGGGTTCTAGGAAAGAAGAACAACAGGTACAAAAGTCCTGTGGTGGAAGAAAAGACCAGGATGGCTATAGTATAAGTTGAGGGATAAAACCAAAAAACTAAACCAAACCCATTGCTGTCAAGTTGATTCCAACTCATAGCGACCCTATAGGACAGAGTAGAACTGCCCCATAGGGTTTCCAAGGAGCGGCTGGTGGATTTGAACTGCTGACTTTTTAATTAGTTGGGAACTCTTAACCACTATGCCACCAGGGTTTCCATAAGTCAGGGATAGAGTGGTCCCAAATGAGAACAGAACAATAGGCAGAGAGTGGTAATCCAGGTGAAGACCATCCTCAAAATACTGGATTTGGAGTGGAATTCAGTCCTGATGCATACACTTCCCCTGTCCAATGAGCCTATGCCCAATCCACATCCATGTTTGGCAGTTAGGTAGTCTAGAGAACCCAACCTGCTAGGGCCTAACCATTCACAGACAGAATCAACAAGGTGGGAGAGGGGTATCACCACCATATCTGTTGCTTTTGGATTTCAAATAAGGGAGTTTGCAACTGTAGAGTTATACCATTAATTCCACATTAAAACTTCCAAAGTTGTTTTCCCACAGTAAGCTCAAACTATTTAATGCAGGGTCACAAAAAGGTGACATAATTTATTTATGGAAAAAGAATTGATGCCTTTGAGTTGTGGTATTGGCAAAGAATATTGAACATACCATGGACTTCTAGAAGAAGGAACAAATCTGTCTTGGAAGAAGCACAGCCAGAATGCTCCTTAGAAGCAAGGATGGCAAGACTTCGTCTCATTATACTTTGGATATGTTATCAGGAGGGACCAGTCCCTGGAGAAGGACATCATGCTTGGCAAAGTAGAGGGTCAGTGAAAAAGAGGAAGATCCTCAACGAGATGGATTGACACAGTGGCTGCAACAACAGACCCAAGCATACCAACGATGGTGAGGATGGCATAGGACCAGACAGTGTTTCATTGCGTTGTACATAGGGTCTCTGAGTCAGAATCGACTTGACGGCACATAATAACAACACAGTGTGACCCACTCAGTGCCACTTGTGTGTACAGTGGGGGTGGGGGTCATTATAATCACTGCTGAAGTCTGTCCCAAGGTCTGTGAACCTTTGGATGTCCCTGGTGGCTCTCTAAGTCTGGCTGGTGAGAAGCTGAATAGCTGCTTTATTATCCATAAGGAAAGCACCCATTCTCTACACCATCTTATGAGTCGCTAGAATTTAATTAATGCTAGTGTAGGCAATGCTAAGTGTATGCATGCACGTATTTCTTGCCAAATTAAGTTTTATGTCTGTATTTAACAGTACATTTCATTTATAAGAGGTGATCCACTTAATAAAATGCTCTAAAGCCATCTCCCTTTTGGAAACCCTCTCCAATGCATGTGTGATGGGTGGGGATGGGATACTAATTGAAATGGAGGAAGCCAGTGACTCGCTACATTTCGCACATCTCTTAAACTACTTTCCTCTCTTGAAAGCAAAAATTGTTGACATTCTACTGGAAAAGCTGACTATAAATACAGACAGAGTTCATTTCGAGGTGGTTTCTTAGTAACATTGATTTGTTTTGTTAAACAGAGGAAGCCTCCATTGTTCTACATCTCACTGCAATCATTCACTCATTGGAAGCTCATTAAGAACTGACATTTTAAATAAAATTAATTATTTCAAGCTCCTCTGCATGGTTTTTATCCAGGTAGGGTTTTTCTGTAAATATGACTCTTATTATGTGTGGCCCATGTATTGATCCAAAATATAACATTCATTTATTCAAAGATTGACTGAGCACTTGCTAAATATTCAAAATCATACAACTTATTTGTTCTTTAAAAAATAATTAATCCCAACACTAATGTTGCCTGGAATAAATGCTTCTCCCCGTCACTTTTTTAATGTACCAGATTTTTTAAACTGATGAAATTAGCAAATAGAATAATGATTTTAAAAAATCATCAAATTAATGATTAGAACAAAGTGTATAAAGAATGCTTCTAAGCCAACAATAAAAACATCTTTAAATAACATAAAGGATGTTTGTGAACCAAGGGTAGAAAAGGGCATGAAGAGCTGATAAGCTATGTTAAAAAGTACTGTAGCAATTGTGTAGTGTTAAGTTATATCTTTAGTACTTAGTAAGGCCCTTAGAGATACTTAAACCCAGACACAAATCAAAGTGTTCAAAACCTATAATGATAGTCTTAGGGAAAATAATTTTTTAAAACTTGCATTTAACCAGATGCAAAAAAACGACTTCCACATGGAACCTCACTAGCTTTAATTACACAGCTCTACCTTGGATTCTATTATCCCTAGATATTCTAGAAAGACCTTGTTACTAAACCTGTAAGAGTGTACTGCAGGGACCCAGAAGATGGCATCAACAGATTCAGTCACACCATGGTTCTGTTGTCTGGCTCTCATAGTAACTGCTAATAGTCAGATGGAGAGCATATTATTAACTAGAATGATACTGGGTTTTCAATAGGTTAATAATTTCACAATGCAGAATGCAGAAATTATTGAACAATATCATTAATATCACACGCAAGTAAAATTTTGCTGAAGATAATTCAAAAACAGTTGCAGTAGTACATCAACAGGAAACTGCCAGAAAGTCAAGCCAAATTCAGAAGAGGATGTGGAATGAGGGATATCATTGCTGATGTCAGATAAGTCTTTGCTGAAAGAGAGAATATCAGAAAGATGTTTACCTGTGTTTTATTGACTATGCAAAGGCATTTGACTGCGTGGATCATAACAAATTATGGATAACTTTTTGAAGAATGGGAATTCCAGAACACTTAATTGTGCTCATGCAGAACTTGTACATAGACCAAGAGGCAGTTGTTCAAACAGAACAAGGGGATAGCACATGGTTTAAAATCAGGAAAGGTGTGTGTCAGGGTTATATCCTTTCACATACCTAGTCTGTATGCTGAGCAAATAAGCTGAGAAACTGGACAATATGAAGAAGAACATGGCATCAGGATTGGTGGAAGACTTATTAACAACCTATGATATGCAGATGACACAACCTTGCTTACTGAATGTGAAGAGGAGAAGCACTTACTGAAAGTACATCATGCTTGGTAAGGTAGAGGGTCAACGAAAAAGAGGAAGACCCTCAAGGAGATGGATTGACACAGCAGCTGCAACAATGGGCTCAAATATAGCAACCATTGTGAGGATGGCGCAGGACCTGGCAGTGTTTTGTTCTGTTGTTCACAGGGTTCCTATGAGTCAGAACCAACTCAACAGCACCTAACAACAGCAAAAACAGCCTCCTAAAATGTGACAGAATGGATTTCTGTTTGTTAAAGCTATCCACTTGTGGTATTTCTGTTATAGTAGCACTAGATAACCAAGACTAGGAAACTGAAGTCCACAGAGGTGAGAAGACCTGGCCAAAGGAAACTAGGTAGACAATAATTTTGATAGCCCTGGGCTTCAGACATCCAATTCATTTAGTTCTTCCATTGATTGCTGCCATTTCTATTTTCCCTACAGCATCAGAGATAAAGTCTGTGATTGTTTATTATGACAACCCACTGACTGGCTTTCTATTCTCAACTTTCATTCCTCCTCAAGTCCACAAGCTTAGATACTCCTTTACAGAGTCTACTGCTTTCATGGGAAAGGCCTTCTCACTTAAATTTTACCAATCTCCTCTTGCATCCTTCACAATCCACTGCTTTGATATACAGTTACAAGGTACATGAACATCCCCATTTTCTAGTCAACAACATGATCTTTTCCAACTAAGTCAACTGCTTCCTGCAATGCATAGTTTTGTATATCTTATCTCCCAAAAGAATATGTCACACTACTGCGCCTTAGCAACGCCATTGTGAACAGAATATGTGGACACCAACAAACGTCATCTGGCAACTGTTTTGTGGTCTCTATGGAACGACTTGCTGCTATCAATCCTATTCCTCTAAGACAGACGTCCACCTCATACTCAAAAATACTACATTTAAAATTAATCAGTAGCCTGTGTGACTCTCAGTGGAGGTGCAAGAAGCCAAGCGGGGGTTCCTTTAAAAAGAATGTCCATAATGAAGAATATCTAAATATACATTTTTTATACCTACATGGCTAACAATATCTCTTTGTAGAGATTAAATGTGATGCCCCAATTATTTCTTAGGCATAAGCATTTTTTTTTTAATTTTTCAAGGTTAAATTTACTTATAATGCCTTTTTTGTTGTTGTTTTTTACTGTGCTTTAGGTGAAAGTTTACAGCTCAAGTTAATTTCTCATACAAAAATTTTTACACATATTGTTTTGTGACGTTAGTTGCAACCCCCACAATGTGATAGCACACTCCGCCTTTCCACTCCGGGTTCCCTGTGTTCACTCAAACAGTTCCTGTCCCTTCTTGCCTTCTCATCCTGCATAAGCATTTAACTTGATGCTTAATTAGGTCATTCATAAGAAATTGATATATAAGTAGGTAGGCTTTTGCATTTATGCATAATTTTATTTTTTCATTCTAACCAATATTGCACATTTAATTAAACTGCTTTATACAAAAAATACGAACAGGAATGGAACATTATTAAGCAGAGTTCATTATTAAGTAGAGTTCATTTCACAAATGTTCCTGACAAAAATTTCCCATAGCCAAATCACAGAATAGTTTCTCCTTCATTGTGACTTTTCAATATTTAATGCTAACATTTGCCCTCAAATATGAAACACCAATATATTATTTACATTAACTTCAGTCACTTTAGAATTTAAACATATTCTCTTATCATCAAATCTAAATAAAGCATATTTAAAACTAAAAAAGAAATACTCAGTGTGCTTCAGTACTATGTGAGTTCCACCATTTGTGATCAGAGAGTGTTAAAAGAGCTGAGTTTCAGAAATATGTGATTTATAAAAATAAGACTATCATCTACATTTACTCTAGCTTAAGCGGAAATAAGAGAGATAATCAACCTTGCTTCAGAGCATAAGGTTTTCATTAGTGAAATACAGTTTGAAAAAATGCTCAACTTTCTGGAATTCACGGTTTTCTGTACAACATTTGGTAAGGAAAAGATTCCAGATTAGATGTATCACTTATAAATTCCAATAGGGGACATATAAAACATGTAACTATTAGTGGTATTTCTTAGAGATGGAATCAGCATTATTGTACTATACAATGAAAGATACATATAGGTTTCTCATTAAGAAAAACATTTTCTAAGAGATTTAAAACAATGAATTTACTTTTAAAAAGCATTTTGTAAAAGTGTGTGACTTGAGACAAGAAGATTAAATTTCAATATTATAAAAGCCTAATTCCATTCAAATTTAAGAAACAATTCAATAATAATCCAACCCTATCTTTCTTTAGACTTGGAGGAGTCTAGTCTACCATTTAATACAAATGTCTTAACAAATGGACTTCTTCTTGCATTTTCATTAAGTCTTTGTAGATTCTAAAGGCTACATTTGAATCATTTTAAGCTGCCCAACTGAATATTTCTTCTGAATTATTTTAAACTGCCCAGTTGAATATTTCTTCTGTAATAAATCCCTAAGAGCAAACTCTGAACTTTGTATAAGGCAGATCCCTGAATCACATTTAAAATAGTATGTGCAAACAAATCCTTAATATTTTTTTCTCTTAATGATGATGACAGAATATTCCCTTCAGGACTAGTTACCACTGAGACGTAATAGCTTTGAGATACTTGAACTTTGGCTCATATAGCCAACTTGACTTGAACATCAAGATGAATCTGATTAAAGGCTTCAAGTTTAATCCATAACTTTCAGAGTGGGTTAAAACCATCTAACACTTTAATCCTTACTGTGTTACCTCTAATTAACTGGACATCAGCACATGTCCATGTGTAAAGAACAGATGGCAAACCTCAGAGAATGAGTTTTTTTCAGCACAGAAAACTTTTAGGGTATCCCCTCAGAGATACCCAGTGAAGGTTCCAGAGCCAAAGAGGAAACACATCCATTGTCTTAATTTAAAACAATGTAAAAGGAAGCTATGAAAATATATCAAAGCCAGAGACCACAGAAGAAAAGACTTGGATAGATTTAACCACATAAAAACTTAAAACTATGACAAAATTTTTTAAAAACTGAAAAATATTTTCTATACATTCTTTAATCTATAATTTATAAAAAGTTTTTGCAAACTAATTTTGGAAATATCAAATACACAAAATTATTCAACTGTTTAGTAAATATACGAAAAAATGTTCAAACACAAAGAATTTTCTGTATATATGTGTGTACACATATAAACACAAATAAAATTATTATTTTGCCTACCAAACTATCAACAGTTTAAAAGTGTGATGTTGTGATGAAATGGGAATTTTTATACAATGCTGTGATGAATATAAACTAGTACGACTTTTCTGGAGAGCAATGTGGTAATATGCTTCAAAATATTAAAGACTCATCCACTTTGATCCAGCAACCATTTTTGGGAATTTTTCTTAAGAAAACATTTGAATAAACAGGCAAAGATATAAGCACAAGGTGGTCCATTGCCACTCTGTTGGCGATATTAAAAAAAAAAATAGAAATAAATTAGTAAACTAAATATCCATCACCCAGTAGGGACTGGTGTAATAAATTATGGTACATTCATGCAAAGGGATTCTATGTTGCCCTTATAATATAGATAACATTGATCTACAAATGTTAAAATGGATACTGTGTGAGTTAAGGGTGTGTGTGTGTGTGTGTGTGTGTGTGTGTTTAAAAAGCAGGAAATAGAAGAGTACATATAGTATGTGATCTCATTATTTATATATAACAAGTCTGGAAGGATATACTCCATTTGGTAAGAGTGGTTATCTCTAGGGTAAAAACCACATGGAAAAGAAAACATTAGTTTTTTTCTGTAATGCTCAAATTATTTAAAAGTAACATATATTAGCATATTTTACGAGGAAACATATTGAAGACATTTCCATATAAAAGACAATTAAAAAGCAATAGTCCTATAATTACCTCATTAACTATTAGAAAGATGCATTTGTGGAGATAATTAATGATATCTACTTTTTAAGGGCTTATCTGAGGCATAATTAAAGTGGTTAAAATTTCAAAATACACGGGCTTTTAAAAATTAAAATAATTATATTATTTGAGTTAAATATAAATGTTTAAATATTTATTGTTCTTGGTAATGGTGAACGCATCCCTAATAGAGTACGACAAAATATCTCTTAACCATCATGACTAACCTCTGATTTGGAAATTATTTTAGAATCTTACAGTTTAGAACTAAGAATTCTAATTAGACTTGGTGAAAAGAGTTTTAAAATATAATTCAATTTTATAATGTATCTGTAAAATCAATCACAGAAGTATTTCAACAGTCAAGTTAAATGAAAATATATAGCATCTCTCCTCTTAAATCAAGCTTTCACTACCTCAAAACTTTGAGACTAGATATAAGCAAATGAGTGCTCCCAAAGGAGAACAAAGGGATTAAACTAAAATTTCCTGACTAGTTGTTTAAATCAATTTGATTTCAAGTAAATATACTCCACTGATAATGAGATTCAAATCTATTGTATTAAACTAGGACTTAAGTATATTTCAAAGAAATTGCATTCAATAAGAATTCCACATAATACTAGGTTAAGGAATTTTAATCTTTCAGAGCATATATCCTAATTACAAAATTTTCAACTATTTTCATAAAATACAAGGTGTAGCCTTAAAAGTTCTCCATTAGGTAGTCTTGGCCTATCCCTCTATTTTCATGTCAAGATACGTGACTGTAAATTTGCCTTTACATTCCTTCCTCAACACACTCCCAAGTCTTCAGAAAATATAGTGCACTCAAAATGCTTTTATTGTCTTCTACCCCAAATTTCTTTACTTCATTAATTATAGTTATAGACCCCCCTTTTAGTAGAGTTTCTTTATCTAAATTCATCTAATCCCAATCCACAAAATAATTTCTGTCCATTCCTCCTCCTTAAAATATTCTTCTACCAGCTGTACTTTCAACTCACTACATTTAACTTGTGAATCTTAGGAGATTCCCTACTAATGAAACCAGTATCCCTCATTGAATGTTATTTAAAATAGTAAATATCTTCCTGAATTATGCGTAAGCCCTCAGGAAACAATAACGTTCGTCCATATATTGAAACAAACTAAATCTGCTCAATTACCACCAGGATTGTTGTCTCATGAGAATCTAATCTGCAGTGGGTCTTCATAAGAAATAAAAAGAAATAGTGACTAAAATTAAAATGTTCTCATATCCCATGTAAATCTAAGCCAAATTCATGTGAGATACCAACAGCTGATTCTGATGCATACTCTTAAGCATTGCCTCCCTTTATTTTTTTTTTTTTAACTGCAAGGTAGTTTGCTTCTTGGCGCTGAGAGAGGTTTACAAAATTCTATGAAATATGAAATAGTTATCCTTGCTCATCTTAGCCATTTTAAAAGTGGGGTGAACAACTTCATAGCCTTTTACAGGACTATCAGTCTGTCTGAACACAAAGATACTTAAAACACAATTTGAGTTTTTGTTTTTTTAATTATGCAAAGTTATTACTTTTGCTAGATGACTTTAAATTCCTATTTGTTGATGAAAACGACTGACAAACCCAGAGAGGATAAATTTCTAATAAGTCTACTAACGTTCTCTAAAAAAGATAAGATATTTTATCCCAAGGAGTGTGAATCCCATGGTGAAGAAATTAAAGAAAAAAATATTCACATTACAGATTCTTCTTTAGTACTTAGCCACAAAAGGATCATGGGCAGCAAGAATTCCATGTTTGTCAATTAAATTAAACTTGTTCAAAATAATGTCTCATCTTTTAGATCTCACTTAAATAATCAGGAAAAAGAATATTAAAGTCATTTATTACCACAGAACTGGTAGAATGACAGGGAGATAAAATATTTAATGAAACCATTTATAATCTATAATCATCTTCCCCAAACAACATTTCCACTAAACACTTCACAGTTAAAAAGTATAGTAATTACAAATAGCTTAGAGGCTAATCTCTAACTGATCTCTTAGAAAAAGAGATTTGACACCCCAACATATTTAAATTTAATTAGCATTGTTCTTTGTTATCAGGAAAGCTTGTAAAGAATTAAAAGGAAATCCATAATGAATTCACTACACTTACTTTCATATTATCATCCCTGGGTGGTTTCTTAATAATAACTTGTACAAATTGAAAGAAAGTGACAGCTAGTCCTATTCTGTGAGAGTGACTAAGTTTATTATTTTTTTAAGAACCTTGAGTAAAATCACTTTATTTTCATAAATGAAAATCATGAGAGTTTAGAGAATCTCACGTTTCTAAGAAGTTTTATACCTTTTAAAAGACTTACACATTCATTTTATCATGAGATATCCATTAAGATTTTAGAGATGAGGAAATCCAAGACACAAGGAGACTAAATAATCTACTAAAGACATATAAATTAGTGGTAAAGCTAGATGCCACGCCCAGATATTACCATCCTGGTTGAATTTCTTTCCATAAACTCACACTACCTCTGCATTGTACTACTGTACTGTATGTTTCCAGTTCCCAGTATATCTTCTCACTCCTTCACCACAGTAAGGAATGCAAGTTTTACAACTATAGCCATTTGCTCCCACTGAATGTGGAATAAAAGAGACCACTACACTAGTTATCTCTTCTCAACCGTGCTATACTTTGTTGTTGTTGTTAGGTACCCTCCAGTCAGTTCTGACTCACAGTGACCCTATACATAACAGAAAGAAATGTTTGGGTGTGCGCCATCCTCACAATCATTGTGATGCTTGAGCTCATAGTTGCAGCCACTGTGTCAATCCATCTTGTTGAGGGTCTTCCTCTCTTTCACTGAAACGTCCCTCCACGTTTCACTTACTAAGTATATGAAAGAGCAGTCAGGACATGAACCTGACTAAACAGACCAAAAACTGCCACAAAAAAGAGCATATGGTATGGAAACTTTCTCTCAATTTGGAATGATTTTGAAGAATATACAGTTTTATAATAATGTCCATACTGATTGATACCTAAATGATTTGTTTTTCTTTACATCCCATGTACTCAGTTTACCCAGAATAGTCTCATTCACACCTTTTGCTCTCAAGCATGTCTCAGATTAAACAGTAAATCATATTGTCAATGAACTCATAACATAGAGACACCTGGTTTGTTCACTCTAAATTCTTTCAACAAACTTTTATTGCCCGGCACTGAGCTGGGTATATAGTAGGTGTACTATAATAGCACTTGTAGTGGAAAGATATATTAAAACATAATTTCACAAATATGTAATTAAAAATTGAAAGAAATCCTCTGAGAGAAAATACAGGGTATTTTAGGTTGATGTTAGCTGCCCTCAAGTTATCTCCAACTCCTGGAGATTCCATGCACAATGGAACGAAATGTTGTCTGCTCCTGCGCCATCCACATGATTGGCTACAAATCAAACTATTGTGACCTATAGGGTTTTCATTGGCTGATTTTTGGAAGTAGATTTCTTCCTAGTGCCTCTTAGTCTAGAAGCTCTGCTGAAACTTGTTCAGCATCATAGCAACACACAAACCACCACTGACAGATGGGTGATGGCTGCACATAAGGTACATTGACTAGGAATCAAACCCAGGTCTCCCAAGTGGAAGGTGAGAATTCTACCACTGAAGTGCCAATGTCCCCATATATTTTAGGTAGATGGGGGCTAATTTAGATTGGGGTGGGATCCTATAGGTCCCCTGAGTAACTGACATTTAAGCTAGATAAATTGCCAGGCAAATAGCATGGGAAGAATGTTCCATGAAAAGAAACAACATAGGAAGATCCCAAAATAACTATACTAAAGGCAGGCAAGTGTAGCCACAGCACAGTCAGAGAAGAAAAAATAAAAATAAAAAAGGAGGGAAGCCAAAGTAAGATCAGGTTGAGTTGTGAAAGCCATTTTAAGAAATCTGGATTTTATTCTATGGAGGTTTTAAGGCAGAGAGATGAAAATTTTTAAAATTTAAATATATATACACACATATACATATACACACATATATAGCTTCTGCAGAATGAATTTGGAGATGCAAGCCTATTAAGAGGGAGACCTCTTAGATGGTAATTGTAGGAGCCAAGCAGACTGAACTAAGGTAGGAACAAGACAGAGTGGTTTTTTTCTGAGGACTTAATGATATATTGGAGTGCAGGCCGGGAGAGAGGGAGAGGGGACTACAAAGAATGATCCCCAGATACCTGGTTTGATCCAAAAGCTGGAGGATCCATTTCTAAACAAAAAAAAAAAAAAAAATTGAGAAAACTGGAGAAGCAGCAGATTTGTGAGTGACTGTGGCGGTCTTGAGAATGCAGTTGCAAATAAGGGACTAGACCTCAGGATAGATGTCTGGGTTCAAGATATAAATTTGGAGTTAGGAACTGTAAGGTTGTAAGTGATATCTGAAACCACAGGACTGGACGAACTAACCTAAGAAGAGAAGAGACAATAAGAAGAGAAGAGGATATAACACTGAGCCTCAGGAAAGTACATTTTGAGATTAGTTAGTAGAAAAGCTAGCAAAGGAAACAGAAAATAGAGTAGGAGGAAACCAGGAGAGAAGAAAACGCTGCAAGAAGGAAGAGATGTTCAACTCTGGTAAATGATTTTAAAAGATTATTAAGATGAAGAAAAGTGTCCACTGGATTCGATAATATGAATATTATTGGTGATCTTAGAGCAGCATCAGGGGAGTGGTGGAGTGTGGATATACATGCTAGAAAGTACTAGGTTAAAGAAAGTGTAGCGAATACTTCAAAAAAGCTTGGTGGAGGAGGGGAGGTGAGAGACAGGGCAATGGATGGAGAGGGATATGAATCAATAGAAGTTTTTTATTTGTTCTTGTTGTTGTACTAAGAAGAAATAAGGTGGGAGCAACTGAAGATAAGACATGGGATAACTGAGAAGAGAAAGAGGTGGTGATCCAGGACTCATTTGAAGGTAATAGCTTTGATATTTGATAATAGAGATTTTTCTTCCATTGTGACAGGAAGGCAGAAGGAGAGGATAAGTATAGAACTAGGCAGGTGAGAGGAATGAGTGGTTGTAAAATGAGGGAATTACCATCTGGTGGTTTCTATTTCATCTCCAATGAATAAGGCAAAGTCACTTAATGAGGGTGTAGAAGGAGAGGAAATTGGAAGTTTTGACAAGAGTGGAGAGGAAATGGCCTGTTGTTTTTGCTGACTCAGCCTCCATTCACACTCCTTTCTTTCTTTTCTTAAGCCACTCACCTTTCCCCTAATCTCAGTCTATGGTCTTGAGCTAGAACTGACACTGGTCACTACTCCCCCATCACCAGTCCAGAACCTGGGGTGGGCATGCCCAGGTCTGGTTAACCAAAGCATTAACTGCCCTTGCATTAGTCATTGCTCCAACCCAGGGAAACTCAATCCCAGAAATTTTAATAAAAACACTGAGAAACAGGAACACTTTTTCCATGGGTATCCTAAGATGGTAAGATGTAAGTCCAGAACTACTGGCACCCATCTTTATCTCCTTCTGGGAAGCAAACCTGAGAAGACTGAGAGCAAAGACTTAGAGATGGAAAGAAAGAGGTCCTGATGACTTTTCGTCAGCCTGGATTCAGCCTTGCTTGAAGCTATGTATTCCCAAGCTTATCAGTTACTGAGTCAATAAACACCCCTTTATGCATGAAAGAATATCACTTGGATTACTGGCACTTGCAACCAAAGGGATCTTACTAATACAATACCATGGAAAATGGGAGAGCAACTAAGAAAAATGATTATCAGGCATTGTTGAGCAGCCACTTGGCTGCCGGCTATCATGAATTTACAGTGGTATCAGTAACCTAGGGTTTTCCATGGAGTCCTGGTGGTGTAGTGGTTAAGAGCTCAGCTGCTAACCAAAAGGTTGGCAGTTCAATTCCACCAGTTGCTCCTTGGAAACTCTATGGGGCAGTTCTGTTCTTCCCTATAGGGTCTCTATAGTCAGAATCAATTCAACAGCAACAAGTAGGGGTTTCCATGAAATAAATCATATTCTTTTAAATTTTCAGTAATAATAATACCGAACCCTCTAACGGAGCTAGCAATTTAATATATTTAATATAATCACTACTGTTATATAATAAAATTCAACAATGTAATTTTAAAACAAAAGTATTTGTAACAATCTTCTCCCTTGTCTCAAGTTTAAATGAAAGAGATACTCAATTTAAATGCCAAAAGGCTATATTCTAAAAGCCTTCGGTATCTTATCAACATCTAAACTGGCAAAGGCAAATTAAGAAGACAGCTTTATTCTTGAAGTTTGTACCCAAGATGAGGGAGAGACTGATATTTGCCTACAGTTTAACCAAGGGGAAAACAGCCCTATAAATTCTGTTATTTAACAGCTACCAACAAATGAAATAATTCATTGTTGATTAAATAAATCATTTTCTCTCTAAATGCCATTAGGGCAAACATTTGCAGGTGCTCGAGCAGCATCCTAGCATAAAGCCAAACAATGCAAGCCTTTTATGAATAACAAAGGAACATACATAATAGGATGACAAAATACTGACTCATTGGCAGACCAAGTATTTGGAGAAGTTAAAAAAAACTACTCTGAAGGCTATGGAAAAATTTTTTTTACCAAGATTCTAAATTTAAAAGTCATTTCACTGAGTTAACTGTTATCAAGCAATTGTTGGAGGGAGTTCCATAAGAATTAGATTATCAAGATTTGAGATAGCTCTTTCTGACTTTCTAATTCATTTGGACTGCAAAAATGATTAGTCTTACCCATCTTGGATTGAGAGCATTCTTGGCCTGAAGCCTAAAGAAGTGTTCTGGCAAGGTGACACCTACAGCAATCCAAAGAGAACCACCGGAGACAAGATGCAAATTTCCTCTTTATACCGACTCATTTCTCAAAACTTATTCCATTTCTTCTAATGATTAGAGTGTTTCTCTCTGTTCTACTCTTGGGGGATATTGAGAATGGCCATTAATTCTACATTGCAGGGTCTGTCTAACATGTGTGGGCATGTGCATAGTCTGCTTTCTTGATGATTAAATCTTTGCTGCTCCTCTGTATTTTATTTTGCATTTCAAAAATCTTAATGCCTCTCATTCTCCTCATAAATCATATTTTCTGAAGCTTAATATTTGTGAAGGTTCCTTCCCAACAAAGCATTTTACTTACCTTGACAAATCATTAACGGTCAGACTAGCACCAAGTGTAGTGTCAAGATGGCCTCCCGACCC
This sequence comes from Dugong dugon, assembly GCA_030035585.1. Taxonomy (NCBI): domain Eukaryota; kingdom Metazoa; phylum Chordata; class Mammalia; order Sirenia; family Dugongidae; genus Dugong; species Dugong dugon. The sequence goes on along the minus strand of CM057461.1, from coordinate 160,539,706 downwards.
TTGGGCATGCTACTTGTTAGATGTCCAATATGATACTGGTTTTGTACCTCACTTACACGCTGAGTCATTCCAATTATTATTGCAACCCTACAGTATTTTCTGCCATTTTTTTTATATCTACATTAAGCTTTAAAGTTTCTAAGATTGCGCTTTCTTGCTATTACTCTGCTGCTTTTCCCCCTGATATTTGGGCTTCCTTGGGGCTTCTGTTAACACTCAGTGTTTAAGTCCATAGATAAATCTATCGATCTAAAGTATTCTACTGATCACGCTAAAAATCCTCCAGCTAGGTAGACTTTCGAGCAGAAACAATTTTAAAATGCCTTCTATGTATCAGAGAGAGACTGGTATTGGCCCTGGAGCCAGAAACAAATCTGTCCAGCCTGTTAACATTTCTGCCTCCATAATCTTCTCTATACCAAAAGATCTCCTGCAATTTTTTGTTCCAACAATTCATTTGCCTGAGGACCAATGAGTACTCTCGTCTGCAAACCATGAAGAACTTCATTCAGTGTTTGTTCTACATTGGTTACAATCTTCTAGAAGGAAGTACAATCATAAATGAGTCCCAGTTACGTACAAATACGCAAATGTTGGCATATTTTGGCAAGACTAAAATGGCACTCTCCTTTTGGCCTGGGAAACTAATTTTTACTTAAATTTTCCAACAAAATAAGACTGTAAAAATGATGAGGTCAACAGCTTCCTACATTTTGTATGTCAAATCTGTCCTCAACAAAATGAAAATTCCTAAATAAGAAATAATGGAATTCCTAAGAAATTATAAAATGAACAAAAATACATTTTTTAATTGTGGTTATATTAAATTACAGCTACATCAAACAGAGAGTAAAAACAGAAAGTTCATTGCTATTTGCCCTGGCAATATAGATAAAATCCATTAATGCCTAAGAGAGGACGAATATAAATAATTTTTTTTTAAGTTGCAAACTAACCTCTGTTAAGCCATTGAATTAAGAAGCTCAGTTTCATGGTTAAAGCAGAAAACCCTAGTCAGGAAATCTAAGCCTTGTGCTACTTGTAATGAGACAGTATGATGTGAGCAAACTTGTACATAAGCACTGAAATGGAAGTTTGTGAAGATAGAGGCTTTGTTTTTGTTTGGCTCACTGCTCCATCCTTAACACCTAGCATTATTATATTAACTTTCTTTTTTACTTGTTTTTTAATTTTATTTATTTTGTTGTTGTTGAGACTATACACAGCAAAACATATGCCAGTTCAACAGTTTCTACATGTACAATTCAGTGATGTTGATTACATTCTTTGAGTTGTGCCACCATTCTCACCCTCCTTTTCCGAGTCATCTCTCCCCTCCCCTGTTAACTTTCTTATTCACAACACTTATTGCCAGTCTCCCAGAGCTCCCTGAGAGCACATGGGACTGGAACTGTGCCTGGCACACTGTAGGCACTAGAAAAATACTTGGTGAATAAAAGCATAGAAATTCCACAGCTACATGCTATTATTATTATCAGCTTATTAGTTTATTGAGCATTTAACTAAGACACAGGCACTGTGGTTAAGGGCCAAGCCCACAAGGCAGAAGCAAGATTTGAAGCTAGACCTCTGACAATGGGGTCCTTGCTCTTAACTACAATAGGAGTTAAATTCCACGAAAACACTTTATCTCCATATAATGCAGGGCTTCTACATAAACAGTGGACTTTTACACCCAAATTGGCTTTCTTCCCCCATATCTTGAGAAAAGGAAAAAACTTCTTAAATGTTTGACTTCATGAGAAGCTAATGGAATAAAGTATTCATATTTAAGTAATGGTGTTTGAACCCTGAATTTGATGGTTATATACCTTCCTTAGAACTCAAATAAATTTACAAATATGTCATTAGTCATGTGAATACAGACAGCAGGTAGCAACGATTTTATCCTCAACTGACATGGGAACAGCTCTTAGACGACTGGTTTCTCCATTTCAACATTATTTTCTTCTCTTCAGGATCTGAAATTACAGAATCTTGACAGTAATGATTCAGACAAAACTTACAAATTAATCAATGCTATCATACCCATACAGCCAAGTGACCTTTCTCTTCTCCTTGTGGAGTTAGCAGTTAACTTGACTTTTAATAAATTCGCCTTGCATACCTGAGTTGGCTTCAGACAGGGTCACTACGAGTCTGTGTTTTACTAGGACCTGGTTTTTCCAGCCCACATTTACAATTTTGTTGATTACTCACCCTCTCTCTTATCTACTTATTTCTCTCCTCTCTTGCTCTCATTTCTGCCCTCTCCTTCTCGATTCCCATCTGTACTCCATATTTAACCAGTGTCACTTAGTTTGCACTTCCCAAGCATAATATATATGTATATGTGTATAAGTTTAACTTAAAGTATATGCAAAAAAATAGAAACAGAGAAAGAACAGGAAAAATCTCAAAGTTATTTAGTAACTATCAAAAAGCTTCCCAGTTAATAATGGCAGTACTGGTGTTGGAACCCAGATGTGTCTGGTCTCCAGTCTACATTCTTTCCACAACATCAGTGGTTCTCAAAGTGTGATCCCTGGACCAGCACCATCAGCATCACCAGGGGACTTGTTAGAAATGCAATTTTTAGACCCTACTCCAGACCCACTGAAACTGAAGGTGGGGCCTAGAAATATGGGTTTTTACAAGACAAGGGTAATTCTCATGCATCTTAAAGTTTTACTGCATTACATCAGTGGGCCCAAGCTTACCCGATCATAAGAATCACCTGAGATCACACATTAAGACAATACATTCACCAAGTCCTGACCATCTGATTCAGTGAGTCTAATGTGGTACCCAGGAATCTGCATTTTAACAAATGACACCCTTCATTACCCCAAGTGATTCTTATGATCAGGTAATTTTAAAACGCTGCACTAAATTAAAATATTTCACTTTGTACATTTATCAAAAAAAAGTAGGCATTGCATTTAATTTAGTGATAATCTGTTCCACGTTAAGAATACTCTGTGTATTGAAGTCATATTTTTTCAAGACTTTAATTTTAATTCTATAGTTATTTCAGGAAAAAGAAGGGTACTACAAAATTAAGAAAAATAGGGAGTCACTACTGCAAAATCTTAAGAAAATTGCTTTAGATAAGTAGTTTTAGAGAATTAATACACTTCCAGAGTTCCAGAGAATTAATACAGCTACATGTAATTGTAGGCAATTTTGAGAAATAGCCAATATCCATTCAAGTGTATAGAAATTAATGAAGGTGCTCTATATGCATTATAAAGGATTTCTTGCTTTAAGAAAGAACTAATCACAACAGTCTTATATAAATCTGCAGCTCTTCTAGTGCAGTTTTAAAGGGTTTTTTTTTTTTTTTATTTTAATGCACCAAAATTTACCCAAAAGGATAGCTATTTCAGAAAAACAGTAAGTGAGTCAAACTCTATTATAAATAAATAACTTGAAGAGCTCGTTTGGGGCACTTTGGGGCTTCCTTTTAATCTCCACTTTTATTTCCTGAGCAGTAGTCTCCAGTATTTCACTCTATTTTAGATGATACAAGTTTCTGATTAATGGGCTGTAGCTATTAAATGTACACAGGTGAAGAGGAAGGGAGCTGTCATTTATTAAAGCCCAACCACTGTCATACCAGACATGGCGAGAAACATTATCTCTCAGTATCAAGCAATATGGTGCCGAGTGGGAAAAGGAAGAATAAACATGTCTATTGAATTTAATAATGCATTTGCAAGAGGGAAGGGATTTGAACATGTGTAAACTTGGGTTTCCCACACTTGCAAGACCATACACCAGCGAAGCCAGTTTCACCAATTCCCACTAGCTCCCTTTTCACCCTTCCCCTCTTCTGTAACAGATGCTCTTCTCCGCTCTACTCTCCTTCACATTTGGGGGCCATTATAGAGGATGCAAGTGGTTAACATCCTGTATAATGTGGAAGTAGTACACATTATGCTGGAAAACATTATTTGCAACCCAGGCATCTTCCAGTTTTCAAGAAAGAATGGAAAATCTACCTGCAGGATATAAATTAAATGTATTGAGATTCGCTAATCAACAAAGAGTGCCACACAGGTTTCAGATGAAATTTTCACTTTCCCTACACCCCACAACCATGATCAGTGGCTTTCAGGAATCATTCCTTTCACATCCAATCCACTGACACACACTGAATTCCTAATTATAATTACCCGTAATCCTTTTCAGGAGCAGATAGAACTAGAGTTCCACAATGGGACATTTCCAGTGCTAATCATTACACTTGCTGGATCAAATTCACAGACCTTACTTCCAACTGGGATGCATTTACCCCCAAAAGTAGCTTACTAACAAAGTTAAATTGCAAGTTCCATAGAGTTGCCAATGTATTTTCTTTTCTTTTTTTTCTTTAAATAATAGTTTATTGTGCTTTAGGTGAATGTTTACACAGCAGTTTAGGTTTCTATTCAACAATTTCTGCACAAATTGTCCAATGTCATTGGTTACATTCTTCACAATGCATGATGAACATTCTCCTTAAGTTTCCATTCTGGGTGTTCTCTTTCCATTAATCTAATCTTCCCGCCCCTTACCTTCTCATCTTTGTTTTAAAGTAATTGTTGACCATTTGGTCTTATATAGATGATTTTTTAAAGAATCAAAGTACTCATATGTGATACTCTTTATTTTGTGAGCCAATCTGTTATTTAGCTAAACGGTGATCTCAGGTGCTACTTTTAGTTCACGGTTTAAAGAGTATTTTAGGGCAATAGTCTCAGGGAGTCCTACAATCTCAACCAGTAGGCCTGGATGTTTTTAAGGATTTGAGGTTCTGTTCCCCATTTTTCTCCCATTCTGTCATATCCATCTCCTGTGACCCTGATCAGAACAATCAGTAATGTAAAGTTAGAAAGCTCTGACAAATTTGACCTAATTCATTTATTTTCAAAACACAATTTGAAATGTATTAATCAAAAAGTTCTATACAAAAACTCAGGGTGGGGGAAAGAAAAGGAAGGAATTCAAGATTTCAGGACCATATATGTGTTCATGCATCAGCTTCTCATAAACTGTCTCCACGGGCAAATGGACTGCATGATGGTGAACGGTAGAATTTAAGTGTTCCAACTCCTCCATAACTGCTGTCGCAGCTCTGCAAGAAAGCACATCTGAGACCAACTCAACAAGCAGCTCATTTGAGTAGAAGTGTGTTTAACATGACAATATTCAGTGGTCTCCAGACTCAGGAGCTTACATGTCTATGCTAAATTTAACAATTGTAGTGACTTACAATCTAGTCTCAGAGTGGCCAGAACAGTTAAACACTTGACTACTAAGCTATAGGTTGGCAGTTTGAATCTATCACAGTTCTACTTTGCAACACATGGGGTTGCCATGAGTCAGAATCGGCTCCAGGGCAAGTGGTTTGGTTTTCGGTTTTAATGACTTACGAAAAAATAGCTTCAACTCACTGACTAATTCATTTGCCTTTATCAAAATTAGAAAATATATTTTCTGCTGAGTATCAAATTTAGATCCATTGCCCTTACCTTAGTCACTTAAAGCACTTTTTGCATTGTGAAGATGGCAGAACATTAAGGAATCTATTACTGTACATTTTAAGAGAAAAATGGTAGTTTCTTCAATTTTAAGAAAACAGAAGGTGAGAAAAGCCAATTAGTGCTCTTTTTTAAAGAATTCAACTCCAGTAGCATATGAGAGGCTTGTGAGCTGTGAGTGGTATGTGTCAATCCCACATGTGTACATATAGGAGGGCACATTCCCTGCCTATTACATTATGTACAGCCAGACATCTTTTCTCAGCCCTGCCCACTCTGTCACCCTACACAGACACTCTCAGTAATGAGGTTCAGCATGGCCTAGCCCCAACTCCACAGCCCATGATAGCCCAAAATTCCCCTGACCAAACACATTTCTGGAGTTTTTGCAACATGAACCTACACGCTGCCCTCTGGCTCCTCTCCTGTTTGCCTGGGTTGCGTCTATTCTATGCAAAACATAGTATTCAGAATCTTTCCCAATTTCCTCAGATATCCACACATGGTTTTCCTTAAGATTCTGAGTGTGTGTGTGTCCTGGAGGCAGAAAGCTGAGCCTTACCTGACTGCCAATTCATTGCCTACAGATCTTAACTCTCCTCTCCTTTTTCAGCTTTCCATTCCTCAAAGTTAAAATTACTCTCTTCTGATTATACCCAGACCACTCGGGGTCTCGTCTCTCCCTTGTAAGCAAAATACTCTCTTCTCTCTGTGATGGTTAATGTTATGTATCAACTTGGCTAGGCTATGATCCTCAGTGGTGTTGTAGACATTGGACTGATTACTCTTCCATAATGTAATATAATGTAATCACTTCCATGATGGGAATGATATAATGTAATCACCTCCATGATGAGAAAGAATGATATAATCACCTCCCTGATGAGATCTGCTGTGAGCAGCCAATAAGTTAAAAAGCGAGATTCCTTGGGGGTGTGGCCTGCCTCCAGTGTATAAATGGATATTCTAGCAAGGCTCACTCTTGCTCTGGATCCTGCATCCGACTCTGCATCTGACCGCTGGTTCTTGGGACATGAGCCAGCAGCCTGCTACCTGACCTGCAGTTTTTGGGATTTGCCAGCTCCTGCAGCCCCATGAGCCAGCATCCTGCTATCTTATCTGCCAATTTTGGATTTGTCAGCCCCTGCAAACACATGAGTCAGAAGAAGCCTCCAGCCTAATGCCTGACCCATGGATTTTGGGATTTGCCAGCCTCCACAACTGCGTGAGCCATTACTTGAATTGAATCTTTCTATGTTTACATATATATACATTTCATTGGTTTTGCTCCTCTAGAGAACCTAGCCTAAGATATCTGGTACCAAGAGTGGTTCTAAAACCAAAAAAACAAATCTGTTGCCATCGAGCTGATTCTGACTCATAGCGACCCTATAGGAAAGAGTAGAACTGCCCATGGAATTTCCAAGGAGCGCCTGGTGGATTCAAACTGCCAACCTTTTGGTTAGCAGCTGTAGCTCTTAGCCACTATGCCACTATGGTTTCCAGAGAAGTTCTAGGGGAACAAAATCTTAAGGATGAGTTTTCTGAATTGGATGTCAAGTCTGGCTAGTCTTAAAAGCGTCCATGACTCTGCCTCAAGTAGTAAAGAGGGTACTGCTCATGCATGGCATAAGGTAGCAATAGAAATATGCAAAATATCACCACCAATGGATCAAATATTTGTGACAGACAAGGCTTTAGGTGATTGTATATTTGATACTTATCTACAATTTTGAGATGAGAAGTATAATAAAGCTGGTTGGTTGGTCTGACTTTTACTAGAAGTAGTGAAAGAGATGAGCACAGGGCTTCAGAGTCACAGCTCAAGCACCACATAAAAGACATGAAAGTTGCCACTTGTGCCATGAAAGAGAGCCTTATTTCTTGTAGTAACGGAGCTGATATTGCTGAAAACCAAACCCAAAGTCTTATCATAAGAGTGGGTGAACTACAACGCCTATTGAATTCCCGACCTCAGATGGTGTCTTGAAATTAAAACGAGGGCATTGATTGGGAAGCAATAGGATCCTGAAACTTGAGGACATATGGGCAAATAATCAGGAGGCTGGGGATGCCGAGCCCCTAAATTCTGTCTAATCATTCCTGCCAACAGAACCAGCCCTCTTACTCCCATCTGAAGAGACTACTATATCTTTGGCTATTGCTACTAAGCCCCCCTTCCAGTAAAACCATAATCTCTTCCACCCCAATTTGATGAGATTAACCCAGATGTGCCTGAAGAGTTTTTGTCTGAGATACCACCTAGTGCAGCATTTGAGGTATTACTTGGGGCACTGCCAGAGGCAGATGCCTTACGAGACATTACTGAATGTGCCCAGCATCCACCTACTACCTGTTTTTGCTTCTAGGGCTATAACTAGGATTAAGTCCCAGAAAGCCCAAGAGGTAAAGTACAAAATGTGACCAAGAAGGAAGTACATTACACTTCAAAAGAACTACTTAATTGTTCTAATATATACAAACAGAAACCTGCGGAATATGTATGGGAATGACTCTTTAGAGTATGCAATAATAGTACAAGGAATATAAAGTTGCATCAGTCTGAGTTTATTGATATGGGCCCACAAAGCACAGATTTTTCATTCAATGTTTCAGCTAGAAAGGATAGAAAAGGATATAATAGTGTATTGGGTTGTTTCACTGAAGCGTGAATTAAGTGTTGGAATACACTAAATCAAGCTGAAATGCCAGACCTACCCTGGTAAACTGTAGAAGAAGGTATCCAAAGTCTTAGGGAAATTGGTATCTTTGTATGTTGTTGTTAGGTGCTGTTGAGTTCGTTCTGACTCATAGCAACCCTATGTACAACAGAATGAAACACTGCCTGGTCCTACGCCATGGCCACAATCATCGTTATGCTTGAGCACATTGTTGCAGTCACTGTGTCAATCCATCTTATTGAGGGTCTTCGTCTTTTTCGCTGACCCTGTACTTTACCCAGTGTCATGGTTTGCATTATGTCCCCCCAAAAATGTGTTTATCAATTTGGCTAGGCCATGATTCCTGGTACTGTGTGATTTTCCTGTATGTTGTAAACTTGCCTCTATGATGTTAATGAGGGAGGATGGGTGGCAGTTGTGTTAGTAAGGCAGGACCTGAGCTACAAGACTGGATTGTGTCCTGAGGCAATCTCTTGAGATATAAAAGACAGAAGTGAGCAGTGAGACGGGGGACCTGATACCATCAAGAAAGCAGTGCCGGGAGCAGAGCGCGTCCTTAGGACCGGGGTCCCTGAGCTGAGAAGCTCCTAGTCTTGGGGAACACTGATGAGAAGGCCAAGAGAGAGAACGCCTTCCCCTGGAGCTGATACCCTGAATTTGGACTTTTAGCCTACTTTACTGTAAGGAAACAAACTTCTCTTCGTTAAAAGCATCCACTTGTGGTATTTCTGTTATGGCAGCACTAGATGACTAAGACACCGAGCATGATGTCCTTCTCCAGGGACTGATCCCACTTGACAAAATGTCCAAAGTATGTAAGATGTAGTCTCGCCATCCTTGCTTCTAAAGAGCATTCTGGTTATACTTCTTCCAAGACAGATTTGTTTGTTCTTTTGGCAGTCCATGGTACATTCAGTATTCTTCTCCAACACCACAATTCAAAGGCATCAATTCTTCTTCAGTCTTACTTACTCATTGCCCAGCTTTTGCATGCATATGATGCGACTGAAAATACCATGGCTTAGGTCAGGCACACCTTAGTCTTCAAGGTGACATCTTTGCTTTTCAACACTCTAAAGAGGTCTTTTGCAGCAGATTTGCCCAATGCAATGCATCTTTTGATTTCTTGACTGCTGCTTCCATGTGTGTTGATTGTAGATCCAAGTAAAATGAAATCCTTGACAACTTCAATCTTTTCTGTTTATCATGACATTGCTTATTGGTCCAGTTGTGAGGATTTTTGTTTTCTTTATGTTGAGATGTAAGCCATACTGAAGGCTGTGGTCTTTGATCTTCATCAGTAAGTGCTTCAAGTCCCTTCACTTTCAGCAAGCAAGGTTGTGTCATCTGCATAACACAATTTGTTAAAGAGTCTTTGTCCAATCCTAATGCCCCATTCTTCTTCGTATAGTCCAGCTTCTCAGATTATTTGCTTAGCATACAGATTGAATAGGTATGGTGAAAGGGTACAACCCTGACACATACCCTTCCTAACTTTAAACCACACAGTATTCCGATTCTGTCCGAACAACTGCCTCTTGATCTATGTACAGGTTCCTCATGAGCACAAGTAAGTGTTCTGGAATTCCCGTTCTTCGCAACGTTATCCATAATTTGTTATGATCCACACAGTTGAATGCCTTTGCATGGTCAATAAAACACAGGTAAACATCTTTCTGGTATTCTCTCTGCTTTCAGCCAGGATCCATCTTACATCAGCAATGATATCTCTGGTTCCACGTCCTCTTCTAAATCTGGCTGGAATTTCCGGCAGTTCCCTGTCAATACACTACTGCAGCCACTTTTGAATGATCATCAGCAAAATTTTACATGTGTGATATTAATGATACTGTTTGATAATTTATGCATTCTGTTGGATCACTTTCTTGGTAATAGGCATAAATATGGATCTCTTCCAGTCGGTTGGCCAGGTAGCTGTCTTCCAAATTTCTTGGCATAGAGGGGGAGCACTTCCAGCAATGCATCCGTTTGTTGAAACATCTCAATTAACATTCCATCAATTCCTGGAGCCTTGTTTTTCACCAATGCCTTTAGTGCAGCTTGGACTTCCTCCTTCAGTACCATCAGTTCCTGATCATATGCTACCTCTTGAAATAGTTGAACGTCGACCAATTCTTTTTGGTATAATGACTCTGTGTATTCTTTCCATCTTCTTTTGATGCTTCCTGGATCATTTAATATTTTCCCCATAGAATCCTTCACTATTGCAACTCAAGGCTTGAATTTTTTCTTCAGTTCTTTCAGCTTGAGAAACACCAAACGTGTTCTTCCCTTTTGGTTTTCTATCTCCAGGTCTTTGCACATGTCATTATAATACTTTACTTTGTCTTCTCGAGCTGCACTTTGAAATCTTCTGTTCAGTTCTTTTACTTCATCATTTCTTCCTTTTGCTTTAGCTACTCGACATTCAAGGGCAAGTTTCAGAGTCTCTTCTGACATCCATTTTGGCCTTTTCTTTCTTTCCTGTCTTTTTAATAACCTTTTTCTTTCTTCATGTGTGATGTCCTTGATGTCATTCCACAATGTGTCTGGTCTTTGGTCATTAGTGTTCAATGCATCAAATCTATTCTTGAGATGGTCTCTAAATTCAAGTGGGATATACTCAAGATCGTACTTTGGCTCTTGTGGACTTGTTCTAATTTTCTTCAGTTTCAATTTGAACTTGCATATGAGCAGTTGATGGTCTGTTCCGCGGTCGGCCCCTAGCCTTGTTCTGACTAGTGATATTGAGTTTTTCCATGGTCTCTTTCCACAGATGTAGTCGATTTGATTCCTGTGTATTCCATCTGGTGAGGTCCACATGTATAGTTGCTATTTATGTTGGTGAAAAAGGTATTTGCAATGAAGAAGTCGTTGGTCATGCAAAATTCTATCATGCTGTCTCTGGTGTAGTTTCTATCACCAAGGCCATATTTTCCAGCTACCAATCCTTCTTTGTTTCCAACTTTCACGTTCCAATCACCAGTAATTATCCATGCATCCTGACTGCATGTTCAATCAGTTTCAGACTGCAGAAGCTGGTAAAAAAACTTCCAAAACTCTTCAAAAAATCAAGTTGAAATGCCAGACCTGCCTTGGTATACTGTAGAAGAAGGTATCCAAAGGCTTATGGAAATTGGCATATTAGAGTGGATTTATCAGGTTGGACCCACACACCCACTGATGGAGCGCTCAGAGGACACAGCTTTTACCACAGTGGTGAGGCGCAAATTTGTGAAAGGAGCCCCACCATCCTTGAGGACTGCTGTGATTGCTAGTTTTGTAAGTCAGTTCTGACAGTGGGTGCTGCCCTAACTGAATTAAGATACCTAACTTCAGTGGGGTTGACTGGACCCCTTGGTGGTAGAGGCCAAGTGGCAGCACTTAATTGACAGAGACAGGGTGGAAGTGATTACCATAAGGACAGCAGAGTCAAAGCAGTAATCAGAATATTCTGACTGGTATGAACTTACGGCATTGGCAACTTAGTCATGGTGACCCTGGGAGTGAAATACACAGGAAATCTACTAAATACTTACTTGATCTGTACAAGCAGAGAATTCTAGGTCAACTGAATGGCAGCCTAACTTGAATTACCAGAATTCCCATAATTGAGCCACAAACCCTTGAATGAAAGGGAAGCGATGTGTGCTACACTACCAAAAATTTATACTGTTAATCTTTCTCCCACCCTTCCCCAAAGGGACCTGCGGCCTTTTACAAGAGTGACTGTTCATTTGGGAAAAGGAAATAATCAGACTTCTTGGAGATTACTGGGCACTGGCTCTGAATTGACACTAATTCCAGGAGACCCAAAACATCATTGTGGCCCACCAGTCAGAGTAGGAGCATATTGAGGTCAGGTTATTAATGAAGTCTTAGCTCAAGTCCATCTCACAGTGGGTCCAGTGCATCCCCAAACCCATCCTGTAGTGATTTCCCCAGTTCCAGAATGCATAGTTGGAATAGACATACTCAGCAACCAGCAGAACCTCCCCACTGGATCCCTGACATGTGGAGTAAGGGCTATTAGGGTAGGAAAAGCCAAGTGGAAGTCATTAGAACTGCCCCTACCTAGGGAAATAGTAAACCAAAAGCAATACCACATTCCTGGAGGGATTGTAGAGATTAGTGCCACTAACATGGACTTGAAGGATGCAGGGGTTGTGATTCCCATCACATCCTCATTTAACTCACCTATTTGGCCTATGTAAAAGAGATGGATTTGGAGAATGCCAGTGGACGATTGTGAATTTAGCCAGGTGATGACTCCAGTTGCAGCTGCTGTTCCAGATGTGGTTTCATTGCTTGAGCAAATTAATACATCTCCTGGTACCTGGTATGCAGCTATTGATCTGGCCAAAGGCTTTTACTCAATCCTGGTTTCAAAGGATTTCCAGAAGCAGTTTGCCTTCAGTTGGTAAGACCAGCAATTCAACTTCACTGTCCTATCTCAGGGGTATATTAACTTTCCAGCCCCATGTCGTAATTTAGTCCACAGGGACCTTGATCAACATTCCCTTACACAAGACGTCATACTGGTCCATTACATTGATGACATTATGCTGACTGACCTAGTAGGGAAGAAGTATCAATGACTCTGGACTTATTGGTAAGACATTTGTGTGCTAGAGGGTTGGATATTAACCCGACAAAAATTCAGGTGCCTTCCACCTTAGTGAAATTTCTAGGGGTCTAGTGGTGTGGGGCATGTCAAGATATTCCTTCTAAAGTGAAGGATAAGTTGTTGCATCTGGCCCTTCTACAACTAAAAAGGATGCACAATGCCTGGTAGGCCTCTTTGGATTACAGAAGCAACATATCCCTCATTTGGGTGTGCTACTTTGGATTACAGAAGCAACATATCCTTCATTTGGGTGTGCTACTCCAGCCTATTTATCAAGCGACTAGTTTTGAGTGAGGCCCAGAAGAAGAAGAGGTTCTGCAACAGGTTCAGGCTGCCGTGCAACCAACTCTGCCACTTGGGCCATATGATCCGGCTGATCCAATGGTGCTTAAAGTGTCAGTGGAAGATAGAAATGTTGTTTGGAGTCTCTCGCAGGCCTTATTGGTGAATCACTGCACAGACCTTTAAGATTTGGAGCAAAGCTCTGCCATTCTCTGCAGATAACTACTCTCCTTTTAATAAACAGCTTTTGGCTTGTCACTGGGCCTTAGTAGAGACTGAAAACCTAACCATGGGACACCAAGTCACCATGCGGCCTGAGCTGTCCATCATGAAATGGGTGTTGTCTGACCCACAGAGTCATAAAGTCAGACGTGCACAGCAGCACACCATCATTAAATGGAAGATCGGGCTCCAGCAGGACCTGAAAGCACAAGTAAGTTACATGAGGAAGTGGCCCAAATGCCCGGGGTCTGTACTCCTGTCACATTACCTTTCCTCTCCCTATCCGCACCTCTGGCCTCATCAGGAGTTCCTTATGATCAGTTGACTGAGGAAGAGAAAACGCGTGCCTGGTTTACAGATGGTTCTGTGTGATATGCAGACACCACTCAAAAGTGGATGGCAGCAGCACTACAGTCCCTTTCTGGGAACTTACTGAAGGACAATGGTGAAAGGAAATCCTCCCAATCGGGAGAACTTCTAGCAGTGCACTTTTCTCGGAAGGAGAAATGGCCAGATGTGCGACTGTATATTGATTCATTGGCTAAGGCCAATGGTTTGGCTGGATGGTCAAGAACTTGGCAGGAACATGATTGGAAAATTGGTGACAAGGAGGTATGGGGGAGAGGTGTGTGGCTAGACCTCTCTGAATGGGCCAAAGAAGTAAAGATATTTGTGTCTCATGTGAATGCTCACCAAAGGATGACCTCAGCAGAGGAGGATTTTAACAAGTGAATAGGATGACGCGTTCTGTGGAAACCAGTTATCTTCTTTCCCTAGTCACTCCCATTATTGATCAATGGGCTCATGAACAAAGGGGTCATGGTGGCAGGGGTGTCGGTTATGCATGGGCTTAGCAACATGGACTTCCACTCACCAAGGCCGACTTGGCTACAGCCATTGCTGAGTACCCAATCTACCAGCAACAGAAACCAACATTTAGTCCCCAGTATGGCACCATTCCTTGGGGCAATCAGTAGGCAACCCGGTGGCAGGTTGATTACACTGAACTGCTTTCATCATGGAAAGGGCAGCGTTTTGTTCTCACTGGGGTAGATACCTACTCTTGATACGGATTTGCTTTTCTTGCCAAAATTATCATCTGTGGACTTACAGCATGCATTATCCACCATCATGTTATCTATACATCATTGCCTGGGATCAAGGGACTCACTTCACAGCAAAGGAAGTACAGCAATGGGCCCATACTCATGGAATTCACTGGTCTTACCATATTCCCCATTATCCTGAACCAGCTGGCTTGATAGAATGATGGAATGGCCTTCTAAAGACACAATTAAGGCACCAGCTAGTTGGCAATACCTTGGAGGGTTGGGGGCACTGTTCTCCAGGGGGCTGTATACACTCTAAACCAGAGTCCAATATATGGTGCTGTTTCTCCCATAGCCAGAATCCATGGTTTCAGGAATCAAGGGATGGAAATGGGAGTGACACTGCTCATTATTACCCCTATGACCCATTCACAAAAGTTTTGCTTCCCATTCCCTTGACAGGTCTAGAGGTCTAGAGATCTTAGTTCCAAAGGGAGGAATGCTCCCACTGGGAGATACAACACTGACCCAACTGAACTGGAAGTTAAGAATGCCACCTGGCCACTTTGGGCTCTCATGCTGCTGGATCAACAAGCAAAGAAGGGAGTTATCATATTGACTAGTGTGATTGATCCTGATTACCAAGGGGAAATTGGATTTCTATTACGTAATGGAAGTAAAGAAGAGTATGTCTGGAATACAGGAGATCCCTTAGGGCATCTCTTAGTACTACCATGCCCTGTGATTAAAGTCGATGGAAAACTACAGCAACACAATTCCGACATGACTATTAATGACCTAGATCCTTCAGTAATGAAGGTTTTAGTCACCCCACCAGCAAGGAACTACGACCAGCTGAGATGCTTGCTGAGGGCAAAGGGAGTAGGGAATCGGTGATGGAAGAAGGTAGTTCTAAATACCAATTACAGCCACATGACCAGTTGCAGAAACAAGGACTGTAATTTTTATATTTCTTCCTTGTTTTAGTACATATGTTTGTGTGCATATATATATATAAGTGGACATAAAAGCAATATTTGCTATATATATGTATATATATGTTTTCTTTTCTTCCTTCTCTTGTCCCATTTCTTATAAAATATAAGATATAAATGGGGCTAGTGCATTTTCAGCTGTATGCATGTTAGCTGTATCATGTTAGGGTACAAATATAACTTTATAATTATTTTTATGTAGAGATTATGCATGGTTTAAAGAGATGTGTACAGGTGCCAAGTTGTCAAGGGGTGGACTGGGATGGTTAATGTTATGTGTCATCTTGGCTAGGCTATGATTTTCAGTGGTGTGGCAGACATTAGACTGATTCCTCTTCCATAATATAATATAATCACCTCCATGAGGAGATCTGCTATAAGCAGCCAATAAGTTAAAAAGGGAGTTTCCTTGGGGGTGTGGCCTACCTGCAGTATATAAATGAATGTTCCAGCAAGGCTCATTCTTGCTCTGGATCCTGCATCCAGCTCATCATCTGACCTCCTGTTCTTGGGACATGAGCCAACAGTCTGCTGCCTGACCTGCAGATTTTGGGATTTGCCAGATCCTGCAACCCCATGAGCCAGCAGCCTGCCATCTGACTTGCTGATTTTGTTGGCCCCTGCAACCACATGAGTCAGGAGAAGCCTCCAGCCTAATGCCTGACCCATGGATTTTGGGATTTGTCAGCCTCCACAACTGTGTGAGCCACTTCCTTAAATCTCTCTATGTCTGTATGTTTCACTGGTTTTGGTTCTCTAGAGAACCTAGCCTAAGACATTGCCCAAACAAAATGCCTTGCCTAAGTAAAAGAAATGGTGTCTGTCAGGCATGGTTAGTATAAAGGTATTTTCCTACCTCATGCTTTTTAAACACATAATATGAAAATCAACTTTACTGAAAGTAAAATTCAGTCAGTATTACAACATGCAGAATACCACTATTAATATTTAAGCAAACATCTTTCCAGCTATTTATTTATGCAAAATATACAAACAAAAAATTTTACAAAAAAAAATCATATACATAGTTTCATAGCCATTTTTCACTCCACAGTACATTATAGGCATCATTCAAAATTTGTAGTTCTTAAAACCACATAGTATCTATTTATTTAATTTGTCTTTGTTGTGTATTTCAGGTTTTTGGTTGTTTTTTTTTTTTCTAATTCTTCACTATTATGAACAACACTGCAACAAGCTTAACGCATTTTCAGGACACCATTTTGCAATTCTCTTATAAGTTGAAAACATGCATCCTCAGTTTCAGGAAACATCTTTCTCTGAGTGTATCTTTCCTGAGAAATACTCCAGTCATTCAAAGTGAGGTCTAGTTTATAAGGGTAGCACAACTTCTGGCCACCCTCGGCTGTGACTGATGGGGCAAATTTCTTGTAAAGCACTTGGAGTTCCATCCATCAGATGCTTTTGAGCCCATATGATAGAGGGAAAAGGCCATAGACCTAGAATCAGGCAAAGTTGTTTGGGTTTGTTTTTTTTAAGCACCTTTTTAATCAGCATGTAGCATATATACAGAAATATACACAAATTATAAATACATATCTCAATGAATTTTCACAAAATAAATACACTGTGTAACCAGACCTGGGGATTTTCTTCTCCTTTTCATGCTTCTGTTTTATTCACTATGTAATATTAGACAAATCATTTCTCTGAATCTATGAAATAAGCATAGTAATGCTTCAAAAAATGTATTTGGGAAGATTAAATGAGATGATGTATACAAAGCATCTAGCACACAGTAGGATCAATAAATGCTAGTTTTCTCCCTACCTCTCCCCACAATAGGGAATTATGTCCTGGCCATATCCCAACCAGCTCCTCCTCTTTTTCAGCCCAGTGCCACCAAGAGCCTGGACCTCCTTCCCCAGACTGCTTGAATTAAGAGCCTCTGTGTGGTAAAATGAGTTTTTAATAATGTTTAAGGGGAATACAATCACATCAAGGATGCTAATTTAGAACCAGGAAAGTATTAACTACTAAGAGATAAAGAGGCTCATCTCCATTAAGAAAAGTAGGTTGATAGAATGGTTCACAAGTTTAATTTCACTACTTGCTAAGTATGAGTACAAATACAATGGAAATGAAGCCCCCTGGGGTTTCACCAGGGCACTCACGTGTGCCAGGCGCACTCTCAGCAGCTAAAAGTGTTACATCTTCAAGTATAAAACTCTACTTTTATTCAAAAGGCCAAAATTTCAAGGATTATGGATAGCACTGACTGAAATGGAACTGTTATTTATTGCCCTTTCTGCTGAAGCAATAATACAACTGCCAGATGTGGTACCCAAGGGCCCAAATGAGAGTCAGCAAGACCCAACACTTCCACAATCCTATGTAACCCGCAAGGTCTCAACCATCACTCAGGGACTACTCTCTGAAGAATAATTTAGTCATGTGGTAAACAGATTGCCAAATGCTGATAACCACAAAAGCAAATACACAGCACAATAATATGAGCAGCTACTATGGTCTGAATCTTTTACTTGCCAGGCTCTGTATTATATAAGTCCTTTAAACACATTAAGTCCTTGGGTGGTGCAAAAGGTTAAGTGCTCAGTTGCTAACCAAAAGGTTGCCAGTTTGAGTCCACCCAGAGGTGCCCTGGAAGAAAAGCCTGGCTATCTACTTCTGGAAAAATCAACCATTGAAAACTCTATGAGCACAGTTCTACTCTGACACACACGGGGTCACCAGGAGTTGGAACTGACTCAGTGGCAGCTGGGTTTACACACATTCTCCTATTTTTCCTCATAACAGGTCTTTGTGGTGGTTTCATTATCCCTGTTTTTCAGATGAAGAAATTGAGGCTTAGATTAAGTAACCTGTCCAAGATGACACAGCAGAGAGATGAGTTAGGAATCAAGCCTGGGCAAAAGGAGAGATAACTTAAGATTTAAGCCTTGGTCTGATTGACTCAGAAGTCTTTGTCTCTAAAGATCACAAGGCCAAAAAACTTGTCTTTGTCTCCACTGATGCTTGCATACAAAGCATTACACATTTTCCCTGGTGTCTACAGCAACTTTAAAAAAGAATCAATCCCTTTTGGGTGGAAGAGCAGCCTGATAGTAAAGAAAGGAAAAAATTCTTGAACCAAAAGACTGCCCGGATGAAAAGTTTTCTTGCTAGAATTTTTCCAGTTATTTTGCTTTTAATTAACAGATAATTAATTTGAAGACAGGGAAACAATGTTATTGAAGTGGTTTTTGTTGTTTATATTAATTTTCTCCATTTCTTTGAATATCTTTAATTTCAAAATTGAGACAGAGGCATCTTAGCATAACTACCACTCCATCTGAAGCCAAGAAGCCATGGAAATTTCATATGGAAATTTTAATAATCCCCTTATCTCCAAAGCCAATTATTTTTCTTTCCTGCTTGGAACCAGCCCACCCCATTTGACTTCCAGCCATGAGCCTGGAGGTTGGTTGGAAAGCTGTAATGAGCTGAGGCTGCCAGGATGTCAGGTTCCATTGTGTGTGTGTGTCACTACCGATCAGAGTGATAAAACAAAGATTAGCTTCATCCCTATCACTATAAATGAATGTGATTTTATGACAGCATTGTAGCTTTCATCATTTATTAAAAAGGAAAGGAAAAGATGTAAAGGGGCCTACACAATATTAAAAAAAAAATACGCTTGCTTCCTGAAGTCAGCAGTGGATTATAATTTTACATTGTTTAGGCTGCTGTGAGATAAAGGCCTTATTAATGTAAACTTCAATCCAAGGAGAACTATGCTTTGCTGCACCATATTTTGGAGGACATAACATAAATGGTTCTCTCCAAATCTAATTCACTCACAGCTGAAAAAAAATACAGACAAAAGGTCAGTTTGGGAAACTATAAAATATAGAGCCATTTAACATGCAAGTGAATCAATTATTCAATTAATTGGAGATTATCTGGAAGTTAGATGTAATATAACACTTCAAGGACATCTGGAATAGATCTCTCTCTCTCTCTTTCTCTCTCTCTCTCACACACACACACACACATGCACCACACACACACACAAAGGATTTAACCAGTAGTCCTTGAGGTTTGTGAATACTATGTGTATACGAGTTTAAATCAATTGGTTTGTAATAGTTCAGCCCCAAGTTCTTACAAAACAAGAAACTAGCTGTTTCTTCCCAGAACCTTCGACCTGTACAATGTGACTGAAAAGTACCTGGGAAGACAGTTAGCAAAGTTTCCTGTTTGTCTTCATTTTTTAACTCTTCTCCTCTTTCCCAACACACATACATAAAACATCACGCCTGTCATATAATGTGCTTTCTCTAATTTGCCAAAATGTTTTTATGTTTGTCTTTCACCTGAGGTAATTTCTTAAATCAATCATGTGTTGCTTTACGTCCACGATACATTCTGTGAAACAGGACATTATGTGATGTGGACGTTGTGCAAACTTGCCTAAGTTGCGAGCAATAGCATTTACTGATTTTCCACCTTCATGTTGTATAACCTTCTGTTTCACTTCCAAATCAACATCTCCTTTGCCTCTTGCTGCTGCTGTCACTAGCACTGGTTTTGCAGTGTTTGGGAGCCATGATGCACTTCACAGTAATATCTTTAAAAGAAAATTAAACAGAGAAATAACGCTACAACACTCGAGACGTGTGAGACACAAGATTGGATGCTGCTGCCTAGGAGTCGAAGCACACACTGTTATATGGTAAACTTTTTATTTGTAAGAAGGGAAAGTTCACATAAAAATAACAGTAGAAATTACAGTATAGTACATACATAAGCCAGTAACATAGGCATTATGACTATTAAGACATATGAATTATAGGTTGTATATGCACTATACCATTATATGCCTGGCTGTGCAACAGCTTTGTACACAAGAGACATGAGATATATGTGTTGCATGCAGGAAGCTGTTACATTCCCTCCCTCTGGTTATGGCCCCTATACATCCTATTCTCCAATCAGGATTTCTGCACTCTATTATAACCTTATGGGACCACGGATGTATATGTGGTCAGACGTTGCCTGAATGGATGTTATGTGGTGCATGACTGTATATCTAGATATTATTCTTAAAGATGCAGAACTACTCTGTCCCTCAGAGATCAGTATTTTCCCTAATGCTCCAGCACATTGAGGAAGTGGATCCCTGCCTGCAGTAGCAACGATGACCATCTCTACTATGAACTATCTTAACCCATGGGGAAATCAAAACCTGCTGTTTTGCTTATTATGTCTGGAACTAAAAGCTGGTCCCAAAAATGTCTTTGGATTTCTGCAAGCCATTTGGAAGTCAATTTTTATCTCCTCCCACAGCACTCCTCTTGCAAATGTTGCACTGGCAAGAGGAACAGGCTGCTCATCTCGGTCCCTTTGGTGTGAAGTTGCTGCCCAACTGGCAAAGAATGTGGTCTGAGCAGCCAACCTCCTATTCCACAGCATGAAAAGGTTACAGCCATAAGACTGGAGTCAATGGCTTTGGAGAGACATGTTCCAGGCTCAGCAAGGTTCCAGAGGGCATTCCCTTCTGGGCCACATACTGCTCTCCTCTCTTTCCTATGAACTTTTCCTCTTACCCTTCCCCAAGATGGAAGACAATGCCAAAAATACTCCTGCAGTTGCAATATACTTAAGTGTGAAAGGCAAAGGGTGCAGAGAGAATGAAGTTGTGAACTTTACCTTCTCTGACGTGCTCTACACCAAACCCATGAGCTTCTACTACAAAACCAGCTCACCTTCCAATCACCTATCTCCATTAGTGACAGTTACCATTATCTGAACTGATTTCTCCTGATCTTTGTCCCTTTTATCTAATCGGTCACTGCTCTGTCCCTTCCTCCTTGGACATGTCTGTCCTTTCCCTCTATTCCTATTACAAGCAGCCCAATTTGAGCTCTCCTCAGCTCACAGCTAGATTACTGAAATGGACTTTATTGAAGGGTCCAATGAGGGAAATAAAAACCACTCCAAATGTTTAAAACAGAAGGAATTCAATACAGGGGATTGAATATATAGGTGCTGGAGGGCTGAGAATTCAACAGATGACAATGAGGCTACCCAGAGATTAGCAGCAGCAAGTAGCCACTCTCACCCCTGGTCTGGAAAGACAAACAGAGGAGGTGGTGTTACCAGCACCCAAGGTTCAGAGTCATGGAAGAAGCTGAAACCACAGTGAGTCTATCATGTAGAAGCTAGAGCCACAAAGTAAACACAGCTGCTGTATTCCCCTATCTCCCACCAGTGTCTCCCATTGACTAAATCTAGCTGATTTAGACAGAGCTGGGAAATTAGCCTGCAAAGGTTGCCCCACACACACAGAAAAAGCTTGGAGGGGGGAAACAAGGAATGAATTAGATAGCAAGAATGCGAAGGACCAGCTCCTTAGTTAAATACACTTCATTCTATTTACAATATCACAATCAATAGCTGTTATTCTTATTTCACTTATCAGGAAACTAAGGCACAAGACTACCATGACTGAGGTCAAATGATGGAGCCAAGGTTTGAACACTGCTCTCTCTGACTGCAAGCCTCATGTTCTTCCCAAGCCTCCACTGCCTGCTCTTGCCAGTTGCTGTTCACATTTATACCAGATAGGGATATAGTACTTATTACATCTAACTGATGCATAGAGAGACGAGAACTCTAATCTTGAAGGTTCCATCTTCTCCCAAGCTAGGAAGAAGAGTGAAGACCTCATCTTATTTTAGAGGAGATGTTTGCACTGGTCAGCCCTTTCTCACCTCCCAGACCAAGGTCCAGAACATGGAGGGATTGATCAATAGGGCCTATTTACCTGGAAAAAGTGAATACTTTCTGGGTGAGATTTTAGAAGGAACCGGAAAGGCCCTACATTCCAAAATAGTACTCCATCTTTTCATTCAATTGTTTATTTAACGATTACTTACAAATGCTGGAATATACATATTCAATGATATCCAATAAGGGAGGATTAATATTTTTTTTTTTTTAATGCTCATCAAAAGAGAGGATGAGTTTTAAAAGGCTGAAGAACTTGTTGGTGCTAAAATTCAGTTAGCACCCGAAGTTAAGTTAGTTAGCTTAAGGCAGTGGTTTTTTAAATTATTTTCTACCTAAATAGTCAATACCAGAAAGGCAGAGTGAGATCCTACCTCTAGAGTCTGCAGACTGCCAGAGACCACAGAGTCCTAACTTTATGATATCTTACCTTAAAAAAAAAATTTAAATTTTGCATCATACTCTAAATAATTCCATGTGAATTTTAATATAAAAATAATGACTTTTTTTTCAAAAAAGGTTCCAGCAGAAGCGATTTTTCAGGATAATGTGCCATGGTAACACACCTAAATTTGGGGATCTTGGGCACAAAGCTCCCCATCCCTGTTAAATTTTAAACAAACCTGGAGAAGAGTAGTCTCTTTAAGCTGCTGTTGGGGTGTGTGTGTGTGTGTGTGTTGTTTTGTTGTTTTCTTCCTTTATATGAATGCAGTTGGAAGTCTTTCCTAAGAACAGGTTTGAAGAGTAGAAAAAGAAGAGATGTTGAGAGACTCAGCTTAACTGTGAAGCTGGGAAGCAGCCACCATTAACAAATGGAAAAGGTGCAAAATAGAGACGTCAGGGCCTTAAAGAATACACCTTACCCACTTTACTCTTGTAGAAAAGCTTGGGCAGACAATTTGTGGTAGAGTGAAAAATGTAATTCTCTCTCTCCAAATTGCACAGACCATGCCTTTTGGGCACTAGGAACCCCAGAAAATATTACATATTCTTAAAGTGTAAACAAGAATACAAAGTTTTGAGTAGAAAATTTATTATTTGTAATTTTCTTCTAATAATGTAAGTGGTGACATCAATAAACTATAGGTGCATGTTTGTCGTTACCATTAAATATAAAGTTGTAAGATGGTAACATTGGGGGAAGGGAGGTAAAGAGTACACAGAAACTATACTATCTTTGTAACTTCTCTATTAATCTAAAATTATTGCAAAATATAAAGTTTATTTTTTTAAAAAATCCATTGCATGCTTAAAGTCTCCATTGAATCTACGGAATGTTTTTCCAGAAATATGGAAAACCTCTGTCTGTACCTTTTGTTATCCATTTTTCAGTACCCTCTCTAGTGTCTGTTTTCACAGCTTTCTTGTCCTCCTCTTCATACACTTGGATTTCATTTTGTGTTCAAGTCATTAAAAGCCAGAAATTTGAATTTGAAAAAGACCAAACTCACTCAGTTTAATTGCCACTTCCTACATTGTGGCTGTACCATGTCAAAGTGTTTCCCCTTCAAATACTCATACTGCACACCACTTTCAAATATGACTATTTGCATTAAAAAAAATTCAGAAAAATAAAAAGCAGCTCACAAAGGTGTTGACTGGATAACAAACTGCTTAACCTAGGATTTTAGAGGCCTCTATAAAGAGATGGAGCCCTGGTGGCACAGTGATTAAGAGCTACTGCTACTAACCAAAAGGTTGGCAGTTCAAATCCACCAACCAGTCCTTGGAAACCCTATGGGGCAGTTCCACTCTGTCCTATGGGGTCACCATGAGTCGGAATTGACTCAACAGCAATGGTTTGTTGTTGTAGTTATTTTTATAAAGAGATAGTTGCCAGATAGTTTTTAACATATGAGAGAAAATAAAAAGAAAAGGAGAAGTGAAGGAGAGCAAAGTATTATAAGAAGACAGGAGAAAAGGTAGAGAGAAGAATTTTTAATTCCAGGTAATTGCCCATCAGTCAAAATGGTCAACTGAAAAATAGCAGGTGTATGTAGGTTTTTTTTAACTTAAATGTCACCCCCTATGCCAAAGGAGTATTATGAGACTAACATGTTAAAACCCTTTTCGTTTCATACATCAGAAAACAATCTTTCAGTATTCAGTTTTGAACTCTATCTTATGTGTTTTCTTATCTTGTTTTTATTATTCCCAAGGTTCCCAAAACAACACCTTTAGTAGATCATCATCATTTTATACACTCAAATAGGAGACGTCTTTCTTTTATTTTTTTTTCTTCTCTTTTCTTTCTGTCCACCTCCCTCGATGTGAGGTGAAAGGGTTAAAAGATCTTCAAGCATGTTAGTCATGTTATTGGATACTGAAGAGAATTACTTTTACTTTTACAGTAAGTCTATTTTTCTCAAGTCTCTTATTTCTTCCAAGTATCACCTACCACAGTCTATATACAACAACCCCCACAAAGAAAAAAGGAAAAGCAAAACAAAACAGGCCTTGGCAAACAGAAGACCTTGAATACTAAGCCAGAACAATGTCCATGCCTCAACCAGGCGACTGTGAGCCAGAACCCTTTCCACGTCAGAGGGGACACTACAGGAGGCAAACTTTCAAGTCAAGTCACAAAACCTTATCTCCTCACCCCTCCCTAACCAGCCAGCCTGCAGAGGCCGCACTTGTCCATGGTGCTGGCCCGTTCATCCTTGCCAAGGCCCTTCTCACAGTTTTCACACATGCTAGTCCAGGATGCAGAGGCTGATGGATGTGCCCATCAACTCTTCATATTCACCAGCCTTTTATATACAAAATGGCAGGTTTTCTTGGCATCCTCTTGCTCTCTTCCCTGCAGAATCTTTCAGCCTCTCAATCCATCATCACTGGCACAGGCCTGCCCAGTTAAATCACTCAAAGGAAGGTGCCATCTATTAGTATTGTTGGAGTCAGGGACTATGTGACCACCACGCAGGAGTAAGCTTCAGGTGCCAAGTTTCCCTCAAAAGTCTTGAAAGATGCTGTGATTTACAGCAGTCCTAATGAGCTGGGGAGTTCTGGACCTATAGACACCTGCTGTTTCTGCAGCCTCTGCCAGCTCCACTGCCATGCCCTAGGGAATTGGACAGCACTCCAGCCACTTAGAAGAATTTATGGTTAAACTACTTTGAAAAACTTGCTCTGCCATTCACCTGTAGGTAACACCTCATTAAGAAGACAACATTCATTTGGAAAGTCCATTTGGGGAAATGACAGAAGGCATCCTATCTTTGCTTTTTTCTTTTCTTTCTTTCTCTCTGTGACTGTTCACAACAGGAGAGATTCCCGATTAGCTCTATAGTAAAATGAAATCAAGAGGTAATTTTATGTATCTATTTATTATCTAAACCCTATATTCTTCTATAAAAGGCTTAGAGCAGAAGATCAGGAGGCTACAAGTGCTGCCTATTAGGAGAGAGAGTTTATGATGTATTTTAATCACTTGATGTTCTTTCCGCCTGAAGAGGAATGGGATTTGTCATCAGTTACAACTGGGAGGAGAGTTAAACAATTCCAAACCACGTAGATTCGTGCACAGAAGCTGACCTCTCTATTCTGTACTCCAGAAGATGCTTCTGAGTATTAACCACTCAAGCCCAGAATGTAATGGAATCACAGAAACCAAGTTGACCAAAATCATGCCTTAGATCCTTTATGTTCCACCACCTACCCACTGCCACATCTCCCTACTCAACTAGTCTACTAAACTCTAGGCAAGAACTATTTGCTCCAGCAGGTTATTTCTCAGAAGTCATGCTCATTCTAATCCTGGAGTCACCATCTTGTTTCTCTACCATGCCAACTTCATACTTTCCTCAGAAACTGAGATCAAGTCCATTGTTCTCTACAAAGTGTTTACCAGCCAATCCAAGCCACCACATTGATCCCTCCTTTTTTTCAATTCCTATGGCATTTCAGAGTTAGTAGCAATGGTGGTTCAGTGGTAGAATTCTCACCTTCCATGTGAGAATTCTTAACCAATGTTCAATTCTTTCATGTTGAATTCTTAGATAGTGCACCTCATGTACAACCACCACCTGTTTGTCAGTGGAGGCTTGAGTGTTGTTATACTGCTGAATAGGTTTCAGCAGAGCTTCCAGAGTAAGATGAACTAGGCAGAAAGGTCTAGCAATCTACTTCCTAAAATCATCCAAAAGAAACCCAATGGATCATAATGGTCCAATCTACAACTGATCATGGGGATTATGCAGGACCTGGTAGTATTTTATTCCATTGTCATGGGGTTGCCATGAGTCAGGAACCAATTCGATGGCAGCTAACAACAACAACAATAGTGTGGTAAAAATGGTTGTATTACAGAAGTTTCTTCATCTTCCACCACTCACATGGAAGAGTTATGTAAGGAGAGTAGTTCCCCACTCACTGATGGTAACCTGTCTTCCATGTGACAGCCATTTTCATATAGAACAGGAATATTCCACTGTTTAAAGTCTGGGACTTGTTTACTAATAAAAAAAAAAAAGATACAAAACTAAATGTAAATGAAACAAACTACAGATACATCATCTCACATTGCTTAGTCTCGATTGCATGTAAGTTCACACCAATTTACAATGGCTTCTACTGCCCCTTCCAAGTTCACTCTTTTCCATACATATGTCCATTTGTGTGTCAGTTATTTCTCTAAGCTCTGTTAGTCCTTGAAGATAGAAATCCATTATGTTTTGATCCCAAGTCTCCCCATCTAGGTCCTGATTAAAATTACTTTTGTAAACAACTGTGGTAGAATCTCTGTATATTGTTCACAGAATTGTTCTGAAATAATTACCTTTTTCCTAGCCCATACTCAAGAATGCCTAGTACAACATCCTTTCTGATCCCACAGTTTATATAAAAGCCCCAGACTGCTTTAGTACCATGGCTAATTAGATCCAACCATGTAATTGTGTGACAAAAAGTCAATGCCCACATTTTCAAGTCATAAAGTAAAAAATTATCCTAATATATTAGTACACTAACACTGTAATTTTGAGGACCCTAGCTCTGACCACACTGAAATGACTTCCAATTCACATATATTTATGATATAGAATGTACGATTTTTTTTCTACTATCACACAATTTAGCCTTTGATTGTAAAAAGTCGTATTTTTCTCTGGTTATTTCATTTACATATGTCTTATCTGAAAAGGTCTCCAAGAAGGGAGCATGTTTCTTATTTCTTTTATATCTCCCTTAGCATCTTGGTAATTTGATTTGACAATTCATATTGACACATAAACAGTAATACCCTATCAGGTTTAGCAAATACTATACGAAAAAAAGTTTGACTTAAACCAGGAGTTAACAAATTTTTTCAGTAAAGAGCCAGATAGTCAATATTTCAGGTCGAATATTTGTGGTCCATACAGCCTCTGTGGCAACTACTCAACTCTGCCATTATAACATGAGAGCAGCCATAAACAATACAAAAATAAATGAATATGGCTGTGTTCCCATAAAACCTTCTTTACAAAAACAGGCGATAGACTAGATTAGGCCAGCCAGTCATAGACTGCCAACCCCGACTTAAACTATGAAAACATCCAAAGAGACAAATAATATACTACTCTTATACCACTCTCCATTTTAATTCCAATTCAACTCAACAAGCAGTTTTTGACTACTCATTAAATTAAAATTATGAAGGTGAGATATATACACCTCAATGAAGCTCTCCACCAAATTAAATGATTCATTTATACACTGGTAGGGCTTACTTCCAAGATTTTTCTGCCCGCTTTGCTCCTCATCCCATCCCTGAGTATTTTACACCAGAAATAATTGCACATAAACTCAAAAAGGCAATTATATACCACTAGTGACAATTTTCTGTTGTTTTAATGTTTCATATGAGTCCAAAGAAATCAATTCCTGAGTAAATGTCTATTTGTTAAAGATTAACATTTGAGTCCTTAGCTGACCTATTGAGATATAGCATTTAAAATTCATTACCCCAGAAAAAATGTCCACAAATGTCTGCCCCCTTCTCTCTCACTCCTGGTTACTTCTCAAGTACTTATAATAAACGTAAATTAGTGCAAAGTAGATATTTATTTTACCATCAATTCCAAAATGGAAATTCTATAAAGCAAGATGAACAAGCAAGCCAAATATTTTCAAACAGTTAAAATAACAGTGAAAATACTCTATGTAATAAATTAGGGCAATATATACAAATTACAAGCAGTTTAACTTTCCACCTAAAATAATACAATGTATTTCCAATTATCTACACTCCTGTGATTCATAAGGCTCAGAAAACCCAAATATTAAATAAAACGAATAAACACTGGAAGATTAAAGCAAATAGGACTTGGATACCAT
Source organism: Dugong dugon (assembly GCA_030035585.1). Classification (NCBI taxonomy): domain Eukaryota; kingdom Metazoa; phylum Chordata; class Mammalia; order Sirenia; family Dugongidae; genus Dugong; species Dugong dugon. The sequence continues at coordinate 160,511,254 of CM057461.1, read as the reverse complement.
CAGTTGATTCACTCTAATGGACACTTGGTTTCCCTTAGAAAATATAATATAAAACATCAAATACAAATGTTAAAAGGAAAATAATCTGACAACATAAATAGACATCACCCAAAAATAATTCCTACATTTTAGGCTGTAAGTAAATAATCATAATCAAGGATAAAACTAAGTTTTTCTCTACTTGGAGTTAATCCTGAAAAGACCATAGTATAGATTATAATAAAAAACTATTCTCTATCTTTTAAAGGTTAGGGGTAATGAAGACTTTGCTCACTGCAACCACATTTCTTTGATAGAAAGTTAGTGGATGTCACAAATGAGTCAGCCTTTTGATCTACAGAAATTAAGTTTTCTGCTAACTCTTATGTTGCATGCTAACTTCTTCTAACACCTTTTCTTGCTGATTTTACAGAGGTAGCCTCAGTTTCCAGGAAATGAAACTAAAATTAGAAGTTTACTGGCCCACTGAAATAGGAAACAGAAGTATGTTTAATACGATTCCTGTTACAGAAAAAAAAAAGTCTCTTTCCTCACCAAAAACATGCTAAGGATGCTTAGCTCCAGGAAGCTGGGATTAAGAGCAATTTTTATTTCTTTTCTTCTTTTCTCTGTTTTGCAAATTTTCTACCATGCTAATGACTCACATTTAAAGTCAAGGAAAATAAGAATTTCCTACTAAAGTCCTTGATTTGCATCTTTTTTTTTTTTTTATTCCTTATGTTCTATGAGTAGTTTTCACATAATAAAACTGGTACTATAACATATGTGTGAAAATCAGTCTCAATATACATAAATTGTCCTTCTATAAATTAATATAAACTTGGGTTTCACAGGATTCCTCCTGAGTTGAAAGCAAAATTCTTTACATAGTTCAGTTACAGTGTGGAAGTATCACCAGCTTAGGAAATCATGCAGCAAGCCATCTGCCATCTCATTAAAGTAGTATTCTTTTTAAGGAACATTTTTAAAATTGTGCTTTGTAGAGGTCACTAGGAAACACCATTGTGAATGCATGGCAGGTTTCAACAACACTGAAAGAAACCCAAGGCTGAGTCCAGAATGAGTATGGCTGACTATGTGCAAGGGCACAGGACTGGAACCTGGATAGCTTTTATTCCACATTTAAGAAGTCATCAAAGTGAGACAAAACTCATTAGATTTGTGTCTAATTTATACTCAGTCTAAATTGTGTCTCTAAGTAAATAATGCACCAATATATTTTGAATATGCCATGTAATTTCATCCAAGTTCTTCTCAAAAATATATGCAGGCTCTTCTGGGCAACATGGCACTACAGTCAGAAGCACCACAAAGTCCCTCCACAGCAAAGATCAGAAAAACTAAGTCAAACAGAGTCACATGTCAATCCTGAAACCCTAAGCATCAAATGAACAGATAAAGAACTCAACCAAGCACCGAATGGAATAAGAAACTGACCGAGAACAGAGAGTGAGGAGTGAGGTCCCCTATCAGCTACAGCAGCACGGATCTGCCATCTTGGATTCCTATTGGAGATCAGCGAATGGAGATACGAGAAAGCAGCTTCACGAAGTTTCCAGCAGGAGACAGAGCAATTGGTAACCAGCGATATACCCTTTCCCACCCCCTACCCTTCTTCACCCCCACTTAGCCTCTGCTTCATGTAGCTACTGTCTCTTGGCTGGGAAGCACCAGCTTTACCCCAGTGTCACTTGGATTCCACCTACCCAGCTCCCTGAGTGTCTTCTGTTGGCTCCTGGTGTTGCTTTTTTTCACTTCTTTAGATTTCTTCCTTATCTCTCACCACCTCCCCCTCCTTTCTCTCAAATACCTGGCTCCATGTGCCATCCTTCCTTCTTCCTGAAAGTCTGCAAAACTCCGCTCGACTGTGAAACTGCTTCCTGGCCCATGCCACCATGCTGGTGGGACCCCTGGGGTTTTCTGACTGTTTGTTTGTTTGCTCTGATTTATTCTGTTTTGATTTGTTTGTTTGTTTTCTTTTTCTTTTCTCAGCTTGGGAGCCCCTTCTAGCCGGGCAGTACCATGCAGCTTGGAAGCTACTCCCTTACTCTGCACAGATGCACAGGGACTTCCCTGGAGGCATTTCTTTTGTCTTGTTTTTTTTCCTTCTTTTTTTTTTGGTTGTTTCTTTGTTTTGTTTTCTTCTTTCTCTTATTCCCTTTTTGTCTTTCTTCATTTCCAGTTTCTCAATTTACTCATCTTTTTCTTTTACCCTTTTTCTTTCTTTTTTCATTTTTGTTTTTCTCCCTTTCTCAGTCTCTCATCTCTCCACTCCAATAGCAAGCTCCCTTAGCACTCTTTTTTGTTTGTTTGTTTTTGGCTCCGTTCCTCTCTCCTCTTTCCCATACCCATCTTAGCTCCACACATCACAATCTACCCCCTCCTTTCTGCCTACCTGCACCATATGCTGAACATCACACTCCCAAGCAGCACAGGCCTGGCCAACTGGAACCTGCCCTGCACTGATTCCCGGTCCACACTGTCAGCCCTGGTACATGCCACAAACAATCCATCCCAGCAACTCTCCTTCAGCTGGACCTGCCCTGCTGTACCATACCTGAGTGACCCTGCCCATTGGAGAAGAGGGTGAAAAGTGTCATGCCCACAGATGAGCAAACAACAAAGAACACATAGCCCACCTGCTCAGACATAACCAAATAAAACAAAAAGCAGGATGAAACAAACAAATCTACAATCAATAAACAAGGAAAATAACCACTGAATGCCCCGAAGACAGAAGACAGTATCAAAATATTTACAAAAACAGGACACGATGGTTCCAGTAGGCATCCAAAATAAAACACCAGATGACTTTCCAGTAGAAGAAAAGGCACTAGACCTAACTGATAGGGAATTCAAATTTTTAATATTCAGAATTATCTAAGAGTTGAAGCAAAAAGCAGACAAAAATGAGGAAAAAGTAGACAAATTCATGGAAAATACAGACAAAAAAATGGAAGAATTCAAGAAAATAATACAAGAACAAAATGCTAACATAAATTCACAACTATAAATCATACAAAAACAACAATTAGAAATCCAAAAGATGAACAACAATATTTCAGAAATGGACAGCGTCACAGAAGGGCTGAGGAGCAGGTTTGAAACGATGGAAGATAGGATCTGTGAAATTGAAGACAAACACTTGGATACAACTCTGTTTGAGGAAACATCAGAAAAAAGAATGAAGAAAAATGAAGAAACCCTGAGAATTATGTCGGATATAATCAAAAGCAAAACTCTGTGTGTGATCAGAGTTCCAGAACAGGAGGAGAAAACAAAAAACACAGAGAGGATAACTGAAGAATTGCTGACAGGAAACTTCCCCAGTATCATGAAAGATGAAAAGCTGACCATCCAAGAAGCTCAGCGAACCCCAAATAGGATAGACCCCAAAAGAAAATCACCAAGGCATACCATAATTACACTTGCTAAAACCAAAGACAAACAAAGAATCCTGAGAGCAGCTCAAGAAAAACAAAAAGTCACATATAGAGGAGAAACAATAAGACTAAGCTCGGATTATTCGGCAGAAACCATACAGGCAAGAGGGCAATGGAATGACATATATAAAACCTTGAAAGAAAAAAACTGCCAGCCAAGAATAGTACATCCTATAAAACTCTCATTCAAATATGATGGTGAAATTAGGTCATTTCCAGATAAACTGAAATTAAGGGACTATGTAAAAACCAAACCAAACTTACAAGACTTATTAAAGGAAGTTCTTTGATCTGAGAAGAAACAATATCATACCACAGGCTGAATATAGGACCCAGGATCGTACTAGCCAGATACCAACCTAGGAAATGAACTCTTAAGGACTATGCAAAACCAAAAGAATTACAAAAGGGAACCAGAGAGGTTAATCTGTAAATGACAACAACATCAGAACAATAAAAGAGGGAATAAATGGTGTAGGTATAGAACCTTTTAATGGAGATGAAGTCAAGCAATACCAAGTAATAACACACTGGTTCAAATCTAGGAAGATAAGGGTAAATTTCAAGGTAACCACAAAGAAAGTTGACAAACCTACTCATCAAAATAAAGAAGAAAAACCTAAAGTCTCAGTAAAAACAAAACCTACAAAAACAAAAGAAATGAAAAAAAAAATCCACGAACAAAAGGTACTCAGCACAGGAGAGTAAGAGGAACAAAGAAAACATCACCACCACAAAAAAAAAAGCCCTACAAAATGCAATCCCACTCCTAGGAATATATCCCAGAGAAATAAGAGCCGTCACATGAATAGACATATGCACACCCATATTCATTGCAGCACTGTTCACAGTAGCAAAAAGATGGAAACAACTAGATGCCCATCAACAGATGAATCGATAAACAAACTATGGTACATACACGCAATGGAGTGTTATGCAATGACAGAGAATAATGATGAATCTGTGAAGCATCTCATAACATGGATGAAACTGGAGGACGTTATGCTGAGTGAAATAAGTCAATCACAAAAGGACAAATATTGTATGAGACCTCTACTGTAAAAACGCATGTAAAAGTTTACATGTAAAAAGAAACAATCTTTGTTGGTTACAAGGGATGGGAGCAGTAGGGGGGAACTAAATAGACAATAGATAAGTGGTAACATTGGTGAAGGGTAAGACAGTACACAATACTGGGGAAGCCAGTACAACTTGTACAAGGAAAGGTCATGGAAGCTACACAGACACATCCAAACTCCCTGAGGGACTGAATTGCTGGGTGGAGGGCTGTGGGGACCATGGTCTCGGGAAACATCTGGCTCAATTGGCATAATATAGTTTACAAAGACAATGTTATACATTCTACATCGGTGAGTAGCGTCTGGGGTCTTAAAAGCCAGTGAGCAGCCATCTAAGATACTCCACTGGTCTCACGGCTTTGGGAGCAAGGGAGAATGAAGAGAACAAGATACAAGGAAAAGATTAGTCCAAAGGACTAACGGACCACAGCTACCACGGCCTCCACCAGACTAAGTCCAGTACAGCTAGATGGTGCCCAGCTACCGCCACTGACTGCTCTGATGGGGATCACAATAGAGGGTCCTGGGCAGAGCTGGAAAAGGATGTAGAACAAAATTCTAACTCACAAAAAAAAGACCAGATTTACTGGCCTGACAGACTGGAGAAATGCAGAGAGTATGGCCCCCAGATACCCTTTTAGCTCAGTGGTGAAGTCACTCCTGAAGTTCACTGTTCTGCCAGGGATTGGACAGCCTCATAAAACAAAACGGGACTAATGAGACACAGCAGTCCAGGGACAAGGCCTAGAAGGCAGGAGGGGACAAGAAAGCTGGTGATAGGGAACCCAAGGTTGAAAAGGGACAGTGTGGACATGTCATGGGGTTGTTAACCATTGTCACAGGCCAATATGTGTACTGTTTAATGAGAAACTATTTGTTCTGCAAACCTTCATCAGAAAAAAAGAATTATCTATGTGAGATCAAATGTACAACAGCAACTCAAAAGGTTTGATGGTAAGCCTAGGGGTCAGTGAGTTGAAGATAATGGTGATGGAATAATTTGGAAAACGATAGTGAGAATAGCAGCATAACTGGAAGAATGTAACCCATGTCAATGAATTGTACATGTAGAAACTTTTGAAGTGGTGTAACTTTGGCTACATATATTTTCACCAAAAATAAAAGGGTCCTCCAAGGTCGAGAAGAGAGAATGTTGACATGTTGTGGGGTTGTTAACCAATGTCATAAAACAATATGTGTACTGACTGTTTAACAAGAAACTATTTGTTCTGTAAACCTTCATCTAAAGTACAATAAAAAAAAATTTTTAAAAATATGCATACATGTACACACACGCACACACACATATTAGAACAAGAATTAAATCTCACTCATAACTAATAAGACAATGCCCTGGCCCTCACACGCTTCTCAAGCCACCAACCCTTTCTCTGCTACTTCCCCAGCACACTCTCCAAACCTGTCCTCTGTTATCTGGATGATCTTCCCACTCCCCTTCAGCATTATTAACCTTCTCCTGAGCACCCTGGACTTCTCACCCTCCTCACTCTGTAGGAACACTGTGCTAGACTCCTTCACCTTCATAGTTCACCCATGAAACTGCCACCTCAGTCCTGTGTTGCTATACCAATCACCTCAAGCCTCACCCCTTTCTAACTTCCCTTGCACAGTATTGCAGATTCTCATTGCCAGTTGAATCAATTCTGACTCACAGCGACCCTATAGGACAGAATAGAACTGTCCCATAGGGTTTCCAAGGCTGTAACCTTTACAGAAGCAGACTGCCACATCTTTCTCCTGCAGAGTGGCTGGTGGGTTTGAACTGCTGACCTTTTGGTTAGCAGCCCAGCACTTAACCACTGCTCCACCAGGGCTCCTTTACTGCAGATTAACCTTCCTAAAATAATGCTAAAACACTGCGAATAACTAAAAGCATGGCTTACAGTGTTTTATGCAGAGGCTGGTTTTGCTCACATAACAGGAAGTCCACTAGACAGCTGATGGTGTAGGGTTATCAGTTCTGCATTATCAAGGACACCTCTAGTCTTTTCCTCAGGATAGAAAGCCAGGCCACTGCATGACTCCAGACTTTGCATCTGCATTCAAGGCAGACAGGAGTGGGAAAGGGATTTCAAGTTTATCAAGAGGACAAGATTTCCCAAAAATGCCATCAGCTGTCTTCAGCTTGGCCAGAATGAGGTAACAGAGCTGCCCTAACTTCAAAACAGGTTAGGAAAGTAGGAAATAGAATTCTCAGGAGTGGCTTAGATTTTAGGACAAGCACAAAAGTGAGATTCAGATATCAAGGAAGAAGTAGGGGAGGTCCAACTTTATTTTTCTACTTTTCCTGCATACTAACCTTGTACTCTGGTCAGTCTGGTCCCTTCTCCCTGTATCCCTAACACATGCCATGCTCTACTTCACCTTTTTATCTTTGCTCTCTACACCTGTAACATCTCTCCTCTTGCTCCCCTCTACTTGCCAAATCCTATTCATCCTTCGTCGTTCTGCTCATATTCCATCCATTCCATGACACAGTCCACACCACAATGATCTCTTACTCATTAAAGAAACACCATAGTCAGTACTTACTCACATACACTTCTTACAGTGTATTACATATATAGTACTACACAGTTGAGCATTTAATTGTTCCTTATTTCCTCTGACTTGGTTTCATTTTTCTATAAACATTGTAACCTACTTAAACAGACATACCTTAAATTTCCTTTGTACGCCCCAGTTCCTTGCACAATGCTGAAAGCATGATATATGCTTAGAAAATTACCAACAATCTGAAAAACTCTATAATTGCCAAGAAAGAACAATACATGAATTGCTGAATGTAAAAAAAAAACATGGTTGAGACTTTGAAAACAGCACATTATCTACTTATTTCAGTCAAAATATATTCCACAAAACAAGAAAACAATTATTATATTTGCACCTCAGTAGCAAAGGTAGGGAAACATAATCTTTTTTCTTTGAGAAGGCTAAAAAGACTATCTGAGCTAAGTAAAATTTAAAATTGTCAAATAGAAAGGCAGTTTGCAGACATTTTGAATCTGAGGGTTAGTCTCCTAAGCCACCCCCTGCAATCTAAGGCAACATAAAATAAAGTGATTTATTTTAGATAGATGCTGATCTGCGCAGGGATTAATAGATCTCAGCCAAACACTGCTGTTAGCCACTGAGCAGTATTAGAAGCGTCCTAAGAGGATTTGAAACTGGGAGCAACTTATGCAAGAGATGCACTTTCCCTAGGCCCTACCGACAAGGTTTTTAAACAGTCATTGTGATTGCTTGTTGCCCTTTCCTTGTCTTATATACTGAGTAGACACAATGGATATAAAATCGATCCCCCTGTCTTCACACAGTGCTATAGCCCACATATTTTGGTTAAATTTGTTATTCCATCTATGAGTTTCTTCTCTATGTCAACTACTCAAACTTGGGAGTGAAGAGCTAGGCTTCTGTGTCTCTATTCAAGTCCACCTCCCTCTTTAGTCCACAACATTCTGACATGTTTACCCCACCCCCAAAACACTTGTATAAAGAATCAGTTATAATGAAGAACACATTTCTTTTGTTTTTGTTTTTTAGCATTCATTCGATTACCACCTTAACATAAAGGCTTTAAACATTTTAAGGAAGCAATATTGTACTGGGTGGAAATACCCTTTTCCATTTCAAATACCAGCTTAATATGTAGAGTTTGATAAATTACTATCTCATGGGTCTGATTAAGGTATTTGCGAGAAAATTTAAGATTTAAAAAAACTGAGTGAATTCCAAATTTGTCTAAGAATTTCTTTCTCTTCCTTTTTTTCTTGAATGAAGGGATCAAGACAATATTTACTCTTTTCTATTCTGTTGGTCTGTGTGCATAACAAAAGCATTTCCTCGCTTCACTGTTTCTGTAAACTACAGATCTCTGTACAAACAGTCTTAATTAAACCTGAGAAACGATTGCTATATTAAGCACTTCAAAAGAGAAAAAAAAATTGGTCCACAATAAAATAATTGTTCTTTTTATATACAGCTCATATGAGTACAGATGTTAAACATTCTTAAATAACAACATAACCTTAACCTTAAATTGTAGGCTGCCATGGGACCAAGCCTAAGAGAACCCAGATAGAAATCAAACATTATTTACTTCATATTCTTTCAAGAATTTTTACTACAAAATAACACTGAAAAAATACACTAGAAAGAAATAAAACTTGTTCCCCGTCACTAAATTAAATATACAAGACTGGATGCAGAAGGTCACACATGTGCTTACTTGAAGACCAGTCCACAGAGAGAAATTAAGATTTTAACCCTCTTTTTTTAACAGTATGGTGGGCACTAAGCACTCCCACAGACATAATAAAGCCGGAAACATAAAGGCAACAAGTCAATGGTGGCAAAGGTTCTAAAGACAACTGAGCCCAGGTTGAGGAGACATTGATGAAATCTGTGTTGAATATTTGAAAACATACCACAAAGTATATATGCACTTCCGTTTGTGAAGTCTCCTCTTTGCTTCTCTCTCTCTAGAAAATGAACTCTTTTATGTGACACCCACAAGGCCTGTAATTAGTCACTTAATCAAAAAATTCAGTTATAGCAGGAAATAACAAAAATTCATGCTTATGTACCTTAAATATTTTATTTAAATTTAAGACTTTTCTTTGAGTATGGCTCCACTAGTTCTTCACTTGGTCTTCCTTCAGTAATGATACATTTTAGTTCCTCTAAAATGCATCAATAACTTAGAAAGACACATGCAAAACACTCAATGTAGGGAATCTTTTTTTATGATTTTTTTTTATATCTTTGACAGTTGTTCTGCCCTCACCTAATTTAACAACTCTTTCAGCAATTCTGCTTTACTGAGTCTTTCCAAAGTACTCCATTTATTTTTCAAAGAAACAATAATTTTATTTTTACACTCAAAATTTACAGGAATATGTAATATATAAGCTCTGGTGGCACAGTACTTAAGCCCTTGGCTGCTACCCAAAAGGTCGGCAGTTCAAACCCATCAGCTGCTCCCAGGAGAAAGATGTGGCAGTCTACCTCCATAAAGATTACAGCCTCAGAAACCCTATGGCACAGTTCCACTCTCTCATATGGGGTCACTATATGTCTTAGTTATCTAGTGCTGCTATAACAGAAATACCACAAGTGGATGGTTTTAACAAAGAGAAGTTTATTTCCTTACAGTAAAGTAGGCTAAAAGTCCAAATTCAGGGTGTCAGCTCCAGCAGCTTGGCCTTCTCATCAGTGTTCCCCCAGACTAGGAGCTTCTTGGTACAGGGACCCCAGTCTGAAGGATGCGCTCTGCTCCTGGCACTGCTTTCTTGATGGTATGAGGTCCCCAACCCTCTGCTTGCTTCCCTTTCCTTTTATCTCTTGACAGATAGAAGGTGGTGCAGGCCACACCCCAGGGAAACTCCCTTTACATTGGATCAGGGATGTGACCTGGGTAAGGGTGGTGTTACAACCCCACCCTAATCCTCTTTAACATAAAATTGCAATCACAAAATGGAGGCCAACCACACAATTCTGGGAATCATGGCCCAGCCAAATTGATACACACATTTTTGGGGGGACATAATTCAAATCATGACACTATGAATTGGAATTGACTTGATGCAACCAGTTTAATTGTAATTACAAGTACAAAAAAAAACTCAATTGGCTCTTTGTAAGCATACGACTCAGTTGACAGAAGAGCCTACTAGAATGGAGCTTATTAACCTTAAGCTTTACGAAGGGAATCCTGAGTGTCAGCTAAGTGGATGCTGGTTAAGAAAGCTTCTTCTATAATCTCTAAAACAGTGTTTTCTAAAGCATGTTGGGGAAACTAATTTCAAGAGTATAACGGAAAAAAAGACTCTATGGTTAACTAAGTTTGGGAAATACAACGTCAAACAAAGCTAAGCAGGTTTCTTTATTGGAGAACATTAACCTCTAAATAGCTAATGTGCATTTTTAATTTGCAAGATGGCAGTATAGCATGTAGTGTTTCTCAATGCATTCAATCAGATTTTGTTTTCATGAAGAATCTCATGGGGCTGAGGCTCCTAGGTACAACCTGCTGCTTAGACTGTCTCCTCCTCGCTCAATTCCATCATGACTTATGTAATTTACTTTTTAACATTTCAGTACAGACAGTGTGATATTATGTGTGTGCTAGTGAATTCAAGGTTTAACTGTGGGGACAGTAGGTTGCCCTATCAAGCCAGTATTTTATCAGAAAGGCAATACTCGAGGAGCAACTGCTGTAAGTGCTTCTATTATCCATATCTTTATTAATACTTAAGACTTTGGTAATTGGTATAATGAATATTAGCAATGGATTTTAAATGGTGAAACTAGTGGCTTACTAATTAATATGAAAAATCTAAAAATGGACTCCTATAAGCAAAACTAAAGATTGTCAAGAATATGTGGTGGAATGTTTTAGAGACACTCTCCACTCTAGTGTGAATGGAGTATAAGCATCCAGTGTGGCTCTCCCTCTAGGGATGGACTTGAGGTTCGATTCCTAGATGGCCCTGGGTCAACCTGTTGGTTTAAGAGGACTGGGGATTGCCTGATGGCTATGATGAATGTATCAGAATGTAGCCTCTGGAATGCTACCCTGTCTGCCTTGAGGGAAACTTTGTGCAAGAAAGTGGGACTGGGACTTCCCTAACAAGTCCTATAATAAGCTATATAAATTATTTTATGCCTACTTGTTAATAAATGCTTATTTAATAAATGTCTCAGTGTGTATCAGAATTTAATGTGAGACTTGCTTTCATTATGATCTATTTGCAAAGTTCTGGGTAAGGTAGCTAAAACTCACTCCCCTCAAATTTCTGAATTTTTGACTAAGGAAAACAACAAAAACCCCTAAGAGCTGTGCGTGACCAATCTGTTTATGTCAACTCTCAACACATTACTCCCAAGGCAGAAGAAAAAATTATAGACCAGTTTATCATTTGATATAGAAGGAGCCCCACAAAGTTTATTTGCCCCCCACACCCCCCAAGGATTCCCTTGCATCTGCTTCCCAGGCTGATAGCTCCCTCTTACCTATTTAGACTTTAACAAGAGGACTTTTAAAATGCACTCATGTTAGCTGTGGAAGAACAATGTTTCTAGGGTCTTTATCTAATCTCTCATATTAATGCAGACTAGTATCAATTAAGCTAAGCGTCTCTTTGAAAAGCCTGAAGAATCTTAACAGATGGGGTGAGATATTATTCCAACAGTGTGAAAGCAGGCTATTTCCTGGTCTTAGATACTGGGAGATACAGAGGTGGGAGGAATGGGGGAAAGCAGTTTAAGAACAAATTTGACATAAGAGTGTGCTGAAAGCTGTGGATTGAATGACTGGGTAGCAAGGAGTCAGAAAGATCAAATCTAATTTTATTAAAAGTGGGAGAGTTCATTGATGATTCTTGTCTGAAACAACCGTTACTATAGTGGTTGCCAAATTGTGATTTTCATTTGATCATTCCTACAATGTATTTGCTAGAAGTCTACTGTAAAGAATAACTTTCTCTTCTTTCTCAGTTATTTATTCATGTATTTATTTATATCAGTATGGACTCGTAGATTCTTATTTTATTCTACCTGTCCCTCCATTTGTTTTTATGTTCAAACTGTCCTGTGTTTGGTCAGTGGAGCCCCTTCAAGCTGGCTCGTAGGTCCTTTTGATGTGTCTCCATTATTCTTTGCTCACTTCTTTACTTTCTGGTAAAACAAGAGGTTCCAGGCTCATCTTGTTCTTTTCCTGCCCAAAACAGGAGGAGGACTTGGTTTAATTTTATTGAAGAATGGTATTCAGAAACTAAGATCTGGGTACTAAGTATGCTCATTGCTACTGAGTTGTCATTGCTTCTTTAACCTCTCAGAGGATAGAGCTAGGAGAAAGATAGATAGATAGATGATAGATAGATAGACATCTATATAAATAGATAAATATAAATACCATGAGTTCAAACTGGTATCTCTAATTCTAATTCAACACCACAGGGTTTCATTCTTGCCTTCTACCTTTCCAGATTTGTAACTTCCTTCCTCAAAAATGAGAAACCTGACTCTCTTATCCATAATATTTATAATTTTCATAGTCTCAAAGAATCTCCCCACAAGATAGTTATTAATTACAAAGGGAAAAGAGCAATTTTACAGTGGAGAAACATTACAGACACCACATTAACTAAGTGACCACAAAAAATGGCATAAATAGATAGCATGTGCCCCCATATGAAGTACTGAAAAGGACACAAGATAATATCTGTAGTATTCCTGCCAAAAATACATAATCTGAATCTAAGCATGAGGAAACATTAAATGATCCCAAAATAACTGGCCTGTACACTTCAAAAAATGTGAAGGTCATGAAAAACAAAGAAATACTAAAGAACTGTTCCAAATTAAAAGAGACTAAAGAAATGATTAAATTCCTAGACACCAGCTTTCCCTCCCCCACCCCCTATTGCTACAAAACTTATAGTGGGACAATTGGCAGAACTTGAATAAAGTCTATAGATTATATAATAGTATTATCAACGTTAATTTTCTGATTTTGATAAATGTATTGTGGTTATATAACAGAATATACTTGTTTTTCAAAATACACCTGAGGTATAAAAGGTTATGATGCTGAGCAGGTTTCAGCAGAGCTTCCAGACTAAGACAGACTAGGAAGAAAGACCTGGCAATCTATCCACTTCTGAAAAAAAACAACCAACGAAAACCCTATGGATCACAACAGTCTGATCCTATTGTGCATGAGGTTGCCATGAGTCAGGGGCTGATCCATGGCAGTTAACAACAATGTCTTCAACTTACTTATAAATATTTAAGGGAAAAATGTATATACCACACAAAGACACACTGTTTCTGGGGAAGGGGAGGGGGAAGCGAAAGATGGGGACCTTCCCAGGTAATTCTAACACACAAGCCAAACAAAGAATATAAAGAAGAGGGCTGGGAACAGAATCTTAGGAAATAGCCAGCTTGAGGGGGTGGAGGCTGGGACTCAGAGAAATTAAAAAAAGAATCAAGTCACAATGGTAGAAGAGCTAAGAAGCAGAGTTTCAAATGACTTAGTGAGAAGAATCGGTGATTTCCAGTGTTGCACGAGGGTAAATGAGATGTGGCTGAAGAAAGGACCATTCATAGGCTTTGGCAATTAGGACATAAAGGTACTCATTCAACTACACACATGTTGTGGATACAAGGCATGTGCGCATGTACGATGGACATACAAAAACACAGATGCTTTCCTCAAAGGGCTTACATTGTACCGGCTCCTTATGAGAAAACAGAATCAGTAAAATCTGTCACATTTCACAACACCTAATATCTCCATCCACCACCCATCTGTCAGTTTTTCATACTCTGGTGGCTTGGGTGTTGCTATGATCCTGAAAGCTATACCACTGGTATTTCGAGTACCAGCAGGGTCACCCATGATGGATAGGTTTCAGTGGAGCTTCCAGACTAAGAAAGTCTAGAAAGAAAGGCCTGGTGATCTGCTTCTGAAAATTAGCCAATGAAAACCCTACAAGAGGACATTGTCCAATATAGTGCTGGAAGACAAGCCCCCTGTGCTGGAAGGCACTCAGAATATGCAATGACTACAACAATGGACTTGAGCATGCCACCGATTGCAAAGATGGCGCAGGACAGGGCAACATTTCATTCTGTTCAGCATAGGTCACCATAGGTTGAAGCCCACTTGAGGGCAACTAGTAACAACAAATATCTCCAGATCTCTGTCATCACAGTACTCTAACACGGAGCATTCTTGAAGCTAGTTAAGTTCTGGGCTCCGGTGTCTGGGTTCCCTCTAGTGAAAGAGCTATTCTTCAGGAAAACTTGGCTTTCCCTGTCACAAGGAACGAGAGCCTTTATGAGGAGAACCGGTAGTCACCAAAGTCATTTCGTATGACCAGGTTTAATTAAGGCCTCAGAAAGATGTTAATGCTGCTCCTGGTATTTTTATATGTTAAAGGCACTGAATAGTCTTTGGTGCTTCTCTGATTGCATTTTATCTTTGAGGTTCAGATTCTAGGCTTGTTTCATCATTAAGATTATTCTTTTGTTCTCAGTCAACAAGAATCAAATTTTACCTATTGTATAATAAAACACATTTTCAACTTGCCCAGAAGCTGGAAGGAAAGATAGCATTGCTCTATACAAGCTGCCTGATGACCCTTTTTCATTTGATTTTATATAGATTTGGAAGGTGGGCTAGGGGTCCTTGAGCAACAAACCCCAGGTCCCTGCTCTTAGCTTTTAAACAGATGCTCCAAAGAAAATTTCCAATTTCCTAATACAGTAATTTAGGCAGAAGGGGTAGGGAGAGTAGTTTAAATATACATGTGCATTTTACTTTATTGTCTAGATAATAATAAGATGATAATAAGTAATATTTTACATTTTACAAAGCTCTTTCAAGTTCTTATTTGATCTCACAATCTTGTGACAAACTGAATAATAAAATTTCAAATCGAAAGCCACTGAAACAAGTGATTTGTTTCCAGATCCCTTTATCTCTATAAAACAGTCTATGAGAGAAGAGTCTTAACACACACTAGATTAAGCCCCTAGGCCAGGGAACATATCCATAAGTTAGATTTAGAAATGTAATAACCTAAAGAAAATCATTTTAATCAACCAATAATTTGACTCACCTGATGTATAGCAAATCTTTTGTATTTTTTTAAAGGAATAGCAAAATCATCCAGCTATTTGGTTTCTCGCACATTCTTTTTGCCTTCATAAAAGCCAAATACAGACACAGTCTCTCTTTATCTTCCTGGAGCAATCTCCTGTCACTGATGACACACAGAAGCTTTAATTAAAATGACAATTAACATAGGGATTTGAAGGAGGTTTTTTTAAACTTCTCGTTTATTTTGAGTCTTCCTTAGAAATGTTAACGTCAGTGTGTTTGCCTTGTGCAGCAGTAGCTCAGAGAAATACACCCAAATATTTAAAGGCTGACTTCTTTTGGCTTTTGGTTTTTAAAAAGAAAGAAACACAACTGGTAGGTTTTCACAGTCTGTTAGCACACAGACAGATTTGTTCTTAGAAAATGATTAGGTTTTTGGAACGTATGTGATAAAACTGTCATAGAGACTACAGGAAAAAAGTTAGCTTTTTTTTACAAGGAGGAGAATCAATATTTTATGTCTCTCTAAATACACACACAGAAATAAGCTTTACTCCCACTGAATTTATTGTGGATTCATTCTACATGCCCAACAAGTGAAAGATTACCTAAATCTACAGGTACCATCCTTACAAGACGTATTCAGGACAAACGCTATAGGATCTGTGCTCTCAAGTTTTTTTTTGTTCGTTTGTTTTTTATTAATTTTATTGTGCTTTAGGTTCTCAAGTTGTTTTGATACAATAATTATCATCAGGTTTCTAAACTGTCGCCCAGCATATTTAGAAACCGGTACCAAACCAAACCCATTGCCGTCAAGTCGATTCCAACTCATAGCAACCCTATAGGACAGAGTAGAACTGCCCCATACAGTTTCCAAGGAGTTCCTGGTAGATTCGAACTGGCAACCTTTCGGTTAGCAGCCATAGCAATTAACCACTACACTACCAGGGTTTCCCAACATATTTAGAGACAGAAGTTTCATAGCAACAAGTAATATTCAGTTCACTCATAATGTAAATATTTATGGAGGATCTATGAAATGAAAGGCACTGAAAGGGCTTATGAATCAATAAGGGGAATAAGACATGTACATTAATAACAATATAAAACCAAAAGTGATGATTATGTAAGAAGAGAGATGAAGAAAAAGTACCACTGAATAGTTAATCCTTAGAGTTGATAAATATAAAACATCACCCTTTCCTTTAATGTGGCTGATATTTCTAAATAGATATAATCTAAAACTCCTTATTGTGTGCCATCGAGTCAATTCCAAATCATAGCGACCCTATGTGATAGAGTGGAACTGCCCCATAGGGTTTTCTAGTCTATAATCTTTATAGGAGCAGATCGCCAGGTCTTTTCTCCCACGGAGCTGCTGGTAGGTTCCCACCATCAACCTTTGGTTAGCAGCCAACTACTTAACTATTGCACTACCAGGGCTCCAATACTCACTATCTTATGTACACATGTCTACCATTCCTCCTCTGTCAAAGCAGAGATGGTCAGTGAAAAAGAGGAAGATCCTTGACAAGATGGAGTAACACAGTGGCTGCAACAATGGGCTCAAACATAACAATTGTGAGGATGGCCCAGGACCAGGCAGTGTTTTGTTCTGCTGTACATAGGGTCGCTATGAGTCAGAACCGACTCAATAGCACCTAACAACAACAACAATTATTATCATCCATATTATTGCTAGTGTATGGCACATATACATATATTTAAATACCCACACCAGTCCCCTACAAAGAGGGCAAGGCTAAAAAACTCCATTACCACCTTCTCTACTATGTACTTCTTTAATTTTCTTTCCACCAATTTCAGGAAAGCCATTGTAGTTTTTAGTAATCCTGAGATCCAAAATTTGGTGGTGACAGAATGAGACAACAACACTATCACCAGCACTATTCTTCACCCCTAGCTTGGCAAAAGCAAGGAAGAAAGAGACACGGCTGGAAGACTAGACCAACCACTCCAGTAGTGGCTGCAGAGGGATTGATTCCACTAGCCTGTGCCTACCAGAGGGTTCCCAAGTTGCATGATGCCAAATGTAGCCATAGGCTCAGATGTATATCCTGCTATCGCTTATCTAAAACAGTGCTTTTCCTGTGTACTGCTTGTTCCTCAGAGGCATAGTGATAACAATACACAAAAATACCTGCTGCAGAAGTAATTTAGATCCCAAACAGAATGCAATTCTCATCCTTACCAAAGGAAAAATATAATTTTTAACAAATGAACAATTAAGATGTTATCTAGTAGAAAAGTACTTGCAAAAATCATAAAATTGCTCACTAAAACAATGATGTTTTCTGAGCTTGAATAAGACAGACAAAAATCAATTTGACTTTCAGAGGTTGGACCTATACAATGAAGCAGAGCATGCAATGGGACATGCCAAAAATAATTAAGTTGTGAGAGCCATCAGAAAAGCCAGACTATCCATTCATAACGACAGAATGTCTTTAGAAAGATGAATTATTCTTAGTCTCAGCATCAACGAGTTCTCAAACACCAGCTGAAGCGCATGACCATGCAGTGAATTACAAAGTAAATCTCATCTCTCCATTGAAATGTAAATATACCAAGAATTGTCATGCATTTATTTATTTGTTCATTTATTTATTCTATTAATGTGAATCCAATTGTATCCAATTTCAAGACATTTGAAGTAAAATCATTATATATATGAGATTTCTTCTGTTTAAATAGACTTAAAATGCATGAATTCCAAGACGGAAAAGAGCAGCTTGTATGAACAGGCCAGATACAAACCATATTCGGAGCCTATCAAATTTACTTTTCTAAGTATCAGACTCACTGGTGGAACCGCCCAGACTATGGCCCTTAAATAACCTTCAGACTTGGAACTGAACCCACTCCCGGAGATCACCTTTCAGCCAAACAATAGACAGGCCTATAAAGTGAACAATAACACCTGTGAGGAATGTGTACTTCAGAACAATCAACCATATGACACCAAAAGGGCAGCATTTGCCCAAGAGTAAAGTTCAGAAGGCAGCAAGGGGCAGGAAGCTGGACAAATGGAAACGGGGAAGCCGGGGAGTGGGGGGTGGTGGGAGGTGCTGTCACATCGAGGGGATTGCAACCAATATCAGAAAACAAGCTGTGTATAAATTGTTGAACGGGAAACTAATTTGCTCAGTAAACTTTCAACTAAACCACAATAAAACGTTTTAAAAAAAAGAGGGTTTATTAACGATGATGGAAAAATTTGGAAATGCACAGTGGTGATGGTTGCACAACATGATGAGCATAATTACCATCACTGAACTGTACATTTAAAAAGTGTTGGAATGGCAAATGTTTTTTACATATATATACCAGTTGCCATGGAGTAAACTCTGACTCACAGCAACCCAATGTGTGTCAGGGTAGAACTGCACTCCATAGGGTTTCGATGGCTGATCACCTCTGGGTAGACTCGAACTTCCAACCTTTTGGTTAACAACCAAGCACGTTAACCATTTGTACCACCCAGGGGGTCCTTATTGAAAATAAGTTTATATAAATCAGGGGTCATCAAACTATATGGCCTACAGTTCAAATCCATCATGCTGCCTATTTAATACTTTGTGACACATAAAAACTGTATGAAATTTAAATTTCAAGGTCTATAAATAAAGTTCTATTGGAACACCAAAAAAAATTTTTTTTTTTTTTTTTTTTACTTTTATAACATCTCTAACTAACATCAATAGCTAAAGAACTGGGGAGAAAGCAAGCAATTGGTACTCTTCTCCCTGAATAAAAAAGGGTCAGCAATGATGTGAGATACAGAAAATTTGTGGACAAAAAGTGACTGTAATCTCTCTTCCAGTGCCACATGAAGGATAACTAGTTTACTCTAGTCAGGATAAAAAATAAATAAATAACAAGGAATAGGAATTGCTCAGAGAGAAAGAGAAACTATTTGAAGGATGAACATTCCTTCTCTCTACTAAGCCATTAATAACAGGATAAATCCTCCTATGAGCGTTTTCATTACAAGGAGTCTAAAGCAAAGGAGCCACCATCTGATTTATGTATGTTCATCCAAAGTTCCATATGGGAAGGGGAAGGCCAGTGACAATCCCATGCCTGCTGAAATTATACATGGCCAAGAAAACTTTTCACTCTTAACAAGCAACTTCCCCAAAATGGGCTCCATAAAGAAAAAAAGTCTGTGACAGGCAGCATTTTAGAGCCCGGTCTTGAAAAGTCATGTACACATTAGTTATTAAAGGCTCTGAGAAATCCTGCAGTAAAGAAGCTTGTTTAAATCAGCATTTTTCAAATTTATTTGACTACAGAACTCTTTGTTCCCAAGAATATACTTTGTTCTCAAAAGAATACTTTGGGAAATACTACATGAGTCCATGAAAACAATACACAAAACACCATTCACCTGATGGCCTCTACCCCACTTGCAGATACTGAGTGCCCAGGAATTTAAAAACAAAAACAAAACTCTTTTATGTTAGCCTTGCAAACCAAACCTCTAAAGAGATCACAAATGACCCTATCACAAATATGATTAACTATACTTATTATCAATTTGAATAAAACTTTTTGTCCAATAGCTCCAGAACAAGTCACCTAAATAGGTTGTTAATCACTATTTTTAAAATTCATAACCTAATATTTTTATCATTGCTAGAAAAGTCCTAAAGTGATAATTACTACCCCCTAACCACTCATTTTTCCAGGTTCTCAATGTTTGTTGTTGCTGTTGTTCTTAGCTGTCCTTGAGTCAACTCCAATTCATGGAGACCCCACGTGTTGCAGAGTAGAACTGCTCCATAAGGTTGTCTTGGCTGTAATCTGTACAAAAGTAATCTCCAGGCCTTTTCTACTGCAGTACCTCTGGGTGGGTTTGAACAGCTACATAGGCTTTTTCCAAGGTCATCCAGGTTAAGTGTTTCATGGGTAACTTGGCAAGCTTTGCTCCCACTGGATGCAAAAGTCTGGGACTCCAGTGTTCTTCTCAGGGTTGTGCCAAAACTGAAATTATATTTAAACTCACAAAAAAAAAAAAAAACCCTGATTTGTATTAGGTATCAGTCTGCAATGAGAAAAAAACAATAAGGGTATAGACACTCAGACCAGCTGATCATTTCACTTCCTTTCTCACTTCGGAAATATTATTCAAAGTCTCATATGGCAACCCATATGTTTATCAATAGGCAACCTGATGAATAAACTTTGGTGTAATAAACTATGGTACCATGCAGCTGTGAAAAGAAATGGAGTGATCTTGTTACATGAAAAAAGCAAGGTCCAGAAGAGTGTGTCTAGTACACTACATTTGTATAAGAAGGGAAGGGGATTAATGAACAGATATGTATATGAATATCCATATAGTTATATTTTATTTATATCTGTGCATGTGTATTTGCTTCTATTTTCAAAAAGAAACAATGAAAGGATAAACCAAACACTAATTTTAAAAATTATTTTTTTTAAACAGGGGTAGAGAGTGGACAGGAAAGAAAGACTTCTCTAAATGTGGTTTTGATTTTATATAATATACATATTTTATATAATTTTTTTAAA
This sequence comes from Dugong dugon, assembly GCA_030035585.1. NCBI lineage: Eukaryota > Metazoa > Chordata > Mammalia > Sirenia > Dugongidae > Dugong > Dugong dugon. Next base: position 160,490,537 of record CM057461.1, on the reverse strand, counting down.
AAGGTAATCAAAAGAGAAAGAACAAAACAATCCCTAAAAATAGAAACAAATGAAGCTAACTCTATTTCAAGGTATCTTCAAAACACCATATTTTGACTATACATCCCGGTAGGAAATACTCTAAGCACAAAAAGAGCCACAAAGAAATCTTAAACACGGCATTCAGTCCTGCTGTTTATGGTACTGTTGTTAGGAATTATGTTAAAGATGCTAGGAATTATGGAATTAAGATAATTGGAAAAATTCATGTATTCAGAATTTGTCATAATGCCACATAAAGGAAATATTATATTTTACCATTCAATATAGTCATTTTCTGCCATTAATTGCTTCACAATATGAAATTATAGTGTCCATATAATAAATAATTTTAAGTTCTTAGGAGCAAAGATAGAATCTCATTTATATCTGAAATCTCTACACAACCTAGAACAGTATACAGTGTACACTTAAACAAACGTTTACTGTTGAATGAATGAATGTTTGGCCAGTGTTGTTCAGGGAATGCACATAAACTTGCTTAAAAATGAGTTTCTGCTTATAATTTTGCAGAATAAAGTTTAGCATTCTGGACAATTGTATTATCCCAAAGCTTTAAAGAGAAGAACACTGTTATCTGTCCCTGTTGTCAGAAGCAAAGATTTCCTTAGAGCTGAGAAATCAACAAGCCAAATATCATTATAACATACTACATGGGTCTGTCCAAATCCTCATGCTGTGTTTGAATAATGCCTAAAACAGGCTTGGAAATCTTGGCATTATATAGAGATATACAAGAAAGCCTTTTTTTATTTTTCTCCTCTAATTAAAAGATTTTTCCTAGATTCCTTTGTTACTATAAGTAACTTTGAAGCGCTGACAGAGTACCTGGAAACACTCCACCGTGGATGGAACACAACCTCTTCATACTTAGTTTGGACAAGGGCACGGCCACCCCATTCAGCCAACCTGGGTCTCCTCAGATATTATAATTTAAAAGGCCTGCTGCTCCTGAACCCAGTTCTAAGGCTGAATCTGTAAGATACTTCAAGACTATCTCAGGAGGAAGCAGATGTTTAAAATTGGCCAGAATCCAAGGTCTTAAAATAGGCTATTGTTCTTCATGAAGGTGAATTCCCATTGTGTTTTAGAGCATGCTAAATGGGCATCATAAATTTCATTGTGACTTTAATCATAATAAAATACGTTAGGCAATTTTGGCTATGTATAGGGATTGTTAAACGAGATACCGCACATTTTATTTTCCCAAGTAAAATTTTGCTGAAGATCATTTAAAAGTAGTTGCAACAGTACATTGACAGAGAACTGCCAGAAATTCAAGTCAGATTAAGAAGAGGATGAGGAACTAGGGGTATCATTGCTGATGTCAGATGGATCCTAGCTGAAAGCAGAGAGTACCAGAAAAACGTTTACCTGTGTTTTATTCACTCTGCAAAGGCTTTCAACTGTGTGAATCATAACAAATTATAGATAACATTGCAAAGAATGGGAATTCCAGAACATTTAATTGTGCTCATGAGGAACCTGTACATAGATCAAGAGGCAGTCATTAAACAGAACAAAGGGATACTGTATGATTTAAAGTCAGGAAAGGTGTGCATCAGGGTTATATTCTTTCACCATACTTATTCAATTTGTATGCTGAGCAAATAATTAGAGAAGCTGAACTATATGAAGAAGAACGAGACATCAGGATTGGAGGAAGACTCATTAACAACCTGCATTATGCAGATGATACAACCTTGTTTGCTGAAAGTGAGGAGGACTTGAAGCACTTACTGATGAAGATCAAAGACTAGAGTCTTCAGTAGGGATTACACTTCAATACAAAGAAAACAAAAATCTTCACAACTCGACCAATAAGCAACATCATGATAAACAGAGAAAAGACTGAAGTTGTCAAGGATTTCATTTTACTTGGATCCACAATCAACACCCATGGAAGTAGGAGTCAAGAAATCAAAAGACATGTTGTGTTGGGCAAATCTGCTGTGAAAGATCTCTTTAAAGTGTTGAAAAGCAAAGATGCATGTCACCTTGAAGACTAAGGTGCACCTGACCCAAATCATGGTATTTTCAATCGCATCATATGCGTGTGAAAGTTGGGCAATGAATAAGGAAGACCAAAGAAGAATTGACGTCTTTGAATTGTGGTGCTGACGAAGAATATTGAATAAACCATGGACTGCCAAAAGAACAAAAAAAATCTGTCTTGAAAGAAGTACAACCAGAATTCTCCTTAGAAGCAAGGATGGTGAGACTACATCTTACATACTCTGGACATGTTGTCAGGATGAATCAGTTCCTGGAGAAGGACATCATGCTTGGTAAAGTACAGGGTCAGCCAAAAAGAGGAAGACCCTCAACGAGATGGACTGACACAGTGGCTGCAACAATGGGCTCAAGCATAACAACAAGTGTGAGCATGGTGCAGGACTGGGCAGTGTTTCATTCTGTGGTACACAGGGTCACTATGAGTCGGAACTGACTCAACGGCACCTAACAACAACAATTTTAGGAATCTTTTTCAAAGACATCTCAGAAGTGGCAATATAAACATTTATTAACAATCAACATCCATAGAAGCAGCAGTCAAGAAATCAGATGACATATTTATTGCACTGGGTAAATCTCCTGCGAAAGACTTCTTCAATGTTTTAAAAAGCTAAGATGTCACTTTGATGACAAAGGTGTGCCTGACCCAAGCCCTGGTCTTTTCAATCACCTCATATGCATGCAAAAGCTGGAAAATGAAAAAGGAAGACAAAAGAATTGATGAATTTGAATTGTTGTGTTGGCAAAGAATATTGAATATACCATGGACTGCCAGAAGAACAAACAAATCAGTCTTAGAAGAAATACAACCAGAATTCTTCTTAGAAGCAAGGATGGTAAGACTTTGGCTCACTTACTGAACATGTCATCAGGAAAGCCCAATCACTGGAAAAGGACATCATGTTTGGGAAAGTAGAGGGTCATCAAAAATGAAGGAAACCCTCCATCAGATGGCTTGACACAGTGGCTGCAACAATGGGTTCAAACATACCAGAAATTGTGAGGATGGTGCAGGACTGGGCAATGAATTTTTCTGTTAAACATGAATCACAGCCAACTCAGTGGCAACTAACAAGAACAACATTTAAAAACCAAGATCTGGGTACTAGCTGCGCTCGTTACTACTGCTTCTTTAACCTCTCAGAGGATAGAACTAGGAGATAGACAAATGGATGGATGGGTGGATGGATGGATGGATGGATGGATGGATGGATGGATGAGTAGGTAGGTAGGTAAACAGACAGACAGATAGGCAGACATCTATATCTATACGGATATAAATACCATGAGTTCATATTTACATCTCCAATTCTAAAATGTTTTATAAAATAAAGGGCCAGTGAAAATAAGAAAACCCTCAGTGAGACAGATGGACACAGTAGCTACAACGATCTTGAAGAGGGCACAGGCAACTAACCACAACAACAGTGCTGAGGAAACTTCAAGGTGTAGTGGAAGGTGGAAGAGATGCATAAAATATGTTTCCTGCCCTCAACATGCTTACCACACTGCAGAGAAATGAGACTTACAGGTGAAACAACGTGAGGACAGCAGGACACCAAACTTTATAATAGAAAACTCAAGTGTTTTCAGAGCTAAACATTAAGTAGGAAGCAGAACCAACTAAGGGCTATACAAGACGCCTTACCTATGGCCACCATATTATGCTTCACACAATTCTCTATTAGTCTCTTCGTTTTAGAGTTGAGGAAGCTGTATCCCAAAGAAGTTAAATAACTTCCACAAGTCATACAGCTAGAAAGAGGCACAGTGGGATTTGAATTCAGAATGATCTGACCCCAAAACATTTCCACCAGGCCGTCTGTGCTGCTTAGAGTCGCATAGAGCTTTGCAGCTTATAAAAGGCTTCATAGAAAAGAGACAGACATATGGCACTAAGGGAAGAAAATCAAAGAAAGCTCCAGGATGAGCAAATTCTTAATGCTTTCAAGTTGGGGGAACAATTTTCTCACACAAAGTACGTAACATTAGCGTGTGGAACTTTTATTTTTTTTTCCTGCCTGGTCTCCTTTTAATTGGATGTTACCACCTTGACCCTAGAAGTGAAAGACTCTATTGATCAGCCAGAACTTCAAACGCACTGCTACCAACTGGAACCATTCATCTCTCCCTCACCAACGGCATCTGCCTCTCCAGTGAGCAAGGCATTAGGGTAGCTATTTTACATGATACCGTAAAGACGTATTAGCAAAAAATATATTGTTTTCATCCACAAGTTAGGCTCGTCGTACATTTCATGCAAGTGTTTTCCAACACATACAATTCATTATAATTTAGAAAGATCATCTCAGATAAAGCTGTAAGATAAGTTTACCTTCAGAAAGATAGTCTTTTTAGTGTGTTTCTAAAAATTTGTTCATACATTCATTCTAAGGGCAACTCCTTTGCCATAAAAAGCATTTTCAAATAGGTACTCAAAATTTTAGTTTCAATTTTTAAAACATACTACAATGACTTCATTTATCAAGCACAATACTCTGACTACCCTATTTAAGGTAGTTACCACCACCACGATAACCCGCATCACAATATGTAATTGCATTTCTATTCATTTGTTAACTTGGAATTGTCTGTCTTCCCCATTAGGCTGTAGAGGGTTTTGCTCACTATTTGTACTACCAGTGTTTAAAACCGTTCCTGGCCCACTCAATAGATATTTGTTGAATGAATAGATTGTTTCTACACCAAGAAACATAGTCAGCATACTTCTTACCTGGTCAGATATTAGCTGGACAGCTATTAACTGATGGCTATAACTATAACCAATAAGATTTACTACAAATCAGCTAGATTTAGGCCAAATAACTTTTGATTACTGGTTTTTTCAGGTGATTACTTTAAATGTTGATGAATTTGTGAGAAGTTGTGCCTTATGAAGTCATATTTTATATTTTTTTTGCCAAGTAGTTACCATTGCCCATTCTTGTAAACGTATCTTCCAATGAAGAGACATAGGTCGGTCAGCGGGTCGGTGGGTCAATCAGTCAGTCGACAGATACAGATAGAGACAAGAGAAGTCAAGTGCCCGACACGTGGCTATAATCTCTCTGAGGTTTCAGATTTGGTGAAATAAAAGGAAAACAGGGTATATATTGTCACTTTTTCTTGCTGCCCTATTTCTAGTGGAGTGGGAATCAGATAGTTCCTTCATTTTATTTTCTTCTGAGCCTCAGAACACGTACGCGCCAAGGGTAAAGCTGACATTAAGTTCTGAAACATTAAGACAAACTGGCTCCGCAACTATGTCAGACAAAGCAATAAGGATAACTTTACTGGCTACAGCTATACAACATTACATGAGGTTCAAAACTCTTTGGGGGGAAAAAATCCCGTAAGCAACCTATGTTTTTGGAATTGATGAAATAAAAAGAAAAGCAATCTGCGCACGCAGGCCCCTCTGTACAATTTCCAGAGGTTAAGGACTTTAAAACAATTGCCACATATTGTAGTTGGTATTAAATGAATTATTTGTAAAGGCTAATCAACTTGTACATTTGAACTGAGCCATCAATCTTTCATTTAAAATGAATTAAGCGCTTGGGGAAAATACAAGAAATGTTTATGCATTCATTACAGATGCTATCTCACATTCTCTATCAAAAATCCAATAACATTTATTATTCAGCATAAAATTTCCCACACAGTAATAAGGAAGATAACAAAATCAACAGCAAAAATAACAATAATAAAAACAAAAAGAATAAAAGAGCTAACACCTACTGAGAGCTTACTATGTGCCAGGCACAGTACTAATCACTCCTTTACACAGAGTAGTCCATTTAATCCTAACCAGAATCCATTAAGTTCTGATCCTATCATTGTGCCCATTTTACAGATGAGGAAACTGATGACTGGAGGGGTAACTTGACCAAGGTCACAGAGAGGTAAATGGAGGAATTTAAATTGGAACCCAAATAGTCTGGCACCTGAGCAAAAGCCAAGCTCCTAACTAACAGTTCCTCTGTAAGAATGTCTATTCCCTTTGAAACAGTTTTCACTTTTCTTTCAAACCAAAACTCTTTTACCTACAAGTGTCAGAAAATCATCAAGCCAGAGCTCACCCTCCTTTGTAGCACATCAGTTCATTTTACTAAACTGTGCGGTTTTCTATTTAAAAAAAGACTACTTCGGTAATCCATCATCCATTTGAAATATGCTCTGAGATGCTTTTCTAGAAGGGGTGATGTATCAACACCCTTTTGCCTAGTTCAGTTTAGGAGCAGTGATACAAATTCAAACAGGCCAGGAGGTGTCGGGGGCAAAAGCTTTGGCCACAAAGAAAGCAGAGTTCACTGCTTCACAGTCCCGTTATGAAGTTACGTGCTGAACTGGCCACATATAACAAGATCTCAAAAGAGGTGTGAACTAATTGGGCCGAAAAGTAGCAAACACGCTATTCCAACCTCCCCCAAGCCCCACCCCCGCCCCGCCCAATATTCAGTCTCAAGGAAAAAAAAAGTTTAATGCTCACACAAAATATTGTTTTAATTTGGTTTGACTATATAAAATGACACATTAAGCTCACTTAGATGTCTCAAGCTCCAACTGTCCTGGGTTACTGGTGTTTAATAATCATTCATCTCACACAGAATCACACAGCTTCCTTACTCATTTATCTATAATTGGCTAATCACCATCCATATTTTGCTTTAAGTTCAGACTCCCTTTGGAATGCTTTTTCAGAAGATTTTCTCAATGAAAACCAAAACATTTTCAGTTAAGCTGTGGTTGAATAAAACAGCAAACCACATCACAGTATAATATTAACAAGTGTGGTACATAGACGTGGTTAGAGTCTCAAGGTAAGAAGATTTACCCCAAAGTTGCATTGGGATTTGGCTGGAAACAAAGACAGGAATTTACTGGGACTTGAGGGAAAAGCACCAATCCTAATGAAATGTTCACCTTTAAAGGACGATGGTGACAGTCTCGTTCAGCCATAGCACTTAATACCACAGACTGATTTTTGATACCATCTATAAAATCTAAAACCAGGTCTAAAATAGTTACTCAAGCAAATGTAATATACACGAAAACCCACAGCCGTCGAGTCAATTCTGACTCATAGCCACCCTGTCGGACAGAGCAGAACCACCCCGCGGTGTTTCCAAGGAAAGGCTGGTTAGCAGCTGTAGCTCTTAACCACTGAACCACCAGAACTCCAAAAGTGATATAGTATGTAAAAATTGAAAGAGTTCATTGTGATTGCAAACCAAAATTCAACTATTTTTCTGGAGTTAATAACAAAGACTGAAAATGGTCACTAACATTTCTGTAACGATCCAGCTTGACAGTAGGAGCAATAAAAGTAAACACGGAAATAATGAGCATTATGTTATGTTACTGGAGTCCTCTTTTGCCTTAGCTGCCAGGAAGCTTAGAAATAAATATCAGCACTCAATCTCAATGAAAATATTAGCCTAGGTATGGTGGGACTTCTTTATATCCCTCTCCCTCTACAAGTATCTCAATTTCTATTTTTAACTGTGTATATCTTTCATTATAAACCACTTACATCTTTTTTAGAGGTATGTGGATATAAATTATAAATAAATTAAGAAATAGCAATGGTTGTAGAGGATGAAGGGGTAGAAGCTGAATTTTAAACAATTGCTTGATGAAACCAGTTACACAGATCTTTATACATCCAGGTGCTGAAATGTATTTTTTTTTTTTTAGGTTTCTGATGAAGTCAGCATAAGTGACTCATAAAAAAGAGAGCTAGCATTCCACTAATGCCATGGCTTCTTTGAGAAAATAGTGGTATTTAGTTAATATCTTTTCTTTGCACCATTTCACTAAATCTTCACATCAGTGGGCTGCTTTGTACCAGTAATATGATAAATTCAGCATTTTTAAGCCATGCACTAAAATACACACGTGTTGGTTGTCACTGTTGAGATTGAGAATTCCAGCTATTCTGTATGGGTTCTTGACCTTCAAAACCACTTTGCAACTAAATAGCCAGTAGGTTATCAGAAGAGAATGCAAACAGGGGGTGGGGGGTGAGAACACTTTTTGGTTCAATTTCTAGGTTTTCAAGGAATTTACTTCTTTAGTATACAATCCCTTTGGACTATCGCCTGCACTGTATATAAAATATGCTAAATAATAGGTTTCTTGTATGAAGGTTTCAAAAACACAAATTTGAGGCCTATTACAGGCATTTCAAAACTGAGGTAGCAGAGTCAAGTAGGAAGAGCACTAGAGAGTTTATCTCAATATCTGGATTCTCCATCAGGTTCTAGACAAGTTCACATGACCTTAAACAAGTCCCTTCCCCTCTCTAAGCTTCTCCAGTGAAATGAGGGTCCAGCTGATCTTTAATCCCTGCTAGCTCTGACAGTCCTCAATTTTCATCCAAAATGCCCTAGCATTTAAAGCAAAAACCTTACTCACTTTGGGGAATTAATTAATTCTAATAATGTATCACCTTTAAATTGTAGGGATATGAGTTCTTCATAGTTTATAAAGCATTTTTATTGACAGTTTTATCTGACATATAAACCCCCATATTAACATCCCTTTTTTTTTAATTTCTACTTTCCTCTTTAGAAAAGCAGATGAATATACATACTCAAGTTGCTTCTATGTGTCCTAATCTGACTCTATTTTTTTTAATTAAAATATTACACATCCTCAAGATTGGAGGAAAACTCGTTAACAACCTGCGATATGCAGATGACACGATCTTGCTTGCTGAAAAGTGAAGAGGGCTTGAAGCAGTTACTGATGAAGATCACAGCCTTTAGTATGGGTTACATCTCAGCATAAAGAAGACAAAAATCCTCACAATTGGACCAATAAGTAACATCATGATAAATGGAGAAAAGACTGACATTGCCAAGGATTTCATTTTACTTGGATCCACAATCAATGCCTATGGAAGCAGCAGTCAAGAAATTAAAGGACGCATTGTATAGGGCAAATCTGCTGCAAAACACCTCTTTAAAGTGTTAAAAAGCAAAGATGTCACCTTGAAGACTCAGGTGAGCCTGACCCAAGCTATGGTGTTTTTGATCAAATTATACGCATGCAAAAGCTAGACAACAAATAAGGAAGACAAAGAAGAAATGATACCTTTGAATTACTGTGTTGGTGAAGAATATTGAATATACCACGGACTACCAAAAGAATGAACAAATCTGTCTTGGAGAAAGTACAGCCAGAATGCTCATTACAAGCAAGGATGGCAAGACTTCATTTCACATACTTTAGACATGTTATCAGGAGGGACCAGTCCCTGGAGAAGGACATCATGCTTGGTAAAGTAAAGGGTCAGTGAAAAAGAGGAAGACCCTCAACAAGATGGACCAACACAGTGGCTGCAACCATGGGCTCAAGCATAATGATTGTGAGGATGGCACAGGACCAGGCAGTGTTTCATTCTGTTGTGCATCGGGTCACTGTGAGTCAAAACGGACTCAGCAGCACCTAACAACTACAACAATGCATCATCAACATTGAGGAACAAGTTTAAATCCTGCTGTCCAAAACAGCAATTGTTTTCATTTATTCAGATTACTTTTGAATCCTCATATTCATGAATCTATTTCTATTTCATTGTATCTACACACAGTGAGCTGTTTACTTGGTATTACAGTGCTTTCAGGGTTCCCATCACTCACCTAAAAGACCTTCTGAAAAAAAGGAAGCAGGTGCCCTATGAAACCGGTAAGAGGTTTGGGGGACCAGTTCAGTTTCTAGAAGGCCAATCAATGATCCTTCTGCGGTTCCTCTGCAGCAAAGGCAGCCCTTGGTTTCAACGCTCCAAAAGGCACCAAGGTCAGCTAAGTCAGTCTCATTCTTGGACTATAAACACTAGAGCGACTGAAGCCCAGAGCAAAGAGGCAGAGTCTCAGCTATAAATCAGCAGGCTCCCAGGAAGGGGATCCTTCATCATGTTACTGCACACCACCAAAGGTCCCAGACTGCTGGGAAAATTCAGATGCTAAAAATATCCATAGCAGGAATGAACTGAGAATGAATAAACATAGATATAAACATTGTACATGATAAAAACATTGGGAAATGCAGCAACTCACCTCTGGAGTTCTTTGAGGAAAATGACCCTCTTGCAGGGTATTTGGGACATACTTATACTAAAAACATATTTGTTGTCTATCTGAAATTCAAATTTAACTGGATAGTCTACATTCTTATTTGCTAAATCTAGCAACCCTACCCTCTTGTACTAAAATTTAATTTGACCTCCAATATGTGTGCCTGCACCTATGCTTGTGCACAAACGCATGCACACATACATCTTGACATTTAAAAGGGAAAAGAACTGCCCATCTTCAGAATATTAATGCCATTATCACTTTTAGCAATAATGATAATAACTTACTTCTGTATGATAACATCATAAACTTAATCTTCTCATGTTGTCTGCGCAGACATCTATCTCACTTTTAAACATTCAGCCCTTTTATGTCGCTTTGTTTGAAGGGGAATCACTCTTAACAATAATAACTTACATCTGAATGATAACATCACAAACTTAATGTTCTCATGTTGTCCATGCAGACATCTCAGTTTTAAACACCGAGCCCTGTTATGTTGCTTCCTTTGAAGGGGAGAAACAAACTTTCTCTTCTCTTTTTTAAAATATTCTTTTCTGACACCCAAAAATCATCTGTGAATGTGTTAAGCATCCTTCACCTGCTGGCCTACGTGCCTTCATTTCAACAAGCATTTATTAAGCCACTATTATACATACAAGGAGCCCTGGTGGCACAGTGATTAAAGTGCTTGACTGCTAACCAAAAGGTTGGCAGTTCGAACCCACCAGCCACTCTGTGGGAGAAAGATGTCGCAGTCTGCTTCCGTAAAGATTTACAGCCTTGGAAACCCTATGGAGCTACGAGCTGCTATGAGTCAGAATTGACTCGATGTCAGTGGGTTTCAGTTTGATTATACATACACATCCACCACCCATCTGTCAGTTTCCCGTACTGTGGTGGCTTGCATGTTGCTGTGATGCCGGAAGCTATGCCACCGATATTTCTAATACCAGCAGGATCGCCCATACTGCACTGGTTTCAGCAGAGCTTCCAGACTAAGAAAGACTAGAAAGAAAGGCCTGGAGATCTGCTTCTGAAAATTAGCCAGTGAAAACCCTATGGATCACAACAGAATACTGTCCAATATAATGCTGGAAGATGAGCCCCCTAGGCTGGAAGGGACACAAAACACACAGTGGCTGCGACAATAGACTGAAGCATACAAATGATTGTGAAGATGGTACAGGATCAGGCAATGTTTCATTCTGTCGTGCATGTCGTACATTGGAGCCAACTCAACGGCAACTGACAACAAGAACAAAAACATATACACACACGAGCTGTTTACTTAGTGTCCTAGAGACATGTATGTTCCCATTTTTGTATTAGAAAAGGAAGAATCTGAGTTAAAGAAATGTGCACCATTTGTCCAGCTAAAAAGAAGCCCTCAGTCCTCCTCCATCTTCTGGTGTTGCCTTATGTAGTAGACGACTTTCCCAGCCTTCGTACCCCAGCCACCAGTCTTGACTCTCCCTCCTCAGGGAATCTGCCAAGAACTCCCTTCCTCTGCCCCCATTTGCCCAGTTAACCAGTCTCAGGCTTTCCTGCCCATTTCCTACCTGTTACCCACTCTCATGCACCACATACTTTTTCTTCAAAGCACACTTCCCAGTTTGTCAGTTGATACTTGTGTGAATCTTTCATTAATGTCTATCTCCCCACAAGACTATTATCTCCTGGACAGGATCCCAGGACCCAGGAGAATGTCTAACTTATGGTGGGCACACAATAACTGTTCAGTAATGAAGAAATAAAATAATTAAGAAGAGAAAGATCTTTCTGAGCCACTAGCCTAGAGCAGCTCTCAAGGTGTAAATAATGTGCAGTCTCCATTTCTGCCCATCAAGGAGAATTTTCCTTCCGCATCCATAGAGTAAGTGTGTTCTGCTGCATTTGAATGGCTCATTGTTTTTGTTGTGTGCAGTCCAGTCAATTTTCGACTCATATGACAGAGTAGAACTGCCCCATAGGGTTTTCTTGGCTGTAATCTTTACAGAAGCAGACCGCCAGGTCTTTCTCCCACAGAGCCACTGGGTGGGTTCCAACTACCAACCTTTCTATTAGCAGCCAAGCACTTAACCACTGCACCGTCAGGGCTCCTTTGAATGGCTGGAGGTCTAATCAAACCCTGGTACAGGAAGGGCATTTTCACCCTGGAAATCAGATGGTGAATTTGCTTTAATTTCCCATCTTTTTTGCTTATTGCATATGCAGGGATAAAGTGTATACTTCACTGCTCCTATCACTTAGCACTAAGAAGATCTGGAATGTGATGTTTTAAGTTAAGGAGAAAGAAAGGAAGGTGTGAAAGGAGGGAGGGAGAGAGGGTATACAGGAAGGAAAGTTTAAAAAGAACATAATTTTAAAACTCACCTCCCTACCCTGCCATGTCTTAATATTTTATTTTCACTGAGCTATCTTAGGAATCGAAAGCTAGAAAATGACTATTTCTAGATGTGTTAATGGCCTTGTGATTTCCTTTCACGTTCTGCAGCAGCAGCTAAATTAGCAGTAAGCGCTTTTACGTTCACTGGCTAAGCTGGACCTTTTTAAGAACCTGAAATTGGAAACAGAACTTAAATTTCAAATAATCAGTCTAACATGGCAAATCTATATTCTCTTAAGAAACCTCTTACACAGAAGGATAAGATTCTGCTGACAAATAATATAGTAAGTTTAGATTCTTTTTCAGATATGAGACCAAAATATGTTTAGACACTTGGCTTTACATATTGGGAGACTTTTTTTTTAATTAAGGACCTATCCTTTCCAATATTTAAGGTTTGTTACCCTCAAAAAAGGAGGCCTGGTGGTACAGTGGTTAAGTGTTTGGCTGCTAACCAAAAGGTCAGCAGTTTGAACCTACCAGTAGCTCCATGGGAGAAAGATGTGGCAGTTTACTTCCATAAAGATTTACAGCCCTTAAGGACCATAGTCCTGGGGGACACCTAGCTCAACTGGAAAATGTTCTACATCCTACTTCAGTGAGCAGCATATGGAGTCTTAAAAGCTTGCAAGCAGCCATCTAAGACACAACTATTGGTCTGTTTCCATGCAGTGCAAAGGAGACTGAAGAAAACCAAACTGAAAGAAACAATTAGTCCAAAGGACTAATGGACCACAGGAACCATAGCCTCCACCAGCGTGAGGCCAGGAAAACAAGATGGTGCCCAGCTACCACGACTGACCACTCTGACCAGGATCACAATAGAAGGTTCCAGTTAGAGTGGGAAAAAAAATGTAGAACAAAATTCAAATTTATAAAAAAAGACCATATTTACTGGTCTGAGAGAGGCTGGAGGAACCTCCAAGACTATGGCCCTTAGACACCCTTCTTGGTGTCTTGGAACTGAAGCCATTCCTAGAGATCACCTTTCAGCCAAATAATAACCCTATAAATAAACAATAACAGCAAGGAGAGTGCTCCTTACAACAATCGTCTACATAATACTAAAAGCACAATATATGCCCAAAAGCAAAGATGAGAAGGCAGGAAGGGGCAGGAAAATAAGACAAATGAAAATGAAGAATTCAGGGTGGTAATGGGGAAAAGTGCTGACTCATTGTGGGGAGTGCAATCTATGTCATGGAACGATTTGTGTATCAACTACTGAATGGGAAACTAATTTGCTCTGTAAACCTTCACCTAAAGCACAATTAAAAAATATAGATATATATATATATATTTACAGCTTTGGAAACCCTATGGGGCAGTTCTACTCTGTCCTATAAGATCTCTATGAGTGGGAATCAACTCGACAGCAACAGATTTGGTTTTGGTTTCCACCCCAAAAAAAGTTATAATAGTCATCATCCCATTATTCAATTTATCACTGAAACATGACCACCCCAGATTTTATAAAAAAGGTTGACTACTAAATCCTTGCATTTCTTTCAAGAGCCACAAAGTTTGTTTAACCAAATACATCAAAGTTTTAACTCGGACAAACATTCTGTGGATAAGTTAGCCAAAGCCTCTTACAAATTAATATTGGAAGCACACCTAAATAATCTCAGTATTATTGATACACAGTCAATACAGTAAAGACATTCATTCAAAGAGTGCTTTCAAATGACAAATTCATTCAGAATGTTTTAATCAGTTAAACGCTCCCTGACATTGGTACATGTGAATGACCCATCAAGGGACTGAATGACTAATGTACTGAACTTCCCTGTAAATCTTCTCAATCTTTCTTGAAAGCAAAGAGAGGAGTCATTTAAATGAACCAAATGTTTAAAATCTACCAAATTTCCACAAAAGACTAGCTACTTAACACAACATTTATAGAAATGGGCCCAGCTTCCAGACTTGCAAAACATTGCTAAATATATTACATTGAAGCCTTAAATAATACTTAAAGTTTAATTTAATTTACAGGAATACAGCAGTGAAATGATATTTTCATTCCAATTTTTAACTACCCTGTTAGTTGAATAACTTCTTAGAACAAGAATATCTGGTCCTCGGGATGCACTGACTAATATTAATCACTTCACTTTCTGAATAGCATCACACACACAAATTAAGCCACAGACTAGGTCAAGTTCCTTTTAATGGATTCTCTAATTAGGATCTTCAGTTCAGGGATGTGAAAAGAATTCTATCTGCCTATGGAGCCTGGCTGGCATGAGCAGTTTGTGATCAGCTGTTAACCTAAAGGTTGACAATTCAAACCCCAACCACAACTCTGCGGAGGAAAGGCCTGGCAAACTCCTTCCATAAAGGGTATGTTACCTAATCTCAATTACTTTTTGTAGCTGGTGTTCCCGGCATCTGTATTACAGGGGTATCTTAAGGTTAATTAAATGAGAGGATTATGTTAAGCACTCAGCTCCTACTTTTATATTTGTATAACACGGTGCCTGGTACATATTAAGCTATCAATAAATAATTTATTATGATGACTCCTAACAGGATAAATGTTCACAAATCAACTGTGGGCTCCATGAAAGTAGAAACTATCTCTATTTTATTTCACCATTGAAATACAGAATACCTAGCTCAGCACCCAGCATATAATAGAAGTTCAATAAATATTTTTTAATCAGTAACCAAATTAGAATACTCAGAACTCATAATGTGAGCCTACAAGAAAATTTGAATTGTTACTTTTAATAAAGACCTCCAAAAGAAAAACTGGTTGTTCTCCAGCTCCCCAGTGCTGTGACCGTGAGCACATCACTTAGCCTTTGTGGGTGTCAGTTGCCTCATGCATAGAATGAGACTTTAAACCATGTATCTTCTCCGGCCCCATCAAAGCATAATATCTTAGATCTCCATGACCACACTGAAGACCCCACATGATATTAAATTTCAAAGTACTTTTGAAAAGCGAATATTGCTACTATAAGTATTACAGCATTACTTTTTTAACTTTGTTCAACTTAGCCCAAAAGTTCACTAATTGGCCTGGGAAGAAGGGAATATCTCATTAGTTTTGTTGTGTTTTTTTTCTTCTAAAATTCCAAGCTAAGCAGACATCTCTGTGCTCTCAAGTATCTATGGGGTCTAAAGTATTACATTTATAATTTACTGAACTGGAACAAAGCTGAAGCCTTTAACTGCTCTGGCATCATCCTTTTTTAGGTAATTTAAGGTACAGTACTAGAAGGTACATACACACATACATACACACACGCACAAAAAGATTCTATTTTCAGCATAAAGTTAACAGCAGCACTGGGAGGACAAAGTTTATCCTATCCCAACTTTCCCACTACACATGTTTTAACCTAAACACACCCATACTTATATAATACGCTCACATCCCACTCAGTTTCCCTCAAGGAAACACCCAGAAAAAAAAAATCAATAGATAAGTAGAGTTTCTCTTCCACTGCCCTCAGTTTTCATTCTCTGTGTCCTTCAGGCCACCAAAATGCTTCCTCTTTCATTTGCCTTATCAATTTCTGAAATCTTACCAAGTCAGTCACCTTAAAAGCTATGACTGAAAAGAGTAATACCTGTGGGGTATTTGTATTTTAACCTAAAACAATAACCTTAATCTAAAATGCATTATTAATTATAGAATTATAGGAACCAGCCTTCAGTGTACTTTTGGGCAAAGAGACTCTTCTAGCAGCTCCTAACATCTCACTGCATGGACTACAACCTGGTCAGACTACTGTGAGGCCTACTTTCTTCTGTTTTCTCACTCTGATGCCTCATTCCAAAAGTTAATGAAATAGAAAGTGAAGGCCACGAATGGCATATATCCTCAGACCTACAATGCAACATTCAGGGCCCTAATCTGGTTAAATTCCAGAAGCTAGGTAGCCACTTCACACAGAACTACAGAGATTCAGGTCCCTGCCCTTGTGGAATTGTCTACTGAAACAGACTTCATCGTGAGCAGGGCCATGGAAAGTTCTCTTGGGTGTGAATCAGAGAGACTATCCAGTATGGAGAACAAGCTCCATTAACAAATAACCATTTCTAGTACCTATTATTTCAGAACTAGGGAAAGGAGGTGTGTAAAGGGATGTGGTTGTAGGTTAGAAAAGGAAAGACAACACCTACTACTTCTAATTATTAGAGGCTGACCTCAGCAGGCCACAAGAAACTACTCAGCAGCCACTTAGGTTATGACACAGAGACCAGAAAAGAGAGGAAGCAGGAGTGGTCCATTCGACTGTGCAGCTCACATTGCCCACAGACGGGAAGGGGAGAAACATTGAGATGAGTCCACTTTACCTGTTGGTTCCGTCCCTCATCACAGTAAAAGCTACAATGCTGGGCACATAGCAGGTACTTGCTATTCAGTGAACACACACACATACACACACGAAAAAAAGAACTATATACTAAAAATGTTTTACACTTGAGTCTGATTCAGGAAATGGAAAAAAAGTATAGAGTCACTGTCTCTCTCGTTCGCTCTGTCAAGCACTCACTCTCTGCAAGATCCTCTTGAAATGCTAAAATTCAGCATAGTGAAGACTCTCCTCCAGTGCTCCAATGGGGCCCTACAGACTTAAAACAGCCTCAAAAGCAACAACACCCTCCCTTCCTTCATGTGATTTGAGTTGCTTTGCTAGCAAATTAGAGGAGTTAGAAAAACAGGATGTACTACAGCCTGCAGTCTGATAACTACCGATTTGTTCAACTGATTATTTTTCTTTGAGAAGAGCTTTATTTTTCTTTCTTTTAACTATGTCACATAAGCCTGAAAAGACAATATTCACTAAAGAGATTCTGCAGACATCAAGTTGCTGTACACGTAACTAATCTTCACAGGCAAAAATTTTACGTACACCATCTTAAAGTATTCAGCACTGGGTGGCATAGGGAAAAGAGCATAACCTCTGCCACTACTAACTGTATGATCTTTAACAAATAACCTGAGCTCAGCTTTCTCATCTGCAAAATAGGGAGAGTGGTATGGTTTAAAGGAGGGAATATATGAAAGCACAAAGCAGTACAATGCCTGGAACACTAAGCCCTCAATAATTGGTAGCTGTTATTATAATCAGAATAGCCATATCAAATCATATTCACTGCAAAGTTGCAGTCTCTTAATTGGTCTAAGTCAGGTTTATCGGACAAGATAATGCATTCAGCAGCCCCAAGCAGAAGCCTTGGAGTCCATCCCCACTTCCCAAATGTAAAAATGTTTGCATACGCACCTATTTTTCCCCAAATCACATTTCCACCAAAGTTATATGCAGTCACATGCATATACTCATATGACAATTTAACAACCTTTTGAACTATCATATGCCAGATGCCAGATAGTCAGCTGGGCTCTCTCACAGTTAAGTGATTTGCTCCTACACACTAGCCAGCCAGAGCATGCATTTCAAACGTGTGCCTGAGCAAAATTACCATGGTTCCATGCCATAGACATAGCTGAAACTGAGAATGTTGGCTCCTCAAATGCCAAAATATCTCTTGTCCTGGCCCTCTCATGCTATACTCTCTGCCCAGGATTGCCCTTCTTTTCTTCAGTAGTGTAGCTAATGCCTAGTAACCCTGAAAACACAACTTAAGTCATCCCTTTAGGCAAAAACACCCCTCCTTAGTGTCTTCATTACAACATGTCTCCTATCATACATAAGCATTGTTTTACAGTTTTTATTTACTTGCTGTCTCTTACATTAAGCTGGTTCCCTAGGTGGCAAAAACAGTTAAGTGTTCGACTACTAGCTGGAAGGTTGGTGGTTTGAACCCACTCAGAGGCACCTCAGAAGACAAGCCTGGTGATCTGCTACCAAAAGATCACAGCCTTGAAAACCCTAAGGAGCAGTTCTACTCTGCACACATGGGATTGCCATGAGTCAGAATTGATATAACAGCAACTAACAACTCCTACATTAGACAGTGAGCTCCTTGAGCATGTGGAATTTGATTTTCATTTCAGATTCTCAAATACCTGGTATAATACCTGGCACATAGTATGGTGTCTCAATAAATACTTCTAGAAGGATGGATGGAAGAGAACAGAAGGAAAGAATTAACAATCTGCTTCTCAAAATAGATCCATTCTTAAGAGATTCACAAGTGAGAACAGGAAGGGCTTGACCTAAAACAGCAGTCACGTGAAACTGCATCACTAACCTAGAGAAGGCCATCACTAACCTAGAGAGGGCCATCACTAACCTAGAGAGGGCCATCACTAACCGAGAGAGGGCCATCACTAACCTAGAGAGGGCCATCACTAACCGAGAGAGGGCCATCACTAACCTAGAGAGGGCCATCACTAACCAAGAGAAAGCCATCACTAACCTAGAGAGGGCCATCACTAACCTAGAGAGGGCCATCACTAACCGAGAGAAAGCCATCACTAACCTAGAGAGGGCCATCACTAACCGAGAGAGGGCCATCACTAACCTAGAGAGGGCCATCACTAACCAAGAGAGGGCCATCACTAACCGAGAGAGGGCCATCACTAACCTAGAGAGGGCCATCACTAACCGAGAGAGGGCCATCACTAACCGAGAGAAAGCCATCACTAACCTAGAGAGGGCCATCACTAACCGAGAGAAAGCCATCACTAACCTGGAGAGGGCCATCACTAACCGAGAGAGGGCCATCACTAACCTGGAGAGGGCCATCACTAACCTGGAGAGGGCCATCACTAACCGAGAGAGGGCCATCACTAACCTGGAGAGGGCCATCACTAACCGAGAGAGGGCCATCACTAACCTGGAGAGGGCCATCACTAACCGAGAGAGGGCCATCACTAACCTGGAGAGGGCCATCACTAACCGAGAGAGGGCCATCACTAACCGAGAGAGGGCCATCACTAACCGAGAGAAAGCCATCACTAACCTAGAGAGGGCCATCACTAACCGAGAGAGGGCCGTCACTAACCGAGAGAAAGCCATCACTAACCGAGAGAGGGCCATCACTAACCTAGAGAGGGCCATCACTAACCGAGAGAGGGCCATCACTAACCGAGAGAGGGCCATCACTAACCGAGAGAAGGCCATCACTAACCTAGAGAAGGCCATCACTAACCTAGAGAGGGCCATCACTAACCGAGAGAAGGCCATCACTAACCTAGAGAGGGCCATCACTAACCTAGAGAAGGCCATCACTAACCTAGGGAAGGCCGTCACTAACCGAGAGAAGGCCGTCTGCTTATGTAAAAGGCTGAAGTCATAAGGGATAGCAGAGCAAAATGACAGCACATCTGCACAGGAAAGGACAAGATTTAATATTTGTAATTTATTAAAGTCATGGATATGTCTCACAAGCTACAGCTTCAGAGTTACTACGCTCATTTTAGAACCCGAAAATGATGGGGCAAGCATCAGGAGAAGGCTTTGATAAATGACAGCTTAATACCTTGCTTCCGTATGCAAATGACTTCACTGCGCTTCCCGTTGCAGTCGATTCAGACCCATACCAACTTTACAGGACAGAGTAGAACTGCCCCATGAGGTTTCCAAGGCTGTAGATCTTTATGGAAACCAACTGCCACATCTTTCTCCCATGGAACAGTTGGTGGGTTTGAACCACCGACCTTTTGGTTAGCAGCCGAGAGCTTAACCACTGTGCCACCAGGGCTCCTTATGCAGATAACAGGATCTTCTTTTTTCCATTAGTACTCTCACTAGATAAGAACACCAGTTTCCTAGAACACATCTGCTTAAGGTGAGCATATACATGAGAAAGAAAATAGCTTTCAGAAATTAAGCCTTCACAATTAGAACAACTTAAAAAGTATACGCCAATTAGCTGAGAAATTATTTATTCCAACGAAGATATGCTATTGAACCACCAGGAATGTAACAAGAATATTTCTAGTATGACTCTATCTTTAATTTAGTTACACCTTGCCAATTTTTTGAAATATTTTCTTTTCCAGCTTTAGGTTTTAGCTATTCCAGGCTAAGACAAACTAGGAAGAAAGCCCTGGCAATCTACTTCCAAAAATCAGCCAGTAAAAACCTATAGATCACAATGGTCTGATCCAAAACCGATCATGAGGGTGGCGCAGGACCAGGCAGTGTTTAGTCCTGTTGTGCATGGGGTCAGGTGGGGGTTGATTGAATGGCAGCCAACAACAACAACAACAATATATGGATACATTTCATGGAAATTATGAGTTATTCTAATTGGCATCTGTTTCTATATTGGAAAACGTCCTATGAAAGCTTACCATATATCCCCAAATATAAAGCAATCCTAAATATAAAGCAATCCTTGTCACTTCTACTGAGATGACTTGAAAAAATATGTTTGGGCTAACCCAAATATACGAACATTTAGGGATATGGATTGCACATGATGTTTGTAACAGGATGTTAAAATAGAACTAATTTAGTCCCAGTTTCTGCTGAAGTCCCTAGACTATAGCTGGCACCTTCCAGAGTGATGCATGAAACTAAAATGCAAGACTTGCAGTTTAAGGGCTTTTAACCTCTCTTCCTCATCCCTCTTGAGGGCATAAAAAGGTAGGTAGCTGGAGATTAAAGGAGGATATTTAGAGAAAGCTATTGGGGTGCTGTGAGTCTCATCCTTCCTGTAAGAGAGAGGGGTGGGGGAAGGACTTGCTCCTCACTTCAAGCCTAGGGTAAGGAGCTTCAGTGAAATTAATCTGTTTCTTGGATGCTTCAGGGGCAGGAGACTGACTCACACCTGAGCCCTCTAAAGGGCAAGAAGCTGTCTGAAGCAGCCTGGGGCAGTAGAGGAGGAGTTAAAGTTTGAGGAATGCACTCCCAACGTGGTTGGAAGGTCCTGTGGACCAAATGAGAGCCCCACACCTGTGCTGGATGTCTTCTGTTTACCAATGCAAGCCCACCCCTCATGTTTTACCATCCTGGTCTGTACCCCAGAGGCTGACCTCTACCAACTGTATCAACCAGGCTCCCTGCTAGGTTTGCCAATGAGAAACACCAGCAGAAGATCAGAGGAAGGAAAGAGAGAGAAGATGGACAGAGTATTTACTCCCTCAGCTCCCTCCCTGCTGGCTGAGAGTTAGCAGAGCCTCTCTTAAAGGCCATAGCTCCTGCTGGGAAGTCCTCTCCTACAGATATAGCTCTCTCCAAGCTGTCACCATTTATTCCTCTTGTCCCCTCAGGCCCAGGGATGAAAATGACTCTGCACTGTAAACAAGGGGTGTTTCAACATCCCCTGTTGGCTTCCCTTAACTACACCCACACTTCTGTGAATAGTCCCTTCATTGAACCATCCTTAATTCCTCTGTTGGAATGTGCCATCTGTGTACCTGCCAGACCCTGATGGTACAGCACACGGGAACCACATGGGGTCCCCTTAAATCCTATCCAAGAATGCTTAGAAGCCAAGTGAGGGGCTTCAGCAAAAGGAAACTGGAGGTATACTGACAGAAGCCCAGGAGCAAAGCATCACGAGGGGCCAGCCAGGAGAAATGTATTCACCCATGTAGGAAAATTACGGACAAGAGATCCCCAGGGATAGAGGAATTTCCAGGCCCCACAGAAGACGGTGAGAACTTTCCTGCCCCAAGCCTTCCGCTCTCGGATCACATGCCCCACCCAGCTTCAAGGTCAGCAAACTGGGGAAGGAGAAGTAGTAAAAGAAGCTCTGAGTGGGAAAAAAGAGAAGTTTCTTAGCATCCCTCCCACTGCAGGTGGCCAGTCTGCAGCAGGTCTACACTGGGAAAAGGGTGATGTTTTAACTTTAATTAAGTTTGAAGTTTGGAATAAATACTCTGGACTGGACATATTAATTACTAAGTAGAGACTGTGCCTACCAGAGAATTTTTCATTGCCTAGGAGTGACTGGAAGAGCCATAAAGCTATCCCTAAATTTCAAATAAGACCAAGAAGAACAACTAGGAGCACAGCGTAAATTTAAAAGAACAGCGAGTGACAAAAATAATGTTCCTTTATGATAACCCTCCACGATTAATACTCATTCAGTGGTTATATGTTTAACTGTCTATACCTTAAAATGCATTCCATAAAATTATATGTTAATTTTGAAATGTTGCAAATTTCATTAAACAATTTGATTTGGAATGTCTACCCAAACTTTAAGTCACCAAAATTTTCCAAAAAGTACATCTTCACATTTGTCTCAGTTGTTAGAGAAACAACATTTTCTGAACCTACTTTCACTGAAAATTTTATTACAAGCCATGAGTTCCTGGCCAAATATGGTTAGGAGAGTTGTTCTCTGTTTGCCCTGAGGTGTATATTCATGGTATCTGTAATATAAATACCTACTGTACTGCTATAAAATGCATGGTTAAAATTATATCCAGCACCTGATATTGTAAGCTCATACTTCCAGGGGTAATAACAGAAACTGTATTAGATTTCTTTGCCCCCTTTTTTACCTATCATCTCAGAATACCTTTGAGCAAATAAAAATAGCACTGATTGAGGTCATTCCAGTTTAATGTGGCTTCCTCAAATCGTACTTTGCTGTCCAAAATGAGGTAACTGAGCAGGTGCCCTGTAACAAGAGGAACTTTATAAGGACTCCAATACAAGGTGACTCCCATCAGCATATACAGAACCTGAAAATAAGATAAAATAACATTCTAGACGTGGTAGTATCTTCAGCAAAATAGATTCTTCCACCTGCCATCTGTTACTGGTAGATGTTCCCTGTGCATTTGTCCTGCACGTGGTACTTTCTTCTCTGCTCGCTCTATGTTACACTTAAACTTCCAGAAGAGTCACCAAGTGGACTCCATCTGAGTGACTTGGGAGTTATTTCTACTCAGAAGGGTTTTGATTCTCTCCTGAGCAGACTGTCTTCTAAATCGCAACTATTCACAAGGCATTTTACACACTACACTGAGAGTTATTCATTTCCAAACACTTTTAAAATGTATACCATTTTTTTGACACCAAGCTCCCTGGGTGACCTCTGAAAACCATATCCTTAAAAAGCAAACTTTCAACCCTAAGAGTCAAGGCCCTTCACAATTTAGTGCCCACCAACCTGTCAAGCTCTCTCTCCCATCCTGCCAAGAAGTTCATGTACTTAGTCACATTTGTCTCCGACCCATGGCAACTCCGTATTTGCAGAGCAGAACTGCTCCATAATGTCTTCAAGGCTGTGACCTTTAAGAAGCAGATCACAAGGCTTGTCTTTTGAGCAGGGGTGGATTAACCACTAAACACGGTATGTAGCAGCTTGCATTGAGCAAAGTACACACAGGCTTAAATGTATTTACTTGCTAATCTGTGGTGACACAGGCTTAATTGTATTTACTTGCTAATCTGTGATGAGCAATTTCACATGGGTTTTACCACATCTTTGATGTGGTGGGGCTCAGGTGAAATTGTGCACTACAGATTGGTGAGAAAGCACAACTGGGCCCGTGCATACCTTGCTTATTGGGGTAATCCCACCCAGCATTTTGCTGTACCTTTGGATGGTTCAAACCACCAACCTTTCAGCTAGTAGTCAAGCACTTAACTGTTTGCACCACCCAGGAACTCCATGCCATCAGCCCTATCTAAACAAACTTTGGCAAGGAAAGAGCAGTGATGGTTCAGTGATAGAATTCTTGCCTTCCATGTAGAAGACCAGGGTTTGATTCCCAGCCAGTGCGTATCATACTCAGCCATTACCTACCTGTCAGTGGAGGCTTGTGTGTTACTATGATGCTGGACAGGTTCTAGTGGAGCTTCCAGACTAAGATGGACTAGGAAGAAAGGCCTGGCAATCTACTTCCAAAAATCTGCCAACGAAAACCCTATGGATCACAGTGCTCTACAACTCCAAGGCAGCTAACAGCAACAACATCAAACACACTTCTACCATCTCCTAGGTCCTTTCAAATCCTACCCATCTTTCATCTAGTTCATATCCCCAGTCCACATCCCTCAGAAAGTCTTTCTCCAGATCAGACCAGGAGAAGTGGTATCTCCCTAAACTGTCAAACCATTCACTTATACAGGCTTGTCTTGTACAGAACTTTCCATAGCCTCATATTTTACCTCCCAAACTAAGTTGAAAACAGCCTGAAGGCAGGGACTAGTGATTTTATCTTTGGACTTTCCCACTGGTTAGTATGGTACCTTACATATAGCAAATTGTCATTTACGATTATTGAATGAATGAAAAAAACAAGAACAGTAATAACCATTATCTGGAAATGTTTTCATTTAATATTTTGTTTCATGCATTTTAAGGGTTCATTCAAAACAAGAATCTCAACTACTCATTGTTTATTATGGTTATTTTTTACAAATCCTCCAGTTAGTTCTTTCACTCAGTAGGATGTAATTTATCCCCTTAGGTTTGAACTGTATAATCCATTCTAGAAATTACACTTCAGAAAAAATAACTGATAAACACTGTGCTTCACTCAGCCCATTTTGTATACCTGACACCCGTTCTTATTGCCGGGTAGGTCCCACCATCAGTTCCTTTAAACCGCCTACACTCAGCCTCTGCATATTCCTCCTTGTGACTGAGAATGCCAGTCCTCTCCAGCCTTCACTTCTCTTTCCAATCTCTCAGTACATGCTCAAGATTATCTGTCACCCCTCTTTCCCTCAGTTTCTCCTTGACATATGATATTGCCTAGCATGACACCTTCCACAAAGAAGCTGTTTATCACTACATACCTCATGATGCTTCCAATACAAGAAAACTAAAGCTAGAAAACTAGAACTGAAACTCAGTCTCTGTGCTGAAATTCATTCTAAAATGTACCCTCCAACCAACCTCTCTGATGTAAGAAAATAAACTTCATTAGTTCAATTCAGAGTGACCATGCTTTCTGAAGTGAAACTAAAAATACCTGTCTGATGCTTAGTCTGATAATGAGACAAAATATTTGAAATCTGATTCACCTAGTGTAAATGTTAAATACAATGGACCCTCACTAAAACACTATCAATTTATTAAATAGTATGCATCATTTCTTGACTAACTACTGTTCCCATGCTGTTCCATTATTCTTCAATAATAATAAATAATCCAGACATGGTATTAATAATCCCAGGAAAGGGCTCTGTCTCAGGAAAACAAGTTCTAATCTTGATTCTGCCAAATTACCTTATAACTTCGGGCCTCGTTTTCTCATCTACAAAGTGGGTATTCTGGTCTAGGCTGAGGGTCACAAACTCCAATGTCTAAATGAACGAGGCAGGTACTGTAAATGATTGGAGTGAGGTTTGACTGGGAGGACCACAGACTCTTGGAAACTGGAAAGCAAATGCATCCTCCAAAGGAGACAGCTGTTGTTTAAACCCAGCCTTTGCCATGCAGGACTGTGGACCTAGTATGGCCAGACCTTCTGACATTTCTAGTTAATGTCACGTATTTGTGATTTTAATTGACAGCTAATTCCATATATTTTTAGTAGAACTGGCTGATTTGTACAAGCTAAGCAAAACACGTCTGATGAGATCTAACCAAACCAGTTGCCATCTAGTCGATGCCAACTCCTGGTGTCCCCATGTGTGTCAGAGTAGAACTGTGCTCCATAGGGTTTTCAATGGATGATTTTTCAGAAGTAGTTCACTAGGCCTTTCTTTCAAGGCATGTTTGGTGAAATCAAACCAGCAACCTTTCAGTTAGTAGCTGAGTGCTTAACTGTTTGTGCCACCCAGGGATTCCCAGATGAGACCTGATTTGCAACTTCTGATGTAGATGAACTAGAAGACTTTTGACTTCTGCCTAATATAAAATTCTCCATGTTCTTTCCTTTGAATCCTTACAAACTAAAGAGATTTTATATATTACCCTTTTTCAATAAACTTGCTGAGAGGCAACATTAGGCAAAGTGATATATAGAGAATACAGGACCATGAAGTCAGAAAATAAATTTAAGCCCCTCCTTCACTCTTTAGGCTAAACCTAAAGTTTCATCATATGTAAAATACGGATAATTCTAACCCCTCTAGCTCACAGGATAGTTGTGATATTTGAATGAAATTGCATGAATGGAAACACTTTGTAAACTCTAAATCATTAAAGAACTTGTATTGTTTAAGTGTATTGTCTAATTCCCCAAAAACCAATTAAGGGAAAAAACAGATATTGGGTGGCTAAATATCCCTCATTGTAAAAGACTCCTCAGAACTTCCAGAAGAGGCCAACAATTGTTCTGGTGTTAAATCTATCAAAATTATTAAATTAAGTGGCATGTGGATTCAAACCTCCAGGTAATTTGTAGCACACACATACTTTTATCTGGTTTTGCCCACTCTTGTACTTAAAGTGCTCACTCCAATAACCAGATAAAATCCACTCAATCCAGGGTCTCTATGTAATATCTGAAAGCAATCTTTTAAATCAAGACTTAGAATGATACACAAAGACCTGTTGAAAATGACTGAATCTATACTGTGTAATGGCATCTTCAAAAAATTTCCATAACTGTAGACCTACAAAGGACTCAGTATGATGGGATTTGACATCAGTCTTTAGCTCCTCACCACTCTGGGATGAATCACTGGAAGAATATTGGTCCTGTCCAAATTCCCTTCTGAGCGTCCTAGATTTGTAATTCTCAACTGTTTCCGCGGATCTCACAGCTAATCACAGATAATCCTTAGATTTCTCTGGTTAACCTCAGGAATATCTAAGTAACACTGTAGCAATCTATTCCTATGGCACCTCACTTAAAGTGGATCCTCCCATTGCATTTGTGCAAGCCATGACACTTCATAATATCAATTAAACAACACCCTTACAACACTAGCTTAGACTAGGGTTGTCTTAGTTATCTAGTACTGCTGTAACAGAAATACCACAAGCAGATGGCTTTAACAAAGAGAAATTTATTCTCTCACAGTCTAGGAGGCTAGAAGTCCGAATTCAGGGTGCCAGCTCCAGGGGAAGGCTTTCTCTCTGCTGGCTCTGGAGGAAAGTCCTTGTCATCAACCGTCTCCTGCTCTAGGAACTTCTCAGCATAAGGACCCCGGGTCCAAAGGATGCGCTATTCTCCCGGCTCTTGTTTCTTTGTGGTATGAGGTCCCTCTGTCTCTCTGCCCATTTCTCTCTTTTATATCTCAAAAAAGATCAGCTTAAAATACAATCTAATCGTATAGCTGGAGTCTTGCCTCATTAACATAACTGCTGCTAATCCCACTTCATCAACATCATAGAGATAGGATTTACAACACACAGGAAAATCACATCAGATGACAAAATGGTGGACAATCACACAATACTGGGAATCACGGCCTAGCCAAGTCGACAGACATTTTAGGGGGACACGATTCAATCCATGACAAGGCGTTAGCAAATTTATTCTGTAATATGCCAGACTGTAAATATTATAGACTCTGTGGGTCACAGGGTCTCTGTTGCAACTACTCAACCCCCACTGTGGCGTGAAAGCAGCCATGCACATGGCTGTGCTACAATAAAACTTTATTTTCAAAAATAGGCAGAAGGTCATAGTTTGCCAACCTCTGGTTTAGAGTTATTTATTCACTTAATCCTATGGGCTATATTCAATGCCAGATGAGATTGATTTGTCGAGGAAGAATTATTTTTATGAAAAAGGATTCTAAGTGTAACTAACAAAACACCATATAAGATACTCTACATAGATTTCACTTTCTTCTCAAAGCAACCCTATGAGGTGGTTATTTTGTTCCCCATTGTACAGGTGAGGAAACTGAGACTTTGAAAGCTTAATCAGCTGGCTTAAAGTTATACAGCTAGTAGTTGACAGAGCCAGGATTCCACTCTAGATCTCTGTGAGCCTACTTTGCCCTTCCACCAAAGCAATTAGCTGACTGTGTGGCATATTAGTGAATTTCTGAACTCACCTAAAAATTCCTGAGCTAATCTTCAATATGGATATTCATTAAAATTTCATAAAGCATGTTCATTATGAAAATGAGTATTAAAAATATTTTAGTTGAAATTAATCATGGTTAAATACAAAAAGAAGAATAAAGCTAAACTCTATTCACTATCCTTTTATTTTCAATTGGGCCTATAAAATTCTATTTACAAACTCTTTTGTAGAAAAAGCTAATAAGAACAGACCCATTTCTAATGCAGTAGACTTTTCTAGGTAAAGAATTATTTTTCTGGAAGTTTCGCTGGATCTTCTCACTTTCTCATTCCAAACAATATCATTCAAAACATATTTTTCTTTTTCTTGTGCTTAAATTTGAAATAATTTATTTTGCAAAATTTAATAAAGTTGATATTATGGACCATCTAGGAGAGAACTGTGAAAAGGAAAGAATCCCATTATTTAAAAATCCAAAAATTTAACTGGAAGAAATTGTGAACATGATACTGTTTCTCTTGAGGATCTGGTAAACCACATTTAAATGGGTTGTTTTAAATCTATTTTTTTAATATTTAAAATGTTTCCTAAAACATACCTTCAACTTACTTGGAAATTAGAGCCAGTCATGTTGAAAGCTTTACTCCACATTTGAACATTACCATATTAGCTCAAAAAAAAAAATTAGTTCAAATGTTTTTAAGATATCCAAAGTTCTCTAACTATAAATTACCATGAGGGATGAATGTGAAATTAGGGAAGTAACTCAAAATATATGCCTCCAGCTACTAAAACATAGAAAGCAAAACATGTTGAAACAAACCATTAAAATATGTTTAGATTTTTTAAAAATTGGAAAGTACCCATTTTCTACAGTTCTTCCTAATGACTACACTGACTAATAAGAACAAATCTAAAAAGTCCTTACGCAAAGCAAGATTTGTGCTTTGATAACCAGCTAGAAGAAGCTTAACATAAATATAAGTGGTAGCTGTGGTCCAGTTATGCCTCCCTTGAGGGGACAAGGGAGATGCGGCTGATAAAGTAAAATAAAACATCTCAGAAGCACACAGTGGCATCACTAGGGTTGCTGTCACCCCATGTGGTAACTCATGGTGTCACCTCCCCCTCCCACGGGCCTCCTCCTTTACCAGACTGTACAGTATCCTTAGAAAAGTTTTTTGTAATAATATTTTTTATTTTTCTCCTTCTTTTCCTTTAATTACTACGTAATTCTCAAAAAAGGTATTGATATAGGTTCACAAATACTAATTACCACAATATTGTATCTAAAACACGAGAAAATTTGACAAAATCAGTGAGTATAAAAACACTGGGAGCAACAAAAACAACGTGTGCTTGTAGCACGTGCAGAGGAAACTACATGATCTGAAGTGTCACTGTAATTGGGTAATAATGACAGCTCTGACCAGAGCACATTAGAGGGCTCAAAAAGTAAATCAGCATAGAGTTTTAACCTTGTAGGTATACTGATACCTGTAAGCTGGGCTTACAAAAAATGTTTTTGTTGTTATAACTACAGGAATATTTTTATAAAAAATAGATTTCTGCTGAAACACTGTACAAAAAATTTATAGACAGTCATTTTGGTGCCCCCCCCTCTGTTACCCAGTAGAGTCCCCACCCCCGCACCCCCCTAGTGACGTCACTAGAAGCACAGTAAAAGTTTTTAATGAGAGGATGCTGGTATTTAATGCTATGTCATGATGAAAGGCTATAAATATTAAATTTTATTCATCTTTCCATAATCCTTTGTGTATTTTGTAGATCTGTCTATTAAAGAATAGATACATAGAGACAAAGTGCAAGCTGACAGAAGTCTCTGGATTCAACCTAAAAATTAGCAGAATTTTATCTTCAGAGAACATTGTAATTCTAACTCCATCCCTATAGGCCTCTTTACCAAGCTTTGATCCCTTTGAAACAGTATCCTTTTATTTTCATTCTATCTTCAGTGCCTAGTACAGAGTCTGCAAATAATAATAGTAACAACAATAACTTTGATTCAGTCTTTCCAAATGCCAACTACTGAGCCAACAAGTCTTTTACATAAAATAACTTATTTAATCCTCAAAACAACCTAATGTTACTGAATATTCAGTAAATTTTAGATGAATAAACCAACACATTAAGTGATATCTTTGTAAATCACACTTTAAATAAGGGGTTTACTCCTGCAAAGAGCTCCTTAGCAAGCCCTTTATAAACCGAAGAGAATCTCTACAATGCAAATAATCACTCCCCTCCCTAACTCCTTATTTGAATTGAGGTATAAAGGGGAAGGGAAAATCATTTTACAAATAATGAGCTAAAATCTATTATATCAACATGATTAATTGGTAAGTTTACTTTTGAATATTTTCACTTCAAAATTAAGCAAACTGTAGTTTAGAAAAAAAAATCTAAACTTAAAAGCTAGGCAAGTAAAACAATATGGGAAAACACTGATATTTAAAAAGCTTGAATTAGCAAATTGTTAAGGCTCTTTTCTAAATAGAAGCCAGTTGGCTTGGAGCTAAGGCTGGAGGCAAGGTCATTCAAGGCTCCGATCCTGGCTTATAGTACACTGGGCATGTCACTCAACTCATATCTTTGGATCACAGCTACTCTGTCAACAGTTCAGACTACCTCACAATTATATCACCAGAGGAACCAAAACAATTATAAGACCCCTTTAAAATATAAAGTGGTATATTAAAGTTCATATAAGACTTCGTAAGGCTTCCATAACTGACTATCATCCAGAACAGCCAATAGCTTTCAAGCTTTTAAGATCTATAAATTCTGGGAACAGTGTTTAGATTAAACTGTGGAGGAATGACAAGAATTGGCCAAGTACCAGATGAAACAGACAGAAAGAAATTTAAAAAAATAGAAAAAGGAAATTTATTTCTTAGAAGGCATAGGGAGGTTTAAAGACAGTTAGAAGTACTGCTTTTTAACTGTCCTTCAGCAAATTCCTAACTGTTCTCTGGGATTATGTACTTCATATGGAAAGTATTTTAGCAGAAATGGAAGTTAAATAATGCAAAAATAGGACACTAAAAAGATAGTACAGACACATAGGGGCCCTTTAATGTGCAGTGTCTCATTATTTTGCCAACTTTAGATTTCTACATATGTGAAAATTCTATTAGTCAAAGCATGTCACTTTTAATAAAATTTCAGACAGAACAGAAATTAATTTCTTCACTAATAAGCCACACAGAATAACAAGAGTTTATACCTTCCCCTTTTTACGTACAAACTGCCCCCAATCAAACCATTACCTCTTAAGACAATAGAACGTAATTAAATTAAAAATTAAAACTATATTACAAAGCCCCCTTGCTAAATTAAAATGATTGAAGTCTGTAAATAAAATTATAAATGCAAAGGGCTGGGCAAACTTGCAAGTCAGTCAGCCACAGAATGTTGCCTAGAATCCCACCACTTTAAGGTTGTGTATTCAGGTAGGACATTTGGCATTTCCTCATTTGTAAACTGAGGCAATGAATTGGAAGATTCTTTCTCAGCTTCTCTCCTATAGTATGGTCCTAACTTTCATCAGCCCCTAATTTGAGAGAAATTTCTACACAGATTTATTTGGCTGATTACTTTAGATAAACTTATTCTGGAAACTGGAGGCTCCTTTCTAGAGTAGACAACATTTCTGGCCCTTGATGAACTCTCCGCTCTCTTCTTTAGCCATCACAATCTCACCAAAAACTCCATCTGAAAACAGGAAGGGAAATAAAAGGTAAAACGGAAAACTAGTCTGTTTAACTAGTCATAATTGATCTAAATGACTGACAATGAGTAAAAAATGTGTCAATGTGATTTATTGCAAATTACCTATACAGATGGGAGAAAAATGAATGAAAAAGTAGTAGCTTATAACTACTTCTTCTTGAGAACTTTCCATTAAGCATTTAGTATGAGCAGATAAACAGGTAAGGCAGGCATGCTGTTGTTGTTAACTGCTGTTGAGTCGGCTCTGACTCATGGCAGCCATATGTTACCCAGAACAAAACAAAATGTTGCCCAGTCCTGCACCATCTTCATGATCATCAGTATGTTTGAGTCCATTGTTGCAGCTATTGTGAAGTGCCTTCCAACCTAAGGGGTTCATCTTCCAGCACTACACTGGACAATATTCTATTGTGATCCATAAGATTTTCAGGGTGGGGGTGGCAGTGGCCGAGGAGTCTTTAGCAGCGCCCAGTGCAGGATGGTGCAGGAGGTGGCGTTGCTGGCAGCAGCTGGAGAGGGTGCTATGGTGGCAGTAGCCATGGCATCCACGGCTGGTATAAAATGGTGGATTTCTTAGAGCTGAGGGATCTCCAGTACAATGTTGAAAAGAAGAGGCGATGGGAGCATCCTGATCTTGTTCCTGATTTTAAAGGGAATGCTTTCAAAGTTTCACAGACATTGATGACCAGAGAGATGAAGTAACTTTCTCAAGATTCTAAGTCTTGCTGCCAAGACTTAGCCTACAGCTACTCATCGCTGAATGTGGTTTCTAGTTTTAGGGTTTCTGAACTATAAGTGTTACTAGGCTTTGCTGGATGGAATAAAAGTGAATGCAAGCATGACCTCCTGATGAGGGCGCTGCATTTATTGAAGAGTGGCTACAGCCCTGCAGTTCAGATTAAAATCAGAGAATTGTATAGACACCGATACCCACAGACTCTTGAAGGACATTCTGATTTATCCACAATAAAATCATTGGTTTTCAGTTTGGATGGTAGCTCATCACCTGTATAACCAGACTTGGCCGTGGCTGGAATCCATTCATCGCCTTCCACTTCAGTCACACCTCACTCACCATCCTCTCCTGTTGGTTCTGTGCTGCTTCAAGATACTAAGCCTACGTCTGAGATGCAGCAGCCGTCTCCCCCAATCCCTCCTGTCCATCCTGATGCGCAGTTACAAAACCACCCTTTTATGGCATCCTTGAGGTTTTCATCAAGCCCACAAGTTTAGTTCAAAGCAGCATTCATCTATTTTGAGAAAAGTTTTTTTTTTTTATTTTTGCTCTGACACCTCAACAAGTTAGAGAGATATGCATTTCCAGGGATATTTTGCCAGCTGGAAGGAGAGATTATACAGTCCAAGTCCAGCTGAGCCTTTGCCTGGCAGAGACAAGTCGCCCTCAAGAAGATAACTATCCCAATAGTCTGCAAATAAAAGTAAACGGGAAGCTGTTTCCTTTGCTTGGCTATGCACCACCACCTAAAAATGGGGTTGAACAGAAGAGCCCTGGACACCCCTTGAATATTACATCTTTAGTTAGGTTATCTTCATCTGTGCCAAACCAGATTTCCATTTATTGGGCATCAGAAATTGGAAAGAATTACTCCATGTCTGTATTTGTACGACAGCTCACATCAGCCACGTTAAATTACAGAGATTCAAAATGAAAGGTATTACAAACCCTGATCATTCCAGAGCACTAATTAAAGAAAAACTTACTGCAGATCCTGATAGTGAAATTGCTACAACTAGCCTTCGGGTATCCTAGATGAGTCCTTTAAGAAAAATGAAGCTGAGAATCCCACGTCCTGCAGTGACTTGTACACATCTGCAGTGTTTTGATGCTGTTCTTTATCTACAAATGAATGAGAAGCCCACCTAGATTTGTCCTGTGTGAGACAAAAAGGCTGCCTATGAAAGTCTAATATTAGATTGGCTTTTTATGGAAATTCTCAATGACTGTTCAGATGTGGATGAAATCAAATCTCAAGAAGATGGTTCTTGGTGTCCAGTGAGACTGAAGAAAGAAGCTATGAAAGTATCCAGTCAACCATGTAGAAAAATAGAAAGTTCAAGTGTTCTCAGAAGCCTTGCTCAGTGACTGTACGCAATGAGGTGAGCAAAAACAAAGTAGATGTTATTGACCTAACAATAGAAAGCTCGTCTAATGAAGAGGAAGACCCTCCTGCCAAAAGGAAATGCATCTTTATGTCAGAAACACAAAGCAGCCCAACAAAAGTGGTCCTCATGTATCAGCCATCTTCTGTAAGGGTGTTCAGTGTGACTTTGGTTGATCCTGCTGCTATTCCACCTTCATTAACAGACTACTCGTTACCATTCTACCACACGCCAATATCCAGCATGTCATCAGATTTGCCAGGAGAACAAGGAAGAAATGATATTAATAATGAACTGCAGTTTGGAGCATCCTCTGATACTGTCCAAAAATGAATACAAAATAAAACAAATTATTTGTATTTATGGAATGGAAAACATCTTGATTATTTAAAGAAAAAATACTCCTTATTATTGCGAGTGCCATATTGTCAGGTGTGACTGGTGCTCAAAGTTGCAACATAAAAATTTGGAAGTGCTAAAATGACAAGACTTAATGGTCTGACTGAGACTGGAGGAACCCCAGAAAGCATGGCCCAGGACTTTCTGTCAATCCAGCCCTAAATCCATTCCCGAAGCCAACTCTTCAAAGATTAGAGTGGACTATGGGACATAAAGTGATACTTGTGAAGCGTGCGCTTCTTACTTTAAGTAGATACATGAGACTAAATGGGCGGCTCCTGTCCGGAGGTGAGATGAGAAGGCAGAGAGGGTCAGGAGGTGGTTGAATGGACCCAGGAAATCAGGAGTGGAAAGGAGGAATGTGTGGTCACAGTATAGGGAGAGCAATTAGAGTCACATAACTATGTATAAATTTTTGTATGACAGACTAACTTGAATTGTAAACTTTCACTTAAAGTACAACAATAAAATTAAATTTAAAAAAAATTGGAAGTGCTAAACATTTATATGTAATCATGTAGCAATCGTGTTTTGTAAAAGTTTATGGCTCAAGAAAAGGAAATCTGTTGTCATCAATAAGGAGAAAAACTAAATAGTTTCACATAGTTAGGCAATTAAAATAAAAAACTACAATTTTATCAGTGTTAATAAAACAAAATACTTAAAAAAGATTTTCATTGGCTAATTTTTGGAAGTAGGTTGCCAGGCCTTTCTTCCTAGTCTTTTTTAGTCTGGAAGCTCTGCTGAAACCTGTCTACCATGCAATACCAGTAGCTTTGCTTCCAGCATCATAACAATGCACAACCCACCATAGTATGACAAACTGACAGGTAGTTGAAGGCAGGTATAAGTGTATGATTTTGCTTTTTTGTTGTTGCATTTCCAAACTTAATGTTCTTTAAAATGAAAATCATTTCTTTATATTCATTTTCATATAATCTTCCTGATGACCTTTACCACACATTAGTAATAAAAACCCATTGCTGTGGAGTCGATTCCGAATCATAGCGAGCCTATAGTCCAGAGTAGAACTGCCCCCATAGAATTTCCAAGGCTGTAATCTTTATTGGGGAGCCCTGGTGGTACAGTGGTTAAGAGTTTGGCTGCTAACCAAAAGGTCTGCAGTTTGAATCCACCAGCTGCTCCTTGGAAACCCTATGGGGCAGTTCTATTCTATCCTACAGGATCGCTATGAGTTGGAATGGACTCAACGGCAATGCGTTTGTTTTTTGTTGTTGTTGTTGTTTTTAATCTTTATGGAAGCAGACTGCCACATCTTTCTCCCATGGAGCTGCTGAGTGCGTTCAAACCGCTGATCTTTCAATTAGCAGCCAAGCGCTTAACCACTCACTATACCATGATAATGAGGTATAATTCCCCAGTCACCACCCACAAGAGCTAAGTAGGTGTCTTAATGTAAATTGAAAAGTCTTTTACCCTAACCTTAGATTGTGCAGGAATGTACTAATGCTGGTCTGACTGGTTGCAGATGGATTGAAACGTGGTGTATTTGATGGCTTTTGGATGCAATTTACAATACTTAAGAAAATTCTTTATTCTTTTCGCATTAAAATATAAAAAATTTACTCAAATTGTGCATGAACATTTCTCCTCTCGATCCTCTCATGGTTGGTTCCTTCACAGTCCAGCTCAAATATAGCCTCTGAGAGCCTTCTATGATTATTTCAACCTAAGAACCCACCCACCACCCCTGAGTCACTTGCTATGATATTACACGGTTTAATTTCCCTCATAGAATTTATTACTACTTACCTTATGGGATTTTGTGAGGATTACATTTTAAAATCTGTGTGTAATGCTGAGAACAAAGTCTAATGCATAACAAGGACTTAGCAGTGTTAGCTGTTATCATTTTTATTATCTGATATTGTCTTGTTTATTTACTTTCTTGTTACCCCCTCATATCATTTTCACTGCTGTATTTCTAGTACGGTACCCAGTACATGGAGGTTGCTCAGTAGATTATCTATTAAATGAATTAATTACATTCTTCTCTCTCTCATGATTAAGCCATGGCTAAATCAATTCAAACACTCGGTCACTCATTTGAAATAACAATTTTACGTGCAAAGTGGTGTGATTGGTAGTGAGAATATAAGGTGAATTAATAAGTGAGTCTGTGTCCTTATAGGGGAAGCATGACATATCAACATAGAATTATGTTACAATATGCTAAGGAAATAAATTAGAGCTGTAAATGGAATATCTGGTGAGTTCAGAAATCTTCCTGACATCAATTACCATTTGCATGCTGGGATCTCCCAGAAATTTATCTTCATCTTGGCCTCCTCTCTTGAGCTTTTGATCCAGATATCCCACTGAGGACTGGACATATCCGTGCAGATACTCTAGAGATACCTCAAAACTAAACTCTTTTTCCACCAGGCCTGCTCCTCCTTTATTTCCTATCTCCATGTATGTCTACATACCTATTCTATCATCCAAGGTAGAAACCTGAGGATTATTTTATTCTCTCTTCTCACTTTCTGCATCCCCCAGACAACTCTGCCACAAGACAAATGGCAGCAGGATGAAACTGGTGGCAGAGGGAGGTGGTGAGGATTGGAAATGAGGCACCAGCAGTGGGAATGGAGATAAAGATATAGATTCCAGAGGTATTTTTAAGGCAGAATCCATAGGATTTTGTGATGGAGAGAACAATCATAGCAAAAACTGGGTACCTCAATGTTAACTTGGTGATATTTGTTTAAATCTTTTTTGCTATGTTTCTTAACTAAAACAGTTGTATTACAACTGAAAAGACACAAACAACCTCATATCAATTGAACTAAATACCCAGGGGAATGATTTTAGTCTCAGTGTTTGGGCTTTTTCCAGACAAAATTATGTACAGTCCCAGAGCACCCCAGAAGCCAGATGTCCTCTAAGCATATATCAGATACTATTAGTTTTGGTAGGCTCATAGGTCAGAAATTAAAAAAAACAAAAAGTATAAACAACAACTAAAATGACCAAACACTGAGAATTTGGAGGATTGTTTAAATTATATTAGCAGAAAATATGAAAACTGAGCCACAGAGCAACTGATAATAGATGTACATGAAAATAACACAAAAGACAAAAAAAAAATTTTAATGACCTAAGGTAATCTACTGCAAGATCAGAAAAGACTTAATTTCTTGCTGGGAATGAGAGAGATCAGGAAAGCTTTTAAAGGAAGTGACACTGGAGCTAGACCTTAAAGTGTACAGTAATTACATTTGCAGAGTTGAGGGGAAGTGTTCTTCCAAAAAAGGTAACAAAGAGACATGGGAAACTCTGGAGAGCGATAAGGGAATAGCCCGGGGTTTCCGTTTGGATCATTGGGTGTATGAACAATACTGAAAATTAAGATTGAAAATATAGTATGGGGCCAGGTCATGAAGGACCTTGAAGGCCACACTAAGGAGCCTGAACTTCAGGAAGCCACAAAGGGTGGATTGAACAAAAAAATGATATGCTCAGCACCATGCTTCAGGAAGAGCAACCTGACAATGGTAGATAAAATGGAGAGCATGGATGGAAGTAACAAAGTAGCAATTGCTGTGTGAGAGTTAGGGTAGGGCAATAGGAACAGACATGAGAGAAAATTTTGAGGCTAAAAAAAAAAGAAGACTGGAATTGGAAAAGACTCAGAATAATCCCAGAGAGGAACACAAATGTGAGTTAATTAGCAATGAGACTGCAGTGAAGTCAGAAGTCTAACTGTGGTTTGATATTTGTGGTAAAAGCAATCAGACTAATTTTTATGATGAGTCTTGTCATGTCTACATGACCCCTGCAGCAGCTGTCCTGCAACCAAAACGGTAGGTAGCCAGAGACTGAAGCTGACCTAATAAGAGTCAACAAAGGGTGAAATGGAAAGATCCCAGGCCCTTGATGATGGTATAGGGTCACTAAATTAACCAACCATGGGATTTTTTTTTTTTTTTTTTTTTTTTTTACTATATTCTAAAATGCTATCGGGGGCAGTGGTGGTTCAGTAGCAGAATTCTTGCCTTCCATACAGAAGACCTGGGTTCAATTCCCAGCCAATGTACCTCTTGTGCAGCTACCACCCATCTTGTCAGTGGAGGTTTGTGTGTCACTGTGATGCTGAACAGGTTTCAGCACAGCTTCCAGATTAAGGCAGACTAAGAAGAAAGATCTGGTGATCTATTTCTGAAAATCAGCCAATGAAAACTATGGATCACAACTGTCCAATCTGCAACTGATCGTGGGGATGACACAGTACTAGGCAACATTTCATTTCGTTGTGCACAGGGTGTCCAGGAGTCGGGGGCTGACTCAATGGCAGGTAACAACAACAACAAAATGTTATAATAAATTTTCCTTATTGTTAAAAAAATTCAGCCTAAGTTTATGACTTTTATTATTGTTCAGCAGCGTGAGAGCAGGAGTAGAAAAAATCAAATGGTTGGATCCATCTAGAAAGAGGGATTTGTGAAGCCAGTAAAATAGAACATGGGGGCCAGAGCCTAAAGGCCATGGAATTGGGAAAAACTCAGAATAGTCCCACTACAGAACACAGGAACTGAGTTTAAATGACAGACCAAAAGGTCCACACCGGTAAGGAGGCAGGTGAGTCAAATGAAGCCTTCAAAGCAATGGATGGGGCAAGGAGCTGTAACAGTGAGAGTAAAGACCAGATTCAGTAGTGAAGAAGACTGAGGAGAGGTAGAACCAATACTGGATATTGTCTGAAAAGAACATTTCAGAGAAGAGGTGCAGTTTCAAATGTTGGACAGATCTGGGTTATCACTGTGCTATAAGGAACTGGAGTATCATATAAATAAAGGTCTTTAAGGTCCAGAGGCCAAAGATATCTGAGGCTAGGGATTGTAAAGGTCACCAGATAAGTATTTAGGTTCCTGAATATGAGAGAAGAAGAGAGGGAGGCAGTAAAAGTGGACCCTTGATGGACTGAGAAATGAACAGAAGATGTGAGCTGAATATAAGCTGGAAAAAGTATGGCGTACGTGGATAGAGTAGAGTTTCAAACAAGTCCTTGAGAGACAATGAACAAACAATAGTCTGGATGTGATGGTGGGAAGCAGGAAATTTACTGACCCCTGCTCCTCACCCTGAGAGCCAGAGAACGTGGAAGAAATGACCACTAGTGACGAATTTGGCTCAGGAACTTATAACTTAGAGCAAAGCCAAGATTTAGTTTTGGCAAGAGTGTAGGGGAATGTTACAGGGAAAGGTTAAAGAGTGCGAGGATTTTTGTAATTAATAGAATACTAGAGTGTAGCGGGAAGGCATGGTTGGGGAGAAGGTAGCACAGCAGGGAAGAAAGGGGCTGAGATCTACAGGCGGAAAGCAGAAGCATCAGAAGGTGTGCCTGTGTACCTCTGTAATCATTTTTAAAAACAGAAATGGAGGTGGTACGAAATTGGGTTTTTGGCTGCAAAGACATAAGGGAGTTGACAGAGGAAAACCAAGCTGGGGGAAAAAACTAAGAGGAATACTGTAGTTTAACAGCCTGGAAAAACGAAAAATTATAAAAATTTGGAAACAGGCAAACACAGATCTGAGTCCTGGCTCTGCCATTTCCTAGCCATATGACCTCAAGCTTCTATTTCATCATTAAAATAGAAATAAACATACTTACCCTGCAGGTATCTTTATAAGATTTAGAGACAATCTATGTAAAACAACTAGCATCACGACAGGCATTGAATGGACACTCAATGATGTGAGGCATCATTCTGTTCCTACAGCCAGCTTCCAAGCTTCTAGGCCTGCCAGTGCAAACATCTTTAGATGGTGCAGCTCAGATGAGGGTGAATGAGGAGACAAGAATTTCACCCAACAACATTCCCCACAAAGTGCACGGTACTATAAGAGAATAAAGCCATTGGCTCAGCAATTAAAAAAAAAGTGAAAATTCTGATTTAAACTGCAATAATTCAGCAGCCCTTAGCCTAAAACACCTGATGAATATATGGTTGTAGAGACAAACTTTGTGCTCTGTATATTGTTTATTCAATAAGTCATCCCACTGCAAATTAACTCTAATTATCAGATAAAAGGTATGTGGTTATTCTAATTGTCTGGTAATCAACTACTACAAAAATGCTAAGTAATAAATAATAATTACTGTATCATTTCATACATTTTTTTTTCCTGACTGAAAGTAGCACACAGTGAAGATAAATTACAGAGCTAGTTTAAAATTTGTCTTTAGACTTTCACAACTCATTGAGGTCCATGGCAATGATTCCTAAATTTAAAATCTCCAGCCCAGGCCTTTCCACTGAGATCTAAGCTACCTCTCTGACATCCCCCCTTCAATATCTAATAGGCACCTCAAAATTAACATGGTAAAAACAGAACTTTCAGTATCCCTCCAAACCAGTTCCTTCCCAGGTCTTCTCCTCCTTCATAAATGGCACCACCATCCACCCAGTTATTTAAACCCAAAAGATCTTAATCACTCTTGATTTATGTTTTTCTTATTCCCTACAAGCATCCATCAGCAAGTCCTGTGGGCTGTACTACAAAATATGTCTCAAATCCACAACACTTCTCTCCTTCTAGATTGGCACTAAGCCTTGTCCAAGTCATCATCATCTATCTCTCCCCTGGATCACTGTGCTAACCCCCTAACTAGTCTCTTTGCTTCCCCACCATCCATTGTCCACCTAGCTGACAGAGGAAACCTGAAAAACACAAATCAGATCATGTCATTCTCTTGCTTAAAATCCTCAATGGTTAATTACTCTTACGATTAAACCTGAACTTCTCCACATCGCCTGCAAGGCCCACCCGGCCTCACACCTTCCCATCTCTCAGGCATGAACTCCTATCATTCTCCCCCTTGTTCACTGCGCTGACCACACTGGCCTTATATTTGTTCCTTGAACACACAACATTCATCCCACCTTTCCCTTGCTAGTCCTTCTGCCTGGAATACCCTGATGCCAGATCTTTTCATGGCTGACTCCTTCTTTTCACCGAGGAGGAAAGGTTACCTCCTCAGTGAGGCCAACCCAATCTTAATTACTACCTCCCTCTGGTCTTTTTCTATCGCATTACACCATTTTATTTTTTTCCATACTTGTCATCACCAAGATGGCATGTAGTAAGCACGCAATCAATGTAAAATTAATGAAGAAACTGCACGCAACAGGCTTAAAGCACCATCCTACTTGAGACAGATCCCAAGGTTACCTAGAATTCATCTTCAATTCAAAGTTGCTCAATAATTTGCTAGGATTGGCTCCCACCAGCTCCCAAGTGGATAAGAAGGGATGGAGGTAAACAGTCCCAGAGTAAAATGCACTCATACTCTGCTACTGCTTC
The DNA here is from genome assembly GCA_030035585.1 of Dugong dugon. Taxonomy (NCBI): domain Eukaryota; kingdom Metazoa; phylum Chordata; class Mammalia; order Sirenia; family Dugongidae; genus Dugong; species Dugong dugon. The sequence goes on along the minus strand of CM057461.1, from coordinate 160,448,635 downwards.
ATAGTTCACGCCTGCATGCACCATGCTGGCTAGGAGCCTCTTAGATCAGCGGGTAATCACCTGACAAACACCCGGGTAGTGTTTCTTGAAGAACTTGCATAGACCCCTCCCCAGTCAGGCAGAATCATGTGTAGCAGGGCTGCTCTATGGAGGCTTGAGGGCGAGGGAAGCTTGCCACTTCAATGGAAAGAATATTGCTGAGTCTCCTGCTCTGTGAAACCATCTTCCTAGAGCTAAGTCCTTAAGTCCTATGCAGACATAAACCTGCATCAGTTAGATTCTTCCTGTCAATCACCACAATCGTGTGACAACCATGCAAAGACTTTTAAAGTGCATGGAAAACTGGAAAGGACTTTGGTCATAATTCTAGGTATTGCTATGAAGTCAGCCAATGCTTTTCACATCATATAAGAATTAGACCCTGCTTTTAAAAAAATGTTGCTGATATATATCAAAGATTATATGAAAATGTCAAAAATCATAACATAGTTTGCATTTCACTTTTAAAAAGCGAAGTCTGGAAGGGATCATAGCAGTTTTTTAAATCCAAAGCCTACAGATTAGACAAATGAGAAAAATGGGACTGAAAAAGATTAAACGACTTAAGATCATCCAGTGATTCAGAATATTTTTGGATACATAACATCTTTTCTCTTTTGCACATTTTTAATGATGGAGAAAAGTGAACTGATCATGAAGTGATAATTTCTTGACTTTACCCTTGCTCAGGGGTTTCAGTAAAGTTAACCTTACAAGGATGCTTATTATGAAGTGGTCAGACATGTAATTGAATTCAACAAGGTCATAATCTCTTGAAGAAAGAAAGAAAAGAAAACTCCTTTTCTCATGGCACATCTTGTTACACTTTGTTCTTCCTTCCCTCTTGCTACATGTAATTTTTTGAGGTAGAATGCCTTCACAATGAATTTATCTTGTAGCGATTCTCCAAGAATTTGAGTTCCAAGCTTTCCTGATATTACAAAACAAACCCTGTACTTGCCTTTCATTGACACAACTTGGCAACTGGCCTCGAAAACTGACATTACTCAGTGTGTGCCCTCATGGCATAATTCCTAAGTTCTCTATAATCTTACAAAACCGTTTTTTTCTCTCTGAAGAAATGCTCACTTTCAGATAAAATGTTTCCATGATTTGAACAAGCTCTTTTCCTTTGTCAGGTAGAAAGTTAACTGCAGCCTAACTAGGAGGAGGCTAAAAATTCTCTAAATGTGTGCATTTAAAATATTCCTTAATAAATAAAATGAATGGGTTTATTTAGTACATTTCTGATTATTTTTCTATTTTTTTAATTTATAATAATTTGGAATTGGAGAAGGAAATCGATGTATGGCTAATTGCCTCCATGAAAATCTATCTCCTTTGCCATAAGACCAGAACTGGTAGGTGCCCAGCTATCATTATTGAACATTTTAATCGAAGATTCAGTAGAAGAATCCTGATCAAAAGAGAGAAAATGCAGAACAGAATTTCAAATTCTCATAGAATCCAGACTTTCAGGAGCATGGAGCTCCATGGATGAATCCTTGAAACTAAGATAATCTTTAAACCTTAAACCAAAAATATCCCCTGAAGTCTTCTTAAAACCAAACGATAGTTTAGCTTAACTAGTAAAGAATGTCTGCCTTGAATATTATGCTCTTTTAAGATCTATCTATATGGGATCAAACTGACAACAGCAACACGAAAGATTAAATGGGAACCTTAGGGGGCAGTGAGTTTATGTTAATGGGGGAGGAACAACTCAGAAAAGCAGGGTAAGAATGCACAGTTCAAAGAATGTAATCAATATCACTGAATTATACATGTAGAAACTATTGAAATGGTGTATGTTTTGCTCTGAATATTCTCAATAAAAAAATAAATAAATAAAATAAATTATTTTTTAAAATTTATAATCATTTGACTTTTTTTCAATAAAATGCAAACAATATAGACAATTTTTGACTGGGTTCTTTTTTTTTTTTTTTTTTTTTTGCTTTAACGAACAGAAATTTATTTTCTCACAGCTTACAAGGCTAGAAGTCTGAATTCAGAGCGCCCACTCTAGGGTACGTCTTTCTCTCTCTGTTTGCTCTGAAGAAAGCTCCTTGTCTCTTCTGAGCTTCTGCTCCTGGGCAATCTTTACGTGGCTTGGCATCTCTTTTCCCCCATCTCTGCTTCTTTGGCTTGCTTGTTTAATCTCTTTCACATCTCAAAAGAGATTTCTTTTATATATCAAAAGAGATTGATTTAAGACACACCTTATGCAACCCAACAGGACAGAGTAGAACTGCTGCCCCATAGGGTTTCCAAGAAGTGACTGATGAACTCGAACCACTTGACTGGGTTCTTAAACTTCCTTGATGTTACTCATAAATGCAAAAATGTTGAATCATATTACTTAATTATCACACAAATGATAAATGCTCATTAGGAGAAATTTTTAAATCTATAACATAGAAACTAAAAATCACCTACAATGCCACCATTCAGAGACAGAATCACCACTAATGTTTTGATAACCACCCTGTCATATGTCTTTATATTCACATATATAGTTTTATGCTAATGGAATAGTATATAAGTTATCTTATGGTCAAGTCCTAGCTTATTCTACATCTTTTGATGGGGCATCTATCTCCCCCTCTCCCTATATTACCTCTACTTCTGCTCCTTGGCCAATGGAAAAGGCTAGTGTGTATCCTTCCACAATTCTGTCTACATTCATATACTCTTATACCAATGTATTAAGTGCTTACATTTTTTTCAGCATCTTTGTTACTGCATGTTGCCTCCACCCTAGATTTTTGTTAAAAGGTGTTGTTACGTTCAAGGGCTCCTTTCTCTGTACATTTTGCTTTCTGTTTCATTCATATAGAAACTGAAAGCACTGTCTCATCACATGTGGGGGCCCCACGCCTGATACTACAGAAGGGCCTCATGGCTACTGTATTTTTCCCTTTCTGTTTCTTCCTGATTCATAGCACAAGGACTCATACAAAAGGCAAGACAATACAACAAATAACATAAATGGTTGATACTGGCAAATAAATAAAGGTTACAATTATGACTGAACAAACAAGAATTTCTTGGTTATTTTTTGCAAAAATAGAAAATTCTAACCATAAGGAGTGACCTTGCTAAAAATTTGATCAGGGCAGGTATTTAACAAGCATAATGCAAGCATTCTTGCATAACGTAACATAATTTTTAAAACATTAACATAAACATAACACACAAAAGCAGAACATTCAATTTTTTGGTGGTTTAAGAAGATTAAGGGTTTTCATTCTATGGCTAAAGGAACTAAAAGAAGGGATTGTTAAGCACAAAAATATAAATAATCTTCATGTTAAGGACTGCATTTTTTTTTAATGTTTAATGAAATATAAATAGAGACAGAGTTTACTGATTAAACTTATTTTTATTTAACATATCCCATATCCCAGACACTGTTAGATGTTGTGGGAAAACAAGGGTGAAAAGGACAGAGCTCCTGTCCCCAATAAGCTTATTGTCCAGTGCAACACTGTCCAACAAAAAGAGTGAAGAAGCCACATGTGAATTCTAAATTTTCCAGTAGCCACATTAAAAAAGTAAAAAGAAACAGGGAAAATTAATTTTAGTAATACATTTTATTCAACCCAATATATCCAAACAAATATCACTTCAACATGGAATAACCAATATTAAAAATTACTAAAGATATATTTTACATTATTTTTTCAGAATAAGCCTTCAAAATCCAGTGTATATTTTATACTGACAGCACATCTCAATTTGGACAAGTCATGTTTCAAGGGCTCAATAGCCACATGTGGCTATTGGCTACCACACTGGACAGCACAGGTCTAGTGTATTTGTCAGGACAAGCTAGTTTACGCTATATACAAATAATCCCAAAATCTGAGTGATTTAAAGCATCAAAAATGTATTTCTCACTCAAGTAACATGGACTTTGCAGGTCAGAATGGGGCTCTGCCCATCACAGTCATTCAGGGACTCAGGCTCCACCTCCACAAGCCATCACAGTTAACATGAAGGGAAGGTAGGAGTTGAGCATGATCTATTAAATATTTCGCCCTGAAAGTGAAATGTATTATTTCTGCTCACATTTCATTGGCCAAAGCAAACACATGACTGAAGGTGGCGGGAAGTGCAATCCTATCAACTGCCCAGAAAGCTGAGTGATGGAGACACCAATCATTATCACATCTATTAAGTAAACATAGTAAGTTAAAAAATGTGAACAGCCAATCAAGTACAGGAGACCAAATGTGTAACACCTACCCTAACACTAAAATGACAAGGCGGGAAGGAACAGGAAAACAACAAATGGACACGGAGGACACGGGGAATCTGGGGTAGAAAGGGAAAGGGACAGAATGCTGATACAATGTGGGGACTGCAACCAGTGTTACAAAATAACTTGTGAATAAATTTTTTACTGAAAAACTAATTTGTGCTGTAAACTTTCATCTAAACCCATTGCCGTCAAGTAGATTCCGACTCACAGCGACCCTACAGGACAGAGTAGAACTGTCCCATCGGGTTTCCAAGGAGCACCTGATGGATTTGAATGGATGACCTTTTGGTTAGCAGCTGAGCTCTCACTCACTATGCCACCAGGGCTCCCCAAACTTTCACCTAAAGCACCATAAAATTAAAAAACAAAAATGGTTAAGCACTCAACTGCTGGTCAGAGAGTTGGCAATTCGAATCCACCCAGAGGCACCTTGGAGGACAGGACGGGCAATCTGCTTCTGAAAGAACACAGTCTTGAAAACCCTATGTTTGAAGCAGTTCTACTCTGCACACATGGGGTCTCCATGAGTCAGAATTGACTCGACAGCAACTAAGTAAAACAACAACAGCAATCTCTGCAGGGGCAGATCACCAGGACTTTCTTCTGAGGAGCTTCTGGGTGGGTTTGAACCTCCAACCTCAAACTTTCAGCTGATCAAAAATCACTTGCACCAGCAGGGATCCTTCATAAAAGAAAGAAAAAAATTTTTTTCTTTTTTTTTTAATTCAGAGCAGCCTTAACCTCATAATTATGGAGTGGACAACAACCCTGTGAATTTTCTTTAAGGATAGTGTCTTAGAAGACCCCTGATGCTGATGCAAAGTCCGAAAAAAAAAAAAAGTGAACAACAAGAAGGAAGATAAAGAGTAGACAGGTAGAACTACAATACGGGTGGTGAAAGCCGCAGTGTAGAACAGATAAAATGATGAGGGAGCTCGGGGAGAACAAGGTTACTTGTGGCACCAATGAAGGAATGTCCATAAATAGTACTTGAATGGGATCTACCTTACATGTCTCAAGGATGGTCATACCTGATTAACTCAGAGGCTAGTCTTGAGAAACCAGATACTTCATCTCTACTATACAGCACAAATTGCCACTGCAGACACCCTATAAAAATGTACAGTGCAACATGTACTAGACTGACACATGGACTTTGAGGCTAATTCTGTGTAAACTGTCCTTTTAAAGCACTCACTCTGAATTTTGAAAGCAGCCGTCTCTGAATCAACCAGTGTATCACCCAGACCATTTTAAGCTTTCAGAAAAGGTAGGAGGAAGGTAATCTTTTCTGAACACCCCCAGCAGAATGAGACATGCAGTGAGAAAAAACATAGTACCAAGAAAAACAATTTTAATTTCCTTAACAGTGCCCTGCATTGTTATTAAGAGACTATTTAGTTTAACAAAAAATAAAAAAACTCTCTTGCCCTTGCAGGCTTCCCTGGCTGTTTAGAGAGGTGCTGGATGTATCTAGGAATATTTTACATATTAGTCATTGGCTTAAAATTAGAAATGTGCGCATGAGGGTTGTATCCTTTCACCATACTTATTCAATCTGTGTACTGAGTAAATAATCCAAGAAGCTGGACTATGTGAAGAAGAACACGGCATCAGGATTGGAGGAAGACTCATTAACAACCTGCGATATACAGATGACACAACCTTGCCTGCTGAAAGCAAAGGGACCTGAAGCACTTACTGATGAAGATCAAAGACTACAGCCTTCAGTATGAAACACACCTCAATATAAAAAAAAAAAAAAAAATCCTCACAACTGGACCAATAAAGAATATCATAATAAATGGAGAAAAGATTGAAGTTGTCAAGGATTTCATTTAACTTGGATCCACAATCAACATCCATGGAAGCAGCAGTTAAGAAATCAAAAGAAGTAGTGCATTGAGCAAATCTGCTGCAAAAGACCTATTTAAAGTGTGAAAAAGCAAAGACTAAGGTGCACCTGACCCAAGCCACAGTATTTTCCATTACCTCATGTGCACGTGAAAGCTGGGCAATGAATAAGGAAGACCAAGGAAGAACTGATGGCTTTGAATTATGGTGTTGGTGAAAAATATTGAATATACCATGGACTGCCAGAAGAACGAACAAATCTGTCTTGGAAAAAGTACAGACAGAATGCTCCTTGGAAGCAAGGATGGCAAGACTTCATCTTACCTACTTTGGACATGTTATCAGCAGGGACCAGTCCCTGGAGAAGGACATCATGCTAGGTAAACTAAAGGGTCAGTGAAAAAGAGGAAGACTCTGAACCAGATGGATTGACACAGTGGCTGCAACAATAGGCTCAAACATAGCAACGATTGTGAGGATGGTACAGGACCAGGCAGTGTTTTGCTCTGTTGTACATAGGGTCACTATGAGTCAGAACCAACTCCACGGCACCTAACAACGAGGAGGCTAAGGAGTCCTGGTGGCACAGTGGTTAAGCACTCAGCTGCTAACCAAAAGACTGGCTATTTGAACCCACCAGCCACTCTGAAGGAGAAAGATGTGGCAGTCTACTTCTGTAGAGATTTACAGCCTTGGAAACCCTATGAGGCAGTTCTACTCCATCTTATAGGGTCCCTACGAGTCAGAATCGACTCGATGGCAACAGGTTTGATTTTTTTTGGGGGGGGGGGGTTGGCATTTTTTTTTATGCAAGGGGTGTGGGTGTGTGTGTGTGTGTGTGTGTGTGTGTGTGTGTGTAGAAAACCATAAATTGACCATTCTGACCAGATAAAATAATTTTGATAGTACAGGGATGGAAACTAAAATTGGAAAGCTAAACTGCCACATGGTATGCTGGAAGTCTTTCAATGCAAAGAAATGGATTTTGAACTGTATCCCTACTTTCCCAGATGGTTGTCTTAGGATATATATATAAAGAGTCTGAAATCTAGTAAGTATCCCATAAATGACAGCTATTCTTCTTATCATTGTTAGGGGATCTCTGATAACACTGTATGATGCATTCACCTTGGTGGGATTTCTGGATTGGCCTCTTGGGGCCTCCATAGCTTCTGAGTTTTATGTGACTACTTGGGCTTAACTCTCCCAAGGTCAGAGTTCCATCTAACCTAATTCAATTTACTTGTTGTGATGGTTAATGTTATGTGTCAACTTGGTTAGGCTATGATTCTCAGTGCTTTGGCAGTCACTAATGTAATCACTTTCCATTTTGTGATCTGATGTGAGCAGCCAATCAGTTGAAGGGGAAGTTTCCTTGTGGGTATGGCCTGCCTCCAGTATATAAATGGATAGTCTGGAAATTCTCATTCTTTTTCTCAACTCTGTACTTTTCTTGTTGCCTGACCTCTGGTTCTTGGGACATAAAGCTGCAGAAGTTTCTGGCCTGCTGCCTTACCTGCAGATTTTGGTCTCATCAGCCCCTGAAATCATGTGAGCCAGAAGAGGTCTTCAGCCTGTCGCCTAATCCACACATTTGGGACTTTCTAGCCCCTACAATTGCATGAGCCATTTCTTCACATTTCCTTGAAGTAAATTTATATATATATATATATATATATACACACACATACTTCACTAGTTTTGCTCCTCTAGAGAACCCAGACTAAGATACTTGTGAAAAATAAAATAAAGCAAAACAGCTTGATTTTAGGGCCCCTAAAAAGCAGAAATTCTAGAGCACAATGTAATACACAAAAACAATATCCACATAAGTAAATAAGACTTCTAGGTTATCTTGAGGTAACAGAATGTCACTGGAATAATAAATGAAAGACAATTAAGCTCAATAATGACTATGTTCAGTAGAAGCCACTCAGGCAGATACACATCACCAGTAGGAAGCTGTTAGAGACTATTAGCGTGTAGAAAAGATTGGGCCTTACAAGAACAAGGGAGAAACCAAAAGTCACCCAAGATGACTATAACTTTTCCAAATTTGAGGGATCAGGCCCATGAGTTAAGTGAGGAAGCATATAGTTTCTTTCTATGCTTCTTTTTATTGAACAAAATAATTCAAAGTACATGTGCATTATAAAGTTCAGCATTTAAAGTGCACTGACATTTTATTAATATTAAAAATAAAGCAAGAGAGAAGGTATAATTTTTCCTCTGGGTTTTTTACCTTTTCATTTAGGACCATGAGGGAGATATAACTTTTCTGACTACCTTTTTAACCGTCAAGTAGATAATGAATATGTAAACAAGTCATTGGAGAGTCACTAAAGAAACTCCCAAAATAAATAAGCATACAATAGAAAGCAGCACTCCTGCATTTGAGCAGACTAATTATTTCAGTTAGAACTACCCAGATTAGAATTTATTCCAGTTGCCTGTATGTATCCAATGATACTCAAGTTACTTTTAAACTTAGGACAAAGTTATCAATAAGTGAGCCCAAACTGAACTAAACATCTGACATAACATGGCAGTTCTCCTGCACACTAGGAAAGCAGGCTTTTGAAAGGTTGCAGAGACAACTGCTTGTTGGGGTTCCAAGATGTCAGCACCTGATCACTTTCTGCTCCTATTATCTCAAAGGTGGAGCATCAATCTCCTCTTCTTTGTTTGGTTCTGCCCCAGACTCTGACTTTATTCTGTCCCTAGGGCCTATACTGGTACAAGACATTAGTTGATGTTGGTCAGCACACAGAGGGGTGACCCCGAAAAACTCTGGGTGCAAGGAAAAAGCCAGAGATTTTAAAACCACCAGGGGTAACCCACATGTGGCTAATCAAGTGATTACACAGATAAACCATCTGTATTTTATTCTACTTTAAATGCCCCCAAAATGCACATGGTAACCCTGTGCATCAGCAGCTGCTCACAGGTACACTGGGTGGTCTTTCCACTGACACCCTACAGGACCCATCAATACAGGTACCATCTTTCCTTTTATGCTTATATCTGTCTAACAGGGAAAAGAGGACAAAAAAGAAGATGAACTGGCTATGAAAAATCCACAAGTTATTCTGAGCAGAGAGTCTTTTACAATTTATTTTTCTCTCATTGAAAAGAAAAACTTACTATACATTATGCCATGTAAATTCCAAAGATAGCTTGATCGTTTGTATTATTTAATGCAAATTATTTATTTCTAATTGTAATAGAATGACTGCCTTAAACAGATACAGCCTTCCTCCAAGTCCACTTATTTTTCTAAAACACAATATATTTCTTATTACTTTCTATCCCTTTTACCTGAATTGAAGAGGCAGGAAGTATTTCAGCCTTTGGGCCAAGAGAAAGTGCCATTACCACCTATCCTTATAGATCAAAAATAACACCCTGACTCTGGGGACCATGGTCTCGGGGAACATCTAGCTCAATTGACATGACACTACTTATAAAGATAATGCTCTACATTCTACCTTGGTGAGTAGTGTCTGGGGTCTTAAAAGCCTATGAGCGGCCATCTAAGATACTCCACTGGTCTCATCCCTTCGGGAGCAAGGGAGAATGAAGAGAACAGGATACAAGGAAAAGATTAGTCCGAAGGACTAATGGTCCACAGCTACCAAGGCCTCCACCGGACTGAGTCCAGTACAGCTAGATGGTGCCCGGCTACCACCACTGACTGCTCTGACCAGGATCACAACAGAGGGTTCTGGACAGAGCTGGAGAAGGATGTAGAGCATAATTTTAACTCCCAAAAAAAAAAAAAAAGACCAGATTTACTGGCCTAAAGAATACTGGAGAAACCTCAAGAGTGTGGCCCCCAGACACCCTTTCAGCTCAGAGGTGAAGTTACCTTCGAGGTTCAATGTTAAGCCTGGGAGTGGACAGCCCAGTAAAACTAAATGGGACTAACGAGGTACAGGAGTCCGGTGACAAGAGCCAGAAGGCAAACGGGGAGTAGGAAACTGATGATAAGGAACACAAGTTGAGTAAGGACACTGTCGATGTGTTGTGAGATTGTTGACCACTGTTATAGGGCAACATTTGTAGTAACTATTAAATGGGAGGCTGTTTTGTCCTGTAAGCCTTCATATTGGGCGAGAATGGCAGCACAATTGGAAGAGCATAGTCAATATCACTTAAATGTGTAAGTAAAAAGTTTTGAAATGATGTTAAAAAAAAAAAAAAAAAACCCAAATGAGACTAATGAGGTACAGTAATCCAGTGACAAGGGCCAGAAGACAGAAGGGGACAAGGAAGTCCCCTGGTGATAGGGAACACAAGGTGGAGTAAGGATATTCCTAATGTGTTGTGAGATTGTTAACCATTGTCATAGGGCAACATGTGTAGTAACTGTTAAATGAGAAACTATTTTGTTCTGAAAGCCTTCATCTTAAGTGAGAATAACAGCACAGTTGGAAGAGCATAGTCAATGTCACTGAACTGTGTATGTAGAAATTTTTGAAACGGTGTATCTTTGGCCATCTGTATTTTCATCAAAAAAAAAAAAAAAAAAAGGTTGAGAATTTAGAGGCTTAATATGTTGTGGGGTTGTTAACCAATGTCATAAAACAACATGTGTACTACTGTTTCATGAGAAACTATTTGTTCTGTAAGCCTTCACCTGAAGTGCAATAAAATATTAAAAAAAAAAAAAAATAACGCCCTGAGGCCTGAAGTTTCATTTTCAAAAACACAGAATCTATTATCTGGTTAGAGGGTATCTTGGCAGATATCTACTATCTGCCCTAGGACCTAAGTTTATTTTGTCTCTGAGCCAAACGTGACTACAGTTCCTAACAGAACGGCATAATAAGCCATCTTCCAAGAACTATAGTCAGTAATTTGCTAAAATTACTCCAGAAAGGCAGCATAGAAAGCATAAAACTTACTAAGTATAATATTTCTTTTCCTATGATTTAAAGGGAAAGGGACTTATAAGTAAATTATTAGGTGGATTAAAAATAATAAAGCTACAAATCTATTCAAGATGAAAATAAGCAACTGGCTAGAGTTAACGAAAGGAGCCTCGGTGGCACAGTGGTTAAAGTGCTTGGCTGCTAACCAAAAGGTCAGCAGTTCGAACCCACCAGCTGAGCCGCTCCAAAGGTGAAAGATGCAGCAGTCTGCGTCCATAAAGATTTACAGCCTTGGAAACCTTTGGGGCAGTTCTACTCTGTCCTGTAGGGTTGCTCTGAGTCAGAAACAACTCGACGGCAAGGGGTTTGGTTTGGTAGAGTTAATGATGACCTTGATATATTCAAAATCAATACAAAGACAAAGCAAAAGAAAATGTTCTAAGAATGGAAAGTCTAGAGATAAGCATATGCCTCCCAAGCAGAAAATCTAACATTAGACATTAAAACCTATGCATTCTATTTCTCAGGCTGTCCTTCATACAAATTATCCACAGGAATCCAAGTATCAAGGAAAAAAATTTGCACACAAAAATCAATATTCATATATGTACTCTAGAAAAAGGAACAGAAAAAATATTCTTGCTGAAATTGAATATGGCAGCTATTTAAAATTAACATGATCTCGCCTATTAAAGAGGAACCAAATGCTTAGTTCCAAAACATAATTTGGAAGCATTCCAGAATGCTTCTAAAATCGTGTGTCCTATAGGGCATAAATCGAATACCATTTGCCAAGAAACTGACAAAGATTCTAACCTTCCTAAAGTACTTATATGAAGGATGGCTTCTGGAGAAACCATAATAATGCAATACATCTGAAATGCATTTTTAAACACAGAAAAATAGACCATATTTGCCAAACCGCATGCCTGACGGAATTAATTTTCAAGGTCCTGAGGGCAATTTATATATGCTATTGTCCACAAAAAGCGGCCATAGGCATGTTAACATGAAAAAGAAAAAAAGGATATGGCTAGGTCAGCCATACCGAGCAGTCAGTAAAGTAGATCTTGGCCCCCTAAGCCTCCTCCTTACTGTGCTCTTTTTCCCTGTACTATTTTCAGACAAACAAGTCCCCTGGGTTTCATCTTTTCCCTAGTCCCCCATCAAAATGTATTTGCAATAATGGATGATACATCAGCACTTTGTTCCTGTGTTAGTTTAGACCATGTGTGCTGCTGCTCTCAGAGGACTCCACATTATGAACTTCCTGTCCCATTATGAAAGGCGTTGTCCTGGTCAAAATGATTTCAGCATTCCAAGAACAACTGGAGAAGTTGTGAGGCTATTTTACCTTGGAAATTTTACTATTAAACAACTGTTCATTCTGTTTTCCTGTAAAGTCAGCCTTGCTATGGGAATGGTAAAGCTCACATTTGAAACTACTTCATAGAATAATCCTAATTCATGCAAAGTTAGCACATTCTATTTTTAGAGTCACTATGAGCTGGAATCAACCTGACGGCAACGGGTTTTTTGTTTTGTTTTGTTTTTTTAAATTTATTGTCTATTTAGTATTTTTCCACCCCACCCCACCCCTCCCCTCCCTTGTAACAGGTTTTGGTTTTGGTTTATTTTTACATCGATGTTCCTCCATCATTTTATCTGGTGACCCCACTCAGTGGTTCTGAAGAACCCAGTTCACGATTTCTACTTCCTTCTACCAAAAAAAGTGTGCAAGAATATAAAAGCACTCCTTTTATTAATCCAAGAGAAGGGAGCAATCTGAGGAGCCCAGAGAAGGCCACCTTGGGAAAGGTGATGGGCCACACAGAACACAATGAAGAGCTGTTACCCAACCCAAGCACAGGCATTCATTGTTTCAGAAATCCTAGTTCTTCTCCTTGTCACTTTTAATCAGGGAAGTGGAGCTGCCACAGATGTTCAGTAGCTAGCGAGGTAAGGGTCCAAAATTCAAATGCCTATAGGAGCTCAACAGCTCACAGAAATAAATGCAGTAGACCAAGTGGGTGAGATATGGGGAGTGGTGGGGATCCTGGAGATGGCAAGCCCCTTGATAGGTGGCATTTGTGACTCAGCTACATTGCGGCCATGCACTATCACCAGGTTGTTGGGATTTTTTTCCTAAAGAAACCAGAAGTACAGATTTTCATGTTGAATTTCTTAGCAACTAATAATAATATAATTTTTATAACACTGGTTGGGACAACCCTGGATAAGCCAAACTAAAGCCCTCAGTTGTCAGGTGTGTCCCACTGGTCACCAGTTTGATGCTTCTATTACATAGTAGTGATCATCTGGCTCAACCCCAGAAGATTTCACAAATGGGGTTTTACCCTTGGGATAAAGAGAGATTAAGTGACTTGGCCAAAGTCACATAGCTAGTTTGTGGCAATTAATAAATAAATAAATAGCTCTCTTTGTCTAGAGTTCATTTCAGTATACCATGCTGGAGCATTCATCCTGTTAGAATCAGAGATAACGTTACAGATATGTCTACCAGTTGTGATAGAGTCAATCTGGACTCAGGGTGACCCAATCTGTGTCAGAGTAGAACTATGCTCTATACAGTTTTCAATGGCTGATTTTTCGGAAGTAGATTACCAAGCCTTTCTTCCAAGGTGCCCCTGGGTGGACTCAAACCACCAACCTTTCAATTAGTAGCCAAGTGTTTAACTGCTTGCACCACCCAGTGACTCCTTACAGATATGTCTATGTGTATGTATATACATTATAAAAACTCAAGGCAGCACAGACTGCACAGCATTTCTCAGAGTATATTTGCAGGACTACAGAATCATGTAGATGCTTGTTAAAATGCAGATTCCTAGACCTACCTCCAGATCTACTGAATCCAATTCTCTAGGATTGGGGCCCAGAAATCTGCATGTCAGTAGCTCCCCGAGATGATTCTTACGCACACTAACGTTTGAGAACACAAGAGTGCTTAAAATGCAATATAGCTTAGTGGTTAAGAGCATAGATTCTAGAGTTATGTTGCCTGGATTTGAAGTCCAACTTCTTCACTTACTAGCTATGTAAATGTCCTTGGGCAAGTTATTCAACCTCACAGAGATGATGTGAGGATTAAATGAGGTAAGACATGTAAACACTTATACATAATTAACATTAGTACTACTGAACTCTCTAGACACAGGTGTTCTAACACATTTTCAGTACATACTAACCAAGATTTATAGTAATGATCACAGGAGCATTTTAAGATCTTGAAATACTTTCTAAAGAAAAGATCACTGTGGTTAGATGTTGTGTATTTCATTTTATGCAAATTCTTGGTAATTTAGTAATCTGTGTATAATATTTATGGTAACTTTCTAGAGATTAGAACACTTGATTAGGCTAAATACCACATTTACTGACTGTACCATGTAACACAGAATTTGCTGTGTACCAAGTAGTCTGAACATAATGAGAAAGCTTTTCTTACATAGTATGTTCCTTCTGTAATTCCTTGATCATCTTTTCTACTTCTTTAAGAGTTGAAGTTATATTTTATTCATGTTTTTAGCTCTCCAACCCCTAGCTCAGACACTCTCCATTATATGCCTTCAAATGTAAATATTTTTTGAATTAAAATTTTCAGACTTACAGAACTGACACCAATACTGTTTAAACTCTTCCAAAAGATAGAGAAGGAAAGATACTCCCTAATTCATTCTATGAAGCAAACATAACCCTGATACCCAAATTAGATAAGGACACCATAAGAAAAGCAAACTACAGGCCAGTATCTTTTATGAATATAAATGCAAACATCCTCAACAAAATACCTGTGAACAGAATCCAGCAGCATATTAAAAGAGTCATACAACGTGACCAAGTGGGATTTATTCCAGGACTGCAGGGATGGTTCAATATTAGAAAATCAATCAGTGTAATACACCACATCAATAGAACAAAGGAAAAGAACCACATGATCACCTCTATGGACGCAGAAAAGGCATTTGATAAAATCCAATACCCTTTCTTGATGACAACCCTAAAGAAGATTGGGATGGCAGGCTAATTCCTCAATATGATTCAGGGCATACATGAAAAGACAATAGTCAACATTATGCTTAATGGAGAAAGACTGAGCGCTTTCCCTTTGAAATCAGGAACAAGACAAGGGTGCCCGCTCTCACCACTTCTATTCAATATTGCATTAGAAGTCCTAGCCAGAGCAATAAGACAAGAAAAAGAAATAAAAGGTATCTAGATTGGAAAAGGAGTAAAGTTATCTCTATTCATGGATA
The DNA here is from genome assembly GCA_030035585.1 of Dugong dugon. NCBI lineage: Eukaryota > Metazoa > Chordata > Mammalia > Sirenia > Dugongidae > Dugong > Dugong dugon. The sequence goes on along the minus strand of CM057461.1, from coordinate 160,433,324 downwards.
ATATGATCCTACAGATAAAAAATCCCAAAGAGGCCATGAGAAAACTTCTAGAGATAATAAAGGAATTAGCAAAGTTGTAGGGTACAAGGTCAACAAACAAAAAAAAATCAGTGGGTTCTATACACCAGCAATGAGAAATCTGAAAGGGAAATTAGGAAAACAATTTCATTTACAATAGCATCTAAGAGAGTAAAATATCTAGGAATGAATGTAACCATGGAGGTGAAGAACTTAAAGAAAACTACAAAAAACTGCAGAAAGAGATTCAAGAAAACTTAAATAAATGTAAAGATGTTCCATATTTATGGACTGGAAGACTTAATATTGTTAAGATGTCAATACTACTACCCAAAGCGATCTATAGACTGAATGCAATCCTGATCAAAATTCCAACATCCTTCTTTACAGAAATAGAAAAATCAATCCTTAACTTTATATGGAATGGCAAGGGGCCCCAAATAGCTAAAACAATGTTGAAAGAGAATAACAAAGTATGAGGACTCACACTTGCTGATTTTAAAACATACTATATAGCTACAGTAATCAAAACAGCCTCATACTTGGATAAAATAGACGCACAGACCAGTGGAATAGAGTTGAGATTCCAGAAATAAAACCACACATCTAGGGTCAATTGATTTTTACCAGGGTGCTAAGTCCATTCGATGGGGAAAGAAGATTCTCTCTTCAATAAATGGTACTGGGAAAACTGGATTTCCACACGCAGAAAAATGAAACAGAACCCGAGCCTCACACCATACACAAAAACAAATTCAAAATGGGTTAAGGATCTAAATGTGCAAGCTAAAACCATAAAATTCTTAGAAGAACAAGCAGGGGCAACACTGTCAGGCCTAGCTTTCAACAATGGATTATCCAATATAATAACAAAAGCACAAACAGCAAAAGATAAAATAAACAAATGGGATCTCATAAAAATTAAAAACTTTTGTTCATCAAAAGACTTTACCAAAAAAATGAAAAGATAAGCTACCAACTGTGAGAATGTCTTTGGAAATCATATACCTGACAAGAATCTAATAACCAAAATATACATAAAATTTCAACAACTTAACAACAAAAAGATAAATAACCCAATCATAAAATGGGCAAAGGACTTGAATAGGCATTTCACCAATGAAGACATTCAAATGGCTTCCACACACATGAAAACATGCTCAGTATCATTAGCCATCAGAGAGATGCAAGTCAAAACCACAATGAGATACCATTTCACTTCCGCTAGGATGGCTAAGATAAAAAACAAACAGAAAAATAGCAAACGTTGGTGAGGATGTGGGGAAATTGGAACACTTATCCATTGCTGGTGAAAATGCAAAATGGTACAGCTTTTGTGGGAAACAATGTGGCAGCTTCTCAAAAAACTAAAAATAGAACTACCCTATGACCTAGCAACTCCACTTCTAGGTATATACCCAAAAGACTTGAAAGCAGAGACTCAAAAAGAGACTTGTATACCAATGTTCATTGCAGCACTATTCACAATAGCCAAAGAGTGGACACAACCGAAATGCCCATCAATAGATGAATGGATAAACAAAATGTGGTACACACAAACAATGGAATATTACTCAGCCATTAGGAGAAATGAGTCTTGATACATGCTATAGTATGGATGAAGCTTGAAGATATTATGCTGAGGAAAATAAGCCAGTCACAAAGGACAAATATTGTATGACCTCACTTATTAAGAAGGCAAGAAAAGGCAAAAAAAAAAAAAAAAGTTTCAAGCTAATGTAATAATTCTGACCCAACATTTTTTAATTAACAAATTCTCTTAATAATAATACCTACATAAAGATATACAGTAGTTACAAAAGTAGACTAGAAATAATACGGACGCATAGAATACATAAGTCTTCCTTTCAAAAAAACACAGTCCAATTCACTCATCTTCAACTTTTTATCCCACCAAACTTTTAACCGTAGAGCCAAACTTTTTATCCCACCAAACTTTTAACCGTAGAGCCATTATCAGTTAATAAACCAAACCTGTACAAACAGATGGGCTAGCAGCTCAGTAAAGGGAAGCCACGTAAGAGAAAATTGAGAGAGGCCAGAAAAATGATGGTCTTTCTGATCATTTAGAGCTGGATATAAACCTGGAGTTGCTTTCAGTTGGAATTTGAGAAGGTTAAAAGCAATCTTTTAATGGTGTAGATCTGTATTAGGACAACTTAAACACTGGAAATATTTTACAGATTTTAAGTGGCATAACTGGGGAATTGAAGGTAAAAAAATAAAAGTAATAGAGGCCAACAATTACCACAGGATTTGACGTGGGAGAGAGAGAATATGTCCAAGAAAATAAGGATGTGGACAACATAAGGCTTCGGGCAGAAAGGGTAGATATTCTTTCATTTAGCGCTTGAGGTGGGATAAGGGGCTCTCCCAGAGGGCTTATCCTGGTTGAGCAGAAGCAGATGGGCCAAGGGTGGAGTAACTGTTCTCTGTAGAGGAGACACCGAGAATATATGAGAGGATCAGCAATCTGAGAACTAGATTCAGGGCTAGAATACCAGTGATTACAACTTAGCAGCCTAAGGGCAGACTAACAGGTCTACATGTGCCCAACATCACACAACACTCACCAACTTCATATTAGAGAGAGCTTTCCAGATCAAAGAAAGAGGCAAGAACAAAGAAGCTGCAAGAGAGGTTTTACCAAAATCCTTCATCCACTGGTCCCATTCAACTAGCAGTTATAAAGGCCAAGCCTGTGCAAGATACTGTTCAAAGGAAAAAAAACAGACATAACCAATGCCCCAAGAGTTATAATCTAGTAAAATGACATAACAAAAAGAACATATATATACATATATATATATATAATTATATCAGTAATAATGCTTTAAGAGAGTGTCAGTGTTCTATCAAAGTTAAAGAAAGGAAAGACTACTCTTAACAGAATTGAATTGAAAAGGATGAATGGAAATAATGGTTTTTGAGACGGTCTGAAAAGTTGGGTTTTATTTGACTTTAAGACTGAAAGGAGGAAAATATATTAAAAAAAAAAAAAGTGGCACAAGGAAAATGCCTATGGAGAAAAGAACAGAGAACAATCAAATAAAAGCAATTCATAAAATCAGCTAGGATTTACAGTCTGGCTGGAGAGCTTTGGAGGGCAAGGCTGTAATCCCACCAGACTGTCAAGGACCTTCCCCATAAACTAAAGTGCTAAGCAATAAGAAGTCATTGAACACTTTGACCTGATCATATCCAGGTTTGATCTATTCAATGAGTATGTGCAAGGTGGTATTTAGAAAGAGTAAGAAACAGGAGAAAAGTAAGGAAACTCCTACAATAATCAAGATGAGTGGTAATAACTACCTAAACTAAGGTCATGGGCATGTGAATAGGAAGGAAAAGATGAATGGAAGTGATACCTGTTCCTAAAATGTGGAACAGTCCAATACTAATTAGCACACACACAGCCTAGAAAATGAATACACATCATGCCCACTGGAATTAGAACTGTTCCGAATTCCAGTGTAGCAATTCTCCACATGGAGTCCTAGGGTCATGCAAACGGTTAATCTGCTTGGCTGCTAACCAAAGTTGGAGGTTCAAGTTCACCCAGAAGCACCTCAGAAGAAAGGCCTGACAATCTACTTTTGAAAAATCAGCCACTGAAAAGCCTACATAGCACAGTGCTACTCTGACACACATAGGGTTACCATGAGTCAGAAATGACTCCATGGCAACTGGTTTTTTAATTCTCCGCACATTATTCTCAAATTCTTAAAACATTTCTTTCTCACCCTTCATACATTATGTACACACAGATATATATATATATATATACATGTTCTCAAAGAGAAAATTTACTTTAATACTTTTTAGCCTCAAAATTAAAATAAGCCACCATTATTACTGGTTGTTAGTTCTTGAGTTCTGTCAGAGGTTCTTCATAACTCTCACGTAGAGAAAGGAGCAAGGATGATTCTGAACAGAGCACATGCTAGAAACAGCCCCTGCTGTTAATGAGTTTAAATATGAAAATCATGTAAGTCTGGAACTACTGTCACTTACAAAGATTCTCCTTTCTGCATGTAATCACACTTTAGCAAACAAGTGTCTCTAAAACTATTATTTTCAAATACGTATGTGTCATGGATTGAATTGTGTCCCCAAAAAATATCTGTCAGCTTGGCTGGGTCATGATTCCCAGTATTCTATAATTGTGTACCATTTTGTAATCTGATGTGATTTCCTTATGTGTTATAAATTCAATCACCATGATCTAACATGATGGACTAGCGGCAGTTATACTGATAAGGTATACAAGATTGAATAGTGTCTTAAGCCAATCTCTTTTGAGATACAAAAGAGAGAAGCAAGCAGAGACACATGGGAACCTCACACCAGCAAGAAAGCAGTGCTGGGAGCAGAGCACATCCTTTGGACCTGAGGTTCCTGCACACAGACGCTCCCAGACGAAGGGAAGACTGATGCATTACAAGGATCTTCCTCCAGAGTCAACAGAGAGAGAAAGCCTTCCCCTGGAGCTGATGCCTTGAATTTGGACTTGTAGCCTACTAGACTGTGAGAGAATAAATTTCTCTTTGTTAAAGCCATCCACTTGCGGTATTTCTGTTACAGCAGCACTAGATGACTAAGACAGTATGTATTACATGCTACAACAGCATTTAACTATAAATTACCATGTAGTTCTTGACACCCACTTTGATGCTTGTTCATGAAAGAAACCACAGATGCCGAAACACGATAGAGATTAAAATCTCTCCCCATCATTTTGAAAGAAACAGGAGGCAAACCATCTGAGAAACTAAGCCGAGGCTCTCTGCAGATCTTCCTGCCTTCGATTTCTATCCTAAGAACAACACTCTATTTTGTGTTAGGTATTCTTCTATTTTCAAAAAGTCTTTGTGATCAAACAGCAGTAAACAAATCTGCAATTGTATTAGAAGAAACACAGCGTTTAAACTGAAAAGAAACCTGAAGATCAATTCACTCAATCATCTCATTCTAAAGCCAAGAAAACTGAGGATCAAGGTCCTATAGCTGGTAATGAAAAATTGTAAGTCTTTTCACTGACAGTTTAAGGTGCTTTCCACTGCCTCACACACTGTCTCTCACAGGCCTCACAAGTTCTAAATATCCATATACCCTACTGATGGGGGGAGTCATCCCCAGTATTATATGCTAGAACACAGTCAAGGCAGAAAAATTATAAACTAGTCATGTATACACAGGCAAGATTGCTTCACCTTTGTCCCATTATGAATATATGTATTGTTTCCACATGGTAGACAAGTAAAGATTTATGCATTTTTATTCCACCAATGCATTGGTGTCTACTTAGGAAGTTAGTAAAATTATGGCAATATTTTTTAAAAATACACAAAGTATTATTAAAAACATAAAAGATTTTTATATTTATAGATTTAATTCAATTCGATAGAAGAGCATCAATATATTAATCAATTCAAAGGCCTCTGTAATGGAGTAAATTATGACATATTAATTATTGATACATTAATATACAAGTAAAAGCATGATTCTGGTCCACCTAGAACCTGTAAGTCTGAACTATCTTTGATATAGCTCTAGGAATCAGAATTGTTGTTGTGTGCTGTTGAGTCGATTCCAACTCATAGCGACCCTACAGGACAGAGTAGAACTGCCCCATAAGGTTTCCTAGGTTAAAATCTTTATGGGAACAGATTGCCAGGTCTTTTCTCCTGCAGAGTGGCTCGTGGGTTAGAACCCTTCAATTAGCAGCCAAGCACTTAACCATTGCACCACCAGGGCTCCTTGGAATCAGAATTATAAGAAGTTAATAAGATACTCATAGATTCACAGTCCCTAACTCAACCACCATAAGGCCATTCCAAATAATTCTTAGTAACCCCAAGGAATTAATCTCCGCTCATAATGACAGGCAATTGTTGTTAGATGCCATTGAGTTCTGCTCTGACTCATAGCAACCCAATGTACAACAGAATGAAACATTGCCTGGTCTTGTACCATCCTCACAATTGTTGCTATGTTTGAGACCATTGTTGCAGCCACTGTGTCAATCCAGCTTGTTGAGGATCTTCTTCTTTTTCACTCATCCTCTGCTTTACCAAGCATGATGTCTTTCTCCAGGGATTGGTCCCTCCTAACAACAAGTCCAAAGTAAGTGAGACAAAGTCTTGCCATCCTCACTTCTAAAGAGCATTCTGGCTGTACTTCTTCCAAGACAGATTTGTTCATTCTTCTGGCAGTTCATGGTATATTTAATATTCTTATTCAATATTCTTCGCCAAAACCATATTCAAATTCATCAGTTCTTCTTCGGTTTTCCTTATTCACTGTCCAGCTTTTGTGTGCATATGAGGCAACTGAAAATACCATGACCTGGATAAGGTGCACCTCAGTCCTCAAAACGATATCTTTGCTTTTTAACACTTTAAAGAGGATTTTTTGCAGCAGATTGGTCCAACACAATATGTCATTTGATTTCTTGACTGCTGCTTCCATGGAGTTGACCATGGATCCAAAAAAATGTCTCTCACCATTTGTCTGTCAGTTTGTCGCACTGTTGTGGCTTGCATGTTGCTGTGAGGCTGGAAGCTATGCCACTGGTATTTCAATTACCAGTACAGTTACTCATGCTGGACAGGTTTCAGCAGGGCTTTCTGACTAAGACAGACTATGAATAAGGACCTGGTGATCTACTTTAGAAAAAAAAAAATCAGCCAGTGAAAACATTATGGATAGCAGTGGAACATTATCTGATACAGTGTTGAAAGATGGAGCCCCTCAGGTTGGAAGGTACTCAGACTATGACTGGGGAAAAGTTGCCTCCACAAAGTAGACTTGACCCTTATGAAGAAAATGGAGTAAAGCTTTTGGTACCTTCTTTTGCTGATGTGGCATGACTCAAAATGAGAAGAGACAGCTGCAAACATTCATTCGTAATTGGAACATGGAATGTACGACAACTTCCAAAGAAAATTGGAAGTTGTCAAAAATGAAATAGATCATCTGAAGATCGATATCCTAGACATCAGTGAGCTGAAATGGTATTGGCCGTTTTGAATCAGACAATTATATGGCCTACTTTGCTGGAAATGACAAACTGTAGAGGAATGGTGTCACACTCATCATCAAAAGAGCACTTCAAGATCTATCTTGAAGTATATTGCTGTCAGTGTTACGATAATATCCATACACCTACAATGAAGACCAGGTAATACAACTATTATTCAAAGTTACTCATCAACCACTAATGTCAAAGACGAAGAATTTGAAGACTTTTACGAATTTATGCAGTCTGAAATTGATCAAATATTCAATCAAGATGCACTGATAATTACCGGTGATTGTAATGTACAAATTGGAAACAAAGAAGGATCAGTAGTTGGAAAATACAGCCTTGGTGATAGAAATGATGCCAGAGATGGCATGACAGAATTTTGCAAGACCAGCAACTTATTCACTGTAAATACCTTTTTTTCAATGACATAAACAACAGCCATATACATGGACCTCACCGGGTGGAATATACAGTAATCAAATCAACTACATCTGTGGAGATGATGGCAGGCCATACATCTATGGTCAGTTGATGTCTGACAAAGGTGCTAAGTTCATTCAGTGGGGAAAGAATAGTCTTTAATAAATGGTGCTGGGACAACTGGATTTCCACATGCAAAAGAATGAAACTAGACCCATACCTCACACCATATACAAAAATTAACTTAAAATGGATCAAGGACCTAATGTGAGCACCAAAAACATAAAATTCATAGAAGAAAACATAGGGGTAATTCTTCTGGACCTAATTTTTAACAATGGAGTCTTAGATACGATACCAAAAGCATGAGCAGCAAAAGACAATATAAATAAATTGGACTTCATCAAAACTAAAATTTTTATGCATCAAAGGACTTTATCAACAAAGTGAAGAGGCAACCTACAGATTGGAAGAAATCTGGGGGGAACGATATATGTCATAAGAGTTTAATACACAAAATGGCAAGCAAGCAATCTGGACTTAGTCTGTGAACCATCATTTATTGATTCCTGGTAAACAGCAAGACTCTTCCACAACTGGGTTAAATTGTGATCTCGGCAAGCTGCCAGAGGCTTTCACTCCCTTGAGATTACAATGCCCATTCCCCACCTAACACAGGTGAAGAGTTAACTCACACAAGCAAGGAATCCAGTTTGAAGGAAGCAACACTGGTAAGTGTCTTTTGGGCTTATCAGGGTGGTATGGGCCTGAGAAAACAAACTTTGGAGATTATGTAGCAGACAAAAGAAGTTTCAGAGTCAGCAAAGCCAATTTATGCCATTCATTTACCATATGGCCTTAGCCAAACTGCCTAACCTCTCTGTGCTTAGTTGTCCTCACCTGTAAAATAAGGATAATGATACCTGCCTCATAATATTGTTCTGAAGATTAAATTAAATGAGATAAGGTATGAAAGCATCAGCAGTATCTAGAACATGTTAGCTCTCTATAAATGGTACTTACTAGTATACTATATAAAGGTATGATTCATCCATACAAGAGCAATGATGTAGGATCCAACCAATATAAGTATGAGCTAAAATACTATTTATCAAAAATGGCTATGCTCTATGGGAAGCTCACCATTAAGAGAGAAATTTCAGCATAAATAAGTTTAATGGCTTCTACTGGTGCTGTCTCCACCAAAAAAAAACCTTCCCCGCTACTCTTCCTCTTACTATAGTATCTTAATATCCATAACTGACTCAATCCTCTGAATTAAAACGTAAGTACTAACCGGGAAGGGCAACCAAATAGGCCATTATCAATGAATTTCACTTTAGCACAAAGTAGTTTATCAAATTCCTTAGCTGATCAACAATAGAGTCCTGACTCAGGGCTGGAAAGGTTTAAGACAGGATATAAATAAGTAAAAAAAACTCTGAAGTATGTTATTTGATTTCCTGAAGAAGCACTTTCTTGGACACCCAAGGAATTTCATAAAGAAGACAGGCTGTAAGATGGAAGGATTATGAAGGCAAACTTTCACTACTTGCTTATATTGCCAGTAAACAGCCCCCAATCCTGTACTTCCAGGGTGTCCTGACTCAAGATTTCAGGAAAAACCTGTTTGCTCAGCTAGGGGACACAGTGACTGGGACCTATCAGTCCTCGTATATTAATCAAGAATGCTCATCCTGCAGACAGAATGAGTTGGGACAATTCCTGACTAACCACAAGAGACTGATGAGTCTTTTAAATTCTTGACTCACCTTATGAACCATTAAATATTTATGAAAAGTCAATCAATCAGTCAATGGGGTTTCTACCAATGCAAGTTCATGTTCCTTAGCCATGTTTAACAACCAACCAGTTCTGAGTCTTATGAACTCCATGATTACTTTTATGCCAATATCCTCTAGTTTAATAAAATCTTTTCTGACAGCGTGTATGTGTTGGTCAGAATTTTTTGTTAAGTGATAGAAACCCAGTTTGGATTAGCTAGAGCAAAATGAAAATATACAGGAAGAATACTAACGTATCTTTTGTTGTTAAAAGACTGAACACTCAAACTGCAGGAAGTCTGCTTCTCTTCATAGTTTGATCCTCTCACTGTAGACTGGCTTCCTGCTCTCGGCAGCAAATCTGGCTATCAGAAGCTTCTGGGTTTCACACCTTACAAATTCCACAGCCAAAAAGACAGCCTCTAGACTCTTCCCCAATTCTCGTTTGAAAAAGACTTTGAGAGGCACAGCTTGAGTCTGGTACCCACTCCTGGCCAGTCTACTGTGGCCATGGTAAGAGGACAGGTGGGAGTAGGGAAGGGGCAGTGTCATGTAAAAAACAAGATGGTTCCCACTGGAAGTTCAAGCCATTCCCCAAGGAAGGATAGTGCTGTTCCCAGAAGAAAGCACAAGGGTAGAGTTGATAGATAATAGTAGACTACCACAGGTTCTTGTACATAATTTTTATTTCAAAGATCAGCACCTATGAAAATTGTTCATTTTGTAAATAAACTTTCATTGAACTTAACCATGGGCCATAAATTTTATAGGCTTTCAAGTCATGTAACCTGTTGTATCCCTGACCTTCTCAGCCCACTATTTCCACCTTTCCCACCTTCAGACTCCTAGCTAGACTATAATGAACCTCCTAAGTAGTAACTTCTACAAGAGGGAATACATTACAATGATTTCACAACCATGTTCTCCTCATCTAGCGGAGCCTTCAGGCAAGAATTATTTTCTTGTTATTTTAGGTGTCTAATTTTGGCCTCAGATAACCTAAGAAGTTTTTGCAATATAATTTTATTACTGGAAACAATTTCATTATAGAAGAATATTAAGCAACTGCTATATTGAAGTCAAAAGGTCGGTATCCACATACAAACAACATTCCTATCTTACGATTCTGCCTACTTATATTTAGCAAATTCTGAAAAGGAAAAATAGACTCAGTAAAAACATTTTAAGTATTTTTTAATTTTTCTTATATAAGCATTTGTAATTATTTCCTCCAAAAACATGTGAGCTGACTGATGTTTCAGTACACAAAGTATTTCAAGGTACTAGTTCTGAGGTTTGCAAGATGGCTAATAATGAATCTTTTGTTGTCTTATTATTCTAGTCTATGAAGTAATCTTTTCTACTGCTTGATATGCCATAAGGAGCCTGGTGGTACAGTGCTTAAGGTTGGCAGTTCAAACCCAGTAGCTGTTCTGTGGAATAAAGATGTGACAGTCTGCTTCTGTAAAGATTTACAACTTTGGAAACCCTACGGGGCAGTTCTACTCTGTCCCGTAGGGTCGCTATGAGTCAGAATCAACTTGACAGCAACAGATTTGGGTTTGTTTGTATGTTTTTTATATGCCATAAATCCTTTCCAATTTAAATCCGTGCGATTAAGCAATATATGATCTTTGGAAAACAAATGTCCCACCTATACTCATGCTTGGGAAAACAACTGTCCAGAATATTAGTCATGTTTATTAGTCACGTTTGACCTCCCTTTCTGGGTGATCGGAGATCTCTCTCGGTTCATGTGCTAGACAGGGTACAACAGACCCCCACCTGTGGGATTGAAGAACTTGTCTCCCACAGGCTGTGGGTACAGGAAAAGAGGAGAACTAGATCCAAAACAAAGGATCACACAAAAGAGACTGTAGTCATTGGAAAAGCAGACAATAGAGAGGTCCCTGAGTCAGGAGGGTGGTTTTAATGAAATGTCTACTGAAGCTGAAGAAGAGCCAGTGGGGTCAAATCACTTTCAAAGAGCTAGAATCCTGAGTTTTGTTGAGACAGATCATATTTGCTGTTCAAAATTTTATAACACAAACCCTGCTCAAAATTTCTGAAGATTCCTTAGGTGAGAAGAGGGTGCGGGTAGGGCAGACTTAGAGTCTCAAAGTCAGCTCAGCTCTTACTTCCACAGCCCTCTATGCTCTCCACCATTAGGTCAAATATGAAGCACAAGCTTTCTTGAGTCCCCGACCCACAAACCCTGTGCACACAAATATCCATGAATATAAGAGACTTCATCAATTATTTACAAAGAGGCACAAATGGAGTTTACATTGCAGCAAAGTAAACAATTCTAAATTAAGCATCTTTCTTCTTAAACTGTCTTTCAGCCATCTTATCACTGGGTTATTTCCACAGGTTTCTTCACCAGCTTGCACTTTTGGATTCAGTGCATTCATTTGACCAGTTAAAGACTTCATAATAATCAAATTGAAATATTATCTTTAACCACTGGATATTTAATATTGGACATTAAATACAATGTGATCTAATTCCACATCTCCCATCAAAATGATAAACAGGATTGATATATAAAAGTTCATTCATTCATTCATCCATTTAACAAACATATACTGAATACCTACCATGTGCCATGAGCTTAAGCTCACAGGTTTAAACCCCTAGAAAGCTCTTGCCGTAATTCTATCCACCCACTTAAAAAGCCACATATTATAGGAGATACGTTAACATTTTCCAGAATGCACGTGAAATCCACAATGAAAATAATCCTCTCCTACACTCTCTCTTAACTAGCTATTGGCACCCTGGTGGCACAGTGGTTAAGAGTTTGGCTGCTAACCAAAACGTCGGCAGTTCAAATCCACCAGCCACTCTTTGGAAACCCTATAAGGTAGTTCTACTCTATCCTATAGGGTCACTACAGTTGGAATCAACTCAATGGCAATGGATTTGGTTTTGGTAGCTAGCTATTACAACAGGCTTGTCAAAGGAGCAAGTCACTTATCTCTCCACCTCAGTCATACTCCCTCTTTCCCTAAAACTATCCCAGTTTTTAACCGTTCCTAAAAGGCATCTCAAAGTTAACATGTCCAAAACAAAATTCTTGAATTTCCCCCCAAAATCCGCTCATACTCTAATGTTCTCAGCTAATGTCATCACCTTTCACCCAGTTGAAAATTGACCAGTCATCTTTGAATTCTCTCTCACCTTCTCACTTCTCATATCATTCCATCACCAAGTACTTTCTGTTCTACCCCCCAAATCCCTTCTGCCATCCTGTATCCCACTTCTCACCATTCCTGTCACAGTCACCTGGTCTAAGCCAACAACATTTTTCACCTGGACAATCATAACATTTTATAACTTGTCCCCCTCATTCCCTCTTACCCCGTTAAAAAATCCATTCTACATCCAGCAGCCAGAAACAAACCCAGTTACGTCCTCTATGGCTTAAAACTCTCCCAATGGTTTCCCATCATACTTGAAATAGAATCATAAGTTTCCATGGCCCCAAAAGACCCACATCCATCATTCCCAGCCTTGGCTGCTTATCAGAATCACCTAAGGAGCTTTTAAAAATACCTAAGTGTCACCCAGATTAACAAAATCAGAGTCGCTGGGGGTGTGCTCAGGCATTGTTTGTTTTTGTTTGTTTGTTTTTAAGTGAGCATTCAGGGTAGAGAGCCACAGTTCTACTTATCCTACCCTCTGTCTTCCTCTGATTTCATCTGCTGCCACTATCCCCTTTATTCACTACCCTGCAGCCTCACTGCTGTCTTTGCTTTCTTCACACCACAGCTTCTCTCCTCTGCCTAGAAAGTTCTTTTCCACCTTTCACCCTCTATCACTGATCTTCTCATCCTTAATGTCTCTACCCAAGTATCGCCTCTTTGGAGAGGCTTTCTCTGACCACCCTGTACCCTACAACAGCGATTCTCAAAGCGTTGTCTCTAGGACAACAGCAGCAGCAGAACCCGAAACCTTGTTAAAAATGTTAATCCCCAGCCCCCACTCTAGACCTACTGTCATGGATTGAATTGTGTCCTCCAAAAATATCTGTCCACTTGGCTAGGTCATGATTCCCAGTAATGTATGATTGTCTACCACTTTGTCATCTGGTGTGATTTCCCTATGTGTTGTAAATCCTATCACTATGATGTAATAAAATGGATTAGCGGGAGTTATGTTGAGATCTACAAGATTAGATAGTGTCTTAAGCCAATCTCTTTAGAGATAAAAGGAAAGAGAAGCAAGCAGAGAGTTGGGCACCTCATTCCACCAAGAAAGCAGTGCCGGGAGTAGAGTGTGTCCTTTGGACCTGAGGTTCCTGCGCTGAGATGCTCCCAGATCAAGGGAAGACTGATGCATCACAAGGACCTTCCTCCAGAGCCGACAGAGGAAAAAAAGCCTTCCCCTGGAACCAGCACCCTGAATTTGGACTTCTAGCCTACTGGATTGGGAGAGAATAAACTTCTCTTTGTTGAAGCCATCCACTTGTGGTATTTCCGTCATAGCAGCACTAGATGACCAAGACATCTACAGAATCAGAAACCGTGAGGAAGAGCCCAGCAATCTGTGCTTTGACAAGATTTCTAGGTGATTCTGATTCCCACTACAGCTTGAGAAACACTGTAATATATATTGATAATATGTATTAATGACCACCTCCACCCCTCCACACTTTATTACCTGATTTTATCTTCTTTATAGCAGCCATCTGAAATTCTTAAGTATTTTTCTAATTGTCTGTCCCCAATTCCCCTCTGCCACCAAAAAAATATAAGCTCCAGGAAAGTTTATGTTCACCTATATATTCTAATCACCAATGATTAGAATAGTGCCTAATCATTACACACAGTAAGTGCTCAATAAATGTTTATTGAATAAATGAATGCACAAACAAACCTATCTTTCCCCCACAGAAGCCCTAAGGGTTGAATTTGGTTTGTTTTCCACTAGAGACAGGCCTTCTGGGGAAAGGCTCTACAGTGGAAGTTTTCACAAAACAGTATTGAAATCGAGCCAAATGGTAACAGACTACCCAACCCTTGCTCTTGTCAGAAGGGAGTCTTTCTAAAAAAGGTTGACCATGCTTGGATCATAGGAATGTGAAGTAATTGCTACCTATGACTAATGCACAGCTGGAAGGCCTCATTAAACCACAGGTAATCTGCCAAGGCATTTTTCCAAGAAAACAAAACTGCAGTGGCTAGCACTCAAGAGGTCATCTTGAAAGCAGAGATAAGGAGGAGGCTGGGTATTCATATCAGAGGCCAAGATAATCCCACCCCCAAAGGCTATTCTCCCTTGACTCAGACTCTGAAAATGGTGGTGATCAATTCATATGTATGTCTCTTCCTAGCCTACACCCCCACTCCCATTCTTAATAAATGAAAAAATAGATACTTGTTTTGATTTAAATTTATTTGAATTATAGTGAGGACCTTTGAATATCGTTAACCGCCATTTGTAATTTCTTTTTCTGGGAATAGCCTGTTCTTGTAATTTTCTTTTAGGCTGTCTGTCATTCTCCAATTGATTGGTAATTAAATTCACTCTTGTCTATCATCTGTGCTATCATTATTTTTCCCAGTTTGTGTTCACTTTTGACTTTGTTTTGCTATTTCCTCCTTCAGTCAAAAGTTATAAATTTATGTAGTCAAATTAGCAATTTTTTATTTTAGGGCTTCTGATATTCATGTCAATAAACAGAAAAGCCTCCTCTACTGCAAGTATGTAAAAATATTCACCCATATCTCCACCAGTACTTTTATGGCTCTATAGTTTTAGGTTTAAACTTTTGATCTATCAAAGTTCATTTTGGTATGGAGGATGAGGAAAGGATCTAGATTTATTCTTTTCCAAACAACTCCATTTCAGCAACCTTATAATCTCAAAGTCTAGCACTATAAAATTGTACATGACTGACACTCAATTTATGTTTGTTGAAATAGCTATGAATTGCACTCAACAACATATCCCAATAAAATGTGTGTATGTATGATTTTATTGTGATATTAATGTAAATCAATGTACATTTTAATACATAAAATGGACAGCTCTTAACTGATACCTATTACCTTATCACTAGTGCCAACAACAATAACAATAATAGCTACTATTTATTGAGCACTTACACTTTGTACATTATAAGTGATTTAAAATGCTTTAACTCATTTAATCCTCAAAACAGATGAGAATACTGAGGCACTAAGAGATGAAGAAATTTTCTTAGGGTCACATGACCAGCAATTGGCAAAGTCACACTCTGGAACTGAAGCACTGAGCATCCCATGCTTTAACCACTGGGTTACTCTGCCTCTCAGAACACTGTTGACCACAAAATAGAGCAACAGACTGTGCTACTAACATCTAAAGGTTATGTACATTTTAGTGGGACATTCTGTATTTCCAATTTTTTATTCCTAATCTGAAAATTGAATAAAGTATCACTTACAGACAACAATCCCCTTCCCCATCCCCCCCAAAAAATCATACCCACCTTGGAATTCAAAGCACTCAATAATGCCTTTGACTAAAATATCTGACAAAAGAACTCTGAGGGTCCAAAACAACAAAATTCAAAACCTGATCTCCCCCTCTGTTATTGTTGTTGCGTGCCATCGAGTTGATTCCAACTCATGGCAACCCTATAGTAGTAGAACTACCCCATAATGTTTCCTAGGCTGTAATCTTTACAGGAGCAGATTGCCAGGTCTTTTCTCCCATAGTTTGTACTGCCTGGTGGGTTTGTACTGCCAACCTTTCAGTTAGCAGCCGAGCACTTAACCATTGCTCCACCGGGGCTCCTTGAATCTTGTATGTTGTTGTTGTTGTGTGCCATTGAGTTGACTCCAACTCATAGCAACCCTATATGACAGAGTAGAACTGCTCCACAGGGTTTCTTAGGCTGTAATCTTTATGGGAGCAGATCATCAGGTCTTTTCTCCTGTGGAGTCACCAGTGGGTTGAAATCATCAACATTTTGGTTAGCAGCCCAGTGCTTAACCATTGCCCCACCACGGGCAATTCAAAGATTCTTCTGAATCTTGTATAACCTCTACTAGTTTCAATGGCTGGCCCATTACAAAGTGAAACATTTTGCAATGAACTATTTGAGTATCCATTATCAGGTAGTATAATTAAAGCCTTACTTAGTTATGGACCATTAGACAAGAGAACCTGTTGTGAATATGTCAAGGATAAATCAGGACAGTACCTCTTCTGGCCTTATCTTTCGGGGGAGGCCAGGATCTTTACTGGTACAACCACATTTAGCCCGTCAAATGTTCATAATCAATAAGGTTCATGCAGGGGTGGATTACTCAGTAAGCACAGTATACACCAGCTTGCATAGAGCAAGGTACATATGGGCTTAATTGTGTTTACTTGCTAATCTGTGGTAAGCAATTTCACATGGGTTTTACCACATCTTTAATGTGGTGGAGGACAGGTGAAATTGTGCACCACAGATTGGCGGGAAGGCACAATTGGACCTGTGTGTACCTTACTTAACTGGGTAAGCCTGCCCTGGGTTCATGTGTCCATTGTGCATTTCTAATTTCATTTTCTAAAAAAGATCAAGAAAAAAACTTTTGTTTTCATAGTGCTCTCAACATTTTTTATTTCCTGCTTTGAAAAACCAACCTAACTGCTAGAAAATTGATTTCATAATTAGAAAAGGAAATAACTGACAGCAGGTAGGAGGAGAAGTTTAGCGTGGTAAGAACAAAGACTACAAAACTTAGTGAGTAGAGAACAAATAAATCATTCTTTCTGAAATTTTGCTGGAGAAAAGAATGAGGAATTCAATGATAGCAAAGATAAGTAGAAAGAATTTTCAAGATAGGCGAGATCTGTGTTTGTTCAAAAGCAAAGGAAAAAGATGCAATAAAAAAAGTTAGATGATGGTGTGAAGGGAAACTAAAGGAGGAAATGAATTGGCTGAAAAACAAAAATGGAGTTTACTTTGCCACAAGGGAGCCCTTTCCAGTGAAATTTACAGAAAGACGATGATGATCTAAAAACATGTTTTTGAGGTAAACAAAAGGAAAAGCGAGGGACATTTCCTGCATGGCCTTAGTTTTTAGTAAAAGAAAGACCCAAGCATCTTCTAAGGGGGAAGTTAGGTCTGGGAGCTTACAAGAGTGGAAGGAATGGAGAACAGACAGTTTCTGAGCATGGGCTAACAGGAGTCCCCAGTGAAAAGGGTCAAACTGAGAGATTCCCCATTTTCCTCCTCAGAAACTTTGGTTCAACAGGTACAGGGTGAAGTGGGAATCAAGTTTTAACAAGCTCTTCTGACGATCTATATGAATAGCTAAATCTGGAACCCACTGGCTAGGGCATTCCCAAGATACAAATAAAAGAATTCCAAACAGTATTAAAGGCACCAGTGAGGCTGAAATGTAAAAGTTTGTAACAGGCCATATCTATGAGATTTTGTCATTTTCTCCAACAACAGAAGAAATAGAGACAGTAGGGCTAATCTACACAATAACTGGGAATTATGTTGTTGTTGTTGCTGTTGTTGTTAGGAGCCACTGAGTCGATCTCAACTCATAGTGACTCCTTGTGACACAGCAGAACTGCTCCATAGGGTTTTCTTGGCTGCAATCTTTATGGAAGCAGATCGCCAGGTCTTTCTCCTGAGGAGCCACAGAGTGGGTTCAAACTGCCAATCTTTCGATTAGCAGCCAAACTTAACCTTTTGCACCACCAGGGCATTGAACTGCTGACTAAATCTCATCTTCAAGGTAAAAATGATTACGATCAAAGCGCAAACCCTCATTTCTCTTCTTAATTCAATCCATTATCAACCACAAGTAGCTCTCTTCAGTGATAAAATCATTACTTCAGTTCACATAAGCACTTGTGTTCCAGGTCAGTCCTTAGTTTGAACAAAAGGAAAATACATAATTTGGTTCTTCTCTTTGGGTATTTTGCTAGTGGACTTCTAGGACTGCATTATTAAGTGTATTTAAATAAGATATCTAAACTTATTAATATGTTTAATTCTAGTTTCATCTTAGCCCTTGAAATTTTAATAGAGCTTTCAGTAAGACGTGGATATCCCATGGCCTTGGGAAGTGATTACTTACTGCAGAGCTATAATAATAGTTTAAAAAAAAAAAAAAAGTTGCAAGCTCACGTCCACACATCTCTAAGTCAGAAACCAACAGAGAGAAAGGGCAAATAAAAATCAGCTGCTTACCTGGAACTGTATACTTACATAGTTTAAATGATGTTTTTCTGATCTTAAATACTGCTTCTAAACGACTTGATTAAAGCTACATAATTCAATCAAAATAAAAATTGTAGAATTTAAAAATCACTTTCTGAAAAGACTGAAACCAAAAATACTATTAAGATACAATGTAAAAGATGGTGTGTCCATGTGTAATATAACATTATAGAGATGGTCTTCTGTGATTGAAACTATAATATTGTTTCCTCACCCAAGTGCAGCCTTCTTTCAAGTCCAGAGAGTAAAGAAATGTACACATAATCAATTGAAGCAAATTGCAGAGAGCTGATCCATAGCTTTATTAAATAATTTCTGTCACAGTACTGCATTCTGGGAAGCAGCCAGCTGTTGTCAAGCCTTAATGAAAAATGCCAGATAAGTGGCTTTATTTCAAAACACAGAATTGGCCTGATTAAATCAATGAATTTCTATCAGATTTTGATATCATCTGGAAAGGAAAATCTAGCCTCCTTCTGAAAACTGAAAAGCATAATTTCTTTAATCAAGAAATTTCCTCACTAAAAGTTATGACATTTTAGTCAATTTGATCATTAAAGAGTCAATAACTATATTTGCTTTCCTAGTGATATGCCTAAATTCCTTGGATTTATTTTCATTAAGAAGAGAAAAAACTCTAAGTCCCAAGCAAAATTATATCACAAAACCCATGCTTGACTTTTGAAACTATACCACCTTTGGCTCTTGTTTTTAGACCTGAAGACTACCTTGTTGGACATACATCTGTCATGAAAAGAGCTGTATTTCTTAAATTTTCAAATAAAACGATTTTGAAAAAGGTACAAAAAACATGCTTTCATCTACACAGTTAAGAAAAACATATTTTAGCGCAGTGGTGTTCAACCTGGCTACACACTAAAATCATCTGGGAGTCTTTAGAAAATAACAATACCTGACCTCACACAAGGAGCCCTGCTGGTGCAGTAGTTAAGCACTCAGCTGCTACCTGAAAGGTGGGCAATTTGAACCCACCAGCCACTCCGCAGGAGAAAGATGTGACAGTCTGCTTCCGTAAACATTTACAGTCTTGGAAACCCTATAGGGCAGTTCTACTCTGTCCTATAGGGTCACTGTGAGTCAGAATCAACTCCACGGCAATGGGTTTGGGTTTGGGTGGACCCCAGAGACAGCAAATCAAATCTCTGAGGGTGAAGCCTAAGCATTAGTAGGGTTGTTTGTTTGTTCTTTACTGTAGCAAGCATATATGTGCAACAAGGTATTCGACATTTCAACAATCTTCGCATGTACAGTTCAGTGGCATTAATTAGGTTCATGTTGTTCAACCATTGTTCCCAAATTATACCATCACCCTGAACAAGCTACACAGGTGATTCTAAAGCAGCCAGGGCTGCGAATCATACTCAGGGCTCAAAACCAATTTACTAAAGAAGACTAGAAAGAAAGCATATTTCTAGAGAAAGGTCTCGAAATTTAAACATGTAAAATTTGAGATGCCTATAAGACATTAATGTGGAACTGCCATGTCATAGTTGAAAGCGTGAGTCTAAATCTGTTTGGGAGTAACTTTTCTATTCAGCCCCAGCCTTGGGACCATTGCCCCACCGACCTCAGGTACAAAGCACAAAGTGAGCACAGCCAATTAAATTCTTAGGGATGATAGAGGTGATGATTGCACAACATTGTAAATGTCCTAAATGCCACTGTATTGTACACTTTAAAATGATTACAATGGCTAATTTTGTGTTATATGAATTTTATCCTAATATTTAAAAATTAAAATAAAATTTAAAGAATATTTAGGAAGCATTATAAGGCCCCAAATGAGTCATATAGCTACATGAAAAAAATCATTATAATTCTTTTGATCTTTTCCTTCATCTTATTTTATAGCCTTTTCTCTTTGGGACTAACTGACCTTTAAGTGTTCTTTAATCTTCTATCAAACTTCTGATTGTTTTCTATTTAATCTTTCATTGTAACTGTGCTTCAGGCAGTTGGTGTTTATTTTCAAAATTCCATGTCTAAAGTTTATTTCTAAAATGCCTTTGTCCACTCTCTGTAGTGTTCAGAGGCCAATAAATGGCAGAGAACATCACAGGGTACTTGAGAACTGTAGTCTAGCTAGTGGGGAGGTTGAACAAGGAGAGAAAGGGGCTTTACAAAATCTTATCCAGAGGTCAGAAGGTAAACTTCTGCCTCTCCTCCTATGTGAACGTACCCATTCAAGGAGTATCAATCACCTTGATAGTCCTTTTGAATATGGGAGAGAAAGAAAGAGAGAAACCTGACTTGGTTGCTATGGTAAACAGGAAAGGCGTTGTGGATGTGGATGTGGATATGCTGCCTTCGAAAACTCAAAAGCATCAACTGTAGTCTCCTTCTGAGCACTAATGAACCCTCTTCTACTATAGCTGCACAATAATAAACTTCTATGAACTCATGGAAAGTGGATTTGGGTGATCCATTAAGCATTTTATCTTACTGTATATTATTCCTTGCTCATACTACTTTTAAAATAGCTGAAGAAAGGAATTCCTTGGAAGAGGGCTTCCTGTCCATTTACAGCTGTAGAAGGGATCCTAGCAAAAAACCACTTGCTGGCAAACCAAACTATTCCTGTAATAAGAGAAAGAACCATAAATACATTCATTTTAAAGTACCAGCTTTTAACTACAGATGCTAATACAGAATGACAGTTGCCATCTTGCCATAAACTCTAATTGACCGAGATGCATTAGAGTTAAGTGTGTGAAGCCAAAATGATCACACGGATTTCTGGAAGCATTTTACAGCTTTATCTCTGCAGCTATAACCATTTTTAACCCATCTTACTCTTCTAGGATACTTATTTTAGGTTTAGAAATTTAAATACTGTTATAAAAAAAAAAACACTACAGAAATGTGCCAAGTAAGATTTCGTAAAATCTTTATATAATGCAGGCCATAACTTAGGACAACATATAAAACAAGGAAAAACTATGAACTGTTTCAGATCAAGAACCCTCCCCCAACCCTTGTCCAAGACACACCCTAATCCTAAATCACTCAGCAAATCCAGTTCCTTTGACTTCCAACCAGCTCTCAATTATCCCTGATGATACTGGACCAGAAAAAATAGTGGTCACCAACTACCTTCATTCTGCCCAACCATCACAGGTTTTTTCTGAACAGATCTTTCTAAAGATTTGCATTTTTTCTTTTCTTTTCCTTTCTACTAGTCATGGAGGCATTAACATATACAAATGACACAAAGATAGATAGAATGGGAGGCAGAAAGGGGGAGGAAATGAGGACAACTTAGATAATTTGCTCCTGGATAATTAAAAATCCACTAAGAAATAGTGCCCACCCCACTCACTGAAAGTTAAAGAAATTTCCTTTTTAGAGCCTTAAATCAAGGGCAAGACTTTTAAAAAACAGAAAGCTAGAGAGCCAGTAACTGCTCCACTCACACAAACCCAGGAGCAGATAACTTTAAAAAAATATTTCTTTTATTAATTTCTCATTCTTATGGATTGACCTTAGACCTCACAAAAAAGATGAAAAACAACAACAACAACAGCATATTTGAGCAGATCAGGATGCTACTTCTAGAATACATAATCTTCCTTTCCTTTTAATACAATCAAATACTTAAAATGCTCTGCCTTCAGTTTCTGTACCACTCTGCACCCCATCTCCCTACTCCGCTTTAGTATTAAGAACTCAAAGCCACAGTCCATGTCTCATCCACCTCTGAATGCCTGCAATACCTGGAATAGTGTCTTACTCATAGTAGGTGACTAATAAATATCTCTTGAATTGAACTAAACTGAAAACACCTTTCTTTACACACACACACACACACACACACACACACACAAACACACACACACAAGTGAGTTATCAAGAAAGCATAAGTACCTAGAAATAAGGAATTACTTTGGCCAGTGGGATAGGTAGATGCCCTAGGAAGGCAATTCCTAAAATATCACAAGCTGAGAAAAATGCCCGTGTTCCCAACACAACTTCATGCCACAGGATCACAGCACTGAAACTAGCCACATTCAGTGAGATGGTAACCTTGTGGAAGAGGCAACTGAGTTTCAGAAGGCCCTGCAATCAATATGAGTAGCAATGGCTGAACAGAGAAAGTATGAGGAGGATCATGAGGAGAGCCTCAAAACAGAAGAACTGGCAATTCTACGGGCCCATTGGTGACATCAAGGCTTACTCATTAAGTATTCAAGAGAATTTCTTCTAAAAAAGCCCAGTCCTGATCCATGCATTATAGCTGATAGGCTAACCGTAAACAAAATTGTGAAGAAATGATGTGTAAGGTATGTAAAATGACCACAGCCCTCTAGTTTTAACAACCTCCTCCCACCTCCTTAACTCCTGTTTCCCCTTTCATGTTCAACTGCCCAATGTATTAATAAAAGCATTCAAGAAAGGATTTGATCGTAGTTGTTTAAACTTCACTATGAATTTAAACCTGGGAATAATGGTTTCCTTGGTTGATTCGTTGGTTGGTTGGTTAGTTGGAGGAGGAAAAAAGTCTTTTGTTGTTCCCCTGAAATCATACTCAATAAGGCTATCTCTAAATGGAAGACAGAAACCCCAACAAGACCATCTGTGTAAAGGTACTGGTAGCTTCCCATGAAAAGGAAAAGAATGGGTGAAATTTGGAAAGAGAAATGAGTAACTTAATTAAGGAAGCGCTACTATAGACAGCCTTATAAATTGTTGCTATCCACCGCAACAACTGAGCATCCCTGGTCAATGACTATCCTTTAAAAAAAGCAAAACTGAAATATCCTCAGAGTATTATAAATTATAGCAAATATTCCAGACTGCTGCTCCAAGGTGGATAAGGCAACAGGGCAGTGTGTAATGAAAACAGTTTCCACTGGTCAGATCTAAACACTTTCATAGGGACAAAAAGAGCCCAGGCTTGGCTGCAGGCAACAGACACTGCTTAGGCTCTGTCTTGTTTTCTGAGACAGCTCCCTCTTTCCTTTCCCTGTTAAAGTGGCCCTTATTTTTATTCTGCCAGAATCAAAAATAAAAAAAGAAACTGTTCCTGTCAAGTCAATTACAACTCATGGCAAGTCCATGTGTTACACAGTAGAACTGCTCCATACAGTTTTCTTGGCTGTAATCTCTATGGAAGCAGTTGCCAGGCCTTTGTTCCACAGCACCGGTGGGTAGGTTCGAATCGCAAACCTTTTTAGGTTAGCAGTTGTTCGCAAATCGTTTGCACCACCAGGGCCAGAATTTACCCTTGTGAAAATTACAGGGCTTTCAACTGATTCACTCAGGCTTGAACACCTGCTGAGAATTTGCATTTCTGCCCCAGATATACTGAATCAAAATCTACATTTTAACAAGATCCTCAGGTGATTCTTATGAATAATAAATTTTGAGACCCACTGCTCTACTAGTTGTTCTCAGAATAAGTTCCTAACCAACAGTATTAGCATCGTCTGGGAACTTGTTAGAAATGCAAATACTCAGCAGGAGTTCAAACCAGAACAAACCCGTTGGAAGCCCTGGAAATTTAAGAGGGTGAGCATGGAACGTGATCTGCTCCAAATCCTTCCTTGCTTTCCATACCACCCTGCAGCTAACCCCTCCCTTAAGACTCTGCTGTTCACAGCCCCTGCTCACTCGGAGCCTTAATACAAAATAAATCATGAATATCTTAAACAGGAACTGTCCACAGTGTTCAGTAGACTACCTCTATAGAAAAGAAATAGAGAATAGAAAATACAGTACACCGAATAAGCCCTTCTCTGCTGGAAAGAAGATCTTTGATGATGCTGGTCTCTTTCTGCATATATGTAAACTTTTGTGAGTTAGAAATGCAATTAATAATTGCAAACATGTCCCTCAAAATGTGTCTTGGCAGGAGCAAGATGATTCCCTGAAAATTCCAGAGGCAGATGACCCACTAGATTACAGATTCTCCCTCAACTTTAAACTTTGTAGCTCAGCCAACCTGGCCACTGATAAAAGCAGCTGTTTGGTACAAATCAATAGACTAAACCAAAAAAAAAAAACATCAAACCCGTTCCTGTCAAGTCGATTCCGACTCATAGCAACCCTACAGGACAGAGTAGAACTGCCCCACAGGGTTTCCAAGGAGCGTCTGGTGGATTCAAACTGCTGACCTTTCAGTTAGCAGCCAAACTCTTAACCATTATGCCACCAGGGTTTTGGGATCTATAAATCATTTTTTCTAAACTTACAAGGAGAGAAAAGTAGCAGAGAATAAACTGTAGTAGGTAAATGAAGTTTTTTTGTAGAATAAAGAATTAAGAAGGAAAATAAAATAACCCAGTTATTTTACTTTTAACTCCTTAATTTTCACATATGCAAAGTCATCAAATACAAAAGAATCCAAATATAGTTCTCTCAAGATACTTCCCCAAATAGCTTGACTGTCAAGTAATTCACCTCTGAAGTTGAGTTTAGTCATATAACTTGCATGCATTCTTTTGTGAAGAACAGATTTCTTTTACTAGTATTTCTAATGGCCAAGATTGTATAGTTTATTGAAGCAATGTAGTAACTGAAGATTTTCCTCCAATGATATTTTCAAAATCATTTATTTAAAATGCAGGGGGTGGGATAGGTAGTAAATCGTTCACTAAAAGGTCACTATCTTCTCTGATAAAAGTGTGTTCTCTGATTAAAAGAAGCCAAATGGCATGCATTCCATTTTGGACCACTTTGCTTCCTTTTAGGTTGCTCATATTTATACAGAGTGATAGTAATGGATGTTTCTTCCCTCTGGAAGCTTTATGATGAGTAGTCATTTGCACTAATTACCGCATACACTTTCATGCAGATTCACCCCATGGGAATGACTTCCACTTCCCTCTCACTGTTGGACACTCAATGAGACATTTGTACATCACAGGGGAAAAATGGTAACTGAATGGCCTTAGGCAATAATCTTGATTCAATAAATTAATTTGGAATAAGTATACTATTTTGTCTCCTTTTTTCTTTCTCTTGTTCTATACCCTCACACTGGTAGAATACAGAAACGATGAGAGATGATGCAAGTCAAAGAATGAGAGACAAAAATGGAGGAAGAGACAAAAGAAGATACTCTTCTGATCACTCACTTTGCCAGGTACCCAGCACTATTTTCACCTCCCTCTTTAGAATTTGCATCTGCCCAGAATCCAGATGTGTAGCTTTCCAAACCTCTTTCCTAGAATCAAACCTGTGAAACACCCAACTTCCAATTATTCCTATTCAGTATCTTTTAATAGCCCACATCCCTACTACCTAACCCCTGAAGCTTCTGAAATCAGACAAAAGAAGAAGGAACTTTTGCTGAGGAGTCCAACGAATCATTGTGAGTCACAGAAATGGGCCATGTCACTCCTGATGGTCTGCTAATAACAGAGCTGCGGTCACTTCCAAGTGAAGACTGGAAGCCTTCCTGGCCACTGAACAGAGAGGAAGAGGGAAAACATCTTCATTTCCCAGTACAGAAACATGCCACCTGATCACCTGAAAGGTGGAGCTTCCTTCTGGAGTGTTTTTAAGATTGCTAATATAAATGTATAAAGCCAAAAGTGAAAAAGATACATAATAAATGTCACTGTGGCACAAATGAAGCTAGAAAATGGCTGACCTACAAACTTTTTCTTTGTTTACTCATGAATATAATTTTAAAGCTAACATTTCAACTGAGGTTACAGGGTCTCACTGAAGTATTTGACACATGACCATGCTAAAATCTTCTCATTATAGAAGATTTGAAAAATTAAACAAGAAAGAAAGAAAAAAAAAAACGCCCAAAGGGGGAAAACATAAAACAAAAAAATAAAGACAATGACTACTGACATATTGGAATATTTCCTCCAGATATCTTTCTAGGTATACTTTTTTTTTTACATTGTTGTGCCCAGATGTGTACATAATTGTGAGTCCTGTTATTTCATTTACTATTATAACATTCTAAGTTATAAAAACTCTTTATAGATATCATATTTATGACTGAATTTAATCTTGGTATTAAGTAAAACTAGAGTCAGTGATTTAAAAGATGTCCAAAGATACATTTCCATCATTAGCATTTCATCAGATAATTCTCATAAATATTTTTTATGAGACAGGTCCCTAACGATGCTTACAACACTTTCAAAATAATAATCCATTTTGGAAATCTTCAGAGCCAGAAACTACCAGTGGCAATAATGCCAGCATGGGTTCTACTCAAAGCATCTCAAATGTTTATTTAAAACATATTTCAAGCCTTGGCTAGTATCTATCTTGCTTCTTTAAAAATCTCCTGATTAATGGAGTCAAGAGAGAATTTGTTATCAGTAACAGCCTGGAAGCTCCTAACAACTCTTCACAATTAGTGCCTTGCTATAAAATAAGCCATATTGCTTGTTTAATGCCACTGAGTGCAGAGCCAAGGAGCTGATGACAGTTAAGCCATTTAAGTGATAATGTAAATTAGAAGAAAATGCTTGTCCTAAGTGAAGAGCTAATATGTCATTCTGCATGTTTAGCCAACCATAAAGTATTGAGCAATGCTAAAGGAAAATTTGACACTTATATGAAAAGAAGGCTCAGAAAGTGAATACCTGTATTTGAAATATGTACATATAATGACTAGATGCAGATATAAAGTAATATACAATCCAAAAATTTCTCATAGCATTAAATTTCAATAAAAAATGATCGTTGGTTCCAAATTAAAGCTTTATAGTTTGTGCATTTCTCGCAAAATAGACCTTTGCGTTTTTCCTTAAAGGGAAAAAAAAACTACACTCTATTTGTCAATTTTCACATTATCTTGCCATAACTTCACTAATGTTAGTTATAAGTATCTGTTCAAGTTATTCTCAACAAACTACATAACCTTAAAATTTTTCATAATGCACATAGATGCATTTTAGGAACAGAACTATACCATCTAACACCCAGGAAAAAATATTAATATCTCACCCACACACACGTGAATCAGAACCTTGATCCATAATGAAAAGTGTCTATTGAGAATCTCTCCTCCCAAATAGTCCTTCCAAGTGAGCCAGAGAAGTTTCTAAATCTGGAAACCAGCATAGCCATTCATTTCTCTAGAATTTTTTTAAAGATGCTCTCTGAGTTGACTTATATAATAGCTGGCTGTTTGCCTTGAGAAAGCTAATTATATTTGTTAAATGCTTCTTTTTGCCTTCTGCCTTTCTCCTTCGTATTACTAACATTAGCAAATGGCAGAAGGTAACCTTCAGAACAAGAATGAGGGACCATACCAGCCAAATTCATGCCTAAAAATCCCAAAAGCAAGAGACACATGAAAAAGGGCAAATACACCAAGGAGGTGCCCATTTCCATTGTTAGTGCCTAGATGAGTCTGGGCGATACATAGATACAGAATTAAATAACACTGGATCACACAGTGAGAAAGCCATTCCCCTTTTGGTTCTCTTTCAGTTCTTCTGATTGCATCATGGCATCATGGAGAACATCTAAATTTGGTTCTAGTCTTTAACCGCTTTCTAACACTAGCTGTGGTAGATTAAACATAGCCACAGATTCTTTGCTATTCTTCTCATTGAAAGATAGAGTCTAATTCCTCTCTTCTTGAATCTAGACTGATCTTAGTGACTTAACTAATAGAAAGTAGTTAGGCTATTCTGGGACTTTGGAGACTAGATGATAAGAAGCCTAGCAGTGTCTATCCAGACCTCTTGGAACATTTACTCTTGGAACCCAGCTACTACGTGTAAAATGGCCAAATCACATGAAGAAGCAATGTGTAGGCACTACAGCAAACAGCCCCAGATGAAGTCCAAGCTAACAGACAACGTCCACTGCCCAGCCAAGTGAGAGAACCATCTTAGATATCTAGCTCAATTGAACCTTCAGATGACTCCAGCCCCGGTTGCCAACTACAACCGCATGACAAATCCCAAACGAAAATCACCAGATGACCCAAGTCAATCTACAGAACCATGAGAGAGAGTAGTAAATGTTATTTTATGTGCTAAATTTTGGGATGCTTTCTTTTGCAGCAACTGATACCAGAACACTTCCTACTCTCCCTTTTCAAGGAAAAGAGAATAGGCTTCAGGTTCAGAGAGTGCACAGGCCAATAGTAGAAAAAAATTAAAAAATCTTTTCTTTTAATTTTACTTATTTTTATGGGAAGTCATAGCGGGTTTTTATTAGGGTAGCAATTAAAAATAGATGCTTCCTATGAATATATATAAGTTAAAGAAAAGAATTTTTAAATATCAAATTATAATTTGAGTTTGAAATCTTCTGATAAAAAAAAAAAAGTGATGGTGCCATGTGAATGGCTGACATTTGGGAAACACTGCACAAAAAGAACTAAGAATGTTGACTTGGAAAGGTCCTAAGAGAAGAGACTGGGCCCGGGAAACAGAAACCTGTTATTTTGTTTAACCAGTTGTCATCGAGTTGATTCCGACTCATGACGACCCCATGTGTGTCAGAGTAGAACTGTGCTCCATAGGGGTTTCAACGGCTGGTTTTTCAGAAGTAGACTGCCAAGTCTTTCTTCCAAGGCACCTCTGGGTGGACTTGAACCTCCAACCCTTCGGTTAGCAGCCAAGCGTATTAACTGTGCACTACCCAGGGAGTCGGGATCAACTCCATGGCAACTACTTGTTATTTTGCTTACCCAGTGCCATCAAGTCGATTCCAACTCATAGCAACCCTATATGGTTTCTAAGGCTGTAAATCTCTGCGGAAGCAGACTGCTACTTCTTTCTCCCTCGGAGTCACTGGTGGTTTCAAACAGCCGACCTTTTGGTTAGCAGTCGTTTGCTTTAACCACTGCACCACCAGGGCTCCTTTATTTTGCTTAGAGGAAGTAAAAATACAGTGTAAAATCCAAAAGTGGGTTCATCCCATGCTTGACACGCTCTGATGTTCTCTATCTATACGTCACCACTTATTCCTGAGTTTCCACTGCAGCAACTCTGACCTCTCCCACAGGGGTGGTTTGGGGGGTCCCTAGCATTGCTGCCCTATTCCTATACTCTTAGAGGTTAAAGAAAAATCACAGTGAGCATACTGAACTTTGACAAGATATTCACTGACATGCTGTGTGAGCAGAAAGTTCACACATGTTGTAAAGCAGCATGTAAGATTTCATAAAGATGGGAGGGAAAACAGGGCTCTGCGAAGACAAACCAAAAGCCATAACTGGCAGACAACAAAATTGAATAGAATGAAAGATGACCTTTAAAACAAGTCTGAACTTGATTCAGAATGTATTCGGACTGCACACAAAAAAAAGGGGGACAGATATGCTATTAAAAGGGATGAATTTAAACATTATACTTAAGAGCACTTGAAGCTTAGTATAAAAGTCAGGTCATCAGTTAGAAGACAGAGAGAAAAATGAGAGAACTCTAATGGCAAAGGTGTGGGAAGGGTTCTGCAGGAAGTTTTTACATATCTCAGCACCTGGCATAGGCAGGCACAGAGAGCTCTTAATAAGTTAGTGAGTGAGTAAGTTCCTGCATGAGTGCGTACATGGAGAAAAGTTGTAATTTAAGACAACAAGCAGACCATTAACTGGGATGCATATCCTTGGGCTTTTGCAAATACCAGAACAGCATATAATTTCCTCCATAAAATATACACTTGTCTTTCTCCTTGGATGTGAGTAGCTCCAACCAACCAGCCTTGCATTGTCAATGTCATACTTATGATTCAACAGAAGCATAAATCATCATGAAGAAGAAGAAAAAAAGAGGAAGACCCTCAAGAAGATGGACTGACACAGTGGCTGCAACAATGGGCTCAAGCATAATAACAATTGCGAGAATGGCGTAGGACCAGGCAGTGTTTCGTTCTGTTGTACACAGGGCAGCTCTATGAGTCAGAGCCAACTCAACGGCACCTAACAACAACAACATAAATCATCACATCATAGAACTCAGGGTTATTCCTGAATACTGGAAACTGAAAATGTTAAATCTGGGAAAGCTAAGAGTCTACTGTATTCACTTGAAAGAAATTTCTTCCCAGAAGCTGAACACTGATGACTGATTAAGGAATCCACTGACTAGGACTGAGCCACCCCACCCCAAATTCAAGCTGGGTTGTTTGTTTGTTTGTTTTTTTAAGATGATTTTTAAAACTTCCCAACATAATTTTATAGCTCATAAACAAATCCTCCACAGCTCTGATGAGTTTATTTGTATTTTTCTGAACCACTGCTTTATAATTTTACTCTATTAACCAAACACAGTTTTTTCTTTTAAATAAATACGTAAACATTCTCAATGTGGGTAATTGCATATGTTGTTGATAACTTCCTAGCCAGAATTACGAAGAATTATATCACTATTTTTAAAAGTCCATCAGGAAAATTCAAGAGGGATTTTTAATCTTTTGATTCATAAGCCAATTTTTCCATCTTAAAATCAGAAATAATGTTACGCTATATCCATGATGGCCTGACTACCCCAATTTATTGAAGAAATTGGTTTTTTTCAGGAAAATATTAGTCCAAGAGACAAACAGCCACATAAACCAGAGACTCCACCAGCCTAAGATAGAAGAACTAGATGGTGCCCAGTTACCACCAATGACCGCCCTGACAGGGAACACAATAGAGAGTCCCTGACAGAGCAGGAAAAAAGTAGGGTGCAGAACTCAAATTCATGTAAAAAGACCAGACTTAATGGTTTGACTGAGACTGGAGGGACCCTGGAAGATATGGCCCCTGGACTCTCTGTGAGCCCAAAACTAAAACCATTCCTGAAGCCAACTCTTCAGACAAAGATTAGACTGGACTATAAGACATAAAATGATACTCGTGAAGAGTGTGCTTCTTAGCTCAAGTAGATACATGAGTCTAAATGGGCAGCTCCTGTCTGGACACAAGATGAGAGGGCAGAGAGGCACGGGAGCTGGTTGAATGGACATGGAAAATCAGGGGTAGAAGGAAGTAGTGTGCTGTCACAGTACGGGGAGTGCAACTAGGGTCACATAACAGTGTGTATATAAAGTTTTATATGAGAAACTAATTTGAAATGTAGATTTTCCTTTGAAGCACATGTTTAAAAACAGAGCTAGAAATTGCATTCCTTTCACTTTATTCTATGCTCAGTTCTACGTCATCCCCAATTATTATGGAACCTCTAAATATTTAATTGTAATTGCTCAGACTTTTCAGTCAACCACTTAAGTCCTCAAAATATAATGAATACTTTTCTACTTGTGTGATCAACAAAAGAAGAAGGATGGTTAACTGGGCTGCCATGTGCCCCATGCTAACAGGCATTCTCAGACCTGGCTCTGAGAGACCTTTCTTGAACTGCTTAAGTGCTTCAGTTTCGTTGTCTGTAAAGAGTAAATAATCATAGTATTGCTCATAGGTTGTTGTTAAGATTAAATAAGTATAAAATACTTACTATAACGCATGATAGATTATGCACCAAATAAATTTTAGCTGCTATTACTATCATTATTGCTTTCATTAGGATTTATCACAAGTTAAATCAATACAAATCTAAAAGTGACTCTATCAGAGCTTCCTCCACTGCCAATACCAATGGGAGGTTCAACTGAAAAGATGTTTGTGCACTGTGATGTAATTGTTTTCAATTCCTCAGCAGCTAACAATTCACCAGTGAACAAATCAACCAGCACTTGCCTATCTCTGTGCCCAGAATTCCGCGCGGTAGGGTGCTTTCCTTAAATAACACAGCCAAAATGCAAAGGGGCGAAAAGAAGAAACATGAAGCTGACAAACTGCGAGATACCAACTACAAGATCTGTAGAGATTCTGGTAAGAGGAAGGTTACTGTGGGCTGGAGAATCAGCCGATATTCTGGAAAGATACACAGTTTCTGTTGGGCCCTAAAGAAGTATATTTCAGGTGGGAGAAACAGTGTAAGCAAAGGGACAGATGTGGAAACACCCCAAACTTTGAAGAATACCCTGATCAATAAGTGTGTCCTTCCCCCCCCCCCCCCATTTCATAGGTTTCATGCCATTATAGGAAATACTCAGAAACTGACAGATGCCTTACATAACCTGGGTGGCTTGCTATCGTTCAATACAAACCAAATTTTTAAAAGAAATACAATCACTAGACACTGGGGGCACCAATATACCTTCAATTTCATCTCTATATCCTTTTCAATTGAGCTGGGAAATTAAACTGCTCATAAATCAAAATACAAAGGTCTTTTGTGCTTTTGCTCTGCAATGAACATTAAATTGGCTTTCAAATAATGCTGGATGTTTGCCTACTTTTGGAAAACAGCTGCAACAAATTTATAGAAAACATGCTAATTCATTCCACCTCTTTGTTTTATATATATATGCTCCTAGAGTGCACAAGACAACAGGTGTATCTTTTGACACTAGACACTGTTGGTAATAACAATCTTAATTTTAATAAACATAAACCTATGTAAGCAAAGTTAGGTACTTTTGCATATTTTATTGTACACTTAGTCTATTTTGCAATGATTTCATTAATTTCAATTGTTTCACTTTGCAGAAATGTAATAAAATGAAGTAGCCATTTGGTTAATAATAAAGAAACGATGAGGACGGAATTTCAGGAGGTAGATAAACAGTAACAATTTCCAGTTCCAAGACAGAAACCTCAGTCTTCTTCAGGAACTCTGTCCTCTGCCCATCACTGACATAGCATCTCATACTACACTGTGGTGTCCAGTTTCCTCATGTTTCACAAACTACTCAACATCAAAAGCACTAGAGAGAAAGATGATACAAGTGAGCCTCCCAGGGAGCATTCTGAGACAGTTCTCAGAACAGCCGTTCATCTGACACTGCTCTGTAGGAACAGCTGTACTATTCTGAACAGCATCGTGCTTAATGTATTATATTTAAAACTACAATTTGAGGGACTACTGATATATTTTAAGTTGCCAATACCAGTTGCCGTGGAGTCAAATGCAACTCATGGCAATCCCATGTGTGTCAGAGTAGAACTATATGCTTCACAGGGTTCTCAATGGCTGACTTTTTGAAAATCGATCACCAGAGCTTTCTTCAGAGGGTGCCTCTGTGTGGACTCCAACCTCCAACCTTTCAGTTAGCCGCCAAGCACATTAAGCTTTTGCACCACGCAGGGACTCCAAATGTAGAGGTACAGAGCTAAAATTGCTGAAAATGTACTGTTCCTGGGTAAGATACAGAGAAGAATTACGCATAGTCTCTGCCTCAAGCATGTAATGCTTAGCACAAAGGAAGGTTTCGCCATCACCAAGTCATAGCAATGACATAACCACAAGCAGTTACAGATCTTTGGCCACCAGCCTCTCAGCTGTAGCAACTGAAGCTAGGAGGGTATCTGATGTTAATTTAACCATTTCTCCCATTGTCCCCTAAATTTTTTTATACTAATTCTAGAAACCATAGCAACTGAGATACCTCAGGAAGTGCCACTGGTAAAAGAACGGCCCCCTTAATCCCTCCTAACCATCCCATTACCAAGATCCTCCAGCCACTTGAGTTGGAGCTTTGAGATGGAGGAGAAACTTCCACATTTTAGACACAAATATAGTGCCAGTGCTTCATGGAAGTGAATGGTGTTGGGCAGGGAATCATCATTGTTGCTGTTGTTAGGTGCTTCTGAGTCAATTCCTACCCATAGCGACCTTATGTTCAACAGAATGAAACACTGCCCAATCCTGTGCCATCCTCACAATCATTGCTATGCTTCAGCCCATCATTG
Organism: Dugong dugon; assembly: GCA_030035585.1. Classification (NCBI taxonomy): domain Eukaryota; kingdom Metazoa; phylum Chordata; class Mammalia; order Sirenia; family Dugongidae; genus Dugong; species Dugong dugon. The sequence goes on along the minus strand of CM057461.1, from coordinate 160,399,140 downwards.
CAGCCACTGTGTCAATCCATCTCCTTGTATCTGAAATCCTTACTGAGGATAACCAGTGCCTTCTGTGAAAGGAGTACATGCTATAAAAAAGGAATATGTTCCACCTTCCTTGCATAACTCCCAGTACCATTAAACTGGGTATTTCATATCCTGCCATCTCCAGGATTTTTTTATTTTTATCTCCTTCTGTAAAGTAAAATTTTTCAGTTTGGGCAAAAGACTTCCTTTATCCACAGAGTTCCTGGGAAGAGTGACTTCTGAGTCTTTCTTTCACATTTGACACTTAAAATCCCTCCTGAACTCATTCTCTATTTAAATATGTGCAGGAAGTAAGACCTGGACTATGATCTATAACTTCTCGGTTTCTTGTTGAACGGTATTGTTTAGATAAAAATCCCGCTACTTTATTTTGCATTGTTGACACTGTCATTACTTCTTTTACTGGTTGATACTTGAGATCAGCCTTAATCATGTGAATCATTACTGTTTCCAAACATAAAAAAAAAAAGCTAGCAGACTGTTTGAAGATTAAATTTCTTCTGAATTCCAAGTAGTTTCAAGTTTATTAACCACTTGAATCTCATTTGGAAGATGAGATTGTTCTTACCTTAACTGAAAACTACCTAGGGATGTGCAGTCAAAACAAGAATTCAGGATCTCTGGAACTCTAAACGGTATTTTGTCTCCTAAGGAAGTGTTCCATGTCCCTAATAACGTTTTAAGCAAATGCTCTTTTATCCAACTCTTAATACCAACAAGATGAGTCATGTTCCACGTTACTTTAGAAGGAAACCACAAGCTCTGCTCAGCCACTGTATTACTTCCTCCCAGGCCATTGCTTTGCACTACTCTAGGGCCTGCCATTCACATGTAATGAATGGCACCCCCTAGGGTTGTGCAGGACATGACCTGTACAACCTACGTCATGACCCTGCCTATACCAGTAAAATTGGACTTGAGGACAAGAACTGTACACTTTCACCTCTGTATCCCCTGGCACACAGTAGGTACTCAATAAATGTTTATGGAATTAACTGATTCAGTAAATCATCTTGAGACCAAAAGCAGTTTCCATCAAGTCAGTTCCAACTTATGATGTCAGAGTAGAACTGTGCTCCAAAGGATTTTGAATAGCTGATTTTTTCAGAAGTAGATCTCCAGGCCTTTCTTGCCAGGTGCCTGTGGGTGGATTCGAACCTCCAACCTTTTGTTAGCAACCAAGCTTGTTAACTGTTTGTACCACCCAAGGACTGCCACCTTGAGACACAGAGTTCTTATTTGATAAAGCTGTTTTAAAGTATCTCTTTCACATGCTGAGTAAATTTTTTAAATAAAAATATAGTGCAAAACCAATTAGGGACCTGCTTACTTTCAGTAAAATATAAATCAAATATTCATATTTTGCTTTTTCTTTATGCTCCATGTCATAATGTCTATAATTTACTATTAAATGCTTCAACATTATGAATGTGTAAATTAATTTATGCTACATTAAGAAGTGCCAGCTTTCCGAATCAGGAATTCACACTCCTGGGATTGGTAGCTTACAATCAGAAAGGCTACACTATCAGTGGCTACTACAAATGCTTCAACTCTCTTTATCTCTGGTCATAACTGGAAGCTTTTACTAATTAGCATAGTGAATGTTAGAAATTGGTTTCCTTAATGAAAATACTGGCTTATTAATTAGTATATGTTAAAAATGGACTCTCATCGGCAAAATTAGTGGTATTCAAGAGACGTGAATTTAAAAAAAATATATGTGAATTGGCTAAAAAACACTATAGAGATACTCCCCTCTCTTGCGTGAAAAGGGCATAGGAACCTAGGAGACCCTTCAACTCCACCGTCAAAGATGGCATCCAAGGGTGATCTCTAAGCAATCCTATGTCCAGCCATAAGTTTGAAGGATCCTGTTAAAGAGTTAACTGAAACCTGCCTCTAGAATATTATCTGTCTTGAGTAAATCTTTCATTCAATGTGTGGACAAAATATTTCTTCCTTGGTCACTGGAGAGTTCATCAAGTTTACAAAACAAGTTGTCTAACCAATGCGTCTCTGAAAACTAAAAATTGTCTGTGTGTGTGCTGGAATTTAGTTAAGTAGAATTTGGTCAAGTCTTGCTTTCCTTGCGACCTGGAAGGGCGTTGCAGTGGAGTAGGTAACCCTTGCCCACCTCAAACTATTGGCAGCTGTTATCTATCAAAAAGAACCTAATAGTCCTGCATAACACATTGGCTTAGTTCAATGCAACATCCCCTGTACACTGATTGCTTTTTGTTGTTGCTTTTATTATATTTGCACTTTATGCTAACTATGTTATGCTATGTTTTAACTATGAGGCAGCCTTTTCCACAGCCTGAATATCGTTGGTGAAGAATAGAATTCTCAACCTCGCTAGCATATGGGACTCTAACTTGGCAAAGTGGCAGCTGGAAGACCAAATACGATTACGTACACATGAAAATCTTCCAAGTTTTTTCACATAGGCAAACTTTGCCTAGTAACCAGAAGTTACATCTGCCTCCAGAAGGAAAGAGTGGGGAACACCCACGAAGTCCAACCAAAAAGACAGCTACTCATTTCCTGTCCTTTATAATAAAATGCACAGTTTCAGCTTTGCTTCCATCTTTTTACCTCTACGTATTTTAGCTGATATTATTGAAGTCAAGGGATCTTTCCCAAACCAACATCTGAAAGTCCAGCAAAAAGAGAAAGATTTCAGTATTCCTTGCCTAGTCAGAAAACGAAGTTGATTATTCGCAGACAGACCCTGTTCCTGAACCAGCTAACACTTTATGTGACAGCTAAGGCAGTTCATGTCAATGCTCCCTGTTGCAGTGTAGTGTCCAATCCGGTGACTCCAATGTATAATGAGGCCTAAAAGCTCTAGCCTTAGGAAATGACCTTGGAAGTATTAAGATGTATGAAGTTGTAGCCCCTTTCTCCATTTTCTTCAAAAGCATAACTTTCCAGAGATCCCTATGCATGCAAGGAATGCATTCCAGAGGGAGCTGGAATGTTTCTCCCCATGGTCTGGCAGGGACTCAGGGGCAGCAGATACTGGAACCTGGAACAAAATCACAGGCTTTGTTACAGGTCATTGAGCAAATGCCCAATGTTTTACTGAAAACCGCTCTTGATCTGCTCTTCCAATCAATGTTATATTCTAGAAGTGTTCAGGTACCTGATTTAGGATATTAGGGATTCTACACAAACTGAGCCAGGTGCTGAAAAAGAGGAGAAGAATGGAAGAACTTGATTAACATTATCAAGAACAACTGGACCCAACCTCTCTGATACAGGATACCTGCAAGCAATGGATGATTTTCAAAAGGGCTTCCAACTGGTACAGAACAGTTCAGGAACAGTTCAGTAATTGCTGACATAAATGAGGACAGCCTACACGTTGCATAGCAACCAAATCTGTTGTCCATCAATTTTGACCCTGGTAGAAAACAAACAGCGGTGCCCCGCCCAAGACAGCAGCCAACCACTCACTTGCAATGTGCGTCGCTCTCCACAGTCCTGCCAATAATCCAGTCTCCTGCATCAGGCAGGAGACTGGATTACTGGCAGGACTGTGGAGAGCGACACACGTTCAAAGCAACACGGTCAGCAGCCATCTTTGAGTGGGGCACCGCTTTTTGTTTCCTACTTGGGCCAAAATCCACCCGTAACATATTTGGTTGCTATGCAACGCGTACACTGCCCTTCTTTAGGTGGGCAGTTACTGAAGCATTCCTGAACCCTTCCATACCTGTCTGAAGCCCTGGATAAAATATACTGTGCCACACAGTTCTAATTTATTTTTAAATGTTTAATATCTCTGAAGTAAATCTGATTTTTGGACAGTCTCTAAAAAGCTTCTCACAAACTGCTAGAATATCATTAAAAGATTAATCAATATCACAAATATGTGCCTTTGAGGCTTCTGAATAAGGTGTATTATATCCAAGACATCAATATTCTGGATTGTGATTCATCGCACAGTGTGTGCTGGCTTAGTTTGTTATGAATGAACACTGTGTCCATTAATTTTATATCAAAGTATAAATTTTTCATTTCTGTTTTTCATTTCTGGATAGTCTATTTATTTTGCTTCCCTCCTAAGACCTTGTAGAGCAAGAAGGAAAACATACAAAGTTATTGGACTTTAAAGTAAATGCCAAACATAATATGCATTACATTGGACACAAAACTATTTACTTCTCTAGTAATTTATTATAGGATATTTGAGTTGAGATGAGATGATTAAGAAATTAACTCTGAATTAACCTGGAATTCAAGTTTAAGGGAATTGGGTAGGGGGCTTCATCCTACCTATTCAGGGTGAATCTTGTATCCTGTTGCCATTGAGTCAATTCCAACTCATAGCAATCCTATAGGACAAAGTAGAACTGCTCCATAGGGTTTCCAAGGCTGTAATCTTTACAGAAGCAGATTGCCACATCTTTCTCCTGTGGAGCGGCAGGTGGGTTCAAACCACCAACCTTTTGGTCAGCAGACAAGCACTTAACCCCTGCACCACCAGGGCTCCTTGCATCTTGTGTAGTCTCCACCAATTTCAATAGCTGGCCCATTACAAGTAGTAAGATGAACTTCAGGAAGAATCTACAACGTTACCACATTGTTTCAGATGAAGTAGATCTCCTCTAACCTAAAGAGCAGATTACAGCATGAGTCTGGAGAGCATGCCAGCATCTAATGAGAGAAAGGACTAGTGGAGAATGCGAGATACTATTTTATCTTTTCTTCCTGAGATAAAGAAATATATAATTACACATCATAAGCTAAACGTTTCCAGGTAACAACATTTAGGTTCATTCCGTCCAAAGCCAAAGTGTGAGTAATGTGGGGTTGGGGTGAAAATCATGATGAGGGAATTGATTGATGTCAAACAGGGTGGAAGGACTGAGGTAAAAGGAAGTGGCCACCCATGAAGAATGTCAGGAACTGAGGAACAGGAGGTGGAGACAAGATTTACCTGTTCTTACTGGGGTCCTGGTGGCGCAGTGGTTAAGCATTCGGCTGCTAATACCCCTTGCACCTTTCCCTTATGACGGGACTATCCTCTCTCCATTCATAATATGTATGGTAAGCGAAGAACAAGGGGATTTTTCCAGGTTGCTGGGAGAAAGGAATGTGGTTCAGCAGCTAAGGCCTTTGGGAACAAAGAGATGAATAGGATGACAACTCAGCTTCCAAGTAATTGATGATCAAGTGGAGAAAAGACAAACATGCAGTGAGAAACAGGATTTAAAAAGTTATGAGGTGAGACTATAAACAAAAGGAATCCCTGGGTGGTGTAAATGGTTAACATGCTCAGCTGCTAACTGAAAGGTTGGAGGTTCAAGTCCACTCAGAGGCACCTTGGAAGAAAGGCCTCAAAATGTACTTCCAAAAAAATTAGCCATTGAAAACCCAGTGGAGCGCAGTTCTACCATACATAAATAGGGTTGCCTGAGTTGGAATCCACTGGATGGCAACTAGTTATAAACAAAAACAAATAAAAAATCATGAAAGGGGTAATAAAAGAAACAGTTGTCTCTAAGCTGGGGCAGGGGTGTAGTAAGGGTAACAAGCACCCAGGGGAAATCTCTAAGTTGCCCTCACCCCGCCAATTTCAAGATGAATAGATGGTTCATAGTAGCGACTTGTCAGCAAAAGCGCCTCCCCCCTCCCCATCTTGTCCTGTCCTGGGCTGCCTCAGTCAGGCGCCTTGATATTTGTGGCTCCTCCAAAAGTCATTCCGTGCCTCATCTGGCACCCCCTTGGACTTGTGCCCAGGGGCAAGTGCCCCCCTCTGCACCCTTCCCTCCAAGCCTCTGAGTTCGGTCAAGGTGGGAGTGGAAAAAGCCTTTGAAGAAGGGGAGAGAAGAATGAAGTTAACATTTCTTGAGTGCCTATTAATTGCCAACCAAGTAGGACAAGATGGTTCTCTTAAATCTTAAAACAGCCCTCTGAGGATGGTGAAGTTTTACAGAGGAAGCAGCCGAGGTTACAAAACATAAATGCTTGGGCATCTCAGAGATCATGCAATTAGGAAAGCACAGAACTAGGATAAAACCCAAACGTGAATTGTTCCAAAGTCCATGCTCTTTTGACTCAAAACACTTGCTTTCCTGAAAGCAGCTAACCACCTTTTATATATTAACCTACTTAATCTCATTTAATCCCCACCTAAAACCCTGTGAAACAGGCATTGTTAACTCTATTTTACAGATGAGAAAAATGAGTCCAAAAAAGCAAACTTGACCAAAATCCCACACCTTGAGTAAGGACCAAGATTCAAGCACAGATGTGTCTCACTCTAACTTGAACCTGAGCTTGAAAAACAAGTAGAACTGCAATAGGTGGATATGGAGGGAAAGGTACAAAGAGAGCTCCCTTCCCATTTCCCTGTACTGACATGCAGAGGTCACAGTACAAGCAAAGCCAGAACTGAGGGTCTACTAGACTCTTATTTTCCCAGAGAATACTTACTACATCCTATGACCCTTCTTAAAGGGCAGACAGTATAAACTTTATAAGCTGACTGCTACCAGTACAACTTTTCCCTAGAGAACTCCAATCTCCAAAATTCCAGGCCACCATCCAAAATTCCAAATACCCTCTTAGAAACAGAGCTCTGAGGTAAATGGATCCCATCATCATAGAATAACTGAGGAGCCTCTGGCCATTACTCAGGAGATTAGGTACTGTCTTGATTCATCTTTACAAAGGCTACCCTGGGGCTTCCCAGGGCAGGAAGTGGGCCAGGAAGGAATCAATAACTGCCACCCACAGGTGTACATGTAAGTCCACTGTTGCATCTATAAAGGGAGTGACCAAGGACGCAGGGGAAGTTCTCAGAACACATAGCCAGTTCTCTACGCTGGAGCAAACCTTAGTCCTTCCCGGCATGAAATATTCTTTGTGCCCACTACTGGTCCTTGGCAAAAAAGAACTCAGGAATGAACTTTTAATAACATTCAAGCTAGAATGGGAGACAAAGGTTTTTCCAGCTATATATGGAAACACGTCCTGGCTCTGCCAAGTACCTAGAGGAGACTCTCCAATTCTTCTCTGACAGTATGAATCATGATCTAAGCAACAAATTCCAAGCTGAAAACAGTTTCTGAGGGAAGAAAAGGAGGATCAGTTATCCAAATGTGTGCGTACCTTCTGTAATAGAAGCAGTGGGAAATGGAATGTCACATTTATCCTAGAAGATTAAATCTTCCACAACAGAAATAGCAAAAGTCTCATGGTTGGCCTTTTTTAAAATGACTGCTCACTTCCATAGCTTTATAGAGTTTTAAATCCTCTATTCTTGCAATAAAGAAGTCAAGTATTTGTCCACACTGAGATAAATTCTTAAAATATTTACATGTGATATTTTATTCAAAGTTGAAATGTATTTTACATAAATCTTCTATTTTTAAATATAATCTTGTTAGAAAATAATAATGAAGTATAGAAAGAGAGGAAAACATCTACTGTGGAGAGGAATATCTCCTCTTCTACATTGCAAACACAGAGTGCTTTTAAAAAGAGTTATGATATTTAATGTCATTAGATGAAGACATGATAAAATGTTTATTCCTTAATTAATCAAGTTTAATACAGAATGAATCATTCATTCCATTTTTTATCAGTTTTAATATTTAGAGGTTCCTTCTTATCTCCAAATGGATGTCCTTTGTTGTTGTTGTTCTGTGCCATCAAGTCGACTCCAACTCATAGCAACCCTAGATGACAGAGTAGAACTGCCCCACAGGGTTTCCTAGGCTATACATCTTTATGGGAGCAGATAACCAGGTTTTTTCTCACGTGGAGTGGCTGGTGGGTTTGAACTGCCAACCTTTCAGTGAGCAGCTGAGCACTTAACTATGTGCCACCAGGGCTGCTTGGATGTCCCGTAGCTGGTCAAATTCTCATGTCCAAAACTGAATCGTTATTTTCTCATCCAAGCATCATGCCTATTTTTGCTATCTCAGTAAATGGTACCACCATCCATCCATTACACAAAGCCCAAAATCTAGCAACTTTCTACACATACCTCTTCCTCGCCTCCATCATGTAATCACTCTCCAACTCCTACAGGATCTCCCGCTCAAATATCTCTTATATCAGAGGATAGATTAAAACAAATGAAACTCTTGAACTAGAGCAGTGGTTCTCAACATTTGCTGCTCATCAGAGTCATCTGGAGAGATTCGTAAAATATACTGTAATATGATTCTAATATGCTCAGTCTGTACCCCAGACCAATTAAATCAAAATATCTGTGGAATGGATCAGGCATTTGTTTTTTTTTTTTAAACTCTCAGGTGAGTCCCATGTGTGGCCATGTCTGAGAACCACTGAAGTAGAGGAAAGTAGACCAGACAGGAAGATATTGAAGTAATCAACACAGGAAATGATGGGCAAAGGTAGTTGCAGTTGGGATGGAAATGTTTAAAAGAAAAAATTGAAATTTTTGGGAGATATATTTGAGTGTGACACCAATCTCTCATGGCAAAACAACCAGTTTTTTTTTTTTAATCTCATGCCATGGTCAGTGAATATAACTCACCAACTATTCATTTCTTATGTAGAGGACCAGGTGAAGGTATGTGGAGGGATCAGTCCAAGCTTTTCCCTCTCCCTGGGGAACAACCTATAGTCAAATTATCTACAGAAACAGGAAAAAAATTAGAGCATTTGTGTAAGCAGATCATAAAATGCTTACAGTCCTCAAAGGCATGTCCTTAAAAATTAGATTCTGTAAAGGTCTTGGGTACCTGGAAAGTATGACAATGTGTCTGTCTAAATCATATTCTAATATCTAATATTTCCATACATAATATTCACAAATATTACAACTAATTATGTTTTTGATTATTGACCAAATATTATGCTTGAGATTGGCCTTTTTTAATTATCATATGCTGCAAATAAAATTTTCCTTTAAAAAAATTCCAATTAATATAACTTAGAAAAGTTATGGCAATACACTATGCATTTGGTTCAAAGATAAAATCTCTGTCAGACCAACAAAACTTGCCATTCCTAGAAATGGCCCTGATTTACCACAGCAATTTCCTCAGGAAGAGTGGTGGGAGTAGAAAGCCTCTCAACTCCTACACTTGTCTGTCAGCCTATGGTGTTCTGGTTCTGGCGCAAGAAACCGCAGAGTAGACCATGAAGTGAATTAAAACCGTATACTCTAAGTAATTTGCTCTGGTTTTCTGGACTTTCTCATCATATTGCCAAGAATAAACCAAAAAAGAAATCTACACCTATCATTAAGCAAAATTTGGCTATCTTTTTCTAAACTTTCTATTACTTGAGAAGTGAAATAAAACCATCTAACTATATAAAAACTACAAAAATATATAAATATATGGTACAAAACCATGAAGAAAAGCAATGGAATAAAGAAAGCAAAATTCAGGTAGGTGAATACCTCTAAAGTGGAGAGAGAGAAGGGGTTGGGAAGGGGCATACTTACAGCTTCAAAAGAATTTCTATTTCTTAAATGGACTGCATGCTGGTTACACAGATGTTCATCTTATTATTATTCTTTATACTTTCCACATATCTAATAAATATTCTTTTACAATTATTTAATAATTAAAACACTTTTTTTAAAGAATTTTTCTTAAGGAGTCAAAAAAGAAACCGCTCATTGTGTAGCATTTGGCCAGACACTTCTCTGAGATTCAGTAAAATGCAGCCATTGGACTAAAGCAGGGGTTGGCAAACTTATGGCCCACTGCATGTTTTTATAAATAAACTTTAAGTGGAACACAGCCAAGTCCATTTGTTTATATATTGTCTATAGCTGCTTTAGGTCTACAAATGCAGTGTTAACTAGTTGCAACAGAGATTATATGGCCTGTAAATCCTAAAATAATTACTGTCTGTTCCTTTAAGAAAAATACTCCCAATCCTGTACTAGAAGATTATTATGGTTTCTCCTACTATTGTGGATTGAATTGTGTCCCCCAAAAACATATGTTGAAGTCATACCCCTCCTCACCACCTATAAATGTGAACTTGTTTGGAAACAGGATCTCGAAATATGTTATCAGTGAGGTCATTCTGGAGTAGCGTAGGTCCTAATACAATATGAGTGGTGTCCTTTATAAAAGAGAAGAAGAGACACAGAGAGACATAGAAGGAAGACAGCCATGTTGAAGACAGAAGCGAAGATCTGGAGTATTGCTATCTCAGTAAATTGCTATTTATCCATCTATCCATTGTTGCACAAGCTCAAATTCTAGGCAACATTCACAAGCCAGGGAATACCGATAATCACTGGCCATCACCAGAAGCTAGGAGAGAGGCATGTTACAGATACTGTCTCAGAGCCCTCAAAAGGAATCAACATGGCCATCTCAATGAGTTTGGACTCCTAGCCTCCAGAACTGTGAGACAATACATTTCTGTTTTTATAAGCCACCCAATTTGTGGTACTTTATTATGGCAGCCCTAGGAAACTAAGATAACCAATATTAAGAAAAAATATATAGAAATATACTAATACCAGTTGGTTCACTAATGGAATTTTCTTTACAGAGAGCAAAATTTCTTCATACTTTCCATAAACGTTTTGTTTAGGTGAACTGTCCAAGAGGCTGTAAAATCTCATGAACTATGTCAACAGATTTTAGACACATATTTTGTGCCAAGTGTAGCTTCCTCGAGATCAGCAGTAATATAAGTGCAGAATCAGCGATCTCCCACCCTCGATGCTAAGGACTGTCTCTGAAACTAAATGTCATAACTGAGTGGGAAATCTCAGAAGCCTAAAACACTCCCTCTTGCAAAGGGTCTCAACTAACTCAAAATCATACAGGCTCATTCCTAGACTCGATCCAATGTTCCCCCATATGCTGAGTACAAGGGTTATCTCAAGGAGATTATCAATCTGTTAGCATACACATGTGTGCACTTGGAAAAGCTTGGTATCTGACATTTTTGAATGCCAAAGTTGGAAAGTTCATCCCGCCCTTTGCTCTAGTAAGATTATTTTCATATCTCAGCAAACAATCCTTCAGCCTGCAAAACTACTGGGGAGCTGCCTCTGCTGGAGATATAAAGTCTACCCAAACTTGTTCCTCTATAACCTTAACTCTTTGTTCTCTTTTATGCTCTCATGTGATGTCAATGCTGTAACACTGCATTCACACTTGGGACCGACAGCTGCCAAACCTAAACTCTCCATGCTACCTGAAGTTCAACAATCACTGATGTCACCGCTTCATCCTTGGATAACCAAATGGCATGAATGGCCAGAGGCCATTTTGAGTATCTAACTTCCCAATCTGCAAAACTCATGAAACTAAATAAAACTAAGATGTTGGTTGAAACTATCCATTTCAGATTCTGTAAATCCACAAGAGCAGCAGACCTACTGGGGTCTTAAAAGCCTATGAGCGGCCATCTAAGATACTCCACTGATCTCATCCCTTCGGGAACAAGGGAGAACGAAGAGAACAGGATACAAGGAAAAGATTAGTCCGAAGGACTAATGGTCCACAGCTACCAAGGCCTCCACGGGACTGAGCCCAGTACAGCTGGATGGTGCCCGGCTACCACCAATGACTCCTCTGACCAGGATCACAACAGAGGGTTCTGGGCAGAGCTGGAGTAGGATGTAGAGCATAATTTTAACTCCCCCCCAAAAAAAGAAGACCAGATTTACTGGCCTAAAGAATACTAGAGAAACCTCGAGAGTGTGGCCCCCAGACACCCTTTCAGCTCAGAGGTGAAGTTACCTTCGAGGTTCGATGTTAAGCCTGGGAATGGACAGCCCAGTAAAACTAAATGGGACTAACGAGGTACAGGAGTCCGGTAACAAGGGCCGGAAGGCAGAGGGAGAGTAGGAAACTGATGATAAGGAACACAAATTGAATAAGGACACTGTCGATGTATTGTGAGATTGTTGACCACTGCTATAGGGCAACATTTGTAGTAAGTATTAAATGGGAGGCTGTTTTGTCCTGTAAGCCTTCATCTTGGGCGAGAATGGCAGTACAATTGGAAGAGCAGAGTCAATATCACTTAAATGTGTAAGTAAAAAGTTTTGAAATGGTGTTTAAATAAAATAAAATAAATAAATAAACAAATGAGACTAAAGAGGTACAATAGTCCACTGACAAGGTCCAGAAGACAGAAGGGGACAAGGAAGCCCCCTGGTGATAGGGAACACAAGGTGGAGTAAGGATATTCTTGATGTGCTGTGAGATTGTTAACCATTGTCATAGGGCAACATGTGTAGTAACTGTTAAATGAAAAACTATTTTGTTCTGTAAGCCTTCATCTTAAGTGAGAATAACAGCACAGTTGGAAGAGCGTAGTCAATGTCACTGAACTGTGAATGTAGAAATTTTTGAAACGGTGTATCTTTGGCCATCTGTAATTTTCATCAAAAAAAAAAAGGTTGAGAATTTAGAGGCTTAATACGTTGTGGGGTTGTTAACCAATGTCATAGAACAACATGTGTACTACTATTTCATGAGAAACTATTTGCTCTGTAAGCTTTCACCTGAAGTACAATAAAATATAAAAAAAAAAAAAAAAAAGAGCAGCAGACCTAGAGTTCCCTTCTTTGGCTGTACCGGGACAGCTGGGTGCCAGGTCCACAAAAACAATGTGGTAGTAAGAAGAGGCGGCTACTCAGTGGACCCTCATGGTCTCACAGTCACTGTCTTTGTTTGATATAGACTGTGCTTCTGTTGTGTTCTTTCAGTTAAAAGCAATAAATCTCCTTTTTGCTCTCTAAAAAGAGATGTTCGTTATGGGTTGATCTGATTTCTTTTATAGCCTACATTATCTTGTTCACGGATCCAAGTTATTTATCTGATGAAAAGTACTAAATTTAGAAAATTATTTTTGGTAAATAGGTCTTTGGGGGATTTTGACTTTCATAAAGAAACAGAAAGGACACTGGAGTAGAAGTCAAGGGGCCTGGGTTCTGTTTTTTCTGTGTCAAACTGTCACGTTGGACAAAATACTTAAATTCTCCAGAATTATATTATCTCTGAAGTAAAGTTCTTGGTATATAAGTGATCTCAAGATAACTTCCATCCCCCTCTTCCTCAGCAGATAATAACTTTGCCTAATATAATGAGCTTGAGGCTACAAGGGGTTAAAAAAGAATTTTTACAATCTTTGGGGAAAACCATTGTGAACATGAACACTTTGGGAGTGGGGACAGGGTCTCTACTTCAACTCACTCTTTCTTGTACCTTTCAGCTATTACCTTATAGAAAAGCCCTTAGGTTTTAATGATTGTCAGAAATTAAACCTTTTTCTTGTTTTGAAAAAAAGTTACCTATAACAACCCTTTCGCTTTGTTTAAGTAATCAATAAATATCAGTTGCATGAAAAATAAAAACTTACCAATAAGAGCACAGGAGACTAAGAGGTAGTGATAAAAACTGAAATCAGAATCCAATTGCTCAATTTATCTTGCCCAGATTTTGTACCAGAACTAACTAGACTGTGCTCTCAAGATCCAAGGACTGTATGTTCTTTCATGCAATGGCAAGAGCCACAGCATCTTCTGTACTCAAATTAAACCTTTCTGAATATTTATTCTTCTGCACAATACGTTCAAATAAAAAACTTTAACTTGCCTGTTAAATTCCCTTTTCTTAGTCTTTTCTTAACCCTCCCAAGATTTATTTTATTTTCTTCAAAACCCCATCCCATTTCATGTTTATCATTATCTGCCTTACTTTTCTTTATAAAAACAATCATGATTTTTAGCTCCATTTCACCTAAACTTAGAAGTTAATCTGTCTCAATCTAAGTGCCCATCAGTGGATGAATGGATAAACAAACTGTAGTACATACATACAACGGACTACTACACAGCTATAAAGAATAATGAAGAGTCTGCAAAATATAACTTGGATGAATCTGGAAGACTTTATCACAAAAGGATGAATACTGTATGGTCCCACTATTATAAAAGGTCAAGAATAAATATATACACCAAAAGCAACATTCTTTGGTGGTTACCAGGGATGGGAAGAGGAGGGAGGGAGAATTACCTTCTAGATAATAGACACATGTTATTTTTTGGTGATAGGAAAGGCAATGCCAAACATAGGTGAAGTCTGCACAACTTGACCAAGGTAAATGAAGACACTAAGGAGTATACAAGAAAAAGGGACAGTTTCAGTAAACGCTATAACATATTCAATTTTGCAACAATAGTAATAACAACCAAAAAAATACGTGTGGTTACATAGATACGTATGCATATATGTGTACAGCAAGGCATATGCAAGTACATGCATGAATATGTATATGCAAGTATATGTAGGCATATGTATATACGTGTTTGTGTGTGCTGCATATATATCCATATATAATAAAGCACATAAGGAGCACATTTACAGAGACATTTTAGACATACCAAAACAACTGGTGGGATTGGTTTACTGGGTAAAAAGGCTAAGGAGTACAACACCTGAATAGTAAGCTCTTGAGGAACTTACATTTCCATGGGGAGACAGATAATAAACATATGTATGTCAGGAGGTGTTAAGTGCTATAAAGAAAAATGAAACAGGGTAAGAGACTAGAAAGTGCTATGGGAGCACTATTTTAGATACAGTGGAGAAATGGAGGAGCAAACTTTACAAAAGTCTAGAAGAACCTTCTCAGTACAAAGAACTTAAGCACCAAGGCCCTTAGCTGCTTGGTCTGGTCAAGAAATAACAATGGATAACTATAAAACTCTTTAGCCCATCAGATTACACCAGCTGTAGGCTTCATGTAATTAAGGTTCATAAACATTCTACTAATTTTTAAAATTACTTTCCCAATAGAAATTGCCACATAAAATGAAAAATAATCTAAGCTACACTATACCTTTGAATTAATTATTGCTGAGTACCAGTAGCTATTCAGACAGTTCCAGATGGGCAAAATCAGATACTAGCTGTAAAATATCTTAGATGACTTCATGCGATAGTAATTCAGTTCCTCCAAATTCTTATTCTTATTCTTGGCCTTAGTCTGTCCAAGTAAATGAAATGGTAACCTAAATGTATACAAATCACTGGATAAGCGTCTAAGAATTCTTCATCATACTTATCACTACTGACATTATACTTATTTATGTACTGCCTTTCTCATTCACTAGAATGTAAGCTCCATGAGAGCAGAGACTTCATTTTGTTCACTACTCTATCTCCACTGCTTAGAAAACAGTACCTGAGCTGTCCTTCAGACACTCAATAAATATTTGGGAAGAATAAATAACTTCTTAAAGGAATCAAATGAAAGCTGATATTACCGAAAGGATAGATATAAAGTGAGGGCAGTGTCTGATCTCCTCTAACTTCACAAGGGGGAAGGAGAATCAAGATCAACAGCCCAAGGCTGATTCCTATGAGGCGAAGGTCAGACATACCTCCTCTCCCCGCCATCTTTACCAATTCTGACACAAACCGTCCCTCCCACAGCACTCTCTACTTCTCTGCTGGGTTCGATAATTCATTGCAATGGCCACACAGAACTCACAGACATGACTCACGATCATGGAGTTTATTAGGGAAGTAACAGTTACAATTTAGGCTCAGGAACACTCAGGATACAATTCTTCCATCAGGACAGCCTCTTCCCAGTCGTGCTCACAGGCATGCCTCTCCCTGGTCCTAGGCCTCTCCCCAAAGGTACACAGCTTTCTCTTTCCGTGAGCCTGGAAGCCTGCCACACCAACTCCTACTGCTGAGTCTCTGCTGCCTGGTCTCTACCGCCACTTCTCACTGCCTTCAGTGAGCTCTCTCTCTCTCTCTGTCTCTGTGTCTCCTGGTTCCAGGGACTTCTCAGCTCAGGGATCCCAGGTCCAAAGATGTGCTGGCATCCTCTCTTTCCTGCCTCTGGGGTTGCTCATTTCAAGCCCAGTGGGATGGCACAACTGACCAATCTCCTTGGTGGCCCACAATTACAGTATCACACGGTCCTGCCCCATCACTTGGGTGGGAATTACAAGACCATGGTTAGAAAGGCGACACAAAAGTGGCCCATCACACCACAATAGCCAAAACACATAAATTGGCATTGAAATAAGAACTGTGCCAGAAAGCAAGAGGTCTGTCAACATGAATCCCATGGTACAAGGTAGTGGGTAGAGGTAATAAGAGAATCCTGGAGACTATGGAGAGCAAGGCTGTCATGGATTGAACTGTGTCCCCCAAAGATACGTGTATTAATTTGGCTAAGCCATGATTCCCAGTATTGTGTGATTGTCCACCGTTTTGTCATCCGATATAATTTTCCTTTGTGCTGTAAATCCTAATCTCTGCCTGTAGTTAATGAGGCAAGATTAGATTATGTTAAAGAGGATTAGGGTGGGATGTAACACCCTTACTCAGGTCACATCCCTGATCCAATGTAAAGAGAGTTTCCCTGGGGTGTGGCCTGTACCACCTTTTATCTTACAAGAGATAAAAGGAAAGGGAAGCGAGCAGAGAGTTGGGGACCTCATACCACCAAGAAAGAAGCACCAGGAGCATAACATGTCCTTTGGACCCGGGGTCCCTGCACAGAGAAGCTCCTAGTCCAGGGGAAGATTAATGACAAGGACCTTCCTCCAGACCAGACAGAAAGAGAAAGCCTTCCCCTGGAGCTGACACCCTGAATTCAGACTTTTAGCCTAAGACACTGTGAGAGAGTAAGTTTCTCTTTGCTAAAGCCATCCACTTGTGGTATTTCTGTTATAGCAGCACTAGATAACTAAGACAAAGGCGTAGTGGAAAGGCCATCCAAGTTAGGTGATGCGGACTCTATCACAGACTCCTCATTCATCAGTTCCTGGCTTAGGCGGCTCAGAAAATACAATAAAAAATATATATAATGAGTTCAGTTTTGAACGGATTGAGTCTGTGATGTCCACAGAACATCAGGAATGGAGAAAAATATGTTGGGTCTCATGTAGTTAGTACTAGAAGCTATTGTAATGAATGAGATCTTTCAAGAAGAACATGGAATATAGATCACAACCCCAAATGCTTCCAAGAGGCTTAATAGGAAACACAGACAAGTGAGGCAGGCTTGGTGGGTGTATTCCGCACCTAAAGAGGACAGTCTTTTCACCAGTCAGCCCATTATGACCACATGGCAATGTAGACCCAGAGTAGCCAGATCTCCCAATGTGTTTTTCAAGGGAAAGGGAAATTCAATCTGTTATATGAAATCTCTCAATTTTTATAAGTTGATAACTCATTCAAAAAAATTTTTTGGAATCCTGCTCAGACCAGAAATGTCACAACAACATACTGGGTTTGACACACAGGGAACCAGTTTATAATCTCTGAGAAGAGTTAGGGAGAGAAAATAAATGGATCAAGAACAGCACCCTAGGGAATAATTTGAAGGGTAAGCTGATGAAATAAAACCAACAGTCAGAGGGAACAGTCAGAAAGTTAGTAAGGGAATTAAAAGAAAGTGTGGCATAAGAACATTTAAAGGAAGAGAAAGTTTAAAGGGAATAATTAGCAATATTAAATATTTTTGGTGTCGGTTGCTGTCAAGTTGATTCAAACTCATGGTGACCCCACATATGCAGAGTAGAACTTCTCTGTAGGGTTTTCAAGGCTGTGATCTTTCAGAAGCAGATGGCCAGGCATGTATTCCAAGTCGCCTCTGGATGGGTTTGAACCACCAACCTTCTGGCTAATAGTCGAGCACTTAACCATTTACACCACCCAGGGAACCTGTCAAATATTACAGAGCATCAAATAAGAGGAGGATCAAAGAATCCTTTAGATTTTCCAGAAAGGTCACTAGAGATCTTTGTCAATACAATTTTACCAAAATAGTAGAAGCAAAAGCCTGGGATTATGGTAGATAGAAGAGCACATAAGAATTTAAGCTAAAATTAATGAGAATTTTAGTTTCTTTTTGCTGTATTTTTTTCGTCAAAGAAGGAAAAGTTAGTGTGGTGATGACAATAACAAAACTAATATTTTGTGAGTCCTTAAAGGATGGCAAGGAGCCCTGGTGGTGCAGTGGTTAAGCACTCAGATGCTACTGAAAGGTCAGCGGTTTATACCCACCAGTTGCTCTGTGGGAGAAAGATATGGCAGTCTGCTTCGTAAAGATTTACAGCCTTGGAAACCCAATGGGGTCGCTAAGAGTCGGAATTGACTCAACAGCAGTGGGTTTGGTTTGGGTTTTATAAGATGGCAGGCACTGTGCTGAGTGCTTTACAGCACAGTGTGCAGTAGCTTATCTAAACTTTACAACAGTCATATGAAGTAGGTACTGATACTATCCTTATGTTACAGGTTAGGAAACAGAACTGAGGGAGGCAAACGTGACCAATTTGTAAGAGCCAGAGCCAAGATTTGAACCCAGGCTGTTTGGGTCAATGAACAAGGAAACAAAGAACCCTCATGCCCCCTTCCTCACCACACACGATCTTATTTTAATAAATTATAGGTATTAAGGAAAATGTTCTATTAGGAACATGAAACTAACTTAGAAATAGAACACAAAGAGATGAACGAGTATTTCTCACATAGAAAAAGATCAAAAACAGAGGGTTCTCTTGGGAGTGACGCCAAGATCAGCCTCGTTGTACATTTTATAAATGGACTAGAAGAGACTGCATAATCCAAAGTTTCCAATTTTGAAAATGACACACTAAGCATCTCTGGGGTGTGAAATGCCAACCTGACAAAAATAAGACAAAGTACACTTAGAGAGTGGCAGGCTATATAAGTTAGCAGGACCCAAGAATGGGATCTGGCAGCTCCATGAAGCAGGTAGGTGTATCTCCAACTTCCACTTAGTATTTGTTTCCCTGTTTCAGGGTGTTCCACTGTCCTTGGGCCTGATAATTTATCACACAGCAGAACTAAGGCCAGAAAGTCCCAAGAGCTCACCAGGCCGGCCAGGACCTGAAATTCGACCTAACAACAGGGTCGGGGTTCAGGGTAGCATGCCGAGTTCTGTGGACTGGAAAGAGCCCTAAAGGGCCCAGTCTTCGAGGAACGGATGCCAGAACATGACAACTAAACTGCACCTCCTTGAAGCTAACAGAAGCCTTTTCAGCTAAAATGCCTGACTGCTCTGCACGGAGATGGTGAACCTGTTAAACTCATTACTATAACACATGGCACAAAGTGAAAAGATGAATATCTTTAAGAGCTTCTTACATTAATTCATGATCATGAGTCTAAAAGACAAGCTAGGGTCACTTCCAAGGTAACAAAGAAGATCAACTTTGGCTTCCTTCATATGCTTCTTAAGGCTACTAACAGATATGGAAAATTTGAGCTGAATGGATCACAGGTCTGAGGTATACGAAGCTTCTGATATAGAATATTTAACAGCTACTAGACCTCAAAATTATAAATTTGCCCCTTAACATTTTAATGCACATCAATCTGGCATCCAGAAACCAATAACTGCTATGTTTGGTGGCACTAAACAAGTACTTACAGCATTAAGAAAACATTCAGTAAAAAAAAAAAAGAAATATTTCAATTGAATTTAAGCTAAAATTAATGACAATTTTTGTTTGGTTTTTAGCAAAGAGTTGGTGAGCACTCTATGTGCTAGGCACTTAATAAGTATTATCTCATTTAAATCCATACCAAAAAAAAAAACAAACCAGGAGGTAGGTACTCTCATTATCCTGATATTACAGATAAGAAAACAGAGGCTTTGTGAATTTATGTGACTTATCCAATGCCATGTGGCTATTCATTGGTGGAGCAAGTACTTAAACACTAGCAGTTTGACCTCTGAAACCAGAATCTGAACCACAAACCACTCTGCATTGCCTTCATGATCTTCTACAAAATTAAAAATTCATTGTAATGGATATCTTTACACATTAATCTGCAAATGCATCCAGGTCAAATGAAATTCTCTAATCTAGCACATCTAAATACTGCATATAAAAAAGTCAACAACAACAACAAAAAACGGCTCATAGTCCTGACCCCAATAGTATCATTATAAAAATGTTCAACTACACTTTGTAATTTAACCAGCCAAAAAAAAAACAACAAAAAAAAACTCAGACCCATTGCCGTTGAGTAGATTCCGACTCTAAGTGACCCTGTAGGACATAGTAGAACTGCCCCAATAGAGTTTTCAAGGCTGTTATCTTTACGGAAGCAGACTGCCACATCTTTCTCCAGTAGTGTGGCTGGTGAGTTCAAACCAGTGACCTTTTGGTTAGCAGCCGCCATACTTCTGGTTAGCAGCTAAGTGCTTAACCACTACCCCACCAGGGCTCCTTAACGTAACCAGAAGATACCAAAAACAACATACAGTTTTCCAAGTGAAAATGGCATGTCTGTCTTAAACCCCAAATCTTAAATTTAGGGGTTTTTTCTTCTTCCCATTCACTCTAAAATATAGAGGATGGTTTTAAGCAGGGCTTCAAACCAGTTGGTTCCAGTTGGAACCCCTGCTGAGAGTTTGCATTTCCATCCCAGATATACTGAGTCAGAATCTACATTTAGAGAAGACCCCCAGGTGAGTCTTATGTGTAATAAATTCTGAGAACCACTGCTCTACTAGTGGTTCTCAGAATTGGTCCCTAACCAGCAGCATTAGCATGGCCTGGGAAGTTGTTAGAAATGCAGATTCTCAGCAGTGGAGGGAACCAGTTTGAAGCCCTGGTTTCAAGACAGAAGAGTGCAGTCTGAGAGTCATCAGAGGTCATGTGGAACCATTCTTAGAGATATTATTTCCACGTAAAACAGGGACCAACACTCTGTGGACACAAAAATTTCCAAGTGGAAAAAACTCATGTACTAAAAGAAAACAAACTCAAAGCTGTTTTAACATTTTTACTTAATTACAAGTAAACAAAGACCACCAAACGTTAAGCAGCAAAAGTGGTGGTTTATAGAAAATGAGCTTCTAAGCAGAAAGATGTGTCAAACCCATGTGCATGTGGGCATTATGCCATTCTCACATATTACACACCTACCATACAAGAAAAGTCATTTCAAACTGTTTAAGATTGGGAAACAGTCTTTACATTTCAGAGTCACATACTGAAATATTCATGGATGATATTATAGGATTGTGGAAGAGGGGAGTGGATGGAGGAGTAGATGAAGGATAGGCCATGAGTTATTAATTGTTGAAGCTGGGGGATGGGTGCATGGAGGTTCTCTATATCATTCTCTTTATTGTTTGTTTATACTATTGTATTTATTTTTGCATATGCTGACATTTCCCATAGTAAAGAGTTGGTTTTTTTTAAACTGTTTAAGAGTTTTTAAAGTACATACTATACTGGAGTTCATTTATACACCAGATATAATCATTCCTGCCAACAGTTTGAAATTCAGAGAATGAGTAGAATACAAATGCCTCCACTATAATGTACTTCACTTAGTTCAGTGAAAGCCTGGTACAACTGGGTCAAAGTCATAGGGCTAGTTTTTTTTAAAACCTAGTTTGCTTTCTTCTGTCCTTCAGACTTAGAATTCTGATGTCAGCTAGCCATTTCAAAAATGCATTTCAGCCTATATAACAAGGGTGATGCGTAATCCTTGAATGAGGACAGCAATTAACAAAAAAGACCTCCTTATACATGACAGCACACCAAAAGATGATCAATCCAGTAGGAATTGCAAGATATGGTTGCAGTAAGCCTTAAAACCAGCATGCCTTCGAGTTTCACTGATGTCTTTCATTGTCCCTCAAGCCTTCTCAGTGAAGGCCCATATTTCACATGCTAATTCTAGTTAACCATGAAGTTCCAAACTTCGCTTCTACTAAATACAAATATTTCTTACACGGTGAGATCTAACCTGTCACTGACCTACTTCTTGTCTGCTTACCAAATTTGTGCAAATAAATGTTTTCAAAGTATACTGTTTAAAGTAAACATAATAAAAATTTGTGCAAAATTTAGAACCAGCAAACCAAAGGGATGGTATTATTTAATTACATTTTACAACCTACTTTTTAAATATTACATAAACAATTATCTCAGAAAGTAGCCCTAATTGACTTAAGAATTACATGAATTTCTATATATGAAAATTTGGTTACATATATATGAAAAACATAACAACAGAAAAAAACTGAAATTATTGGTCTTCAATTTACCTATATCCTTCTTTTAGGTTCACATATCCAAATTAACATTTTTCTTTCAAAAGGACCCTAGAATGACATTTTTACTTTCTCTGATGCCAGATAGCTTACTGAGGGTGGGATGGAAAGGAAAAGAGGGTAGGCAGAGATGACAATGGATAAAATTTTGAAGGAGCACTTTTATCTTGGGTAGAGTATCCTTTCTCCAAAGTGATTACTTATTATTATAAATTAATTGGGTACTTGGCTTTCTTTCATTAGATAGGATTGCTGTGCATTTAATCAGAAGGGAAGTCCATTGGGCCAGAATTTCTAAATTACTTCCCCTTTCTGTATGAAATAAAAACTAAATCTTTTTACCAGGTGAAATAGATAAACTTTTTCCAAGTTCAACAAGCCAGAGTGTTGTAAGGGAAGTCAGAAACTATAAAGGGAACCAAAATCAAAACCAAACCCATTGTCGGTAGATTCCATCTCAGAGTGACCCTACAGACAGGGTAGAACTACCCCACAGGGTTTGCAAGGAGCAGCTGGTGGATTTGAACTGCCAAACTTTTGGTTAGCAGCCTGAGCTCTTAACCACTGTGCCACCAGGGCTCCCTATAAAGAGAAAGGGGAGCTATAAAGCAGTGAGTGCCTTCTCTAACCACCCTCAGCCCCATCTGCCGTGGGTCACATGTGTAAGTCATGAACCTTATAGTTCACAGGTGAGCACCATTACCCTCACTTGAAAAATGAGGAGACTGTCGTTCACAAGGTGATCCAGGATTACAATGCAAGTCCATCTGACTCCAAAACTTCTCTTCCTACTCCACTAAGTAATGACTGTTATCACTTTACTACAATGTAAAGTAGCCCCATGAAGAGGCCCATCCTTCATAAAAACACTCAGCTCTAGGCAAACATTCACACAAACTAAGGCTTAGCCTACTGATCCTACACAACAATTCTTACAGACAAGAGGCCACATTTAATTATAATTTCTTTATTCATTTGCAAATAGGCATAAAGCAAAAGTTTAGAAAGGATAATAAAGCAGATGTGTAACCATCTCACAAATAATCTCATGAAATAGATATGCTGGCTAAGAACTACTAAGCAAAAAACAAACTCAACCCCTCAAAAATGTAATGCCACCAAAATAAGTGAAATGGGAGTTATTTAAATTTCTCAGGAGGTGATCAGAAAAAATCAGGCAATCACTCAGAATTAATAATCACCAAATTCATACTGTGGCAGGAGTATATAGGAATACTTACTTGATGTTTATCCAATACTGTTTGCTCCAAATAGAATTACAGTTGACTGGCACAGACATGATGGAGCCCTGGTGGCACAGTGGTTAAGAGCTCTGCTGCTAACCAAAAGGCCGGCAGTTTGAATCCACCAGCCGCTCCTTGGAAACCCCATAGGACAGTTCTACTCTGTCCTGTAGGGTCACTATGAGTCAGAATCAACTTAACGGCAACGAGTTTTTTTGGGTTTTGTTTTGTTTTATTTTGTTTTTGGCACAGACACTACAGGTTGGCTCACTCAACACCCTTTGTCAACCACCCTTCTCCCTTGCCTACCTCTACTTTTAAGGTTGGCAAAGATAAATATTCACTTTCCCTGCCTCTTTTGCTAGGGAGGAAGAAGGAAATGAGACATATGCCAACTTTCTGGCCAATATGATTTAACTAGAAGTTAGCTGGTGGAAATTCTGAGCAATTTTTTGCTCTCCTGATAAAGAAGGGCTGATGAAGCTGGCATCCCTCCACCCCCACATCACATACACACACCCCATCATCTTTCTGCCTGAAGCTGGGCACCCACTCTTGTAACTCTGACAAGTATGAGGTTTTGGAAAGTCAGTGAGTACAAGGATGGCACAACAAAAAGTCAGAAGAAGCCTGGGTCACTGAGCAGCAGAACCAGCACCAACAACTGCCTACCTCCAGGTATATACCTATATGAAAACATTAAATCCCTAATTGTTTAAGCCATTTGAAGTCAAGCTTTCTGTTGCTCAAAGTTGAACATTTCCCTAACAGATAAAAACAATGCCAGTAATACTCACTTAAAGCCCAGAGCATTTAGGCACCTAACTTACATGAGTCTTGCATGCTACAATGGAAAATACACTGGAATCTATAGACCAGGCATTGCCACTGACTTGCTTTTGATCTCAGACAAATCATTTCACCTCTTTGAGCCTCAGTCTTTTCCCATTTACAAAATGGGGATAATGATGCCTGCCCTGTCAACATCACATGACTGTTATGAGGGTCAAATGAAAGACTTGATTGAATAAGCCCTAAAATGCTATACAAATGTAAAAGTTGTATAGCATTATGTTCCTTGTATGTATTAGTTGCCACCTCTTCCACCACTCCCAAATCCTACAGCAAATACACTGGCACTGAATTTACTGAAGAACATTAAACAAGATATTACTTAGTGAGTGTTTTAATTGTTCTTCCCTATAGGATATTTATACTATCTCTGCATCTCTAGCCAATATACAGAATCTATATATACCAGAAGAAATTCAAATCCAATGAGAGACAAGGATAAATGTAGTCAGGGTAAACAAAAAAGATATGTAAGGTTACAGATAGTCTAAATTCTACATTTTAATTCATCTGTTGGTTATATTTGATCAGGAATTTAATCAAGGAACAACTATATCAAGAAGTAAGCAATAGTGGCTTTGTGACTCAATATAATTAACCAGTTCAAATAACTTCAAACCACTTCTATAAAACCCATTGCCGTGGAGTCGATTCCGACTCATAGCAACCCTATAAGACAGAGTAGAACTGCCCCATAGGGTTTCCAAGGAGCAGCTGGTGGATTCAAACTGTCGACATTTTGGTTAGCAGTCGAACCCTTAGCACTGAGCCACCAGGGCTCCCCTCCTCCTATACTCAATAGCATTTTCTAGTTCTTTGAAAAGACTTATGATTTAACTTGAAAATTGGCTCTGAATAATACATATTGGTTGGCTCCTGATTGAAGCTTACACACATGAATAAACATGTTATTTGCAAAGAGAAAGGGATTAATTAAAATATAACTTTGTTAGGGGTATTGCCATACCAGACTACAAAGTGAGCTTCCTGAAGTCCCAAGATTACAGGGCACACTCACATGTAAAGTATAAAAAGGCAATTCTCACTTAATCAAAAGCCTTCCACATCATCTATCCTGGTATAGTCCAAATCAGTGCCATCAACATCACCTGGAAGCTTCTTAGAAAAGCAGGATCTCAGGCCACACTCCAGACCCAGTGAATGAGAATCTACAGTTTAACAAGATCCTCAGGTGATTCATAGGTACATTAAAGTTTGAGAAGCACTGGTCTCTAGTACCTTGAACACTGCCTAGCCCTTAGATACAATTTATTGTTGATAAAAATAACTAGTGAACCAAGAAGAGTTGATTACCATTGCACAAGAGGCTGGAAAAGCACTTCCATAATATTCTGTCTGTCAGGTTAAATTTTCCTAGAATACAGTCCTAATAATGGCACTCTAAACCTTCAAAGAAGGAGCCCTGGTGGTACAACAGTTAAGTGTTCAGCTGCTAACCAAAAGTTTGGCAGTTCAAACCCACCCAGCTGCTCTGCAGGAGAAAGACTCAAAGATCGGCTTCCATAAAGATAAGAGCCAAGAAAGCCCTATAGGGCAATTCTACTCTGTCACATGGGGTTGACTCCATGGCACCCAACAACAACAACAAGCCTTCAATGACTTACTTCCCATCACCTACCAAATAAAGTCTAAAGCCCTTAGTTTGATAGTCAAGGTCCTTGATCATCTGGCAGTAACTCTCATTTCCAGTTCCCTGTTCCACCTTAGCCGCTTCACATGCCCCATGCTTGTGTTTCTCAAAATTTGGAGAGTAGACCACCTGCAACAGAACCACTGGACCTTCTGAATCACACTCTCTAGAGGACAGGAAGGAGCAATCTTAACCAGCTCTTCGAGGCAATTTTTGGGAAATCACCCATCCTTTAAGACTGACTTTAAGTCGCTCATCCTTGGTCAAATTTCTCACAGTGACTCAAGGGGTCGTTCCATCCTTAGTGCCAACACTGTACCCACTATATAGCTCTGTTGTTGTCCACCTCATACAGTATTGCAATTACATGCTTCCATGCCTGTACCCCCAGCATCTAGCACATTGTCTGGCAGACAATTTGCTGATTTACTGTAGCATTGTTTATACTAGGAAAACAAAACTGAATCAACCTTTGGATACTACCTAAATTAATTACAGTGCAACTATGCCATAGAATGCTGTGTATGTATTAAAAATAATGACATTGATTTTTTTTTATTATTAGAAGGATACCCAGGATATATAGAGTGAAAAAAGCAAATTGCACACATATGATCCCGAAGAATATACCCCAATGTTAAAAGTCGCTATCTGTGGGTAGTAGGATTATTTTTTCTCTTCTTGTCTATTTGAATTTTTTACAATAAGCACATATAACTCTTACACATTTTAAAGCTATTCCCATTTAAAATGCTTATGGAATGAACTTTGTTATAGTAAATGATGGATTCAGTTTTTCTGCTCCCAGGGACCAGGATTTCCAAAGGCTGGCAATGAGCCAAAGGTTGGTGATTTGTTGCTAAGAGGAGAAAAAAGTAGGAAATGGGTAGGTAGACCTTAGCAACTGGCTCTCACTACTGTTTCTCGCATTGTCTGGAACTTAGAACAATATTTAAATGTCCTTTAATATCTTATTCCATAAAACTCTTCTAATAAAAACTGTGGCTTCCAATGGAAACAGTATAGGCCAATTTTGACAATATCAGTTAGTCTCAGCATAAAAAAATACAGGAAGGCCCCAGGTTACAAATGTCAGATTTATGGATAACTCCTACTTGCACTTTAATGTTATGTAAATTTGCCCTCACTTTGAAAGGACTGAACCAATCCCTACTTGCAACAAATTCTTCGTTAACAGTCACCTTCGCCTGCTCCATATGCAGCTTTTAAATCATTGAAAAGGCTTCCACACTTCTCTTGCACTAAAGAAAGGCTAAATAACGGTATACACCTGTTTTGACTTACCTACAAAATTGACTTAAAGGCATAGTAAGGAACAGATCTCGTTCATAAGCCAGGGAGTACCTGTATCTGTTTTCAATTTTTTCAGTTGTGAAAATCAGCTTCCAATTTTGGCTCACTTCCCTCCCCTCTCCCCATTGGCTCTTCTCTCACTTTTCAGAATGTTCACTCTCCAAGATGAATTTGTTAAATACCGTGTTTTACTCTACTGAACGTGATGCCAAAACTGGACGTGTTAGCTGATGTCAATGACTTTCAGTGACTATCACCAAATTGGGGCATTACTTCTGCTCTGAGAAGGGTGAGTGGTGAGGGTGGAAGGATGCCCCCAGGCTTTTTTCTTCTACTATAAGGGAAACTCACAAGCAAAATTCATTTTCAATTAGTATTTTATATGAAGTTAAGTTAAAATGGTTTGAAGAAAAGTAAATAAAATAAATTAAAACCACATCTCCAATGACAGGAAGAACATGTTAATGAATTTGGAATTTATTTTATTAATTTCAACATTCAACCTAAAATAAAAACAAAACTAGGATTTACAAGGAGAAAACATGGATTTTTTTTTTTTTTTTTTTTTTTTTTAGTCACCGGTAGGATTTTATTATAGTTTGGATCAACTATGAATGCTTTAAATATAGACATTCTGCCTGAATAATATCAACACAAAAAAAACTTATTTTTATAGCCTAATAACTTAAATATATTTCCCACTTGGGTCCTTCTAAAATGCCCTAACTACATGAAAACCTAAAGCGAATAGAATAAAATTTTAAAGGTTTGCTAGAATATTAAAATTCAGTGTCAACTGAAGTATAGGAAGAATTTTAAAGCTACATTTTAACCTGGCTCAAAATAATCTCTCACTCCAAAACAGCAAAATTTGACTGCAATTTATTACCCATTATGTTGAAGAATCACGCTGTTCATCTGACAAGTTTACAAGGTTCTAGCTACTGAACTGATAAACCCCAAGCATGTAGACATGCAACCTATGTATCTGAGACATCACAGGATGGTGCAGGGGGCCCTAAGCAGGGAGAGGGGACTGACGGGTCCTTTCCTTTTGTTTGTAGTGACTCGGGCTAGTTACTTCACTTCTCGGAATTTCCCACTTCCTCTTCTGTAAAAACAGCCATTGGACTACCTGATGTCTAAGGTTCCTTCTAGATCAAATTTTTTTAAAGCTCTAATTCAATACATTCTCTCCACATATACACAAAACTGAAGACATCTTGTTTTTATAAGCTATGAGAGCTGCAAAAAAATAACTGTATTTTAGCAGTTTTTCCACTGAAATTTTGGAAAGAGAAAATATAAGCTTACCATTTCAACATAATTATATCATTTTTCAATATTAGTATCATCTTTTATTACTCATTAGACTTATTAAAGCATACTCTTTTTTCTAGTCGCACAATTAGAAAGAAATTTGTCTTCTTAATTACGGAATCAGCAGGAATCATAAGAAGAGCTAACGGCAGAAAAATATCTGAGATATAATGATAATTAATTTGTTTTACTAAGAAATACTGAAGGCAGAAATTCCAATTTTTCAAAGTATTATATTCCAATGTACAAGATACCTCAGTTATCAAATCAGTAATAAAAGCTAATATTCCCTTAGTACTATTTATAAAGCACATTCACATGCATGATGTCACAAATCTTCTTAACAGCTCTATGAGGAAGTATTGTAATTATCCCCACTCTATAGTTAAGGAAACTGAGGCTTCATGACATTAAGTGATTGTCCAAGGTCATAAGGCTAGAAAGCCTCAGATCCATGCATCAACCCCAGGACTTTTTACTCTGAATTTCTTACTCTCTCTCCATGCCATTTGCCTCATAAATCCTTAATGCTTCAAGTTAAGCCCACTTTCATCTAATTTAAAGTAAATGGCTGCCTGTAAGTACCATAAACAATAAAACTGGGAACAAACATTTTAGATGCATATGACAGAAAAGGGCTAATTTTCTTAATATATACATTTACAAATTAAAATAGAAAAAGCCCAGCAACACAATAGAAAATTAGGAGAGAAATATAACCAGCGTTTACTTAAAATTCAATGCAAATAGCTTTGAAACATTTGGAAAAAATGCTCAATCTCACTCAATTAAATAAATCCAAATAGAAATATTTTTTCTCACTATCATATTACTAAAACTTAAAAAAAAATTGGTCATATGCTAAACTGACTTTGGTATAGGGAAAGAGGCACTCTGATTCACTATCAGTTGAGAATGAATTGGTTAAAACCTCTTTGGAAGGCAATTTAACTGTATCTAACAAAATTAAAAACATACAGCCTTTGATCGAGAAAATCCATTCCTAGGAATTTATTATTTATTGTATTTATCTGGGCAAAGGAAAAAAAAAGTTCATCATATAAAGAATGTGCCTAAGAGCATTGACAATTACAGCAAAATACTGAAAACAACCCACATGTCTACCCATCAGGCACCTTGTGCTGTGGAACACTATACTCCAATACAAAAAGGAGAGCTTCATGTTAGTTAAAAAAAAGAAAAAAGAAAAAGCAGAACAGTATGAGATCATACACTCTCACATCCAAACTGGTATGTGCTTAAAATACTTCTCATAGACTCCAGACTTTCTGGAGCCATGGGGGCTGGATGAACCCCTGAAAATACCACCCTGAGAATATCTTTAAAACTTAAACCAAAAATATCCCCTGAAATCTTCTTAAAACCAAACAATAGTTTAGCTAAGCTAGTAAAAAGATGCCTGCCTTGAGCATTTAAGAACTATCCATATGAGATCAAAGTGACAACAGCAACTTGAAAGATTAGATAGGAAACTTACGGGGCAGTGAGTTTATGTTTGTGCAGGAGAAACAACTCAGAAAAGGAGGGTTACAACGGTTGCACAACTCAAAGAATGTAATCAATGTCACTGGATTGTACATGCAGAAACAGCTGAATTGGTGTATATTTTGCCGTGCATATTCTCATCAACAACAAACTAAATTTTAAAAAATGACAATGTTAAAAAATATATACATTTCTGGAAAGATACTCAAGAAATTTCTCTGTAAAAAAGGGAACTGAGAACTCAGGAGTCTGGGTTGGGATATACACTAAACACTTCATTCTCTCTCACTTTCTTTTTTCCTTCTTTTCTTTCTTTCCATTTCTTTCTTTGTTTATATTTAATACTGTTTGAAATTTTTAATTATTTGCATGCCTAGTGGTGACTTGTGGGCAGCTGGCAGCTTCCAGGCCTATACTTAACTTGGTTGATGTGAAAATCCAAATAAGTAATATATGTTAAAACATTTAACAAACTGTAGAGAATTATAGAGTCAGAATTGACTCAAAGGCAATGGGTTTTGTTTTTTGTTTTTTGTTTTTTTTTGGTAGAGAATATACAAGCCTAATGCATTCTCATCATTGTTTAATTACAAACATTTCAAAAAGAGTTTTCATTGTCACAGCACCTACTGCCCCTGACTAACCCGGTAAACACAATTCCTTAATAAACCACCTCTTGATAGATTGATGAATTCTCTATTATAATGCAAATATCCACCCAATATCTAACACCTTCAGGCAGTGCTTCTCAAACTTCTCCACAAAATTACCCCTAATGTCAAAAGATACTAAGCTGTCCCTCAGGGATCAAGAAGTACATCAAAAGACCTGTAATTTTAATATGTCCATAATTTTTTGAATAGGAAAATATTTTTTTCTCACAAACCTTCAAGTAAAATTAGCACTCCAGGAATATACACATTTATCTTGAGGCTTTCCCCCAGGGACTGGAATATACCCATTTGAAGAGTTTGACTTTAAAGGATATGTGTTAACATCTTAGCAGAAGAGACCTTAAATATGGAATGAAGGGCATAGAGAAAAGGAAAGGAAGAAAAAAGTGGGGTCAGGTGTTTTGTGACACTTTATGATTTATCCTCAGAATTACCATCCTTTCAACAAACTGTTGAAGTATCAGAGCTACAATCCCTTACCATCATGAAGCTGTAGCTTTTAGTTCAGACAGGTACTTGAAATTGCTCTCCAAAGAGGTTTTAACTAATGCATTCACCACTGTTATATATTATATGAGTGCCCCTTTCCCCATACCATGGTTAATTCAGTGCATGACTAGTTTTTTTTGTCTAGCTAGCAGAGCAGGGTAGAGGTATATGTCAAGCACTAAATCAAATATAAACAGATAGTGGGACAGAGGATGACTTGTACATGAGGTTAGAAGAACTATTTTAGCCAGGGTGGTCAGGGAAGGTCTGCCTGAGGGAGGAATGTTTGATTTGAGACCCAAACTAAGGGGAAGACTGTTCCAGGGCAAAGGTCTGAGGTAGCACTTAATAGGTTTGTTCAAAGGACAGAAAGCTGACCTCAGTGGTTGGAGTATGAGGTCCAGGGGGCAAAGGTTAGAAGGTTAGTTTTGAGAGGTAGGCGCCAAACCTTGTAAGTCCTTATAGTTAAGACAAGAAGGTGATGTTTATTTTGATTCAAATGGGAAGTTACTGGAGGGCTTTAGGCAAGAGAATGACATGATCTCATCTATTTTTTAAGAAAATCATTCCACTTGCTATGAAGGCAATGATCTATAGGGAGGCAAGACATGAAATACGGATACCAGTTAGGAGGCAGCTGAAATAATCCAGGTAACAGATGATGGTGACTTGCATAGCGGATTTAATAGTGGAGATGGAGAGAAGGTTCAGATGTCAGGATATATTTTAGAGCTATGGGATTTGTTGATAATTTCAATATGGGGTATAAGGAAAAGAAAGAATTGATGGATAAATCCTAGATTCTCAGTTGGAGCAATTCAGTGGAAGGTAAGTACCATTCACTTAGATGGGGGGAGGTGAGGGGAGGGTAGGTTCTCTTGTGAACATTGTGACTGAGACTGCTGTTACCCAAATTCCACCCTCCACTTCTTTCTAAGTAACTGAATCTCAATTTTATTCCAGCTAAAAGACTACGTTTCCCAACTTCCTTCTACTGCTATGTGAAACTATATAGTTAACTTCTGGCCAATAGAAATAAGTGGAAATGTGGTATAGGACTTCTAGGGAAACCGAAAGAAAGATAACTCAGCTGGGAGTTGTATGCCTTTCTTTTTTTTTTCCCCCTCTATGTCCCATCTTCCTTCCTGCTGCCTGGAATGAGGAAATGGCTGGTGCTCTAGCAACCATTTTGAACCATGAGGTCACCCTGAGGATGGAAGTCACACACTGAGAATGACAGATCAAAGAGTTTAAATGGAGGCTAAGTTGCTGATGATTTCATGGAGCAGAAATCCATGAAATCCAGCAGGTGCTGGACTGCTTAACTCTGGGTTTCTTATAAGTGGAATAAATTCTTATGCATTTACTATTGAGTTTTCTGCTACATACAGCCAAACCAAAACCTAAGTGATACATAGATGTAAAGATAGAAAATAATATACCTATTAAATATCCACATTAGGCAGAGTCCCCATTTTAAGTATGAGAAAACTGAGTGTCAGAGAAGTTACTCGCCCAATGTCAAATAGCCTGCTTGAAATAGAGGCAAAATTGGAAACAAAGGTAGTCTGATTCCAAAGTTCATGTTTTTACACTATACTACCCTATACCAAAAAAGAAAAGCAGAAGGAAGAACATCAGAGTCAAATGTGGCCAATAGTATAATCATGTGTAGGGTCAGTTCTGCACTGTGTCCCAAAACAGCCCTACTGAGACAGAACTCTCACAGTGCTGTATTCTTTACCTGGCTTCCTCCCCTACAGTGTTGTATTACAAAATCATTTCCTTTGCTGGGCTCCCCCACCTCAGCTTTGCATCTGGATCCTGCTTTTGCTTGGAGGTTATATGTAAACCCCATTACACCTGCGTAGTATGATTAAGAATGTTGCTGAGGTAACTTGAATGAACTCTACTTGTAAACCCCTTAAAAATTAATCTGCCTGCCTGCTCTTGGCAAGCAGTCTTTGCAGCAGTAAGCGCCAACTGAGTCCATTTCCTCGCACAAAGAAATAAAGGTGCCTTTTTGTTCCTCCTCCTCAGTCTCTCCTTTATTGGCCAATACAAGTCATGCTGAGTAAGAACCTGAGGTTTCCATCTGGTAACATTTCTGACAAGCCAGCCAGGAGCCATCTGCTTGGTTCCTGAGGTGGACCGGAAAATGGAAGAGCCCCGATGTCTGGCACCACCAGGAGCTTTTCTCCTAGAGACCTTGGAGCAGCTCTGAAAGCCGAACCTATCCAGCCCCCCCACCCCCCGCTGGGACCCAAATGATGGTTCTGCGAGAGACATGAAACACACCTGGGTTGTCTGGTAAATTCCTAGGTAAGGCATTAGAAGAGTCCCAAGAAGCAGAAGAAATTGACTATTGAGGGCATTAGGAATCTGAGGTTATTTGGTGACAGGGTTATTTCCTAGGTAAGGCCTTAGAAGAGTCCCAAGAAGTGGGAGAAATTGACCATTGAGGGCAGTAAGAATCTGAGGTTATTCGGTAAGTAACAGGGTAATTCCTAGGTAAGGCCTTAAAAAAGTCCCAAGTGCAGGAGGAATTGACTGCTGAGGGCACAAAAGGCTCATGTACCTGTTAAGTTGGTGCACCGGATTAGGTTGTGTCAACGTGTAAGTATGTGTATCTAGAGAATGGAGAACGTTCAAGGGATCCCAAAATGCGGCCAGCTAAGATGCCTCCTTAAGAACTGGAAACACAGACTCAAAAAGACATGGCTCCGGCAGCATGCTTGTCCGCTTCCCACTTCTGCCTTTTTGAATACATGCCGAATAAAACCTTTCTTTTTGCTTTACTAAACTTTGTGTTGTTTTCACCCTACACGAGTTAGTTGCTGCAGGGATTCTAAAATCGCAAATCCAGTCAACCTCAAGGAGACCTGGACTATGGAGCAGAAGCCAGCAAAAGGAGAGGCCCTATCTTCTGGACCCAGGCATTCGCACTCCACGTCACTTCGATACCCACAGGGTGAGTGCTGTTGGAAAATGAGCCTTTGCTTATTCTTTTTCTCATATTTTATTAAGTTTTGTTCAGCATATTTGTTTGAAAAACTAGTTGTTTGATTAAGGAGAATCTTTCTTAGATTTTTGCTTTATCGTTTGTTTTAAGAGTGACATCTAGTAACCCTTACTGCAGTTTAGGTCGGGATTTGGGCGTTTAAAACATTGAAGAGGTAATCCTATTATCAAAGAGCTCTGAGCAAAAATTCAGGCACGGGTCAACCAGTAAAGGCCATTAGGGTGGTCGCAGGCCCTTAGCACGAGTGTGAAAGACCACTGTGACAGGATAAGGTGGTCTCGAGACAGACTAGAGCAGTAGGTTGCCTGCTGCCCACAAGAAAACACTCACACTACGAAGGTACACACTGGTCTAAACAAAACACTGTCCAAACCCCTCAGCATTCCTCACTAGGTTTCTTTTTGTGGCTCAGAGAAAAACTGGAAGATAGTCCTCTGTTTTGCCAAATTTGCAGGGAGAAGGAAGTGGTAGTTTCATGATACAGTTTTATGATACAGTTTCTCAATAAAGAATCACAATGTTAAAATTAAAATCATCAGTAGATACTTTACTTTCCAATTGGAGGAACTAGTATATTTAAGGTCTAAAATAAGAGACTAGGTCTCTAGCCATCAGAATGAATTAAGTTCAAAAGGAAGGAAACCAAAAGATTGAACCTTAGAGCTTAACATCTTTGAAAAATGAGCCTGGATTGTCCCTCCTGCTACCGAGACACTGGTTTAGGGTTCATATTTAAAAACACTATAACTGAGTATACTAAAAGTAATTTGGAATTTCAGTGACTACTTTGGGAAAATGAGCTTCCATTTGTGTTGTCTCTTCCTCTTTGGGGAACTTTGCTTGATGCTCAGGTTTTGTCAAAAGGTCTAATATTCCTCCATCTGAGGTTCTGGCAAGTTAGTAAGTTTTATCTAGAACTTGTTTTTTCTGTTGAATTGAGTCAGTCTTACCAAAAATTGCTATATATATATATCCTTGTTTTGTGTGGTATTGTTCAGTGAGTTTATGTGGTCTTTCTGTTTGCTTTTGTTCTGAGAGCTTGCTTCTGGACTAGAGCATTGTGTCTAAGTTTTTGTCTTGTATCAGGTTGGAGGCTATGGCTGAGGATTGCTGTTTTTTTTCTAAGGCTGTCAGAACCTCAGTTCTTTTCTCATCCAAGAAAAACTGTGTCTTGTGTCTGTCTTATGATTTAGATGTTTAGTAGCTATATTGAAAAACTTTAATCATAAAAACAAAGCCTTTCTAAGTAACTTAAACTAGACATTATATGAAATGTGTTTTATTTAAAGAAAAAGGATAATTTTGTCTTAAAGTAAAACTAACAGTTCCAGAGTATTTTAAAAAAAAAAAATTTGCTAAAGGGCTTGGTATTTACCAGGTAGATAAAAGGTTGTGACAAACAGAAAGCAAAACTGCTTTCCAAGGAATAATAAAAAGGGAAAGAAATTAGTTATCTTTTGCCTTTCAAAATGCCTAGATCAATTTAAACATATGTAAATGAATTGAGATGACCCCACCCCCCACCCCCTGCCTCCAGCCCCCAGTCTCACTAGCCAAGAATTGATGGATTCATTTACAAAATTGCTAAAGAGCTTTGGTAGTTACACTGTATAGATAGACTTTCAAAATGCCTCGATCAATTTAAACATATATAAATGAATCAGAATGGCCTAATCTTGTCTTCTACTATGAGTCAAAAAAATAGAGAGGGTGGGACAACATCAGGGTTCCCCAGCCACCAGCCTCCAAGGTCATATAGAAATCACAATGCGATACACCTGAAATGGCCTGGGAAACTATTTCCAACCCTAGCCAGACACTTAAGGCTATATCAATGAATTGGTCAGTTGAGCAGAGACTTTGTGATTTCTAAAGTCAGTTAATAAAATCTTTAAGGGCTAAAATTAGATTGGGAAAATATAAGAAATAGTAAAAGTTGAATAAAAACTTAGAATGTCTAAACAGACTTTCTTTCAACAACAGTTTTATGTTTTATGGTATACAGGCTTAAAATAATTTCTAAGTCCTTTTAGGTAACTTATTGATGTTAAATTGAATTCTTATATACTTTTGCTTTTTATGCCACAAGAGAAAAAATATATATATATATGTATATATTTGGGTCTGCTAATGAGTGTGTTCATTTTTGCCATTTAAAGGGATGCAACATAAGAGGTATATAACAAAGACAACATTTAAGAGGTTTATTAGAAAGAAATTTATTTGATACGGTCAAAAGTTTTATCTGTCTGACTAAAGTTGAATGGTTTAATTTATGAGATTTTTAAGAGCTTTAACATTAAATAAAATATAAAACAAAGAATTGGGTTTCTTACTGTTAAAATAACAAAATTTTCTTTGATTTCTGAGTTGAAAGGTTAATTTATTCTTTGTGTAATCTGCCTTGAAGACAGAGGTTCGGCCTCTCATTAGAATAAGATTCCTGAGCCAAAAACCAAGCCACATGGCTTTAAAAAAAAAAGTGAAAGTTTTTACTTCAAGATCGTTGGTTAAATAACAAGTATTGTTTCATGGTGACCTATAATAAACTTCCGACAACTCTGAAACTTCATGGAAAGCCACAAAAAAAATTTTTATAAAGGAAAAGTGCTAAAAAGTTTGATTTAATAAATTACATGGAAGGTGTCAAAATCAAGAAAAATGCCTGATTCTCTTTGGGTTAAGATTTATATGTTAGTATTTCCTCTTGTGCTTTTGCCTGATATTAGACAGCAAACGCATATTATGTCATAATTTTATTATTACTTTTTAATTGCTAACTTGGTCGCAACTTTATCAAAGCTAATGGTTTGACTGAGAATTCACATCATTTACCTATGAAGTTTTTTTTTCTTACTATCCAGATATTTAAGGATTTGATAATCTTGGTATATTCTTGGTATATCCTGACTTGGTATATGCTGGTATTATGTCTCAAGATTATTATGTATTATATCTGAAGCTCTTTAAAAATACAGTTAATGGTTATATAGATATTTTTATCTAAAGTTTTTTTTTAACTGATTTTATTTGGTCTTTACATTATGCTTGTAATTAATTTCTATCACTTCTTTCATTAAAGAGTATTATTTTTATAAGTTAATCATGGCCATATTAAGTTTTGTCATCCACAGATAAATTTTTACTCTGCTATTTTGCTGAGAACGTTTGACCAAATTATCTGAACAAAAAGATGGACTATACTGGACTTGCAAAAAGGACTGCGACTAGACTGAAGAACATTTCCAGAACTCCTATACAGAAATGACTGTGGCTGATCTAGAATCAGATGGAACAGAAATTAACTACATAAGACTGAGTAAACGAAGGAAATTATGGGCTTTATGTGAGAATATTGCTGATGTTTTAGAGTCATACTTTCTAGATACAAGAAACCATTTTCCTTTCTCCTAAAGTATTGAACTAATGGGTTTGGATATTGTAACTCTTGAATTAGAAGTTCTTCTCTCATAAAAACAGTTTTGTGACACTACTGCTTCTGAGAAAGTGACCCGTGACTGTTGATAGGTAGACCAGGGAGGGACAGCTTACGCTTGAGAAGAACGCTTAGTATGTTTTAAACAAATTGACTGAAGACCTCCAACAGGAGAGGTCCATCCTATATCATCTTGTTAATCATGTATTCTCTAGTGAAAATTTGGTTGTCACGTGAATTTTTCTATACCTTCTGTTTCCTCTAGAAAAACTGTGTGTGTGGTGGATCCAACTATACTGGTTTTAAATGAACCCTTTCCAACTGACAGTGAGTTTACACGGGCAATCCCATTTAGATTCCTGGCAATGCACGGGCAACGCACTTTGAGAATTTTGAGATTACCTTTAGATATTCATAGTAATGATACTAGTAAATATTAAAAAGGTAATGTCAAATTGTTACACACTATAAGAGTCAAAAAGAAATCCATTGGTCCAACACTCAGGGTATGGTTGGTAGCTTTAATTCCTAGTTATGGTACAGTTGAACTGGAGAAATCTTTAAGAAATTTATCAATCATTATGAGACAAATAACAGACAAAGTTGCTAATGAAATAAAGACACAACAGTAATCTCTGACCTCACTAGCCAAGGTGACAGAAGATAACAAAATAGGTTAAGATTTTTTTTTTAATTAGCCCAAGAAAGTGTAGTCTGTGCTGTATGTAGCAAATACCTCTTGTTGCATTTGGATAAATAACACAAGAGAAGTAGAACAGGATATCATAGAATTAGACAGCAAGCTACTTGGTTACACACTGTAAACCCCTACAAACAACAGATTTATTTGGTTGGCTACCATCAAGAATAAGTACATGGACTAAATCACTACTGCAAGGATAATAATATTCTTAGTCTGCATCCTGATAGTATTAGGTGTAATAAAATTTATCTTCTATTGTCTTACAAACCTAAAAAGGCAAAAGAAGGCCTCTGGCTAAAATGCTGATGTACATTGAGTTTACTCACTCCGACAATGTGATTGAGAATATCGCTCTTACATAATATCCTGGTGAAGAACCAAATGGTATCCAGTGGAAAACAAGCACTATGAGTTTAAAGAGCCTGCAATGGCCGCCATTTAGGAGCTTGACTAACTCCAGGTATTGATTATCGATGCATTATCTCCAATCTCCGATCAACAAGAGGGAATGATTTAGAAAATAATATTAAAATCATTATTCCCTGTCCTTGAGCATAGAGAATGTGACCCAGTTGGAGTTGGATTCACAAAGACTCAAAGACACATCAGTTGGGCCCTGAGGTATTAAGACAATCTGAAGAAGAAAGAAAAAAAAGAATCTTTAGGGGGACATTCACATAAACAGGGCATAAAAGCCACTCTTTTTCTTTTAATATTTTGGAAATAGTTATAAACCATCAAGATGTCAGTAGCCACAATGAAAGGCTTAGGTCCAATATTTGCCCCTCTCTGAAAATATGCCAAACAATTCTGAGCCAGGCTGTAATTCGAAATGGGCACTAGTCTTGAATGACCAATGTCCAAAAAAACATTGGGGGAGTGAGACAGAACCCCCACAGTGCTGTATTCTTTACCTGGCTTCCTTCCCTACAGTGCTGTATTACAAAATCATTTCCTTTGCTGGGCTCCCCCACCTCAGCTTTGCATTTGAATCCTGCTTTTGCTTGGAGGTTATATGTAAACCCCATTACACCTGCATAGTATGATTAAGAATGCTGCTGACGTAACTTGTATGAACTCTCTACTTGTAAACCCCTTTAAAAGTAATCTGCCTGCCCGCCCTTGGCAACCAGTCTTGGCAGCAGTAAGCACCAACTGAGTCCATTTCCTTGTACAACGAAATAAAGGTGCATTTTTGTTCTTCCTCGTCAGTCTCTCCTTTATTGGCCAATACGAGTCATGCTGAGTAAGAACCTGAGGTTTTCACCCAGTAACACTACTGAGTCTGATATAAGTTAGAATTATCTCCTATATGAAAGTATTACTATTTATATGATTTCAGTATTGTATCGTGCTTGCTTTATCCTTATTTTTTTAAGGCAATACATTTTTAACTATATCATTTGATCCATTCAGCCCTAGATTTATTTCCACTGTATTAAAATACTACTTATATTTATGCAGGTTCCTTTTTACTTTCATGCATTCCCTTGTAATTAAATGTATGCTGAACTTCATTCTGAATTCCTGTTTCATCCTAAGGTAATTCTGGATTTTAATACATACTCCAACACTGAACCAGGGACTTTTCTTACATGACTCATCAATTATGCCCCTTACAGGATAATAATGAAAAATTTGCCTGAGACACTCCCAACACCAATGGGTCTGACTAGCAGTCCAACTTGACCAAATTTTCTTAGTTTATTGATGATTATCTCATGAGGCAGAGAAACAAGCAATCTATCATTCCTTACTTGAGCTACCATGTCTGTTACCTTATATAAAAACAGCTTGGAGGCAGTGTCTCACCTCCTCCTCTTACTTCACAAGGGAAAAGGAGAATCAAGATCAACAGCCCAAGGCTGATTCCCATGAGGTGGAGGTTAGACATGCTTCCTGTCTCTGCCATCTTTACTAATTCTGACACCGACCGTCTAACAGCACTCTCTACTGGGTTCGATTGTTCATTGTAATGGCCACACAGAACTCACAGACCATACTTACAATCGTGGGGTTTATTAGGGAAGTAACAGTTACAGTTCAGGCTCAAGAACACTCAGGATACAGTTCTTCCATCAGGATAGCCTCTCCCCAGCTGTGCTCACAGGCACGCCTCTCCCTGGCCCTCAGTCTCTGTCCAAAGGCACTCAGCTTTCTCTCTCCATGGGCCAGGAACCCACCACACCACCTCCTGCTGCCAGACCTCTCCTGCTGGTCTCTCCCTTGGTGGTGGTAGACTCCCCCTCTTTGCTCTGGAGTTGGCCCTCTTGTAAGGCAAAACGGACGAATCCCCTTGGTAGGCCACAACTACCCATTCACACAATCACCTGGGTGGGAGTTACAAGACCATGGCTGTAAAGACCACACACAAAAGTAATTAATCCACCACACCTTATAAAAGAAAGAAAATCCAATTAGTGAGGAACCTTATTTCTTATAAGGTCAGGCTGACTTTTGGCTGCAACTTTAGGTTTTCCTAAATATTTACAAAGGAGAGTTTTTTGTTGTTGCTTTTTTCTTTCATTGAAGTATAGCATATATACTACAAAGTGCATAGATCTTAAGGGTACAGCTTGATGAATTTTTATAAAGTGAATACACCACCACCCAGATCAAGAGAGAAAACACACCCAGCACCCCAGAATCCTTCCTCGTGGTCCCTCCAGTCACTACCCATCCCCCCACAAAAGTAACTACTATCCAGACTTAGGACTTCACAGATTTGTTCTGCCTGTGTTTGGACCTGATATAAATGGACCAATGCAATATATACCTCTTCATTTAACTTTATGTTAATAAAATTCATCCATATTGTTGCAGGTAGTCATACTTTATTCTTTTTCATTACTACATAGTATTCCATTTATCCATTCTGTTGTTGATGAATACATTTGGATTATTTCCAGTTTTAATTATTATAAATAATTTTGCTACAAACATTCTTGTCCAAGTCTTTTAGTGCATACTAAGAATATTTTCATTTTGAGTTTTTTATTTCTGTTATTGCTTTATTCATGTTGTTGTATTTGTATCTCTAAAAACTACACTGCCTATATATTTGAGAATAATACATCCAAAGTAAGCACACGTACTTTGACCAAAATGTGTTATACCTAGTTCAATATTCTGAGCAAACCTCCTGTGAGAATTTGTGCATTGTTGGGAAAATAATGAAAAGGAAGGGAGGAAAAGAAATTGCAAAAGGAAGTATAGAAGGCTTAGGAAATAGGAAATATAAAATAAGGACGAACAGTAAGGTCAAGTCCTACCTACGTATTTTCAAGTTCCCAATGAGTTAGATGACCACAGTTCGTCTTTTCGGTTGTTGACATTTACTGCCACTGAGATATTTCCTCAAGATGCACCCATAAGGTTGGATGTCTTTTTGCTAATATGACAGTCTTTAGCACGCACCTTAATTTCTTGGAGCATACTAGGGCTCCCTAGTAATGGAGTGACTTCATGTAGTAGGTAAAGTAGTCCTTTAATATTCCATACCACATTAGGATTCACAATAACTGGAAGCTGTGGCTTCTTCACTCTGATATATTAAAGATGAACAAATTTTATTACATGTTTAAAATAATTATAATTTTGCATGTGGGTCAGGGTACCTAATCTTTTACCCTTTTCTAACCTACTCTCCTTTATTTATTCAAAATCTACCTTCTTGTTACCTAATGTTTACAAGGTTCTGTGCTAGGTGTATGCAAGGTTAGAAAATATGTACATATGAAACGTTTACAGATTAAATGGCATGTATCTAAGGTTTGCTTCTCAAAAATAAGGAAGGTAAGAGGGTGGAGTGTGATGGGACAGAATTAGCCATGAGTTGATAGATTGATTGTTGGCGCTGGGTGACGAGCACTTGTGGGTTCATATTGCTGATTAGTCCACTTTTGTGTGTGTTCAAATTCTCCATAATAAAATATTTAAAACAAGAAGAACTCTCAAAAATGTGTAAGACAGTATCTGACCTCAAGGAGCATATGGACTAATAAACCAGTTGCTGTCAAGTCGACTCTAACTCATGGCAACCCAGTGTGCATCAGAGTAGAATTTTGCTCCACAGAGTTTTCAATGGCTGATTTTTCAAAAGTAGATTACCAGTCTTTCTTCCGAGGCGCCTTTGGGTGGATTTGGACTTCCAACCTTTTGGTTAGCAGTTGAGTACATTAACCGTTTGAATCACTCAGAGATTTCATAAATACAAATAGAAGAACTAAAATATGCACTCAAATGGCCTACTGGAATTTAAAGAGGCCTGTGGAACCCTGGTGGCGCAGTGGTTAAAAGCTCTGCTGCTAACCGAAAGGTAGGTGGTTCAAACCCACCAACCACTCTGTGGGAAAAAGATATAGCAGTCTGCTTCCATAAAGACTTACAGCCTTGGAAACCCTATGGGGCAGTTGTACTCTGTCCTATAGGGTAGCTGTGAGTTGGAATTGACTTGATGGCAATGGGGTTTGATTTGGGTTTAGGAGTTATGAATTCCACCACTGGCATTTTTAAATCAAAGTGGCATACCCTGAAAGACGTGACTCTGTGTCCTAGAGGCTAAAGGAGGCCACAAGTTTGGTAGCAATGGTCATACTGAAAACTAGATCTCTTGATCACCCCTCCTCCACCCCGCTCTCTCTTCCAATCAGACTGCTGCTATAAAATAACTACAACACTGAGTGGTATATAGCAGATGCCATGAAACTATTCCAAACTGACACCTAAGAATTAAGACAAAGGAGACATTACCTGGGCCTGAAAACTATGGGCTAGTTCCCAAATTGTGCTCTGCCCACAAAGCTGAGAGGACTGGGGAGAATTCCATACCTAAGTGCCAAGCCTTCTGCTAAAAGCTTTTTATCTACATTATCTCAGATGTAATTGTACATTCATTTGCATGGCTGTTTGGTTAACCTCTGTCTCTCCCAAAGTCACTCATTTTCCTTATATCTAAACATATTAGCAACAGAAACACTAGCGGCTGATTATCCAATCACTATATGCTGTCAGACATGATATAAGAGCATTCACTACATGCTAAGAACTATGCTGGGAGTTAGGGATACTGCAGAGATGAGCACAGTCTCTGCCCTCAGCGAGCTCATAGGCTGGTAGAGAATGATTAAACAAATAATCCTGAAGGAGAACTTTCAATCTAATTGGACAGCAATCTAAATTCCCTGTAGCTCTAGCTCCAGATTGCCTAACCTTTAAAAGGTACGTTTCTGCATATTTAGACATTTTCAAGTAAGCATAATTTAAAGAAATAAACCAGTATAAGGTACAGTTCTATTCTAACCACTAAATCATCAAGCACTAATAAAGTGAAGGTAACAGCTGTCTATAAGAAGACAAACTGTCAGGCATTGGTAAATTTTGCTTTTTACCATGGTGTCTATATTTTTAATATTTTCCCAGGTGATTTTCCTGTAGTGGAGCTATATGAGTGATTTTTTGAGGAATCACACATACAGCTATAGGAGTGACTTTTGGGGTTCAGATCTGCAATATGAACCCCCAAAGTATGTTTTAATCCTTCTAGGGCAAACTAGCACATAGTATATATATACTTAATTAATATTTCATGAGTGAAGAAATGAAACAAGACCACAATTCATAGACTGTCAATGCTCCATTTTCTTCTGTACATAAATGTTTTTCATGTTAAATCCTAAATGCACAAGATAAAATCTTAACCAGGCATATTCTCAGCTCCTCCAGATTAGAGAATAGCTCTATTCTCTAGTTTTTTGAACTAGATTTGTCTTTCTCTTTATATATTAGGAAAGGAGTTTCAATTTTTTCCTGCATTTTCCATTGTATATTAGAACATCTGAAGGCAAGTAAAACTATAAAAAACTTTAAAAAGTAGGAAAGCAGTAAAAAAGAAAAAAAGAAAAAAATTAACTCTCTTAAGATATCCTGTTCTTAATTTTCACGTAAAAATAGATGTCTCTTTTGGTAAGTCTGAAAAAAAAATAACAAAAATAATACAAGCTATACTTACAGCACTCAAAAATATTTCCAAAAATTTTACTGTTGGAGGAAACTTAGCAAGTTACAGTGACTTACTCAAAGTTCCCCAGATGCTTTGGTGAGACAAGAAAGAAAAAAAAAACAAGACACCCGATTTCATAATCATTAGGTTACCCCCACCCCCCACCCCCCCAGTTCTTAAATAAGCATTGCCGAAAATGACTTACAGGTGTAAAAAAAATGCTATTGATTTGGACATTCATAATTTTGTGGAGCTTTTATTCTTAAGGTTGTGTCATAATTCTCTTTCTCATTATAAAACATATGCCCATTCCCACATTCTTATCCCTTGAGCTTTTATGCATTCTACTAC
This sequence comes from Dugong dugon, assembly GCA_030035585.1. Classification (NCBI taxonomy): domain Eukaryota; kingdom Metazoa; phylum Chordata; class Mammalia; order Sirenia; family Dugongidae; genus Dugong; species Dugong dugon. The sequence continues at coordinate 160,354,491 of CM057461.1, read as the reverse complement.
ATTTCTAGTCTAGTATATAAAAACTAAACTGTTTTAAAATAAATGTAATTGCTCAAAGTTAACAAATGCATTTGGAAAGTTTTTATTTTTTCTTTTAAATAAAAATTAAATACTAATTACCTTCACATTCATGACATTACTAAGCACCTCACATTTCAGCCTCTCTGCCATGGACTGCCAGAAGAATGAACAAATCTGTCTTGAAAGAAGTACAGCCAGGATGCTCCTTAGAAGTGAGGATGGGAAGACATCATCTCACATACTCTAGACATGTTATCAGAAGGGACCAATCTCCCTGGAGAAGGACATCATTCTTGGTAAAGCAGAGGGTCGGTGAAAAAGAGGAAGACCTTCAATGAGAAGGTGGCTGCAACAATGGGCTCAAACAGCAATGACTGTGAGGATGACACAGGGCCAGGCAGTGTTTCATTCTGTTGTGCATAGAGTCGCTATAAGTTGGAACCAACTCGATGGTACCTAACAATAACAACAACATCTTAATTAAATTGTAAAATTTAGTGGGGAAAAAATTGTTTGCATAGATCTTTAAGTGGCAAGACTAAGGCCAGCTCTCCAGCAAGCTGAATATGAGTTTGGGTAAGATTTCCCATCATCACCAGAAAAGGTTGTTTGGAAAAGTGGAAAGGAAGGCTGCCTGAATTTGTCCACCCCTCCATCCTGACCAAAGTAATTGAATGTTTAGAAATTAGAACTCTCTAGCATGAATTAAAGAGACAACTCAAAATCTGTCAAATTTCACCCAGGATTTAGATTATTGCACTTCAAAGCATAAAGATATCATAACATTTTAGGACTCCACATGTATTGATGCCTTTTAAATGAATCAACTATTTTTCTTAAGGCAAAGAATCCATGTTTCATGACCAAATTCCAAAGCCAGCATGAACAATTTAGTTAGTGTCACTAAAATGACAGATTCAGACTAGCTTTGATAGACAACAACAACAAAAATTGGATGCTTATAAGGAAAGATAAGTACTATCGGCATTTATGTTCTCTTTATCTGTACTCCTTTCCCTCCCTTGGTCCAAATTAAGAATACTAAATCCTTTGTCCCTGAAAATTATTGGACTTGACAGCCAGATACCTATGCAAAAATAAATAAGACTCTCAAGTATGTAAGGAAATTTTTAAAAATTGAGGTACCTGATAAGATCTGAAATGGCCAGGTTGAGGTTTGGATGTGATTCCTTGGTTGCTAATTCTGTTTTCACCCAACAACAGCCATCTTCCATGCTGTTTCTAAGAGAGGAATGTCCACTAATGACGATATAACCACCCTGTGACCCCCTCCTCATCACATACTCTTGTAATTACCACACAGTAACCAATCTAAGAAAGACTTATATATCCTTTTAAGCCAATCGCCTTATGAGCTTCTGTTACAGGAAGTCCTGCCTTTTATTGATCTACTGCCAATGAAGTAATGTCTTTCAATGATCTAAGTTTGTAAATACCAATCAAGTAATCTGCTTCATGTTCTTTGCCCCTCCCTGCTTACTTTATAAAACATCACTGCTGAGTCTCCATATTGGATTACTGGATTTCACCGCATGGAATTCAGTCTATCTCCTGCTCAAGCTGTCTCTTTACTTTCAATAAATCTCTTAATTTTACTTTAATCAGAGTACAGGTGGTTACTCTACAGCATTCATTGGCGAAGTCAGCAAGATTCTGAAGGGACATTATCTACCGTGTTCCCAAGAAGTCACCGAACCAGCTTGCCCAGGGTCCATGAAGGGTCCTTTGTGCCCACAACTGTCTCCTCAAATTCTCTGGGTTTACTGGAGGTAAGCTTCTCAGATCAAAGCCTCTGTTTATTGAGAAGATGGCTCTTTGAGAGATTTATTGGCTATCTTTTCTCTATACCTTCATTTTCTGCTCATCTCCTGAGTGTCTCACTGGATTCATTACAAATTAAGTTTGGTGGGTCTGCCATCTCATGGCTAGTCTATTTTACTGAACTCCCTTTTCTTTCTGGTGCACCTAAGGTTTTCACGTGCATTTAGGTCTTTAATACTTGCATGTTTCTCAGTGAGATGGGGAATGCCACTTCCAAGACTGAAGCAGGACCCCCTAATGGGACTCCTGTAGCTCATTCTGGCCCCAGTTCAGTCTTGTATTTAGGCCACTGGCATGCACTTGCTCAGGGAAATTTAAAAGACCAATGGCCATTGTAGGGGTCATTTAATTTAACTAAATTAAACCTTCCTGCACAGTAGATTAGAAGCTAATTGATTCCATATCAAATAAAACTAACAAGAAGAATTTTTTTTTAATTAGCACTTGGAAGCATCCAAAAGAAATCAAAATACTAAATTCACCTCCTTACAGGAGACCATTTCAAAACAAGCTAAGCAAATTAGAAAGTTACAGTATCAGAACTCTATAACCTCACTGGCTACCTACCCAGCAACAACCCCTATACCTTCCCTTTCCTAAAATGGCAGAGTCTCGGTATCTAGAGCCCACCCCTAGCCTCCAACAGCCAGCTCCTTCCCCTCCCTCCACCCCTCCAGCAGCCACTCTTCTTTACCCACCTCTACCATCCTACGTCCCCCAAAAAAATACCTTATCTGAACTCCCATACTACCCTAAAGAACCTTTAAAAGAGGAAAAACCCGCTTTGGAAATGGCTTTTAAAATCAAATATACAGAAGAGGCTGAGAAACCTCCTCATGTTACATATATCCCATAGTCTAAAGCAGAGCTTCGCACCATTGTAAAGAAGTTTCCCAACTCATGTAAAGATCCTCACAAGTTTACCCAAGAAATTAAAATTTTAGCTGAAACTTATAAACCTCGCCTGGCAGACTTATATAATTTAATAAATATGTTAATCAGACCAAGTGAATGTGCACTCCCTTTGTCCTGCCTCACAACCAGCCTGCTGATTAAACCCAGAGAGCATGTCCTGGAGAGAAGGCACCCCCGTAGCTCATACATGTTCTGGGTGGAAACTGCTGACGCAGCAGTGTTCCACGGACAGAAAAGAAGGAGGAGATGCGAAGGCTATTCGCTGGCTGCTTCTGCCTACCGCCTCACCACACCCTCCCCTCACCTGGGCCCAAGGGAGGCTAGATGGGCAAGTTAAACGTGATGGCTTAAGCCCCAGCAATGGCAGCAATGGCCAGAGCAATGCCTCCACCTGGTGCCAACAGTGATCAGAGTGAGTGGCTGTGGCCCCAATAAAACTGTTTGCAGGCTAGCTATGCCTGAGCCTAGCATCCATGTAGCTAGCACAGAGGACATGGATGCTGAGAAGTCCACTCGCCTGCTCCCTGTACATAAACATAATGAGTGGCCCAGATGGATTGGCAGCAGCCACAAGAGGAAAAAAAAATCCACCAGGGCAGGGATCAGGGTGTGGTCATGGCAGCCTGGTCTTCCCTTGCTCGGCCTGGCTACTGTGCCAAGTGGTGCAGCGAGGGCAGCCAGGCCCTCACCCTGCCACCCTGGTCCCTCAGAAAGTTTTCCCCACAACCCCCAAGCACCTGGCTCTAGCCCTGCGGTGCCTTTTGTTGTCCCACACAGGCAGAGAATGGCTTTCCCTCCACCTCCCTGGCCATATCATGGGCGCCCAGGAGCCCTCCATTATTCCTGGTCCCCAGCAGTAATTGCAGAAAATCAGCCCTTTGGAGTCTGCTCCTCGCAGCAAGAAGCAAGAACTTGAGGGCCAATGCATAGCTAAAAACAACCCATCTGACCCCAAGGCCTGGGATTTAAAGGACTGAACTAAACCTGTTATCCCAGACGGTCTTCATAACCCTCGGGCAACAAATGAAAACCTGGTCCCTCTTTTCGTCTAGTTGAATCTCTGAACATACAAAAGGTCTACATTGTTCCAATAAGTCAATTATTTTTCTGGGCTGTTCTAACTCTCAACAGGCATGCCTTACCAATAGTGTCCTGGTGTTACAATATTTGGACAGAGAAGGTCACAAGGTCTTAGTCATTTAGTGATCCTATAACAGAACTACCACAAGTGGGTGGGTTTAACAAAGAGAAATTTATTCTGTCACAGTCTAGGAATTCAAGGCATCAGCTCCAGGGGAAGGCTTTCTCTCTCTCTATCAGCTCTAGGGGAAAGTCTTTGTCATCAATCTTCACTGGTCAAGGAGCTTCTCAGTGCAGGGACACCGGGTCCAAAGGACGTGCTATGCTCCCAGTGCTTCTTTCTTGGTGGTATGAGGTCCCCACGTCTCTCTGCTCACCTCTCTTTTATAGCTCAAAAAAGATTGGCTTAAGACACAACCTGATCTCAACCTAGATGAATCCTGCTTCATAACATAACTGCCTCTAATCCTGCCTCACTAACATCATAGAGGTAGGATTTACTACACATAGGATAACCAGGTCAGAAGACAAAATGGTGGACAATCACACAATACGGGGAATCACGGCACAGCCAACTTGACAGATACTTTTGGGGGACATACTTCAATCTATAACAGCTTCCAAAGAAAAATTACAGTTAGCCCAATCTTCTGTTAAGAACTTGAGACATATAATCTCAGCAAAAGGAGTCACTGTAAACCCAAAAAAAAAAAAAAATTTAAAAACAGAGACTATCTTAGCTTACCCTGTCCCTGCTACAAAAAACAAGTGAACTTGGATACCAAATTTTTTTTTATTGGTCTAATCTCTTTACCGCTATCTTAAGAATTTCAAGCCTGACCCTTTTCAGGATCGCCAAAAGGCCATCACTCAACTAAAAGAAGTATTAATTAACATTCCGGCTCTGTTGTTGTTGTTTTTAGGTGTTGTTGAGTCAGTTCTGACTAATAGTAACCCTATGCACAACAGAACGAAATACTGCCCATCCTGCACCATCCTCACAATTGTTATGCTTAAGCCCATTGTTGCAGTCACTGTGTCAATCCATCTCATTGAGGGTCTTCCTCTTTTTCGCTGACCCTCTACTTTACCAGGCATGATGTCCTTCTCCAGGGACTTCTCTCTCCTGACAACATGTCCAAAGTATGTGAGACGCAGTCTCGTCATCCTTGCTTCCAAGGAGCGTTCTGGTTGTACTTCCAAGACAGATCCTGCTCTAGAGTTTCCTAATTATAATTCTCACTTTTTATTTTTTGTCCACAAGACTTCTAAAACTACTCTAGGAATCCTCATTCAAATCAGCGAGGACAACAGAAACTCATTGGTTTTTATAGTATCCAGCTGAACTCCATAGCAAGGGGCTACCCCCTTGCCCTACAGCAGTTGCTACAACAACTAGACTAATTAAGACCACAGCAGATATAGTTTTGAGTAATTTTATTAATGGTTATGTTCCTCAGTATCAGCCACTCTAAATTCAACATTAACTCAAAATCTTTCAGCCATCAGATTAACTTCTTATGAAGTTCTCCTTTTGGCAGCTTCTAATATTTGGTAACATACTGTAACCTCTCTGAATCCAGCTACGTGGTTACATTTACCTAATGATGATAACCATCCACTCTATGATTGCTAAAGTCTTACTAAACAGCTTTTGTCCCCTAGGCAAGATTTACAAGAAACCCCCTTATCAAATCCTGATTTAATCCTATTTGTTGATGGGTCATATTTAAAGGCTAAACCTACTAGCTCTCATCACCAGGAAGGAGATACCATGGCCACTTCCACCAAGGTCTTCAAAAGTGACTCCCTTTCTGACATCACTTCAGCTCAGCAAACTGAGCTGATCGCACTCATGAGAGCTTGCAGACCAGCTTCTGAACAGTTGGTAAATATTTACACAAATTTGAGATAATTTTTTAAAAATTACTCACAATTTTGGCATGTGGTGGTAACAGAGGGGTTCCTAACTTCTCATGGGACCCAAATTAAAAATAGCCCTTTAGTAGCAGACCCCCTGGAAGCCCGTTGGCTACCCTTTGAGATCACCATAATTAAAATCCAGGCCCATCAACCCAAAGGAGTTCCACAAACAGAAGAAATTAAAGGAAACAATTTAGCTGATAGAGCATCTAAACAAGCTGCTTCCCAATCACCTTTTAAAGATGCTGCCCTCATTCATGATCACAATAATTCCACTCACAATCATGATGAAAATGAGCAAATAGACAATAATAGAACAGCTAGGACACTTGTAAATATAGCACCTTCAAAATGTTGCCCACCAAAATTTGACCTGAAAGAAATTTCAGAATCACTTTTTAAACATCAACAATTAACCCCCACAGAGGAAATTAGAGAATGGGAAGAGGTCAGCTGTCATCAATATCCAACTATTGGACTGTAGATTGAGCCTAATAAAAAACCCATTTTGCCAGAATGCCTATGATTCGAAAGTGCTGGCATGATAATATAGGAATAATAGTAGATGAACTAATCAGGGCTTTAGAAGCCCATTGGAGATTTTTCTGCTCCTGAAAACCATGTTTTTTCTCATATTTTTGAAGATCACACTCCCCCTTGTTTCAATCCTGTTAATGTTTCTCACAAGCTTTTAACAGTTATGTATGGTCCCTCACATTAGGGCACTGTTTTCGATGATGAACAACCTTTTAACGTGCTTATAGAAAATCCTTCTAGGCCTAGAGGAATTGCCTTAAAGAATGTATTTGAACATCAAAGATCAGCCCCCCTGATGAGGTTGAGAAATAGAAAAAACATGGTTGCTCCCAATGTCCCACCTCTGGGAGATGGATGGCACCCAACGAGAACTTAATTCCCCCCAAATTCCTGCAAGCCCCTGTACTGGAGGCATTGCACATGAATACCCATTTAGGACTAGATAAGATGATAGAAATTTTAAAGACATATTGGTGGGGGCACTTTTATGAAGCTGCTGAACAAGTGGCTTCCCAATATTCAATTTGCTCTCAATTTAATTCAGGTAAACCTTATAAAGTTCTACCTGGAAGATTTCTCCTACCATCAAGACCAATGCTTGAATGACAGATTAATTTTATCCAACTCCCCTTGCCTCCGAGTGGTTACAAGTTTGTATTAGTAACAATTTGTATATTTTCTCACTAAGCAGAAGATTTCCCATTCATCAAGCTACTGCTACTTTTATGGCTAAGAAATCTTGAGAATATCATCCCTACTTGGGGAGCCCCAAGGGTCCCCTGTAGTGACCAAGACACTCATTTTACTGGACAAATAATTAAGGAGATATACAAAATTTTTCCTATTTTTCAAAGACTTCATTGTCCTTACCATCCCCAATCTTCTGGTCTAGTTGAAAGAACTAATGGTACAATAAAAATTCAACTAGCAAAACTTTCTAAAGCTTTACACTTACCTTGGACTAAAGTACTGTCTCTGGTTCTTTTGAGTTTGAGATTTACTCCATTTGGACTTCACAAATTGACTCCTCATGAGATTATTATTGGACGGCCCATGGCCCTCCCCTATTAGGCAACTTGCCCTGATTTAAATTTAATTTAATCTGATTTGTTTCAGTATTGTAAATCTTCAATTCAGTATTCTAATGAATACTTTACAAATTAAAGAAGCTTTTGATA